>JACGCM010002554.1:1200000-1800000 GCA_014058105.1 Kingdonia uniflora | reverse complement strand
TCTGATTAAGCTTTGTGTAGGTGGTCTATCGTGATTCCCTCATCATGTTGCTCAGAAACAGCCCCGAAATACTTAATGCTCTTTCCAAGCATACAATTTTTTTAAAGACCCCTACCACCGAATACCCTCTCGCTCTTCATAATGAGGAAGGTCGTATCTTGGAAGTTCATAGGTACGGCAACCCCGACATTCTGAAGTTTCTCAACCTCAGACATGACTTTCTCCTCACCTTCATGGCTATCATGTTTCAATTTCGATGCCCACTTTACCTTCACTTGATTGTGATATGAAAAAACTTGTATTGCACTGACTACAATTTCGAAAACAAAAATAGCAATTATAAGTTGCAACATATATCCTATTATGCAAATCAATGGCAAAACATAATTCAGTACTATACCCATTCCGGTACTATAAATAGGTCTATCATATTTTAGGTGATATGCTTTATTTTACAATTTACCCGTTAAGAATTATGGCTAAATTACATTTCATCTAAATCAAAATGTTGGGAGTTTCCATAATATTTTTTGTTATAAAATATCTAAGATGACTTCTAGTGATTGAGCAACCTTAATTGCATCTTTATTCATGAGACTTTGAGTAGCCACGTTTCAAGAACAAACAATATCATTGTGTGAAGGAAAATACATATGCCTAAACCTAAGTTTCAAGAATAGAAATACCCATGTTTTTAAAGAAAAAATGCCTCAAACTCTTAGTAAATATTATGTTATAAATTAAGTGTTTTTATAGGAAAAATGGGTATAGAAAATCTCACACGATGATAGGAAAAATATATGTTGATCATAAAACTCTAAACCAAAAAGATTGCAAGAAATGAAACACATACATGATTAAGAGCACCCCAAGAAGAACTCTTAAGTTTCTTTGTATCGACTATAACCATGTCTAAGAAGCGATTTGTGGAGCAACACTTGATTTATGTATGTCAGGTTAATCATGTCCTATATTTTTAAAGAAGATGATAGAGAGCAACTGATCTAATTCGTAAGAATCCTGATTTGACAATAACATACCTTTACTGGACTATTTGGTTGGGGCAACACTAATTAACCTACATAAAAAATAAAAGGCCTCGATAAGCTTTATCAATATAAATTGAAGTCATAGACCCAAAAACATGTCGGTGGTGCTGTCAGTAAAAAATGAAATGTCATTGAAGACTACAATTGGATTCTTATGCTCATGATCTAGCAAAAACTCCCATATTATAACGTGATAGCCTTTTAAATAAACATGTTAAAAAAGACGAAACTTCTTAAAAATGGGGGGAAATAATAAATTAAACAGCTATATGAGTCTCAAAGAAATAGTTTAAGATTTATTCAGAGTTCTGGGAGGTGAGCTATGTAGGTAAATTTTTACTAGAAGGGGGGAGCTGACAGAGATTATCCTATATTGAAAAATGGAGTAAAAATAAACCAAAATTTCAGTCAAGGATTGAAGATCCCAATCTGAGCTACTATATTTAATTAAAGGTTGTCATGTTGTCTTCGTTGTAGATCTCTTTGCTCTACATAAATTTTTGTAAGAAATAGATGGATTCTTTAGTACTGGTTTAAAAATCCTTTTCTAGAGAAAATTATACTAATTAAAGGTCTCGCTATATATTCTTGATCTTTAACAATCAAAATATATAATAAACTTCATGCTCACAAAGACATTAACAACATTACACAAAATACTTATTATAGTCCCAGGAAAGTTGTTGTCGAAAGATTTGGTGGATTTGAACCACTATTTCTTTAGATGATATGGGAGTCATGCTCCATTCCCAAGTACTCTACCATTTGAGCTACAAATCTAAATTGTTTACACTAAGTTAAAAAAAAATGAGCCTGAGAAGAAGGGAGCATATGAGATAATGATTAATGAGGCATGAAGAGATTATACATAAATACATTAACTATAGTTAAGACGTTAGATATTGCAATTAGATTTTTGAGGTGAAAACAAAGGTGAAAAGGGAAAACTTTAGAGCCAGGTTATATTGGAGTATATGGTAGAGCTAAAGGTATATCTCATACCCTTCAATAATAAAGAATGACCACCTAATGCTACCCTAAACTCCACTCCTGCCTCAATCCTAATGGAGAAGATAACATAATATTACTATCTTTCCTCACTTATCTTCCCCACTGGCTCTAAAAATAATCAAACCAACAGAAAATATTACCCAATGAAACCAAAAGAAACACCTGATTGCATGAAACTAAAAGTTGGTAAATCTAGTTTACAAAAGAAAGAAAAAAGTGTTTGTGGAGTTTTATTCCATCATATCAACAAAAAATTTAATTTGGAAAAAAAAATGGAAATCACACATCACTAAGTTACTGAAATTTAAGCAGATCCAGATTAAAATAAAGCATGAAGCAACATAAGCTAGTCAGTGAAAAACTATTTCAAGAAATCTCACTTGAGCGCAACATTTTTTATAAAGGGTTCAACGTGCAATCATGGGATTCTCTCTCCTTTTCCATTGGCATCTTGATATAAAAGAAAAAAAGTTATGAACATTAAGATTAAAAAATAGACACAGAGAGAGTCCCATATAATTTTTTCAATATAATTATTGCAACTTATTTCAGCAAGGTTAGAGACAAAAATTAGGACTAAATAAAAATATTACATCAATTACAGATAGAAGTGTAAAGAAGGTCCAAACAAAGTTATTGGTTGAAATGCTAAGGTTCAACGGTCAACCATCCTCAATAGTAAAATTGTTGGCAAGAACTTGACCAATACCTATCTAAAACCCTATATTATAGAGAAGTTAAAGTTAAAATGAGAAATTGTGTACTTATTTTTCAAAAAGCACCATAACAAAAAACTCCTAAATCTAATCAGAGAGAGAAAAAGATCATGATTCCATTTTTTATAAGAAACATCGTGATTACTTCAAACGGCAGGGACAACCTAATCTTCCAATTATGCAAGTAAACCTAGGTTGTGAAAATTTATTTGAGAGAGGGAGGTGCAGTTTCACCAAGAAAGGATACGGATTAAAACAAAGCCACTGCCTTTACAATTGAAATTACACATGAGAACCAAGCAACAATTGAAATTAAACATGAGAACTAAGCAAATTTATCATAATAACCACACCTAAACAAACATAGTTAGAAATAGGGATGGAGTATGTTTCAATTCTTAAATGGTAAAATTTTGTTACCTTGAGGTTTGAGAGAGGGAGTTCGACAATTGGGAGGAGAAAGACATTTAATTCCTCAATCTTCAAATCTCTTACTCGATTAACCTTTAGAGGGAGGGGAGGGAGAAAAAGAGAAATGGAAAGAGAAATAAAATTTGACCAATACGCAGTTAAACTCTTCCATTTTGAAACGGTTATAACTTTAATTTGTTGATTTGAAGAAAATATTTATTAAGAAAGTAGAGGGAGAGAGATAAAGAGAGACTTCAAACGTGGGTTGTGGGAGGGGGAGATAGAGAAAGAAAGGAGCTTGAAGATATAAGAGAGGCTTTAACTTTAAAATAATTCAGAAGAAAAAATGACAAGTTACCCTTGGCATTGATTAGATTTCTTTAAATGTAATTAGTGAATGAAAACAGTGCCATGTAGGACAAACGATGTCACGCGGAACAATTACCGCCATATAGGATAATCGTCACCACAGAGGACAGCCGTACAACGTAGGACAAAACTGAGATTTATATTATACTAGGTTATGAGCCCGTGCTACGTACGGTTTGTTCAAGTTCATATTTTAACATAACATGTTTTTTTAAGTGTATCGTATTTAATCAAATTTATAATAAATGCTCGGTCAAGAATGTAGTACATGAGACACATTCTCAGGTAAGTTGGGTACATCAAAATCGATTCATTATGAAGGAGAAAACAATCTTTGACTCATTCAAGGATTAAATGAAAACATTAAAGAGAAAAACTATGTTTGGCCAACAATAAAGGATACAAGTCAAAACTTGCAAATGAACTCATCTCCCACTCTTTCATTTTAGTAATTATTCTTCCATAAGACCTATCAGGTACTTCATAGATTTTGCTAATCCAGTCTTACATGATTCATACGTAGATTTGATTTTTGTTTTGCAAGGTAGACTATGATTAATAACATGAACTTCAAAAGGGTGAACTTGGCCAAAATTAATTCAGTAAGCATCAAGATTCAAGAAAGCATGAAGCAAGACCTAGCTGCAATTATTCCATCTCTAAAAAAGCCAAATTTCACACATCTAATAAACTAAGATTTTCTTAACCATGTGACAATTAGGGCCCTGAAAAAAACTAATACTAAGCTAAACCAATGCTCTATCTACACACCATCTCTAGCTCATTTTAGAGCTTGGATTCGAAACTTGGATCAAGAGGTAAACTTTCTTCTTCCACAACACATGCATAACAAAGCTATAGTTTCAACTATTTGAGGGAGAAGAGCTCAGCCAATTGATGGGTTTTAATATCGGTAGAAAGGCAAATGTACTTCTTTGTTACTTTTCGGGGTCCCAAATGAAAAAATTATCAAGCGGATATACTATCGACATGCACAACACAGCCTTTTTATTAGATTGCATTTATCTGGATCACCAAATGACAAATAAAATAATGCCAAGGATAAAATGGACATATCATAACACTGGAAAAAAATTACGACGATAGTCTATATCTAGAAGATCAATTAAGCCACCTGAATTACAACCAAATATATATAACACTGAAATAATGAAAATAAAAAATGTGTAAGAGTATTATACCTTAAAGGAGTGTAGTGGAAAAGTTAATTATAACTATCTATAAAGTTATGAAAAAAAGAAATCTTCAAAGAAAAACCCATGTAAGAAATTAATGAAGAAGTGATGTGTTCATACATGAGATGCATAGCGGGATGATCACAAAGATCCCAATATTTATTGCAACAATCTTGAAAAATATGTATGCTTGAAGATCAAGTTAAATCAAACCTGATTGGCATAACACAACAGCCATACAATGATAGAATAAGATAGAGCATTTCACATAGAAGTTTACAACAACAACAAAATCTTGATACTAACCACGCATTATCCCAACATATCTACGTCAAATATAACTCATGCCGAGCCTATAAAGCTTAAAAGAAATTATAATATGAGGTAGATCTTGGGTATGTTGTAATAAAGCTTCAAGTTGTGCACAATATCAATATTAATTTAGAAAAACTAAGAGCTTTAATCTAAATACATAAAAATAACCATAAAATATATTTTTCTTGCAAATAATGAGGTGTAGGAGAAGTTTCATACCGAATCGAGTTGATGGAAATTTATATGAAAGCATATAAAAAAAAATTATTTCACACTACCTACAAAACATATAAAATGTAAAATTAAAGTTAAGAACTTCGGAAAAGAAGAATAAATGCTTAGGGACTCTTATGAAAACCCCAAATGACAATAATAATAATAATAATAATAATAATAATAATAATAATAAAAGGGCAGGATATTGGCAATCTAAACATGAAAACCCCTAAAGTGGTAGTGCTCACATGACTACCTTAGATAATATTCTTAGTGTTTCTATCATTTCTAGAATTAAAAAATTCTCAATTTGCAAAACCATGAAAGTTAAGGGAAACAAATGACAAATACCAATACAAAATTGAAATTTAGATGAATACCTCAATTTAGTATAATTTTAGAGAATGAGAGAGATTAAGGCTTACATAACTAATTAGAGCTTATAATGTTGGATAAATTTTGGCTTATACACGATTGCTCAAGATCTTAATTTTAGATAAATCCATTAAATGATACCATAAAATATTTGATCTTGGAGGGTTTGAACCACCATCACTTAAGAAAAATAAAATTTCATTTCCAACCCAAGCGCTCTACCATTTTGAGCTACTAAAGATCAACTATTGCTCTAATAATGCCAAATACTACATATCAATAAACCAATATAAACAATTTCAAGTACACACATAAAACACAATGCTAAAAGGAATGAGAGTAGTCTAAATGAAAGAGGATTTAAGTTTACGGTTAGACTATATCTTTATGCTTTAGTGAAAGAATGTATACAAAAATCATATGACATAAATATATGATATTATAGCCATAATAAAGGAATTTTACCTAATTCAGAAATAAGGTAACCTCATCATTATTGTACAGATTGACAAAGAGAACCACATCTTTATTATACCTTTATAGTCTCTGGTTATGCATACATGTTCGCGGGCTGCATCACCTATTGCATCAAGTCAAATATAACCATCTCTAGCAAAAGAACCCAACTAATTCTCAAATTGATTCTTTGAAAGAGGTTCCATGTTGACCTCAAGAGCACAAAAGTTTTAATGAAAAGATCCACCGATACTCGATATGCTACCTTTGTAGAAGAACCAAAAAGTATCTCATTATCTGGTCAAAGATTAGTTGTAGTAATGCCACGGAAATTCAAGGAGTGAAACTTTGAAATACTAACCATTGTTGTAGTATTTTAATGCAACATTATTGGCATTGCACTCAAGCAACTTCATCATATTCTTCCTGCCAAAAATTAAACAAACTTTTCAGAAGTTTACAAAAGGGGGAGACAAAATAAGGAAACATAAATGCAAATAATAGCATACAAAAAAAACATGTTTTGCTTATTAGTGTTCCATTCAAAAATTAATGTTGCAGTATTTTAATGCAACATTATTGGCATTGCACTCAAGCAACTTCCTTATATTCTTCCTGCCAAAAATTAAACAAACTTTTCATAAGTTTACAAAAGGGGGAGACAAAATAAGGAAACATAAATGCAAATAATAGCATACAAAAAAAACATGATTTGCTTATTAGTGTTCCATTCAAATTATGAAAGCACTTTTAAGACCTTAAGGGAAATCAAATTAAAGATTGGAACCGTAGATTCTCTAGCATGTTGCCATTGTCAGTCGTCCATTTCTTATAGGCAAGCAAGTTGACTTTCTTAATTTCATAGTACTTTGCAACAATCATTGTTGTTTCACTTTCGCCCTTGTAACTTACAAACTTAACATACGTAGCAGTGATGATAATGTACTCACTTTAGCATTTGCATAATACATGCGAAATGAATACCCCTGAGTTTCTGCAAAGAAATTGTAATAATAAAAATGCATATTAACTGTAAGAAGACATATATAATCATAATAAGATTCGTTATAGCTACCTGCCGCAGGCAGAATCATCGCAAGCTTCAGGAACAATCAATTGAAGCCAAGATTAAAATTAATATCAATTAGATTTATGATTGAAACAAAGCCAAAAAAATGATTTTTACTTTGTTGTTTATCAGGTTACATAAAATTACCTTTTAGTAAAAATAAGTCATAGCTAGAAAAGCTTTTGTTGTTCCAAACCACAACGTCTAGCTCCCATTTTCCTTTGGCAAGGGTAAAAGCAAAATCATCTCAAAAGATAGGGTTTTTGCCACCACCTATTATATTAAAGAATAAGGTCTTAATGAGAATATTAATGTGTTTTTTTTGCTACGCAGATGATTAATGTGCCTGGGGGTCAAGACTTTACATGAGCAAATTTTGGTACTTTGTGTTTCCATATTCAAGGCAATCATAAGGATCTTATCTTATAATTTGTTATGTATCTTTCAATTTTGTACAATGAACTGCTACAAAATGGAATGAAAAACCCAATGATGAACTAAATATTATGATCACAATGATGAAGAAGACTTAGATTTATGTATCATACCTACCTTTGACATCAAGGAAATGTCCATGGATCCCGGAAACGACAATAGATTAGTATAAACCGGTATGGTATTGACATGAAGTTGTTATAATGAACCTTTGATTCTTAAAAGAATGAAATTTTCTTATAGATCTATCTCTCCCATGAGAAATATCTTGACCTGATAATCCATTCTCCATTTTTGCAAGATTAAAATTGAAAAGTTATTGGAGGAAGAAGTTAGGGTCTTAAGCAATATGATTTGCTGGTAGAAATGAATACCTGGTGCGTAGAGAATGGAGATGATATAAAGTTGTGGAAGAGCCAGATCCATAGGTCTCAGAAATCGATTCAATGGATCATTTTCTTTGTCGAAATCTGGATACAACAAACAAATTATTTAGATTCTTATTCTTTGTCGAGATCTGGATACAATAAATAAATTATTTAGATTCTTACGTCGAAACCCATTAACATATCAAGTAACAAATCAAGTTCATAATGGTAGATAAATGCATAAATGAGAAGTACTTTTAGTTATGTACATTAGATTTTAAATTATTCCAGGCTTCACGTGCATGTAAACGTCATTGTAAAGCCCTTGAAATACAAAAAATACATTGTAGGTGACGTGAAAGTTGAGGTTTGGGGCTCTTATGTAATGAAAGATTTGGTTTTAAGGTTTTTTATAGTAACATACTAATAGATATAGATAAGAAAACTGGTCAGTCAGAAAATTTAGCTCTCTGATTACAAATTCTGGAGCAACTAACATAGAGGTATACAATGATTGGGGGGTAAAACATAATGTGAAAATTCCTAAAGTTATTGTTAGAAGGATGAAAGCATCAAAAAAAGCATATGGTTATACTTGATATTTCTTGTGATACACCAAATAATAATAAAAAAACTGGGGGTATCTTCAGATTGGCAAATGGCATTCCTATTTATGCTTACTCCAGAGTTTCAAGGGTAAACCAAGATGAGGATTGTGGATTGCTCTCAGCTGCTCTTGAAGGTCTTAGATTTGCTATACTTTTGGGGATTCAAGATATTGAAGTATACTCAAACTCTATGATGATCATTAACTCCCTGATTTTGACTGGATATCTTCTTTTGGAGGGGTATGAAGACTTATAGAGAGATAGATAAAGGGAAACGCATGGAGAAATAGTTGTCTTTCAATTACATGTCAAAGCATTCAATTAGAGCAGCTAAGTATATAGGGATTTAATGATCAAATTAATATAATGTACACAACAATACATTATAAAAAAGTAAAAAACAACTATTAACTTTTGGATCCCAAACAGCTGTGTGCGGTGTGGGATTTCCTGGAACATCATTAGCAATCATCTCCGCATACTCTTTAGGCCATTCTTCAGTCTCATAATTCATATCCATATCATGGTAATAAACTCCACCGGATCCAAAAACTCAGATTTTACCGCCCGAAGTGGTGAGGATTTTTGTACCCGATATTGCGGATAAATAGACAGAGCGTACAACCTTTCTGTGCTCCAACTTTATAATAGCATAACCAAAATTGTTGCGGATATCAAAAATCTTTACCTGCTACAAAAAAAAACTTTGAATGAGATAATTGCACAAAATCATAAAGAATTAAGCTATTTTTATATAACCATCTCTTGATATAAATACTTTTATTCTCAAATGCTATGCCATTTGAGCTAAAAATTCATATGTTTTTAGCCTCATAATCATAATTAGTCATATTAGACATCTATTGAGTATGAAAATAATTGCCACAATCTCATAGTTTAGTCAACATATTGCTAGCTACATGAAGGCAATGTCAATTGTGGATTGAAACGGAAGCAATGCTTCTTCGGGAAAAAAAAACAAAGAAATGAATTAATCCATTCCCAACCCTTATTTCAAGGTAAGTTCTTGTGAAATGAAAACAATTGTAAAAGGTTATATAAAATAATTGTCTCAGTATATGTCTCCTATGTTTAGGCAATGAAAGGTAGTACACTCATTTTTCCCATAACAATAACAGTATATCTATTAATATGTTGGTTCAAGTCTTACCTTTTGGTATTATCGACGACCCTGCTTCCAGGATCCCACTTGGTGATTTAACAATATTAGAACCGTGATGAGTGGAATCTTCTTTTCCTTAACTAACTTGAACACCCTAATGATATGATTGGGTCTCACCTGCACATAAAAATTTAAGAACCAAGCGTCAAGGGCGTACTAAAATAAGTAGTAACAAATAAAACTAAGCGTTCTTTCATCGCAACTACCTAAACTCAAAGATAATATCTTCATACTTCCCTTTAACTCGATAACATCCTAACAACCAACCTCCCGTTATCTCTTATATCTCTTAACTCCTTTAATAAGATTATCAAGACACCTACTCAAGAGGGTACCTATGTTGGTTTCCCACTAGAGTCAATTAACTCAGACCTAAGAAACCAATGATTAATTGACATTAGGTTGTTGGCACGGATTCGTAACCCCCAACAATAAGTTATAACATGGACGGCTATCAAAGGTTACATCAATACCGATGATAGACTTGGTTAAAGGCACATTCGCAATCAAATTATTTTAGTTGATCAACAAGTCATTTTCTCTCCAAATTTTTAGAATAGTTTAAAAGTCAGACATTTCCATCATCTCCAACTTTAAATAAGAAACCCGTGGAAAAAATCTTTATATAAAAATCTACGTAAGAAGTTAATGATGATAAGGAGTTCATACCTGAAATGCAGAATAGGATGGTTAAGAGGTCTCGATCTCTATTATAACAACCATGACAAACATCGAGTTACTGAAATTATACTCATTATAAGTAGAGCAAACGAAACAAAACAACCAGAAAACTTAAATTCTGGATATTGAGGTATGGCATACCTTTGTGAATTTCCAAAGAGATAGATTTAAACTTTCAGCAGGATGCACAAAACCTGGAATCAATAATGGAAATGATACCATGGATCGAAATTAGCAGAGAAAAAAATATAATTTGAAGATAAAGGGAGAAAATTTGAAGAAAATACCTGTTAGAATAATAACTAATCTCATATACCTGGAATGGAAGCTTAGGTGCAATAGAGATGTTTTTCTCGATTTATGAAGCTTAAGGATAAATCATAAATGTCAAGTTTTACCGATTATGGTGCATACAATGGGACATCCGACTGTCAGGACTAAGGAGGGTCACAAAGAGGATGTTGCAAATATTATTGAGGAAATTATCAATTGTCTTAACAAAGAAAATAATGAAATAAAAGGGCGAACGAACTAAAATTACAATAACAGATAGAACCCAAGAAACTATGCAAATATTGGATATACTCATTATTGGAAAAGACTAAATTTAGACTAAATTATAGGCTTTTATCCTCATGTCCGATACCATATTTGGTTAGGCCGATTTCACAACACATACGGTATGTATCATTAGTAATAGGTTGGATGTGTGCCCAAGTGTTGCACAGAGTATCCCATCCCTTAAAAAATGTTTACAAGTACCAAATAACATCAAATCAATAGGAGAGTAAAACTAAGAATGAGAGGTTAGTAACAAATCTAAACAAAAAAAAACTAAATTTAAGATTAAAAGTACTTCTTTAGAATGATTAAGGATACATGATAAACTAACAATCATAGGTTTTTAGTTTTTCGTCAAAAAACAAAGGTTTTTGATGTGGCTGTAGATTGACACTTGTCGGTACTACTTTAGATATGGCTGTAGATTGAAGCCTATCATTGCTACTTTTGATATGGCTAGGGTCGTTATAAATAAGTGGGTTAAAAGGTACAAAGAAGTAGATTAGAAACCGCAAAAAATAGAATAGCTAAAGAATCTGTTAGAGCTATTTTTGAACTGTTATAAATTAGTTGGTTAGAGTTTAAAAGCGCTAGGTAGCCTTTCAAGTAGCAACAAAAAGAGGTGTTATTTTAAAAAAGTGGAGTTAAGCCATTTTTTAGTGAGTAAAGGAGTGATTCTTAAGTAGTTTAGGATGTAGCTGGATTAAAGAATCATTTAGAGTAGCCTAAGCGAGGGGCTAAAGAACTCAATAAGAAAGAAGAAGAGCAGCACTACTTATTTATTAGGGATCTACCAGCAGTACCAAGGTAGAAAGGGGGAGTCACCGACACAGGATTCCAGCTAGTCATCTATGCATGCCATATGCAGCGCGTAAAGAGATCTCTTGGTTAAGCACATAGCGCTATAGGATGCAGAGATGTGGGAGACAATCAAGCTTCAGTTTCCTACTTGGTTTGGCGAATCTGATATGGCAAGCCGCATACCTAGAAACCAAGGAGCACACCAACTTGTACTGTAGAGAATTGGAAGCAAACAACCTCAAACTCTTACATATATTTTCCCAGCAACATCTTCATTGGCCATCCTTTACATGTCCTAAGAGAAGTCTACAAAATTTAGTTATGTGTATCCAATAGTGGTAATGAGTTTAAAAAGAGAGTCTGCTACCCTATTAGTCTCCCTGTAGACATGGAAATGTAGAATTCTTTAAGTTGTGATATAGACCTGAGGATGGATTGAAGGATAGCCCTGACATCCCAAGGGGGCTTATCCAAAAGTTGTATAACTATTTTTGAATCACTGCATGTAATGACTTTCCTGCAACCATTTTTAATTGCAACCTTTAAACCATTGTCAACACCCTGAAGTTCATGAACATTTTAGAACTCATCAGGTTCCCAGTTGTAAGGGCTCCATTTGTATTTAGCATGACCACTCCCTCAGATGGTGCAAGCCATTTACAATAGACAGGTTGAGGCCTTATCCAAGTAGCCTCAAGATTCCATCTGCTACAAAATTGTATGTTTCTATCTGAATCTTCTAGTTTTTCTCCAGTGTGAGACATTTTGCTTCTCACTGTGATGATGATAAGGCTGAGAGTAGTGATTGCTAGGTTTTTATTCTTGTTGTGCACTCTTTCATTTCTCTCTCTCCATATGTAGTAAAACACAGCATTGAAAGAAATTTTTTTAGTTATAACTACCATATCCTTCCCCTTGAAATTATCTCTAAACCATTTCAGCTCTCCTTCTATAGTACCTATAATTCTACTGTAACCCAACTCTCTGAGATGCTCCATCCATATGTATTTAGAATGAGGACAGGTGAAGAATAGATGTTCATCACTGTCTTCATGAGATGAGCAAAGGGGACATACATAAACTTGTACAATTCCCTACTCCTTGAGTTTGTTGCGGGTTTTTAGACCATTGTTGAGGGCAAGCCATGTAATGAAGCCATGCCTTGATATGTTGTTGGGAAACCACACCAGAGGGGACCAAATGACCTTAGGTTTTGTATCTTTTAGCCTGTTGTGAGCAAATCTCATGGTATACTCCCCAAATTCTGTAATAGTCCATATCACTTCATCATCCAGTTCATGGTTTATGGGAATGTCAACAGGTGATCCCAGATGTCACCAAGTTGTTGTAAAGAGTTTAAGGGGGCCTTCCAAATTCTATTAGTAATCAAGTCGCAAACCTTGGCTGCAGGCCTAAGAGCAGGTTCAGAGCCATAATGGACTTGGGGATGAAATAATTTTAGAAGAACACCTAGAGGGTTCCATGGCTGCTTCTACAAGTTAATAAATCTCCCATTTCCAATAGCATGGATGATGATGTCTTCAGCCTGATCTCTAAGCTTCAAGATATTCCTCTAGCTCCAAGAACATTCATTAGGTATCTTCATAACCCCAAAATAGATGATATTCCTCCATACATCTTTCTTTTGCTAATGAAGTTCATGAACCGACCTATTTCGAATCTTGCACAATCCTTCAAATATAGAACACATTTTTTCTTACTTTTCACGAATAGATCTAAAACTGTTTCCCAAAATGAAGTTCATAACTAAGCATTTTATTCCCACATTAATTAAGAAACTACAATCATAAATTTAAATAAAAACCTGAGAATGTGCAGGGAAATATTGGTTACCATGAATAATAGTAGCAACCTATATATTAATATACTCTCTGCAAAGATACATACAACACAGAAGTCCATCCAAGCGCTAAAAATATTGGCCGTCCAAGTGTCTATTCATCTAAGGCAAAAACAGCTAACCAGTTCTAATATAAGAAACGCAAAAATAAGAGTAGAGTCTGGAAGGCCGAGCTGGAGGATTCCACAACATAATATTAAAGTCTCCTACAACTTGTTTAGCTAGAAAATGAAGTACGTCAAAAATCGAAAAACATATGGTGATATGGTTCAGATAAGGTACCAGATTATGTGATGAAAAATCAGTCATAGTGGTAATACATATGGTGGGTGATAAGCTGCACCTTTGGTACAATCAAAGACCAATAGACCATTAAATTGCAAAAATAAGCTAAAAAATAGGCATATGTGAATTTTGGGAAACTAATACTAATACTAACATAAATCGTGTGAAATCCTACAGCATTTGAGAAAGTTTAAGTATTTAATCTATGGCTCGGGCATTAAGAAATGTATCCTACAAACAAAGGGAGGGATTAATCACATGATGTAAATCCATCGTTGCAATATAGGCTTTCCAAAGCATGTCTTGAGTATTACTCAAAAACTTACTTTGAAACAAACTCGAAATTAGCTGGGTTTAGATATAGATTTATTCTTCTCATTAGGAACTGAAGAGATCCCATTTGTATTTGAGTTCCTTTTTTTGCTGTTATTTTACTATGAATAGAAAGTATGAGGGTAGATCATCTCTCCGCAACTGTAATGAGCAGACACCATTGGAGGTTTTTACAATTGGATCATTGAAAGTGCAATAACATTAAGGGGGAAAAACCCAACTCTATTTGTTGTCAGCGATTTCATAGAAGCAAAGATTGAATGGTCGTAAACTCAACAAACAGTAATGAAAAAATTGGAAAGTAATAATAAGAAAACACAACTAATATATTGACAAAAGTTTGGAGTAATATTCCCAAAATTAAATCATAGAGAAAAGAATTTGTGTACATGAGATGATAAAATCCCCAAATTTGGTTTTGATGCGCTCGCCATATTTGATATGCAAATCTATTCTTCAAAGTTCAAACAGAGATTATAATTTTACTCAATGACACTCAATGTAGGGACCTATAAAAGCTACATATACAATCGATGAACAAGGTATCTGGTTCTCAAAGTTAATGCAAAGAACCCCAAATCCACCTTAATGAGAAAAGAGGAGGAAAATATGCATTTTAGTCTACTAAAAAATAAAAACCCAAGGTCATGCGAGGAATCATGTAAAAATTCTTGTTCATTCTACCTTCAAAAGATTATTATTTTGAAGATATCCATCCGCAGCTTCCAATCTGATTTATCTTACTTCAAATTATACGTCCTTTCATAATAAAACCTGATCTAAACAACACTAAACTCTTCAAAATAAAACAAACACTAATAATCAAATTGACTCAAACATAATTGACATACACCATTTAATCAAATTAAGAAATAGATCTTTTTTGGAAGAAATCTAATATTCCTTTTTATTTACTTAATGACTAACAACATAAAAGAAGAATACTTCCAATCCAAGGATCCAAAGATGGAACTCCTCTTTTTGATTCACTTTACCGTTATTAAAACAAAAACAGGTTCTGGGCTCGAGAATTCCATTACAAGTGTGATACCGAGAGAAAACTCAAAACTTGCTTCAATAAATTCAATCTGGGTGTACTTCCAATGCAGGTCCAACTCTCATATTATGAATACCATTTGGGCATTTCTCAGAGTTGGATTTGCTTCAGTAATTTTCTATACAATTACTTTAACAAACCCAAGGGTGTTTCTCAGAGTTGAAATTTGAGATATATAGAGAGAGAGACATATAATTTAAACCTGTAACTGAAAATTGAAGAGTTGCAATTAAAAAAAAATCATAGGCAGAGATTTAATACATAAATGAGAAAATTGATGAGTGAATTCTCTAGACATGGGCATTAAAGAAATTGTTGAAGAGAGAGAGATGCAACCGGGAGAAATGTTTTCACTAAAGAATCTAAAGAAAGAGAGGTGAAGAAAAGGAACAGTTTCATATTTTCAATAAATGTGCCTAAAATTAATTTGACATAATTTAACACTATTTCTCTATGCCACGTAGAACAAAGCTCGTCACGTGGCCAATTTCCAAAGAGCTTAGGCTTAAAATTTTAGTAGGATGCCAGAAACCTAGATATTCAAGAATGGAATTAATATCATGGATTAAAATTAGCTTGAGGAAACTATAATTTGAAGATAAAGAGAAAGAAATCAATGAAAATATATGTTAGATAAGAACTAATCTCATATACCTTAAAATGATGTGTTGCTTGATGTATAAAGCTTAAGGATAATTCCTAAATATAAAGTGCTACCAATTGTGGTGCATACGATGAGAACTTCGATGGTCAGGACGATCGCAAAGATGCTACTGCATATATTACAAAGGAAATTATCAGCCGACTACATCAAGAAAAGAACGAAATAAAAATGTAAACAAACTGGAATTACAGTAACATGATACACAAAATATCAGTGATAGCAAACTAAAAGAAGTGAATGCCCTAAACAACAACATCAAAACACATAAGAACAGGGGAATACTAAAGTAATCCATACTCATGCAACTATTCTAATTTCTAATTTCTAATTTCCAATCTGGTATTAAAAATAAAATAAAAAGGGCAAAATCATAATAAGATGAATAGTTGGGATGATAATGGGATGGAAACATACATTTGTTAGATTGTAAACCAAATCTCAGATATTATTTCGAAACCCATTTGAGAGCCTTAAGGCGAGAAATTTTCTAATTCATATTAGAGCAACTGACTTACAATTGAGAAACGATGGAATTTAGTTTGAAATGGTGAGGAAAATGTTTTTATGATTTGGATTTGGATAATGAGGAAGCTGTAAATACACATAAATTTCATTACGGGAGAGACTGTTATTGAGATGAAGAAAAGAAGGTTTAAGGGAGAGCGTTATTGTGATGAAGAGAAGAATGCTAAGAGGAGATGCAAAAAATAAGAGTTAGGTGAAGACGTTAGAAAACTGTTGGTTATTATATATAAAATCTTTGACAAAATAACCTCTATAATTAATAAAAGAAAAAACTTATAAGCTTTTGTACCGCCACGTAGGACAAACATCACCACGTAGGACAATCGATGCCACACGGGAAAAACAATGCCACGTAGGACAAAACTGAGAATTATAATATTATATATAAAATATAAAATATATATATATATAGAGAAAGTATGAATTAGGATTCCATGTTCTTGAGTTATGAGTGATGAAGAGATAGAGGAAGGTAAAATAACCTTATTAGTGTAAAAGTTTTGACAGAAAAGCGTAACAGAAATTTTAATTGGTTTGAAAAAAAGTTATTTCCTTTCCAAAAGGGTACAATTGGAGATATTCTCTTCGGGAGAGATGAAATTTAATAGTTGTTGAAAAGTTGCAACTCTTCAAATTCAGAGATTCGTGCAGAAAAAGTTTAGAAGTCAAAAGAAGTTGTACATGTGTCATTTTATTATTGGTTGGAGGGACCACAAAAAAAGAGGGCGGTGAACCGCAAACAGTCTAGAGATCATTGGCTTAATTGTATTAATAGATAGATAGATAGATGCGAACCTTTTGATTAATGAATAGTTGTATTTTGGTTTAGCGAGAGGATGCCTCTTCTGATGACTGTTCGGTGCCCTTCATGCCAAATTGTGCATTTCCTTGTGGAAATTTTATGCTCTACTCTAGTTGGGATAAACCGTATTGCATATTTTTCACATTTACTAGTATTACTATACCATGAAGTCTTTGTAATCTTCTTGCTTTTTAACTTCTTCTTTTTTGCCATAAAAAGGCTCTTTTGATCTATTTCTCCTTTTCTAATCTCGGAATGGAAACTTGGATCGTTCATTATAAGAGCATCTCCTAAAGTGCATGATTGACTTGGTTGAAAAAAAGCCAAATCCAAGTCAGTCACACTCTATTTCCTCCAGCAATACCTGACTTAGATTTATAATAGACGCATAACACTTAGGCGCCTGTTCTGTTTTTAAATAGGCACCAATCTCTTAGGCGACCAACTTATTTTTAAAAAAAATTAGGTACCCAAGTCTTAGGCGCCTGATAGTCTGAAAACTTAAGATGAATTTGCCTTCTCTTTTCTCACATTTTAACCAAATCAAAAGGGGAAAGAACCTTACTCTTCTCAAATTAAACCCTAAATTACAGAGTTTGGAGTCGAAATCGTTCCATAAGCCTCCTTTGTCTTCAGGTATATATATATAAATATTGTGATTTAGGGTGTGCATGGTAGAATTTTTTGGATTAGTTGTTGGAATTTGTTGGATAAGTTGTAGAATTTGTTAGATTAGTTTGTCTCCACATTAAAACTCTAATTGTAGCAACTTGACCGAAAGAAAATATTTTAATGTCTCTCAAAGTCAGAAACAATACTTGTTTGCCCTCCATGCATGATAAATGTACAACTCTTAAGTCTTGATCTTACTTCTTTCACACCCATCTCCAGAAAAAGAAAATTCCAAGCATAAAGAAAAACCCCATGATTCAAGTTTTTTTCCCTCTCAAAATAAAGGAAGGACCTAAGACCTCGAGAGACTTAAGTGTGGTATTAAACCAGTTAAACTTGATTTGAGGATTATTGCCTTCTTTATAATCTCACTTGTTTGCTTCATTTGTTGTTTCTTCTACTTAGATTATAGTGTTGTTACAAAGGGGTTTCGGGTTTGTTTGTTGGATTATAGTGTTGTTGCTTCATTTGTTCATTTATGAAACTTTTATATTGTCCACATTATGAAATTTGTTGGATTAGATTTGTTGGATTAGTTTATTGAATTTGTGGGATTAGTTTGTTAGATTAGTTTGTCTCCACATTATGAAATTTGTGGAATTTGTTGGAAGATTCAATATAGCAGAAATCCAGTTTTTAACCTTGATTTGTTTAATATGGTCATTCAGTCCTAGGTAGGAATCTTTTTTGTCACAATACTTATGGCTATCATGAGCAGAGCTTATCCTTGTATGTTTATTATTCTATGGTTCTTATAGTCCAAGCTAATGCAATATAGTAGCTGCTTACTTTCACAAGTATACCACTTGCTTACCTTGCAAGTGAAGCTTTTAATTAATTGGTGGTCCTTTGGGTGTCTTTTTCAATATTGTTAGTCATCATCCACCACAATAGTAAGGAATTTTTTTGGTGTATTTGATTCATTCTTAAATTGTCTTGTATTTCTCTATAGCCATGCATGATAGAAATGTTAGAGTATTTGAAGTTGTTAGAGTAATGTTGCTGAATTTAAGCTTAATTCATACTTGATTTATTCTAGTATTAATTGGTTTATATAAATTGATTCATTCTAGTCTATAAATATCCTTACAAGATTCCTTACTATTGTCAAGTATTTGCTTAGTTTATATAAATTGGTTTTGTGGTGGTCATTATATAAATTGGTATTTAAATTTCATGCAGGATTTGACGATGTCGTCAGCGGAGGAAGAATTTGATAGAACTGACGATGAGGAGGAATTCGAGTCTGATGAAGGTGAAGGTTATGTTTCCCAAATATGATTTTTATCGGGCAAGAAGCGGAAAATCACTTACGAAAAACTCAATGTCTTCACCGAACCTCTTCCACATCTCCCACAAAATTATGAACCACGTAACTTTCGGCGACTCATACAATTGGATGGGAAGGGTTATTTGTCCACATCAGTTGCTACTACATCGGTAAGTTGAAATAACGTAAATTAGTAAATTATTGGCTTTATACTTATTTCAAATTATTTACTTCCGGTAGAATTTAGTTTAAATGCTTTTATTTGTGTTTATTAATGCTGTTACAGGCTCGAGTTGGATTTAAATGTAGATCGGTGTTAGTCAAGCTCCGCGAAATGTACTTAATTCTCATTGAGGTACCTTATTTAAAGCAGAAATTAAAGGCTACCAATTTGATAAGTTTATTTGATAGTAAAATTGGGAACTCCAACAACCAAGTAATAGTGCCGATGGTTGAGCGTTGGTGGGCAAACACTCACACATTTTACCTATCTTGTAGAGAGCTAGGGATCGCTCCTAGAGATTTTACGGTGCATATCGGGATAGGCATCGAAACAGGAGAGCCGATAGTATTAGATGAGTCATACAGGAATATGGTAACGCCTTAAGAATTTTTCCCAATATGGAGTTTAAAGATTATGAAAATGGATGTATTAGTTTTTCTCACCTTCGGACTTACCTTGACCATACTAGAGTAAACATCAAAGATCCGGATAATACTAATACAATCTTTAGGGCATTTATGTTATTTTACTTTGGAGGTGTCTTATTTGGGAACTCAAAGAGTTGGGCTCGACTAGAGTTGTTGGGTCCAATTGTCCTCATAGAAAAAAGGGACCTACGATCGACTTTAGCTCCGCTATATTAGGAAATCTCTACTACTGCCTTGACCAAGTATCGAAACAGGAGGCGAAATACATCGGCGGCCTTTTCCAATTGATCGAGGTATAATATTTTTAATTAATAGTTCTAGTTATTTATTTTTTGTTTATTCAAGTTTATTTAGAAAATTAATATTGTTTTTATCTTCTGCAGTATCAGTGCTACGAGTATTGTCAGATAGGCCATTAAAAGATGAAAACTTACGAGAAATAAGTTAAAACATCATCTAGCACTGATGAGACAGTAACTGGATTTGCGTATAATCAATAACATGCAATGGGACCCCTTTAGAAATATGAAAAATGCACTAAATCAGGAGGTAATCATCGTCGGTAATATCAGTCGTAAAAGAGTACTCCTGCAAAGCCCATTTGGTGGATATGAGTAGTATCTTGGGGACCATTGTTGGGCTCAACTAAAGCATCGGACAGTGCCTTACGACCCTCCAGAGAAACTTGATTGCTTCCCGAGTCCCAATGTAGTTCGTTCCCTCCGAGCAGCGGGTTGGATCGAAGCGCAACATTATATTGTGGGTCACCATGTCGACTATGATGCCTACTGGAGGCATGTCTCACATGGTGCACTTATGTTGAACACTGCGAGGTGTAGCAATATTAACATCACAGGCCTTGGTGCTTTGATAGCCAGAGTTACCTTTCCACATGTTAAGTTTCTCAGTAGAGAATTTTCTACTCAGGAAACACAAATCCCTTCCCCATGGCTTGGTGTTTACCCTGGATGGATTATAGAGTTTGGTTCGCCACATGGGACCACGTGACATACCGTTCCCTCTATTGCTGTGACCTATACTGTAGACGTGCCAACAAATATAATTTTTTTGCTATGACTAAGGGTATACGGAAAGTTACACTTGATAGGACCTTAGATTTGAAGGCTCGACACCTTCATGACCAGAGCCGTATTACATATTTGACCATGGACTTGAAACGTGCAGAGTATCGTCTTTCCCAATTGAATAACTATTTAGATGGAGATGTAAGTTGTTTGAATCATTCATTTAATATTTTTCGTTTAATTAAGATTTATAGTTTTAATTAATATTGGAATAATTTTGTATGTTTCAGGGGGTTGTAGTCGATTGGGAAGACGACGAATGTGAAGCAGGAACTTCTCAAGCGGAAACTTCTAGGGGGAGGGGTTCAAGAGGGAGGGGTTCGTAGGGAAAGACATCTCAAGGTTGGGCTGCTCCTCCCCGACGATCAAGACGTACGCGGGAATCTTTTGAGTAAATGATATTAGTTGTTTCATGTTAAGTCTAAATCAATAAGAGAACATATTTTAAGTTGTTTCATGTTTTGATTTCACTTTAGTGAATGACATTGGCTTTTATGTAGTTATTTATTATTCTCATTTTTGAGTGGTAAAATGGTTTAATATTTCCATTGCCTAAGGTTTTGATTCTCACTTTTGAGTTTGGTATAATGGTTTTGATTCTCACTTTTTATTGTATAAGGTTTGGTATAATGGTTTTGATTCAAACTTTTAATTGCCTATGGTTTGGTATTTTTTCAAGCAGTTTAACCAAATCAAAAAATATATATCCTGCGCAACAGGCGCCTAAGTCTTAGGCACCTGTTGCGCTGAGTAATTTATTTTTCAAACAGCTATATTTTATTCCTAACAACTATATTTTGTGTCTAAAGGCTATATTTTGTAAAGGGAATATATAGACCAAAGTCTTAAAAGGCTCTTACTATCCTATAGCCAATTCCAATATTCTCTTCTATTTTGAATTAGTCTTGTGTGGCGTATCTGATGAATATTAAGGCGGTTCTTGATGTTTTGATCGAATCTTTATCAGAGGAGGAAGAGGAAGATGATATTGATAAATCTTCAATCGATTGTAGTGATGACGACATTATTGATGCGATTAAAATGGAGATATTGAGCAATCAAGGCGAAATTGATGAATAACAAGAAGCGAAATCTTCAGGATCTCGTGTTGGTTCAGTTGTTGGGCGTAAAATCATAAATCGCTCACGTGCATTTTATCATAAGTTACTCATGCACGACTACTTTCGTGATAAAAATGTTTATGGAAATGAACATTTCTGTCAAATATTATGTATGAGACGAAGTCTTTTCGATCGTATTTTGCAAGTTTTTTGCTCGGAAGTAAAATTGTGCAAATGTTTTGGGTTTATCGCCTCAACAAAAACTTACAGCGATATTTTGTATGTTTGCATTAGGAGTGTCGGCGGATAGCTGTGATGAATATGCTCGGGTTGCAGAGAGCACAACAATTGTGGCCCTTACGAAATTTTGTAATGTGATGATCGGGCAATTCAGTGTATAGTATTTGAGATCGCCAACTCTGGATGATATACAACGGTTGCTGTAAGTTGCCGAGAAGCATGGATTTCTCGACATACTAGGTAGTTTGGATTGTATTCATTGGGAGTGGAAAAATTGCCCCACGGCTTGGGCGAGTCAATACACGGGGAATAAGAAAACACCAACAATCATTTTGGAAGTGGTGACATCTCATGATTTATGGATATGGCATGTTTTTTTTAGAATGCCTGGTTTCAACAACGACGTAAATGTTCTTGATCAATCACATCTTTTTTGAGATCTTTATCTTGGTCGTTCTCCACCTTGCAACTTTGATGAAGTCGATAAAAAACCATGCGATATAGGATACTACTTGGCAGATGGTATATATCCGAAATGGGTAACGCTTGTTTAAACCTTATAATTTTCCCGAGATAATGCAGAGAAATATTTTTCCAAGCAACAAGAGTCATATCGAAAAGATGTAGAACGAGCTTTCGGTGTCCTTCAATCTCGATTTGCAATTGTGAAAGGTTCGGTAAGAATTTGGTCACCCAAAAACCATGATAAAATAATGAAAACGTGTTATGTATAACATGATCGTTGAAGAAGAACACAATAGGTATGGAGTAAGCTTACTGACCGAGCATTTTGCCCTAGACCCTAACCCAATTGACTTGAATCAGGAAGAAGTCATTTTACAAGGATACATTGTGAAGTACGATAAGATGATAAATTCGGATAAGTAAATGATACTTTGAAATGATCTCATTAAGCATTTGTGGAAGCATCAGGGAAACAATTATATGTAATTTTAATGTAAACGTAACTTTATTTTAATTTTATGTAATTTCAATTTAGCACTTTTATGAAAAAAAAATTAAGAAATTTATTTCAATTTCAATATAAATTTAAATAGAAAATAATTAAAAAAAACAAAACTTTCCCAAAAAAATTTATTATGTAAAATATACCAAACTTCTTAAACAAGATTTTTAAACAAAATATACCAAATTTCTTAAGAAAATGTACAACCAAACTTCTTAAACAAGAATCACCAAAATACAACCAAACTTCTAAAATAAGATTCTTCAGCTATAACATCTTAGGCATTATTATTATTAACTTTAAACATTCTCGCTTTAACCGTATTACATTGTGCCTCCCAATAAACCCTTTGAGTGTCATCCAAAGTAGACATGTCCATCGCCATCATCTTTTGATCATTTTGGGCTTGAAATTGAGATTTTAAATTCACCACAGCTTTTGTATTCCTTTCTCTTAACTCTATAATACGATCTTCTCTCTCTTCCTTCTTCTTATCTCTCTCGGATATATACTCTTCTTTCATCTTATCTTTCTCAGTAATATACTCTTCTTTATTCTTCTCCATCGGTTAAGGCGACTAATAAATATATTTTGGCGCTCAATGAGAAGATTTTGCCTTTTTTCATTATTTTCCTTTAGTTTAGCACTTTTGATACCGCCATGATGTTCCATCTTCACATCCGTGACAAGTACTGAAGAGTCATTATTGGAGCTAAAGGGTGTGTCGGGTGTTACGGGAGTAGACATTCCCTGGCTAGAACTTGATGTTTGCTTCATTTACACATTGC
Organism: Kingdonia uniflora; assembly: GCA_014058105.1. NCBI lineage: Eukaryota > Viridiplantae > Streptophyta > Magnoliopsida > Ranunculales > Circaeasteraceae > Kingdonia > Kingdonia uniflora. The sequence continues at coordinate 1,775,919 of JACGCM010002554.1, read as the reverse complement.
GAGCTAAAGTGTCCGGGTGTTGGTTTTACAAGATTTTCCAACATTGATGACAACTTAAAACTTTATAAGCTTCTTTATACATTCATTTACCTTTACGCTTCATAAATCATTTGGGTGACATCGTCTTATAAAATAGATTAAGAAAATAATAAAAATACATAATTTTTGTAAAAAGAGTTTATAATTTATTAGTAATGACGAATGTTAAATTACTTACCAAATTTCCTTGTTGCATACCGCTTATGAGGCATTGGATCAAATATTTCAAACAAGTACCATAAACCTTGCAAGCACGATTCATATCCAACCAATAATTTTTCAAAGATGATATTGTACGCTCGACCCATTCACCATCCTGTTCACATAAATCATGAAATGCATCTTAAACTGAGTCCCAAAAAATATCAAGTTGTTGGTTGTTGTTTTTGATTCTATCCTCCGAAACATGAATCCAAGCATTTGCAATATTTTTATTTTGAATGCCCGTCTATTTCAACAACTGAGATCCTGCCCCTCTACTGGTATTTTTCTTAGTCGAGCGATATTTGCCTTTGCCTTTTTATCTATCAACAACTCCGACGTCTTCGGATTGAGATAAGTCAACCGATTGAGATGATTGGGATTATGAGGGATTGACGAATGGAGAATGATGTTGGAATTGAGCGGAAAAGGCGAATTGAGAGGGTTGTCCCTAATTATTGGGTGTTATGAATGGTTGAGAGGGTTGTACCCAATTGTTGGGCGAGTAAAATGATTGAAAAGGTTGTGATTGAGATGATTGAGGTTGAGGAGAATTAGTGAATTGTAACCAATTAGGTAGGATTTGTTGTTGCTGTTGTTGATTCAAACTACTCTTGGTAGTGGAATCTTTCTTATACGTAGTATTCATAGAACTCATCTAATAATTTTAATATAAATTAATAATCTAGAAAAAAAACCCTAGAATATTGAATATTGTAATATATGAAATTAAAGGGGATATGGTAAAATTAAACATGAGCTTACCTTGAGAGATGAAGCTTCAACAATTTCAAATAATTAGAATGAAGACGATGAGTTGTGGTGCAATTAGAGGTAGTTTTTGTTTAAGTGAAGAAGAGTGGGAAATGACTTAGTTTTAGAAGCTTCAACAAATTTACTCAGTTCAACAGGCGCCTAAGTCTTAGGCATCTGTGTAAATATAAAACAGGCGCCCAACAATTAGGCGATCAATCGCGATATTAAAATTCAATGCTGAGTCTTGGAAACCAAGACTCGACCTTGGATTTGGAGGGTAAAATCCAAATCAATGAGGCACTGTTGGATGAAGAAAATCCTATGTGGCGTCCTGAATTCCAAGGTGCCACATAGGATTTTTGAGCTCCAACAGTACCTTACTGACTTGGATTTTCAACTCAAAAAGTAAGGTTAAGTCTTGTTTTCCAAGACTCAACTGTGTTTTCTTATATCGCGATTGGGTGCCCAAGTGTTGGGAGTCTGTTTGTTTTCTAATCGGGCGCCTAAGGTTTGAGTGCCCAATTGCTTTTTTTTTCATATTCAAATCGGGTGCCTAAGACATGGACGCCCAATTGTTTTTTTTTTTAAAAATTGAAACGGGCACCCAACAGTTAAGTGCCTATTAAAAAAAATAAGTGAGGTATTGTTGGAAGAAATAGAACCTCACTGACTTGGATTTGGTTTTTCCTCAACCAAGTCTGTGAGGCACTTTAGAAGATGCTCTAAGGAAATAAGAAATACTAGGTGAATGAAGAAAACATACTTGTAAATTTTAACAGTATATACTAGCAGTCGGACACGCGCTGTCGCGCGTGCCTTAAAATGTTGTTTAAAGCACATTGTTTACAAGGGTCTAGTCATGGAGGACACCACTATATGTTGCACCTTGTAATTTTGGCGCCTGAAGTTTAAAGTGAAAACGTACTAGAAACATTTGTTATGAGTCAATCTAAGATAGAATAACTCAAGAAATGGGTATTAGTTCGGAACCTCAAGGAGAATATTTATTCGACGTTTGTAGTAACATATGCCTATGTTTGGGTTTGTTTGATCAAAACTTTAGGCGAAGGTCATCCAAGGGAACATTTTTTTTTTTCGGTAGATTGTTGGGCTCGCTTTCAACTTGCATTACTCATAACATATAAACATATTTTTGTAACTGTGTCCTAGGTTGCTTCAACTCCGCTACTAAGAGCGACTTAGTAGAAGAAGATGGGATTGTTGTGGCAGCAGAGGTGATCAGAAATGGGATTCAAGGAATGAAAGATGATGACGGACTACTTAAAAGAGCAGCAAATTATTTTACAAATATTCAATCGGTTGGATTTGAGAGAATTCGTACCGTTGTTGGGCCGCCTAATCTAAAAGCGTATAACACAGACTTTGGATGGGGAAATCCAAAGAAAGTCGAAGTTGCTTCATTCAGCGATACAAGAGCAATATCTCTTGCGGAACGTAGCGATGGAGAAGTGGGAGTTGAGATTGGATTGGCATTGAAAGAATTCGAGATGGATGATTTTGCATCTATCTTTGCAGACACCATCGAATCTCTTTCATGATTTAATTACATTGTAAAATAATTTTTTCATCAAATTATGTGCAACAAGATTTTTATTTCCCTGCAAATTATTGTTGTTCTGATGGATATATGTCTAGTAGAGTCCAAGGGACATGTCTCATGCAGCCCTAATTTGAGGCACCGGTTTTAATGGTGTATTATAATCATTGACACTGAGTTATGGTGCTAACAACCATTGCCCCATGAAAACTCATATCCGTTGAGTTTTTTCAATGATGATGTATCAATGAGATATGGGAATTTATGATAGTCATCTTTGCGGTTGCCCCCATCTTCAAAGCATGGCAGACTGATCGAGGGGGGCGATATGAGGAAGCTATAAACTGAGATTATCAGTACATTCTAAGTGAGATCATGAGTTGTTTGTGGGATATTTTGCAAGTATATTAAGGTTCCTATTTTGACATCCATTGATGTTTAGAACTTCATTTAGTATGAATAAAGTAGTTACACCTAATGCGTAACATTAGATTAAGAATTTTTCTTAAAGAGGGTTACACAATTAAAGTTTCTTCTATTTAATCATCCCCATGTGTTATCTATTTTTCTTAAAGGTAAAAGTAGGGGTTATGGTAGATCCCAACCAGTTATATCTTTATTAATAAAGAAAAAGCTCAATATTTGATTTGAACCGCAACCGTACATGGCGTACATTAACGAGTTATGTTGACAAAAAAAAAGACTAAAGAATAGATTCTGGCTGTTGATTACGAACTCAGTATAAGCTAATTTCCTCTTTAATTTTTCTATCTTCAAACTTCTTCAAGATAAAATCAAAATTTTATTCAAAACCAAACCATTTCCCCAAATGTATTTCTTACCGCGCTTCAGAAAATAAAGGGTTACATCTGAATGTAGTCTTCCTTCTGCATCATCCTTAAGAGGTTCTGTAAGACCTTGAGGGATACCATTAGGAGATATACACACTTCTTCTATAACATTGCAATAGGAAGAAAGAAAATGGGCATGGCAGCTACACAGCTGTCGGCTTCTTCATTAGTATGGAAGGTTCTAAGATCTTCAAACTTCTTAATCTCTTCTATAATGCTCTCATGGAGGTGTCTATATTGCCAATGAAGGCCTTTCTTCTTCTCAACAATTAAAATAATGTCTTGATCATCACTAATAAGTAGTAACCCACAAGGGCCACAACTTGTTACAATTGTTGGTAGATGCTAGTATCAGTCCTGTAATAGCCTAATTCTGTTAGCTCAAAATGACTCTGAATTAGCTCTTAGGCCAATGTACCTGTGACAAAAACTAATGTAAAGCAAGAAATGACACAAGTAATTTAGAGTGGAAAACCTTTGAATATGTAAAAAACCACGACCTCGAGTTGAGAGATTTAGTAATATAGTAACTTTTATTGCTTGAGGCTGATATATTATTACAAGTGATTTCTCGAACTAGAAATACTTGATCTTGTAAATAAGAAGATTTTCTTTGTGGTCTTTTTTTTGTGTCTCTGTCTCTTCTGGAACTTTTTCTTTATAAAGGCCTTATTCGCAGCTCGCTATCGTCCTGAATCACGTTCTTCAAATAATGAGGTAAGTGGTGGTTGACTGAATAATTGTTTAGTTTATGGGAGACATGTCTTTGACTTGTTCATATTCTTCTGTTGTGCTCGATCCACGTTCTTCATCAGTTTGTGGGCTAGGTGGCACTGATAACTATTCACGTCACTTACAAAATGTGTAAGTCTGAAATAGAGGTAGTTCGAATTGGGTTAGGTCGAGGGATAGGTCTTTACAATCGCCCCCTCACAATTGAAGGCACGAGTGGCTTTGGTTGAGAAAGAATTTGCAAATTTGTGGTGTTGGAAGTTGAAAAGAAATGATGTTAATGCTGATTTGACCGGTTGGGTATATTGATATATTTTTTATGGAGTGATGTATCTGTATTGGATGATGATGGAAAGTATTGATGTAATGGACGCTTGGGGTTCCGAGAATAGTTCTGTTCTGAATTATGACTGCTTTGGAAACATACCTGCGCATTAAATATGAGGGTTATATAAATAATACGTGACTGTAGATTCTGTCAAAGTACGCAGCATTTGAAAAATTCTCTGTAATTCCTGAGTGATAATGGTGAAGACCTAGAGAATAGTGTATGAAGAGAAAGTTGTTACAGAAATACAAAGATTTAAACTGAAATACTTCGGGGATTAATCTTTGGAGATGCCCACCCCAATTCCCGTTCTACCGACGTATCACGATATGCTGGAAGACGAAGTGGCTGAAGCTGAGGAGGACTTTTACTATATGTAGAGATTTTATTATGTGGTCTTGACAGAGGAGGCACATTGGAAGTGTCTCCGCATCCTTCCAGAGGACAAGGTTGAGGAGACAGATGCGGGGGCTGGTATAACTGCTAGGTAGTATCACCGGTATCCTGTGAAAGATTAGATTTTAAGGTAGGACTATGTTTCGTCTCAATCAACTCTTTGTTGATGGGTGTTACGGAGGAGGAGGCAATGGTGGTAGAGTGGGGAGACGGAGATTGGAAGTCTGTCCTACGTAATCATCATTTCTTGGCGCTATGAAGGCCTTCTGCTTAAAGAATTTGTTCAAGTACTGACATCCTTGCTTCCATAATTTATATTTGAATCTCAGCTCCATGTCTAGATTTCGATTAAACTTTAAGAAAGGATGATACTCCATGAATTTTAGGCCCAGCTTTGCTTCAGAAGATTCTCAGAGTAAAACCTCACTAAAAATTGATATGATTTTGAGAATGAACTGAAGGATTTGTTATCTATGGAGTGCCTGAAAGACTTGTTATCTGTAAAGTATCTTAAAGACTTGTTATCTATAACATATCTGTAATTGATATTCGAGCTTAATAAAAATGTTTATTCAAACTCTATGTTGATAGATAGAATTAACTTTTTTGATTGAAATCGAGCTTTAAGAAATACAAATATGTAAGATTAGAGGACGAAATATAATATTTGATATCGAATTTAAAGCTATCTTCTAGCAATCGAGCTATAAAAAATGTGTCTGTAAAATGGAAGATGTGTAAAATCTGTTTTGAACTGAATAACTTAGAATTATGGGGGGAGAATATTGTAGAAGGTAATGAATTTGCAGGAATTAAAAATTCTAGCTCAGGGTGATCTCTTTTAAAATATTGGATTGGAGGGCAGATAAGTTCAAATGAGATAGGATGAATTCAAAGAGGTTGATGGGGATAAATAAGTTTAAATAACTTTCTTATCAGAATCTTAGGGATTCCTGTAATAGAAAAACAACATATATATACGGTATATGGGGGATTTAAAGTGATCTAGAAAATGGTATAATTATGGGAAAATGTGATTTAAAGAAGAGGAAGAAAGAGAATATGGTGAGGACTCGATCTGTGAGAGTTCGTCAAGCAGCTAAAAAATGGTTGGTACTAAATATAGTTGAAGTGCGAGAAAGGATTTTTGGGCTGTTAGAATATGATTTTGACCTGCCTGAATCTGTACTGCAATTTGAAGGCTTAGATTTGAGGGCAAGGGAACTCGAGATTTACTCGGAGATATTCCGTAAAGTGATTCTAGAGCCTGTAGTTCGAAAAGAGACCGTAAGGCAAATTGTTGAGGAAGATATTGAGAAAGAAGATGTGAGGATTGTTGGGGGCAAACTGATCAAGTGTGGCTCCCCAAGACATTCAGAATGTTTTATGTGTAATTATATGTGAGGGAGTAAATTGTATAAGGTCGAATAACTATCATGGAATTGTAGTTAGAATGATGTTATGAATCTGTCCTTTTATTACAAATGTTGTTTACTGTTGTGAATAAAAATTTTAAATTTGAAATATGAGAGCTTGGGAAATGACGTCTGCAGTTCTATAAGTAGTAGAAGTAAGAATAGAAAAAATAGGTAGCTTTGATTTATGTCTCTAGTGTTAGTGCAGGAAAAGTTTGATTGCATGTCATCATGAGTATGAGGAGGTCAGAGGGAGATTTGGGTAAATGAGATGATAATATATTAAAATATAAGGCAGGAGGTAATAATGGGAAAGTATTTTCACCAAAAGGTGCAAAATGTCTTACATTAATTATAGAAGGGGCACCTCAGCTCCAAAATTGAGGGCGGCTCGTGAGAGGCCCAATAACTGCCAGTAGTTAGAGAGAAAAATTATAAATAATACTTTATCTTCCTCATTTAAATGTTTAACAACTTTTGAAATTTTGAAGAGCAGTGAGAGGAAAGAGAAAAAATAGTAGAGATTCATGTGAGAGATTAGACGAGAGTGATTAATAATCAAGGCGAGAGAAAGTTGCAGAGACTGAGTCACAACAGTTGTTGTATAACAACATTGTGAAGGAAGGATTTGGTACTGCTTTAGATTCATTTTTAGACGTTGAAGGTTAGTAGATGATTTATGATATTGTTAATGTGTGTTTGAAAGATTTTTGTAGTTTTCAAATTTCAAAAAATTACTATTTATAGTAACCTATAAAAATTTGTTTGGTATATGTGTGAAAAGGAAATATGATATGATATACGTATGTGTATGATGGATATGTAAAAGTTAATGATAGAATGTCAGAATTTGTATGTAGGTCGAGCGTGAAGAATATCTGTATAAAATCAAACCTTATCCTTAGACTTGTAGTTAAGATAGAGACTTCACCTGTTATGGAGGCGTCAACCTCTGGTCGTTCGACTGAGTCTGATAATGTAGTATCTGATAGGGAGAATGATATAGAAGTTGTTCAATTTCCTAATTTCCCTGGATAATTGGTATCATACCTTCCGAACTCTGATGTGTTTAGAGGGTTTTATAAATCCAAGGTTCTTATAGGGGGAATATGAGGCAACGTTATAAAACATGCTGATAGGCAGTTTAGAAGTTGTATTGTAGAATCTGGAGAAGAACATTTCTTTATGTTGCCTGATTTAGAGAAAGAGGAATCGGATAGGGGGGTAGACGAATCGATCTCCTTGGAGTATTTTGATGGAAATATCCAGGGAAACCTGAAAGAGGGATTTATGTGTTACCTATTTCAGTTGGAGTACGGGTTGAATTTGCCCTTTGACAATCTTGCGAAAGTGATAATGAATACAATAGGGGCATGTCCTGCCCAGTTAAATGGGAATATGTGGAAGGTGATCAATTTCTATGAGAGTTTGAATAGCTTGTGGGAGGAGAAGGAGGTGGAGAAGAGAATATCTTCGAAAGATGTTTTATAGTTTTATAGTGTGAAAAACTATTCTGCAAGAAGAGGGGAATACTTCTTTGCGAGCTCGTCTCGACCGCTTTTCTTCGATCTGAATTCAGCAAGTCGAATGTGGAATGATAACATGGTTTGGTGAAAGGTGATTGCCTTCAGAGAAAAAATGAAGAACCCATAAAACTTCTATATAGAATTGTGAAGAAAAGTAAGTGCAATAGTGTATAATATCAAACTGTTATTATTGAAGGTTGTTCTATTGTTGATAATGTGTTGTATTTGATTTACAGGTCCTCAGTCGAAAGTAAAAAAGAAAGAGTACCTGTTAGATACTGTTACTCGAGAAGAGACTATTAATGGGGATTGGGGATAGTAAGAAAAGAACGGCTAATGGAGAGAAGCGAGTGGCTTTGCCAAAGACTACTACGTTGGACTTTGGAGATGTGCCAGAATCTACTACTTCGAGCAAGTTAGCTTAGAAGTTTTTGAAGAAGAGGATTGTGAAGCGTGGCTCAGCCTCTGGAACAACGAGGAGTGGTGAGGTCGAGGGGGAGTATAAAAAAAAGGAGGTTAGACCCTCCAGCTGAAGTGAGTGGGGTGGAGGTCATGGAAAATTAACTTGTGGAAGAAGACGAGCTGGGAGCTGTGGAGAATAGGGCGAGGCTTACAGCTCGCAAGGGTGTTATGAAGATGAGCAAATTGGTAAGTTTTTATTATTCATATTTTTCTGAATTCTGTATTGTGATTCGAGCTGAAAATATATTTAATTTTTTTTTAGGCTGCTCGCTTGATGAAGGGGGTCTGCCTCGGGATCGAGGACGAAAAGTTTGAGCTCAAGAATAGGGAGGTAGAGATCGAGAAGAAGGTGGCTTGATTAAAGTCTAACCTGGTTCAGGAGGGAAAGCGATTAGATTCTATGAAGGCTGCACAGGAGGTGGAGATTAGCGAGATGACAGAAGAAGCGCAGAAGAACTTGGATGAGGTGGTAGTCCTGCGTGATAGACTCGGGCGTCAACTCCTCAAAGTGGTATACTCTAAAGCTGAGGTTATAACTATTATGGAGGATACCTACGTTGAAGAAGACGAGATGGAAGATGATGTGGCTAGATTTGTAGGAGGGTTGGATGGCGTCTCTCCCTAAACTGAGCTAGAGAACCGATGGGATGATAATGAGAATCCAGAGAATAAGAATGAGAAGGTAAAGTAAAATTGTTGACTTTATGGCTGTGTGATTATGTGGGGTTTGATAACTGTAATTGTATGGGATATTGTTTTGTTGGATAAACTTCTATAGGCTAAGAGATGTTTATAAAAATTGTTTGCAGGAACTTAAGGATATGTGCCTCAGAATTGAGGAATTAGGGAATGAGCTTGCTAAGGAGAAATACGCCTCAGCGTATAGGTTAGAGAAGAACAATAAATATTTGACTTGTATGTTGCATTACTTTAGAGCTACGAAGTACAAATTATAGTATAGAGATAGACCAAAAACGTGTTAATAGTTTAGGGGTAATGGTAATCAAATATGTCAATATAATACCAAAGTATTAAGAAAGTTAGAACATAGAATGTGTATCTTGAAATTAGATGTACATGCTATTGTCATCGAACTAGGATCATACTTTGATCTTAAGTTTAGAAGCAGCTTCACAACAGTAGATGTCAAAAAATAAAAAATTGTTAGAAATAAGATTCATGTATCATGATTGAATGTATTGGTTGAGTGTTCTTGAATCAAACTTGATGTATTGTATCTATAATTTATGTCGAACTAGAGTCAACTCACTTGAGTGAATAAGAGACACTGTAATATAACCAAGAGTTTGCGGCGGAGTTTGATAAGATGTGAGAGGCAACTGAAGATAAAGATGATCAACACGTCAAAGTTTATTTCAAGTTTATCACGATAATACAAACTGTTGAAGATCTGACTCGTAAGATCGAGGAAAAAGATGTTGAAATTAATAAGGAGCAAAAAGAGCTTGAGGGGGCGAAGGATGAGACAGTGAAGCTCAAAAGCCAGAATGATGTGTTGATGGTAAAGAGTAAGGAGGCGGACATGGCTCGATACCGTATTCAGTCGTTAGAAATGATAGAGAAAGAGTTACAAAGTTTTGTGGCCAGTCTGAAGAGCCAAATAATTAGCAAAACGAACGAGCAAGAGCGGACTCGGGCTAGTCTAGTGAGTTTCAAAAGAAAATTGGATTGATTGAAGAGTAAAATGATTGAGAAAGAGAACGAGCTGGAATGAGCTCGATATGACCTATCCAACTCCAAAATTGTAGTTGAGCAGTTCAGTGCAGCTTTACCTGCTAAAGATATAGAGTTCCAGCTGGTGAAAAGATAATATAATAAATTGAATGAGAGGGTGGCCCAATTGAATGCCGATTTGGTTCTGGCCAATTCGCGTATCAAGAAGGCCGAGGCTGGTGAGCACCCGAGGAAGAATAAAGGTGATGTCGGGGTCTCCATTGTTCAAGGGGATGTAGTTAGCCTATCAGCTTGAATTAGAGAGCTGGAGGGAGATGTAACTCATACTCAAGCTCACGTACAAAGAGGAAATGAGCGCTTAAGGGAATGCTAAGGTAAGTTGGATGCTGCACATATTAAGGAACAGGAGTTAGTGTGGTGATTAGAGGTAAGGATTAATTGATAAGGAAAAAAGACGAATTATTAAAGAAATCCCCTGCTGGGGAAGGTGTAGACAGGAAGCTTGAGGAACTTCATGCTCAGGTGGCAGAATTAGGGACGATGAACCAGGCTGAGTCAGATAAAGTAGATGAGAAGGTGAAGGAGCATATCAATCTAATGTCCCGTACAAATAGTCGAATGGAATGGCAAGATACACGGTATAAAAAGTTGCAAGAGCGTCATTAGAAAGTGAGAGAGAATTTTTCCAAGACAGCTATGCCCGAGGTGATGCACTCGCAGATGCTAACAGCTGTGATTGCCTATTTTGTGGAGGAAGTAAGAAGGCTTGAGTTAAAGAGGAAAACCTTGTACGATTGTTTGTCAGGTAGTGGATGTATTTGTAGAACTGATGTGGATCGAGGAAACTGTATGAACGTCATGGAAATGAAATTAGGTTCCCGATCTGCTGAATTGGTAGAGCAAGGCATGACTACTGTAGCTGCTCGAGCTTAAGATTTTATGGCTGATCGCCCTCCTATTGTAGGAGAAATCGTAGCTGACCTCCTATTAGCAGAGAATAATCTTTAGAAATTGTTTGTAGATATAACCTGTAAAAGTATCTATCACAAATTTATTGAGAAATGAAAACTAGTTTTACCTTTGCTTTATCTTATGTCTGGTAGAGTTCTTTGATTGAAAACTAGTTTTATCTTCGTTTTAATCGCAAAATATGTATAGATGGGTAATTGAAAGCTAGCTTTACCTTTGTTTTAATTGGTATAGAGTTCGATTGAAAGCTAGTTTTACTTTTGCTTTAATCGGTATATAGTTCAATTGAAAGCTAGTTTTACCTTCGCATTAATCGGCATAGAGTTCGATTGAAAGCTAGTTTTAGCTTTGCTTTAATCGGTATAGAGGTCGATTGAAAGCTAGTATTACCTTTTCTTTAATCTATGCAATGTAGTAGAGTATGCGTAAGTAAAGAGTAATGTAGGAAAAAACTTAGAAGTTTTAATTGAATATAATAGAATGTACACTGTATGGAGATGAAATCTCACTTTTGGAATGGAAAGAACGAGAATTTTAAAGTGGAGAAGTAATGGACTTAACGATAGTACCGTTTCAGTCGCCTGGTGTTCCATGGATTTAGGATTCAAACTTCTTGCTCCGTCATGAGAAAATATGATCCCATACCAGTTCAACCAATGAAAAGGAATGGACCTTCCCAATTTTCTGCCAGTTTCTCGGCATGTGCCTCTTTTCTGTGTTGAGGGATTTCTCTAAGGACGAGATCGTCAATTTAGAATGTACAGCTTCAGACTCTTCTGTTGTACGAGTTGGCCAGCATATGGTAATATCGATCTAGGTTGGCAATAGCGCATTCCCTAGTTTTATCAATCCAATTCATATTGCAAGCCAATTTGAACTCATTTTCTTTGTCGGTAAGCTCGTGATCTTAAACTGGATGGTGGCATTCTGTTGGAATTACAGCTTTTGTGCCATAGGCGAAGAGGAATAGGGCACATCCGATTGATTAACGTAGAGTGGTACGGTATGCCCATAAGACATAAGGAAGCTCTCGTATCCAGTTTCCTTTTTTTGTAATTAAAGTCTTTTCTTGAGTCCATCCACGATGGTTTGTAGGTGATTTCGGCTTGGCCATTGCCTTAAGGGTAGTAAGAATTTGATGGTGAGTGGATGATGTTGTGTTTGCTGAGGAAGGCTATGACTTTTTCACCAACGAACTGGGGCCCATTATCGATCTGAATCTGGTGAGGGCATCCAAACCGTGCGATGATGTGTTCCCTGATAAAAGGGATGACCTCTTCTTCTCTAGTTCGATATAGTGGAACTGTTTCCACCTATTTTGTAAAATAATCTGTTACAATGAGTAGGTATCGCTGGTTACCTAGAGTATTTGGAAGTTCTCTGACGAGATCGAGCGCCTACCGCTTAAATAGCCAGAATACCTTACTTGCATGTAGTTCGAGTGCAGGGGAGCGGATCATGTGTCCATGTCGTTGACATGTGCCACATCTGCGTGACTACTCTTTTGCTTACTTGCACATGCCTGGCCAGAATACTCCTTATGTAATATCTTCGACCTATGGCATGGGAGCAACAAGTCCCTTCAAGTAAATCTCTGAGCATTCTGCCTGTTTTTTTCCTTAAGATGCACTTGAGGTAAGTCCCCATGGCTGAACGGCGATATAAAAAACCATTTTGAACTGTATAATGCTTCGAGTTTTTGATCAACTGTCGACGCTCTTTTGGATCTGTTGGAAGGGGCCCTTTGCATTTGTTATTGGGGCCAAGATAGGCAATAAAAGGTTTCTGCCAATCGTCGTCCTCCTCTTTATAGCCCCCAGTGTTTATCATATATACATAATGTCGATCAATGTTGGGAGTTGATATCACTTTGATCTGTAGATATCTGGCTTCTGTACCTAAGACCCCGGCTAGATAGGCAAGGAATTGGCATGTCTGTTTTTACCTCGAGGTAGATAGTCGAGAGTTGCTTTCACAAATCTGCATATCCTGTCGACAATGAGGGCTGCATACTCGATCATCTTACCATTATTCTTGTATTGTTCAGAGTAATGGTGGACGATAAGTAGAGAATCTGTGTAAACTGAAAGCTATGGGATGTCGAGCTCGAGTGCGAGGTCGAGTCCATGAATTAGAGCTTCGTATTCGATGACGTTGTTGGAGGCTTCAAAATCCAGGCGATTAATTTCTCGATTCTGTCGTTGGATGGGGTAATCAATACGGTTCAAATTCCTGACCTTGCGGGTCCTGCTGAACCATCTGTAAGAAGTCTCTACCCTTTCCTAGCAACCCATTCAGCCCGTTCATCAAATGCTTTAGTGGGTAGATCTTCGGTCATTTCTTCTGTAAGGTCAGAATCGTACTCCTCCCAATCGGGATCATCCACTGGAAAATCCATGAGAAAATTGGAAACGGCTTGACCCTTTTTGGAATGTCATCGTTTAAACTTGATACCATGTTCTTCCAAACTGACTGGCCATTACTGTACTCTCTTGGATTTTTCTTTTTTTGAGAAAACTTCTTGGAGTAGGTAGTTTGTCATGACTTTGACTTAATGAGCTTGGAAGTAGTACTTCAGTTTCTGTGAAGTGCAAACAAAAGTTAGAAGGAATCTCTCAATTTTAGAATACCACGTTTTCGCGGGAGTGGGGGTTTTACTGATGAATAAACTGGCTTTTGATCTTCCCCTCAAGTCGAATGAGAACGGAGCTGATAGAAGTGTTTGTAACTGCCAGGTAGATAATCAGTTCCTCATTATCTATCGGGGTGCTCATGATGGAAGACTTCCCCAAATAGGTTTTGAGTTCCTGAAAAGCTTACTCACATTTTGAGGTCCAGTTGATCTCATCGTTGGGCTGAACCTTTCCTCTTTTGGTACAACCTCGGAGTAGTAGGAATAACCAATGACTACGATCTGATGATTTATTGATAGCGGTAATCTTACCGCAATTTTTTGTACATCCTTCATTGTTTTTGGAGATGGCATGTTAAGGAGAGCTCAAATTTGATCTGGGTCAGCCTCAATCCCCTTCTTGCTGATGAGTGGCCGAGGAATTGGCATAAATGTACTCCAAATTGGCACTTATCAGGATTGAGTCGTATCCTGCAAGATCGTAGAATGTTAAATATTGTGGTCAGATCTGTGATGTGCTTGTTTGACTGTATGCTCTTGCACAAGAGATCATCAATGTAGACTTTAATAATTTTTCTGAGATGTGCTTTCAAGATAGTCGTTATTAACTGTTGATAAGTCGCACCTGCGTTCTTGAGTCCGAAGCGCATGACTTTGTAGCAGTAAAGTCTTTTTTCAGTGATAAAATTGGCCTGTTCTTGACCTTCTTCCAAGAGAGGAATCTGATTGTATCCAAAAGCAGTGTCCATCATAGATAAGAGTTTGTGGCCTGCCGTGGAATCAAGAATTTGATGGATAATGGGAAGAGGGAAACTGTCCTTTAGAGTGTGTTTGTTTATATCGGTGAAATCTACACAAACTTGGACCTTTCCATTCTTCTTTGGAATAGCGACGATGTTGGATATCCAATCTGGGTACTTGGCTTCTCAAATGAACCTCACTTTGATCAATTTCTCAATCTCAATGTTGACTTTATCTCGAAGACGAAGTGAGAGTCGCCGTTATTTCTATTTGACCGCCATGACGTTGATGTTGATGACCAATCTGTGACATGCCTTGGTTGGATCGACCCCAGTCATCTCTTCAAAAGTCTATGCAAAGATGTCTCGATTCATTTGTAAGAATTGAATGAGAACATCTTTATCGTGTTAGACCAGCTTGGTATAGATAAAAGTACCTCTACTGGGTCTAGCAATGTCGATGTATTCTGTAAGCTCTTCTGTGGAAGGCTGATCATCGATATGACCAGCTTTCTATAATTGCTATACAACGTATCTATCTGAGGTATCAAGAATAGTGGAGACGGTATTTTCGTAAGCTCGAGAAAGCTTTTGACTGCCTTTGATTTCATAGAAACCATCATTGTGTTTGAAGCGGAGTGCTTGATGATAAGTGGAAGCGATTGCTTCCATGTTGTGAATCCAGCAGCGGCCCATAATCCCGAGATAATAAGATTTGGCGTTGATGACGTAGAAGACGGCGTCAATTGTGGCTGATCCAACGGTGATAGGTAAGATGATCTTGCCTACTCACTCTTCTTTGGAACAATTAAATCCACTGATATCGGTGTCGGTCAGAATGACTTGATCGGCCAATCCCATCTGGTTGATTGTGCTTTGAAAGAGAATCTTAATACCGCTTCCAGTATCGATCATCATTGTACGCATGACAAACTTCTTCATCTTGAGCAATATGACTAATGCATCATGATGTAGAAAATTTGCATGACTAATGTCACAATCTTCGAATGAGATCCCAAGCTGGTGATTGCTCGACCAAGTGGCTGATCCAGCGGTGATAAGTAAGATGATCTTGCCTACTCGCTCTTCTTTGGAACAATTAAATCCACTGATATCAGTGTCAGTCGGAATGACTTGATCGGCCAATCCCATCTGGCTGGTTATGCTTTGAAAGAGAATCTTAATACCGCTTCCAATATCGATCATCATTGTACGCATGACAAACTTCTTCATCTTGAGCAATATGACTAATGCATCATGATGTAGAAAATTTACATGACTAATGTCGCAATCTTCGAATGAAATCCCAAGCCGGCGATTGCTCGACTCAGGTAGAAGCTTGGCCTTTTTATCTTGAGGTGTGAGGTCACAACATTCTGATAGTCTTCTACGCTTGAATCTGTAAAAGTTGTTGATCTGATGAATCTCGATCATGTTGTTGTGGTACATATGGTACATATGTTTCTCCTCAGCTTGATCTTCGACCTGGACTACTTTGAGCTACCATCCTTGTAGGATTCCAGGTCAATAATGTATTAGTACATCCGCCCATATTTAAAAATAAATTCCAATAACCTCTGTAAAGCATAGTAGGTATCAGCAGCATGATGATTTACCTTGTGATGCATGCAGTACAGGGCAGCTTTTGATTGGTTCCAATGGTTGAGATGAACGGTATAGCTTATCCTTTGATAAAATTGGAAAAATTGTGGAGATTCAGACATTTATCTTAGGGAGGACCGGTTTGGGTAATGTACCACCTTTCCGAGGGTTGCTAGGATTGTTTTTGATCACCCTGATCCTCATTCGGCTCAATATTTTATTCTGTAGATAGACCTTTAGTAGTTAGGATGGATTTAGTAGATTTATGCCTTTCAGACATCATCCTTTCCAGGTCGACATACCCATTGACCTTGGTGATCATATCCTCCAAGATTGCAAGTTTATTAAGGAAGATGTACTATTTGGCCTTGCAGTCGAGCTGGAGCGCGTTGGTGAAAGCAGTAACAGCTACTTTCTGATTAAGATTATCTACTTTTTGTGCGAGCTCCAAAAACTTCTTGGCAAATACCTCGAGCTTCTCTCCTTGTGATTATTTAAGACTAATAAAAGAATATAAACTCTCCTCCTTATCTTTGTTGTGAGCATATGTCTTGATGAATGTCTTCTGTAGTTGATCGAATGTGAGGATGAAATCTTCAGGTAGAGAGTGGAACCACTAGAACGATTCTCCCTGTAGACTTATCGCTAACAGACGGCAGAGAATGTAGTTGAGATTGAAGTACAATCCCAATGAATCATTGTATTGTTGAATGTGTTCCTTTGGATCGGTGCCCTTGTATTTATGTATCTTCAAAGTATGGAAACCTTTCGACACTTCCATATCAAATAACTCTTTGGAAATCAGACTACCTTGCAACTTGGTAAGGTCGTCTTTATGGCCTAAAGTATGAGCTTCAATCAACTACTTGATACATTGATTTATATGTTCTTGTGTGACGCATTGACGTGTGGCTTAAGTGGTTTGGCAAGGTGGTTGAGGATTATGAGTGTCGGTGCCCTCACTCAAGCGATCACGTACTGGAATTCAAGGTTGAGGTCGCTGTCCTTTCTCTTAACATTTAGAAGGTCGAAGGCCTCTACTGATATCAGACTGAATTTCACCGCCCAAATGAATGGAAGGTTGAGATTCGCGCTAAACATTTTTAGAAATAGCTTTGCTGGTGACTCCTCAAGGTCCCAGTCTTTCCCGTGCAGAAACCCAGGAGTTCTTTGGCATTTGATCATGATCTCTGGTTTGGGGAGCCTATTGAGTATCCTACAGAGCCTGTAACGCAGTCTGCATGGTTGTCATCTGGTATTCATGTCGTTTGAACATTGTTAAACGAGCTTGTTGCTCGACTTCGATCACCTTTTTTCAGATCTCTCGGTCAAGAGTTAACTGACGTTCGAGCTTATTTATGTTTCTCTATTTTAGCGTAGAGATTCGCCCATAGTTTTGTAAGCTATTCCGGCTCAACTGAAAGATCGAGATGGATTCTGATTACTGGTCATCTGGAAGTGACCATGATTGGAGATTGATAGTAGAGTGAATATATGCCTTAGGATATCGTGGAAATGTCTTCTTTCCCACAGACAGCGTCAAATGTAATGGTCTAATTCCGTTAGTGTGAAATGACTCGGAATTAGCTCTTATACCAATGTACTTGTGACAAAAACTAATATAAAACAAGAAATGACACATATGATTTAGCGTGGAAAACCTTTGAATAGGTAAAAAACTACGACCTCGAGTTGAGGGTTTTAGTAACAGTAACTTTTATTGCTTGAGACTGATATCTTATTACAAGTAATCTCTCGAACTAGAAATACTTGATCTTGTAAATAAGAAGTTTCTTTGTGGTCTTTTATTTTTATCTCTGTCTCTTCTGGAATTTTTTCTTTATATAGGCCTTACCCGTAGCTCGTTATCGTGCTGAAGCACTTCTCCAAATAATAAGGTAAATGGTAGTTGACTGAATAACTGTTTAGTTCGTGGGAGACAGATATTTTTGACTTGTTCATATTCTTCTGTTGTGCTCGATCCACGTTCTTTATCAGTTCGCATGTTAGGTGGTACTGTTGACTGCTCACGTCACGTGTAAAATGTGTGAGTTTGATATGCAGGTAGTTTGAATTGGGTTAGGTCGAGGGATAGGTTCCTACAAGTCCTTTAAGAATTGACTTTAGTTCATGATATTAAGTGTTTATAGCTGGAAATTTCCATACATATTATTTGTTTATCAAAAATAATATCAGAATAGGACTCCGTGCATGTATCAGAATTCTAACCAGATGAGAAAACATGTATATGTTATTTGGGTCTAATTTTTACTAATGGTTACACATAAAGATAGAAGGCTTACAACTTAATCTAACTCTCAGTTTATGAGATCCCCGCATTTCTATCTGCTTTCTTAGATTCCTCTTTGACATGTACAACGTAAATCTTGAACCTTTCATCTACCATCAACTATTTAATCTTATTTCCAATCTCCTCAGCCTTCACCGCCTCTTCCCAACTCTAACCTAATTTTTAACCTACAACCCCAATCCCCTGCTCTCAACCACAGTAGTATTAATCCTTTGATCCGCATCTTATGGCCATGCTAACATGGGGACGCCACATAAAGCAGCTTCGACCACTGAGTTCCATCAACAATTCCAAACACTATTCAGATTTCAGAACAAAAATATAACACATCTATAGACTTGTGTTTTGTTCCTCTTTAGAATGAACCACCCCTCGGGATAAAAAGATAATACAATACATAAATCTTCCATTAACATATAATATATTAAATCCCTGGGTTGATCAGGCATACAAGGCGCCGTAGCATTGCTGCTGAGGTGCAGTGAGGGTATCCTTCACAAGACTAACAGATAGCTACTGACGACTAAGTTATGAGTAGTGGTGTTTAATGTAATATTTGCAATTGAAGAACACCCCATGTACAAAACTATGAAAACAACTTTTATTGAGCATATTTGCAATTGAAGTAAGAATGGTTTTTTATTTTAAAAAAATAATAGGCAAAACTTTATTACGGTAAGACTTCGAAACAAAGTATTAACTAAAAATCGAATAGTAGGCAAATATAAATAGGTAGTTTAAAATTGGTAATAAGAAAAGACTTGAAGACTGATTATTCTTTAGCACTTACTTCTGCATTACTGCTTGAATCTCCAATTGGTTCGTCATTGTCAGCATTGTTGCTATCATCTTCTAGCTTGCTTCCTTCTTGTAAGTTATTTTGTTTATCAGTACTCGTATCAATATCTAAGTTTATATGATCATCTTGTGTACTCTGAGGCGGTGTATTCATATCTATTTTATATTTGTAATTTTCTTTACACCTTCCTTCAGAGGTTGTTCTATTGCCTGATAATTACTAGTAGATTTATAAATACAATGACAATGACAAAACATTATAGACCATTGTTAATTCATGCAAGTTGTAATTAGGTTAAGTACCTTATTTGATATATTAGTGGATGATGGTGTAGCAGAGATTTTGCGCAGGCCCGACCATCTTCTCCTCTTATTTTATTATTAATTTTACTTCTTTTATTAATAGAGACTCACAACAGTGGCAGACAATGAAAAATGCATACTTACCCAGAAGAGTGAATAAACAAAAGATTTCCCATAAGAGAAAATATATTTTCTTTCTAGACAAAAGTAATTAATCTAAACAGGTTACAATGATCACTCTAAAGGACTTGGCAAACTATTTTTAATAGACATACATACAAGGTAAACATGATTAAAGATAATGAAGGTTTATGAATATAATTGAATAAAAACATAAAAGTAACCATTCATATACGAAAGAAGTAGAAAGTGAAAATGCGGTGATTCTTAATAGCTATACAACCTTTAAGGAAACGAAAGAATACATAAACCTATCGGAGTTTTAAGGATAAAAAATAAGCACCGATAACAACATTACATAGCAAGAGAACGAATTTTTTCATATAGTGTGAAGTCTCGTCCTGTAAAGTGAAGGTTGTGACCAATATCGATAATGCTAGAGAACCCATCTCAAGGAGATTGAAATCTAGACTCATGTTAATACCCATTATCTACGATACAATAACGATTAATGGAATCTGAAATCAAATTTAAGCGAGAATTAAAATAGTTTTCAAAAGCCACACCTTCTTGTCAGGGTAAGTTGTAGTAACTTGGTACTTAACACAAACATAGAGATTTAAGTTGTTGAACCTAAAGAGATATCCTGCAATATGTCCAGAATAAATTTAGTTAACAAATATAGTAAATCATGAATAAAATCAACGGTAAAAAGAATTTAACGTATTTAACGTACCAATTTGTTCTGAAAAACAAATATGATAGCTCCGGCGTGTTTTACAACGTTTCCAACAATGGGTAACAAAATTATACCAATGAAGCTAACAGACAATGCCCAAGTTTCTTATGAATCCTCAATTATACCCACAACATACTTAGATAACACAACGATAACCACTGTCATTCCCCCGAGCTAGGCAAATCCACTCCATAAACTTATCACAACCTCTTCTTCTGTAACTAAATCATCACTTTTATCTTTTACGCCTTCAGTTTCAAAAAACTGCCTATGAGTTTTTAATTGGAAGAAGAAATACATGGCATAGGCAAGCAACATGATAATGCTACAGGCTCTGGACAAATTGAGAATTGGGGTAGCTGTGATAGTACCTAAAGTTGCTGCATATCTGAACATCAAAGGCAACATATGGCATAACAGGAGTTGGGAATTCACATCTACTTGTTTATGGCAAAAGCAACAACAATGACAAAGATGAAAATCCGATAAATAAGACAAGTGTTTGAGTAACGAAAACTAAAATTGTATTGAAAGTAGGAGTGTTTTAGATGACTTACTCTATCATATATTTGTTCCCTTCTTAAGTTTGCTAGGCCTCCATAAAAGAAAAAAGTTCCAAGAACAAGAAGGTTCGAGATGATAGAACCCAAAAGAGAGTACTTGACAACATCTATTTTTCTCTGGTAGAGAGCAAATATGGTTATTATTAGCTCAATTGCATTTAAAAGCCCTCCAACTGCAAATATATATATACAATCGAATAAATACCCAAAAGATGGAAGATATAAGATAATTTAGTACCTGTTGGACCAGTAAAGAATGCAATCTGTCTAAATTATTTCCAAAATTGACAATTTAAAATAATTAATTAAATCGAGAATAATAAGAAATAGAAAAATGATACTGTGATAAAACATATAAAATTTTAGTACTTACTCAGTTAGAAAACTGACTCTTTCAGCAAGTGGAGTTAGCCCAATTAAGCTTAGAGCAAATATCCATGGTTGTTTAGAGGAATAAAAGTGTACATAAGAAATCTAGTACGAAATGACAATGGTTGGAGTAAAATCCTGAAGAACGTCGTAAACTCTAAGGAGAAAAAGATTTTTATTTTTATTTCTAAGGAGAAAAAGACTAATTAAATCCATGAGTACAGCTACAGTAATCTCCTTGCCCACATAATTGAAACTTCAGCTGTACAAATGTCCCTTACTTTGTAAAGAATCCAGTCATACATTACATATTTTCCAAACTAGTTTATGTAGTACAATGATTTATTTCAATGAAGTGTTTCAAGTATATACCAATGGGGGCAACTATCGGTATATTATATTATATTAATCATCTACTCATATATTTGTTTTCAAAGCTAAAAATGAAAATAGATTCTCATGATTGACATTCTAGAAGAGAAATTATATGGTTAATGAGGTCCTACACGTCCTAAACCTAGACGGAAAGTCACACAAGTTGCACTAAACCTTCTAAAGAGTGTAAACATTTTATGTTAATCTTGTGGTATAGCCGAATGAGTGATACTTACCTATTGCATCGACTGAAAAATGTGGGTCTATAGCCTTTTAATTATGGCGACAGGCACCAAAGGTCGCATGTACTAAGACGGCCCAAATGACCTATGCATTAAGACCTTATGATCTCTAGTGCAGCAGTCCAACAGTGTCAAGGTTGGTGAGGCTGTTTAGTTTAAGGCTGGTGCACAAATCTTTAGTGATGGTGGATTGGACTACTTGGCTGAAAGCATTTTGGCTATTTGGGCTACACATGTGTTCCTAATGGGCGCGGTTGAAGGTTATCGTGTTGACCCCTTGTACCCTGGTGGTAGCTTTGATTTACTTGGTTTAGCTGATGATCCAGAGGCATTCGCAGAATTGAAGGTGAAGGAGATCAAAAAATGGGAGACTGGCTATGTTTTCCATGTTCGGAAACTTTGTTCAGGCAATTGTGACTGGAAAAGCTCCTTTGGAGAACCTTGCAGATCATCTCGCTGGCCTTGTTAACAACAATGCTTGGTCTTTCGCTACTAACTTTGTACCTGGCAACTAAATGAGAGTTAAAAAAAACTTGGTGGATGTAAATTACTATGAGTAAATATTTATGTATCCAGATTTCAATTCTTGGAAGCACATATTAATTACTTGACATGTTTCTGCATAACTTAGATTTAAGAAGGAAAGGACTTGGTATTTGAAATTTTACCTGAAAATCAAAGTCCCACATAATGTTTATCAACATAATGTAGGTTTTCTTTGATGCATCTCATTTCAACCTTTACATATGCCATTTTAACACCAACTCTGCATGAATTGCTCTTCTAAGCTATATTTTAATGTCAAGTCTTAGGCCCATCTTGATGGCCCGAAGCTCATGGATCATAACATTCTGGTGCTGAGTATAATCTGTTGCAACTACGAATGTATTGCTAAGTACTAAAGGACGCAAGTCCTTGTTGGTCGAAGGGGGTCTAAAATAATACTTATAGGCTGATTAATCTTGAATTCAGTTCAGAGACAGAAGACATCTATTGACATGATTACCATCCAAAACAATCTCTTCTGCAGCTATCCTGAGTCTTATTTCAGAGGCGATCTTGTTAAGAATAATACCAGTGTATGTTGCTTTGACTAAAAATAACTTAAAGATACCATTCTCGCCAAAATCAGCCATTTATAACGGTCGTCACAGTTTTTATTTGGTTCGCCCTTGAAGGGGTGTTTATTTATACTTTAGTGACATCATTGATTCTCTTTCAAAACTTACAATCTTCGACGGGGAAATTCTCAAAATTTTATGGGGACTGAAACAACTGTATAAGGATCTTAAGTAGTAATTCTCATAATTTTCGACAAATTTCCCTAATTGACATGACATAAACCTAAAAAACCTTCTTTATTTGCAAATCTGCTTTCGTTGACACATCATTGGTTCAAGACAATATGGATTGCAATCCTAACAATATCAGGAATTAAAACAAAGTACATCAAAAATACTTTATTGAGGAAGAAGTTTAACTTTGGTTTGGTACCTGATGAGATAGGGTCTTCTCTTCAGCACCATGTAACTGAACCTACACCGTTACACTGTCACGAATAATTATTTCTCTTGGTAACATCTTTTTCTACCTCATCCAGTAACAAAGAAGGAATAGTTAATATAACACTAGTTTTAATAGTGTCGATTGATTAATTTATTGATCCCTTTTTGTGGACTCAATCGAGATTTCAAAACCCTAATCCATAATAGATCAGTAAACTTCAAATGGAGGTGAAATTAACTCTAGGGGTTAAAGAACAACAGTTCTTGAACTTCGACAATTTCAAAACACTAAGATCAGAGATGACGCGAGGTTTAGAAGTTGTTGAGGGAGGAAGAAATTTAGGTTTTGTATAGGTGTGGAAGTAAAAAGGTTTGGTTTAGACAAAATGTTCGAGTTATACTTACCAAAATACCGGTTTTCGTATTTAGACTTCCTAAAAAATACCATTGATTTCGTATGGAAAAAAAGTTGTGGGTTGTACTTCTATTTATACCCACTATTTCATCAAGTAATTACGATTGAGATGCATTCTCGAAGGGATTTGGTATAGACAAAATGGGGGTATTTTAGGATTAAATAAATTGCGAGAATAGACGAAATAACCCAGCTCGTGTATTTATTGTTATAACCTAAACCCTTAATTTTCCTCAACACATGTGTAAGAGTAGTGTGATTAAGCGGCATGGCTATTCCATTAGTAGTATAGATAGATAGATATGTCTATCTTCTCTCTCCCTCTCCCATCTCCCCTCCTCTTTCTCTTCCCTCTCACCTTGTCACATACGCCTTGAGTTTACCCACCCTTTTCCTTTACTCTCTCCCTACCCATGCAAGCCCTCCTCCATATCCAAAAAAACCCTAAAACCCTACTCCTCTTAAACTTTCTTCTTCAACCCAAACCCTTTTCCTTGTCTGTGTTTTTCTTTTGGCATACCCTAAACCTTCCTCTCAACACCACTTTCATCTTTCACTCCCCGGCTCAGTCACCCATTGTCTCTCGTTTCTTCACCGGTTTCCTACTTGCTTCTCCAAAACCTTTACTCATTACTACGATGGAGGAAAAGAAAGAGTTTCGTGGCATACAAAGATTACTTGAGAAAGGAAAAAACCCTAGCCAATATGATGAATGAATGCTCGACCCATGAACCAATCCCTATACTCCTCCTCGACAATCAACGTTGGGAAGATCTTCAAGCTCAATGGAAATTTGCAGTTGCCTTTAAATCTATCTCACCGAACGTTAAAGAACACGTTATTATTGATGGTGTTTCACGTGCATGGTTGAAGCTTATACCTAGGTTACTACCTATCTCTTTCGAGAAAAGCTCTAGGGTTTTTGTAGCTAACTTCCAGAATCAAAAGGATCAAATGACCATTTTCGACTCGCAACAGGCTAATGTGTTTGGATTCTCCCTTCTCCAACAACATTTCGACCCGCTCTTGCATCGATCGAAAATCGTATTTCCCAAATACCTGTGTTGGGTACAGGTTGTCGGCCTCCCTTGTTGCCTACTCAAGAAAGAGGCTCTGAGAATTATAGGTAACAAGATAGGCGAGTTCGCGATGATTTCGACGAATTTTCTACAGAGATTAGAAGAGCGAGTTTTGCTCGTATACAGGTAGTTTGTTCACTGACAAGCCTCTTGTGATTTCCATCCCTATCCCGCGTCCACAGGGGTATGGTGATGCCCGAGTTACAGTCTGGTACGAGAGGCTTGAGGGTTTTTATCCGTACTGTGGTATCATTGCACACCCTCTCTCTCTTTACAAAAGTTTTGAGAGACTCATACACGAACGAAACCGCCTGAATATCAGCTCAAAAATTGATTTTCAATACGACTCGCATATTCAAATCAATCCCCCAAAAAACTTTCACGCATCCGCCTCACCATTTAAGAACTTTTACAAGGAGAACGATTCTCCCAAGCCGAACTACACCCATTCACCTCCCCACCCTTGGGATAACCCTACTTTCTATTGGCATGCATGACAAAATGATAGCGAGGACATCACGGAACATGCCCTTAAGATGACACACTGCGACAGTGATTTTTGTGGTATCTTTCACACCTCCAATCAGACGGGTGGAACTTTCGGACAACATACCCGAACCAACATCATCATTAAACAACTGGGACTATCCCATCCAACCCCTACACAGCAAGGCCGACAGTTAAAAAAACATAACAGTTCCCGGTTAATCCTATCAAATTTTAAAAAGTGTATAGAGAGACTAGAGCTTCACCAAGCCGTTGGGAGTTTCGGTGGAGATGGGACTGCAAAACAACTTCTAGAAGATTTTGAATCATCACCTTTGAGGCCAACGGGGGATAGAAAAGGAAAAACCTTGGTAGGCCACAACCCTTTTGAGTATTCTCTACCTATGCTACAGCTTCGGGAGCTATTGGGTAATGATTACACAAAAACATCTAGGGCCCACCAACTTATTACTCCAACAAAAGAACATTTTGTTTGAACCAGTTAGTTTACATTCTCAAACAATAGTGGGGTCCCACCTACCAAACCAAAGTTTTTTTAATAAATTCATCATGGACCATATTATTCAAAGGCCTCCTGAAAAACCGTCGGACCAACTGTTGTTAAATGGGGGCTCGGGCTCAAAAATCACATGGCGAGGTCAGACCTTCATTTTCGGTTTCGAAGTGAGCCAACAGCCGGTGGACTTTTTGAATTTTTCTATTCCTCTTCGGGCTAACCCAATTTACAGACCTATTACAAAGCTACCCAAAGGACCGCCTTTACGGCAAAGGCTGGCACCGACTCATATCCTATTCCCAACCGGCTCGGTCTCTCAATCCTTTTATCGGCCATCAGCCTCAAAGGGAGGTTCCTCCATCGAACCCGAGTCGTTAGAGGATGGGTACTCCTCCTCGGAGCTTTCGGCATGGGTGACCCCGCGTCGAGTTGATTTCTTCAACTCCAGCATTGACAGAGATAATAACCATTATGATAATAACGTGATGAGTAGAGGAACCAAGAAACGCAGCAGCTTCACGACTCTTTCTGAGGAGGAGGGTACGGGGGACTCGATCACCCCGCAAAGATACGTATTTTTTATTTTCGCAGTTTATTTTATGTTCCAGCTCAATTTCTGTCTTACCGCATTAGGTTTATCTACCCGATCTGCTTAGGCATGGGGAACTCTGGCCGAAGGTCAAGGCTCTCCCATCCTGATCGGGGCCGGCCACCAGGTTACCGAAAAGTTTGTATTAAGGCCAAACCGTCATACCCCAATCCCTGTTCTAGGCCTGACCTGCTAGGATCATGCCTCCCCCCGCATTTTAGAAGGAAACCTCCCAGGGGCAGGCCTAGAGGTTCTCACTCCTGGTATAAGCAACTTTGGGCCACCGTCAGCACCTTTCCATCCAGACCGAACATATAGTTCTGGATCAAAAAGGTATGGGAAACAAATAATTTAGACACTCTCCTTCAAACCTAGTCTGAGAGCGAGCGTCGGTCAGGGGTTCCCGGCTTCCGTAGAACTTTTATTTATCTAGCCCACAAGCTCCTCCCGCCCTGGCCTGACTTTTGGCCCCTCTCCTCGTCCATCTCACTATTGGGTCTCAGACCGACACAAAGCAAAAATTACCAAAATTATTGTATCCTTAAGCATCTCTACTCACAGGCCGCCATCAGGCGTTTGTACCCCATCAACATCTACCCATCAGAAGCGGGCCCGACACCGACCCTCAGTTTGAAATGATTGTTCTCTTCTGAAACTGTAGGGGGAGTGGCAAGCCCTCCACCTTAAGAAAGCTCCTCAATATCCAAAAGAAGCACAACCCATACATTATCTTCCTCTCTGAAACCAAGTCCTCAGAGCCTGATTCCTTTTGAAAGTTCTCCACCCTGGGTTATGCCCACTCTCACTGTGTGACAGCCACTACTAACCATGGAGGAAGACTCTGGTTGGCCTGGCAGAAAGGCATTGACCTAACGATATTGTCCTCTTCCCAGAGGAGTATTGATACCCTGATCACCTCCTATAGCAGTAACTCTAACTCAGACACGACGCCCGTTCATTGGATGTGCTCATTCACTTACAGACCGCCGGAACACCAGTATCGAGGCCCTTACTGGGAGTCCATTGCCATAATGGCAAACGCAATCCATATTCCTTGGATCATTATTGGCAACCTCAATGGTATCGTTTCTGGAGATGAAAAAATTGGTAGGATCCCTTTTGATACCACCACCACCAACCCCCTGGTGGATTTTATCTTAATTCTTCCATGATCGACTTAGGTTTTTCTGGCATCCCCTTTACCTGGTCAAACAAGCGGAAGGGGTCTGATTTGACAAAG
This sequence comes from Kingdonia uniflora, assembly GCA_014058105.1. NCBI lineage: Eukaryota > Viridiplantae > Streptophyta > Magnoliopsida > Ranunculales > Circaeasteraceae > Kingdonia > Kingdonia uniflora. The sequence continues at coordinate 1,748,366 of JACGCM010002554.1, read as the reverse complement.
CTTAGACTGGACGGTACCTTGGTCTCAGACCCTTGGAGGACCCACTTCCCTGACGCCTCCATTCTGAACCTCCCTATTATTGGGTCAGACCACGGCCCTATCCTTCTTAACACATATCCTGCCCATCACCAGCTCCCTAAACAATTTTACTTCCAATCTATCTGGACCAAACATGAGGATTTCCCTAACATTATCAAGAATGCCTAGAAAGTCAAACAAGATGGCTCGCGACCCCTTTATCTTTGTAAGAAGCTACGACACACAAAAAAGGAGTTGAGCGTCTAGAACCGTATAGTGTTTAACTTCACACCGGGCACCATCCAGCTGCTCCATGATTAGATTGGCCAGATCCAGAAGGAGGTTTCTTCTGAGAAGAATGCACTCTTAGAGCGAACTCTACTGGACACGCTTGAGTAAACCTTGCAGAATGAGGAGACCCTTTAGAGAGATAAATTTAGAGAAACCTAGCTCAAGGAAGGGGACCGAAGTACCAGATTTTTCACGTGTCCACTATCTGCCGCAAAAGGACAAATGTTATCTCCAAAGTGTGTAAACCTGATGGTTTATGGGCGCAAAACAGAAAGAACATCGGTGATACTTTCCTGGCTTTCTACAAAAACCTTTTTACTTTGGCCGAACCAACGACTAAGATATCCAAGCTGAACATTATGGAGGCGCTGATCACCTCGGAGGACAACGCTACCCTCACTCTGGAAGCTCTTTTCTTTATGAACCCCAACAAAACCCATGACCCGGATGGTTTCACACCCCTCTTCTACCAAAAATCTTGGGAGATTATCAAGGACAACTTGATCAAAGACACCTTCACTTTCTTCCAATCGGGCCACCTTCTGGCTGAATACAACCACACCAATATCACCCTTATCCTGAAAAAGAAAAACCCGACCACCCTTGATCACTACCAACCTATTAGCCTCTATAACGTAAAATTTAAGATCATCACAAAAATTATTACTAGCAGACTCAAACCCCCCCCCCCCCCCTTAACAAGATCATCTTCCCGACGCAGAATTCGTCCTTGGTAGGCAAATCTTTGACAACATCATCATGGCCCAGGATATTCTTATATTTCTTTAAAAGAAAAAAGGGGCCACGGGGTGTATGGCTGTCAAGCTAAATCTAAGTAAAGCTTTCGACAGAGTCGAATGGGATTTTCTTATCGACACTATGAAAGCCATGGGTTTCTGCGACAAGTGGTGTACTTAGATCTACCAATGCATCTCCACTGCAGCCCTCTCTTTCAATCTGAATGGCTCCTCGTATGGTTTCCACAAGCCTGGGATAGGCCTCAGACAAGGAGATCCCCTCTCACCCTTCCTTTTCCTTATTTGTACGTAAGCCCTTTCTCGTATCATCCTCCAAGCATAGGCAAAGGGTGAGCTTCACGGCATCAAGATTACTAGAGGAAGCACCCCGATTTCCCACCTTCTGTTTGCTGATGACTATTTCATTTTCTGTAAAACTAATTTGATCGAAGCTGATAACCTCAAAGACGCTCTGAACACTTTTAAGAACATGTCTGGGCAAGAGATAAACCTGGAAAAGTCCTGCATTCTATTCAGCAAAAACTGTCACCACAGACATCTCAAGCCTATCCAGCGCATCCTTCACATCAAAAAGGTCACGGGTGGAGATAAATATCTCGGCGCCCCGCTTGAGTTTGACCGAAAGAAAACCTGAACTTCCCAAGAGATTATCGCCCGTATTTCTGGTAGGATCGAGGGTTGGAAGGCTAAGAACCTCTTCCAAACCGGTGGTCTTACCCTCATTAAAGCTGTTCACTCAGCAATCCCCTCCTTTTATATGTTTGTTTTCACCTTCCCCATCAAGATCTGCAAGAAGCTAGACTCCATAAATGCCAAATTCCTTTAAGGTTCTAACGCTGACGACAACAAAAAGGCTTCTCTTATTAGCTGGAAGAAAATCTGCCGGCCCACCAAATATGGAGGGCTGGGCATCAGAACCACTCTGTCTCATAATCAAGCCCTGCAAGCTAAACTCTTTTGGAGGGTTATCAAAGAACCCGAGAAAATCTGGGCGCACAACCTAAAGAATCGCTATGCCCCCCTAGAATCCCTTTTGACCAATTCCCCTAAACCCACTGACTCTTGGATTTGGAAAGGTATTATTGCCGCCAAAAATAGAATCTAGCCAGAACTCATTTGGCACATTGGCAACGGGGAAAGTATTGATTGCTGGCTAGAACCGTGGATTCCAAATATTTCGTTTGGCAGACCTAGTGGACCTCCACCGCTTCATTGAACTATCACCAAGGTGTCCGACCTCATTTGTCCTTTCCAGCGTAAGTGGAAGGAAGCTCTCATCTGTTAGAGAAATTAATACTATTTTATCTCTACAGCAGTATTTGAGAGCAGAGATCCTTAGAACATTATCAAAAACAAAATGAACATGAGGTATTGAAATGATGATCCGAAAATGCTAAGTCGAGGACTAGGTCTCTATTTTTAAAACGTTTCGCCGCACTGCCCTTTGCAAACAGTTGATTGCTACATCGCCTCCAGGATAAAATGGCAGAGTAGGAACTTCTCTTGCAAGGAAGAATGACCTTCGTATGATTTGCACTTTCAATTAGTTTACTCGGATTCTAGACTCATGATTATATTGAAGAGAAGAACTGTGTATTCGATGGATAGAAAGACTGAGGCATAGTTTCTCTTTATATAGAGCAAGTTCAAAACGGTAACAAGAGTTAATGGAAGGATACGTCATCAAAAATGTTTAAAACGTTTAAGACTTAAGTACGAAACAGTTACGTTTGAGGAATTCAAAACGAAAAAGTTCAGGTCGAAAATGGACTCGGTTTGAATTTGGTCTCCTAGGAACTCCAGGTTGAAAATAGACTCAGTTCGAATTTGGTTTCATAGGAACTCCAGGTTGAAAAGACTTGGTTTGAAATGATCTAGGTCTAGATCGAATGGACTCACTTCGAATTGGTCCAGCTCGAATATAATTAGTTTTGACAAAATCAATTCTTTCATAGAGTCCCAAGACCAAGGTTCAAACCCATGGGCCAAACAAAGTTTTAAACTCATATATGTTGACCCGCCCACGCCCACGCCCACGCCCACGCCCACGCCCACGCCCAACATATAGAATAAAAAACCAAGGTTATATCAAGGAAGCAAACAACTCTTCGAAGCAATGTGGGACTAAAGAAACCACATAGGTTTTTAAAGATATAAAACCCAACATCATCTGCTCTCATTACCACAAAGATATTGCTGAGGCCATCCTCCTTATCTCTCTTAGCAAATTCCCTTCCAAAGACACTCTTCGATGGAGGAAAGAGTTGAATGGCATCCTCACGGTTAAGTCTGTCTACCGGTCTGCGTTTCAAGATAACTATAGCATGACTATGAGAGACAATAATGACATCCGTTGGGAGGCAGTTTGGAAAATGAAAGTACCCTACAAAATTCAATTCTTTTTAAGGAAAGCTTTGCAGGATGGAATCCCTACCAAGAAAAATCTTGGGTTTGGAGATCCTATTTGGGATACCACGTGTCCCAGATTTGGAGAAGAAGAGGAATCTACCACGCATGCTCTCTTCTTCTATAAGAACGTTAGAGACTTTTGGTATGTTTTCGACCCTTCCATTGATTACAAGTTATGGCCCTTTACTGAATCCCTAATCTCTCTACTTCAAAAGCTTGCTAAACATGGGACGACAACACCAGATACCTCCTCATGGGGGAAAATCAACTCTATTTTTTACATTATCTAGTCCAGTAGAAATGAACATTATTTTCAATAATGTCGTTACTAACCCCTCTGCTTCTGTGAATAGGGCAAAGACATACTACTGCCCCCTTGCCATCCAAAACCACTCCCAGACCAGAGAACTTTCCTCTACCTCTGCCTGCGGTCGGAGAGGGATGCCACATTGTCTCAGTGGACGGAGCATGGTCAAACAGAGACTCTCGGGGGGGGGGGGGGGGGGGGGTCAGGTTTTATGATTAAGACTTATGCTTCCTCTATTATTGGTGCAGGTTATGACTCCTCTCAGGCGGCGGACCTAGAAGAGGCTGAGGCGATCTTCGTGATTAGAGGCATCGAGGCGACGCGTAGTTTGGGCCTTGAGCGAGTCATGGTGCTCACGGATTGTAGAAGACTGGTCAGCGCTTTTGAGACAGGATCGGACGACCTTTCCTGGGGGCACTCACACTTGCGTCGGACATGATTGTCATTGCTTCCAGTTTTTCAGCTTTTAAATTTTGTCATTTCAGTAGACTTTATAATTATGAGGCTGATACACTCCCCGCCCTGCGATTTCGTTTTTGGAGCCGTTGGCGACTACCCATTTTGTAAACACAATTACTTTTGTTTCGGCACCGGTGATATCACTCCTTTTGCTTAAAAAAAGAAGAAGATAGATATGTCTTGATTCAGTTTTCTCATAATCCGAATCGGTTCAAGAACAAAAGTATTGAAGAACCAACCTGTTCCGTGAATTACACCTCCATCCCAAACTTTCAGTCGGATCAACCTAAACAAGCCGAAGAGAGTGACAACAATGCAAAGATGGATGACGAAACTTCGTTCTCTCGCAATTTCCTCCTCGCAAAACCTGTCTTCATCTTCTCATCGTTCCCTCTTACATTCCTCTCCTCACTTTCACATCCCAGTGGCAGTACATAAATCAATCTTCAACCCCCTTTTCAATTCACAATCTCAAATCATCAAATTAATGTTTCAATTTCCCCTCCCAATATTTGTAAGTGATTTCTCATCTTAATTAGATTTGTTATTATTGTAATCATCAAACTTTGATTTTTGGGATTTTTGTTTCAGAGGCGATACGCGTCGTCCAAGGAGAGGAAACGAAAACCCGTTACGGGCATTTCAACCAAAAAAAAAATTAAGATGAAAGCTTACTCGTAAGTTTAAGACCCTTAGTTTAGTTTATTGTATCTAATCTATTTATGTGTTTTGATTATCAACTCAATTGTCAGGTCTTACAAGTTGAGGTTTCGAACACTGAATGATGGTCAGATTAGGCGGTGGCGAGAAGGGAAACGGCATAATGCACATTTGAAGGTCTTGTTTTATGTAGTTTATATATATATGTTAATAACGGTTAGAAAGAAGGATTAAAATCTTGGAAATATAAAAATCAACTAATTTTAATCTTCTTTTTACAGTAAAGTTGAATTGGGAATCAAACAATTATGGATGATTTTAATGTTTGCAGCGTCACAGTTAATCTAAACTCTTTTTACTCCCTTCTCACAGCATCACAGTAAGACCTCTTTCTATAAGCCTGTAACTCATGGAACCACTTTTCCTGCATAACCAAATAGGTTATCTAACCCATCCTCGTTGAAGAAGCCATCAGTGTTCAGCATAACAGAACTAGGGGCAGGAGCTCTCCACTCACACCAAATGGGAGGCTTGAGTTTGAATTGTGGTCTAATGTCCCAAGCAGTACAAATGTATCTCTTCCTTACAGTATCTTCCACACTCTTAGTTCTGGATTTGAGTTGAGTTGAGTTTTCTACTTTAATTGAGTTAAGAATTCTGTCTGGAGGTTTTGAGGTTGTTGTTTAAGACTTTCTAATTTCTGGTGATCCAAATAGTATATCTTATTTGAGGTTGTTGTTATTGAAAGACCACCTAATCTCTCAATAAATGAAAAGGATATCCTAAATTGGGATTCATTAATGAAAGATTATTTGGTATAAAAAGGAGAAAAGAATAGATCAATGCTACTAGAGAAGAAAAAAAAAATACAACTGTAAGCAAACGACATCCTGATCAGCAATTGTCCCTCACAGTACACTGAGCCGAGAAAACACTCTACATACTTAATGTCTGTGGTGACCTTTTGCCACCAAAAGATAAACTCTTTCAAAGGTATCTAATCAGCTTCCCTTCAGATTTCTTTACCTTTGTACATTTTAGAAGTTTCTTTCTGGTCAAGTGGACCATATCAGGGCGAGGGGAGGATTGTCCACATCATTTTTGTTAGAAGAAAAATCTTCATGTTCGAAACCTCAACTACATCCATCTGTAAACAATTTCTCAAAAGGTCTTTTGAGCTCTTTAAATGAAAGATACTACTAAAAGACAATGCCATATTTCTTATATAGAAGATATTCTTTTTGAGGAGATGAGAGATCTCTTTCTTATGATTATCTCCTACTAGCTTTTGAACACCCCATGGTTGATTTCTCACCAATCTCTAAACAATGTGTAAAGGAAGGATTTTCGTCGATATGACTTTCTGGCGAGGGCTCAGCTGTAACCACTGTCCAAAATCACTGAGCTTTCATGGAAGACACAATTCTGAAAGAAGATTCATTAGATTTCTCTCTATGGATGCAGTGAATCACACAATGATTCAGACTCAACATCCGCATCACATGTATAATAAATGTTTACCTATGGGTTATTAAACTGTCAACAATGGAGATTATTTCTAGATACAGTACTCACTGAAGCAATGGATATGCTCTAGAATCATGGACGGGGAAAGTGAGGAAACTTGTCCAGTGTCACACCTACATCATTATTCCACTGTCAAGTGAGTGGAACAATCCATTGCCGAAAATGTCACACGTCGATTGCCTATGGGCCAAAACATGTTCCTTCCAACAAATGTGATGCATTTCATGGATTATTTGGATTCCTTTTGGTTTATGATAACTAAGAGAGAATAGTATATAATCGAGCACTCATGACTCGCAATAAGGAGGTTACTTTAATAGTGAATAAATGCAATAGGATAAACCTCCTACTCTTTTATCTAACTAGTTTTATATTCTCAAGCTCAGTATGAGCTTGATTCTTGCATTGAAACATAAAACTTAATGAGATATAAGCATGTTTTTGAGGATATAGGGTGACTGTTATGTGGGCTTTATGGAGCATTATAATTATAACGAAGTATTTAGAGGGATCGGGCAAAGCATTCCTGTTATTCTAGTGTATTAGAGGAGATTGTTTGTAGGTGGGTGGATATACTTCGTAAGAGGGTAAATTTTACTTGTTTGCTCTCTTTTTTCTTTTTGTTTCTTTTCGCTTGTTAGATTGGTCCTTGTGTACTTTATGCCTCTTGTCTGAGCTTGAGACTGAGTCTTTCATAATGGATCTTCATTCATCGAAAAAAAAAGGAGACCTACGAAGTTTAATATAAATACTAAATTACTATACTAAGAATAGTAGATCAGAGCACAAAGCTCTAAGATATTTCTTCAATTTTTGTGTATGGAGATTTTCTCTCTATTTTTTATATTATATTTTCATATTTTCTATTTCTTAATTTCTCTGGCTTCATTAATGATTGCTGTTTCCATCAAATATGTTTTTGTTGCTGCATTATGTTATCTTCTTACCCATATTACCTACCCAGTAGATGATCACCGTCTCTATTCTGGGTTTATGTACATGAGTAAATCTTCAATCACATCAATCAGGTCCTCAGTTCTCATACGTGTATAATGCAACAGATGAGCTAAGTAATGCCAAATGCATGAAGTAGAAGTAGAAGTAGAAGTATAAGAATAAGATTGAGTGGATAGCTAGGTGTAGGTTGTGAGGAAGATAGCAAAGCTATACGAGAGATGAACCTATGGCATTGGAGCTGTCTGTTTCTAAATGAAGGAGATGAATTTTTGCTTGAAGGGAAACTCACAAGTTCTGTAGGAGATTTTGAGTGTTGCAAGGTAACTTGTGCATAGAGCCAAGGAGGGCATAGGTTAGACATAAGATGATCTTATTTGACGTAACTCTGCACCAGCAAATACCCAAATTAAGCAGAAATATCATGTAATTGAAGAAACAGTACCACTGAACCAATCAGAGTTGTGGTGTAACCTTCCACCAAGTGAGTTCGAACCCCCATGGGGGCTTCTTACAGTTTAGTTACGGATCTCCAAAACCTGCTTACCTTTCAAAAGAAAATAAAGAAACAATAACATTAACCTACTTCCAATTATTGATAAACTCTGCACTCATTCTTTTTCTTTCACCTAGAGAGGGAAACATATTTACGAGAATATCTAAAAAAAAAACAAAAAACAAAAAACATTGGGAGTACAAAAGAAACCATGCATTGGCTTGTTTCTCCATAAAAATAGCATTTATGAGTGTTTCCTTATTGTTTTTTCTCCTTGTTTTTTTTATATCAATAAAGTTCGTACTTTGAAGAAAATAAATCCACAAGGCTATCAAACCAAATTCCTTAAGTGCATAACTGCTAACCCAGTACCACACCGTGCCCAGGTTTCTTAGAGTGAAGTCATCAAAAGATTTGTATTTGAAGAATTTCTCATTATGCTTTTTCCAAATCAACCAAACATATGGCTTAAAAAAGAGCAGAAACACAGCATCTTGGCCCTTAATCTAGGTTGTGAAATCTGAAAGGAGAAAAAAATCTCCTTTTAGAGAGGCTGGTCGAATTAAAGATAGAACACCATATATGCAAGTAAAATTGAAGTGTGTGAGTGGACAGGGCGTGTGACCATAGTTCTGTAGATTTGATTATTAGATGTAGTAGGGTAACTTTTGGCAAGATATTAATGTATCTAGTATCTACTGTATGAAAATTTCCCTGTATCCCTCGATTTGCAATACATACAGATACAATACACGATGCAGATAATAATAACCTTGAGTATCGATTTTTTACATAATTGCTATTTGAGTTACTGTTGTTATTCTATTTCTATTTCTGTTTACATTCTCGAAACGAATTAGTGTAATGTAAGTTTGTGTGCATAAATTTTGAATCTTACGAGGTTTCTGATTTGAATGCAGTCAAAAAAATCGAAAAGAAGGCTTAGACAACCTGCCCTCGTCCATGCAGCTTATGCCAAAGTGATGAAGAAGCTCAATTTCTGTGGTTAAGATCGTGATAGACTGAGTTCCTAGTATAACATTGAAAATCACAATCTAATCATGCTTCTATTGTACTAGTTTGTTGTTTATTTTGTCGTTGTTAAGTAGTTAAGGTAACCCTTGCTCAGAAGTTTAGGATGTGAGTGCTAGAGAGAAAAAGAAAGGGTGAAATTATCTTTTCAATTCTACAGGCATTGTTTGTGACAGCGGGCTAAAGATGGAACATGTTGAATAAAGATTTAATGAGTTATGGTTGTCTGGTGTTGTAATTCAGTCTTCTTTAGTATCTGAGTGAGTTCAACCATTGAACTCATAACAGAGAATTGTTATATTTGAAAGGATAACTTTGTATGGGTTGGTGATTGCTTGAAAGGATGATTTATCACCAGTAATTATTCTCTATGAAATGGTATATGCAGGATCACTGGTAATAAAATTTGAAGTCAGCCCGTGTTCCAACGAAGTGCTACCTCATGTCTGAAGGTGATTTCATAGTTTTGTTACAGTAACCATATGAAACCTAAAAACCTTACTCGAACCTCTACTCATATTGGCTTTTGAAATGGTTAGTCTTGACTCTTGCCCAAGTTATGGCCATACATACGGAGATGTAGAATTAGGAAGAAATAGCACCATCAAACTTAGTCCAACACGATAAGATAACCTGATATACATATAGGTTTTTGACATCCACAAAACTTTATAGCAAATCATTGAATGAAGATTATCTAGAAAGATTTATTTTTATTTGAATTGTTTACAAAATCGGGTGTCTTACAATAACAATAGGCTTAGTTATAAGCTAAGTTAAAGACGTAAAAAAAAAATGTACATCCGTCCATCATATCCCTTTTTTCTTCTTCTTCTATGTCCTCCAGCTAATATACCTTTCTTTTACTTAGTCTGGAAAGAATGCCAAATCATTTGACACCTCTTAACCGAAAAAAACAACAGGCCTTTTAACCAATAAACGACGTACTTATTGTCCGTTGTGAAGTAGAAAGACCCGGAGTAGGTTGATTCTCTCTGTCTTGAACGTAGCTCTGGCTGTGATTTCATTGGTGACAGACAGACAGACACACACACACAGTTCTTCTTCAATTTTCATAAGATTTAGGGAAGTTGTAGTGATCATCGATCTACGAAGGCCATGGGGCAGGCCTTTCGGAAGCTCTTTGATACCTTCTTCGGCAACTCTGAGATGAGGGTTAGTCACTACCACTCTTCTTATTTCATAGATTTGAAATGTTAAGGGGTCATCGTAGATTTCAATTTTGACCCATTCATACAGTAAAAAATGTTTTTTTAGGGGTAGGGGGAGCTTAGATTTACCTCCAAATCCCTCTTTGGGTTGCAATTTTATTTTATTTTGGGGGTGAGGTTGAATTAGACATCCGGGGATTTGTGGGGATATGGCTTTTTAGTTCATTTATTTTGTTATTGCAAGTTATTGATTAGTTCACACTAATAGTGTCTTGTAGATTGAACTACTTAGGAAATACACAAATAAACCTTATATACAATTCTTGAAAAAATGATGTGTGCTATGTATTCATTTCTACCATAAATATATGGAGGTGGTTTATTGGTAGTGTTCTTGGCACTATCTATTACCCTCACCATATATAGTAGTTGTCATTATTGCTTTTTGTTAATTATTGCACATTCCAACTAGGATCACTTTTCATTGAAACTACTGTTACGACTTCTCCATTGGGTTAATTTTCCTGTCCCTTTTTCTTCTGATTGTGCTTAGGTTGTCATGCTTGGGTTGGATGCAGCAGGGAAAACGACCATATTGTACAAACTGCACATTGGAGAAGTATTATCAACTGTCCCCACAATTGGTAGGGTGTTTGAAGTCTCATATTTTATCTGTACCTTGTTTTTCTGATTACTTAACTAGATCAATGATTATGAAGGACTTTATGGTAATTTCTTACTTTCTCGTGTTTTCAGGTTTTAATGTAGAAAAGGTTCAGTACAAGAACGTGGTATTCACTGTGTGGGACGTAGGTGGCCAGGAGAAATTACGACCACTCTGGAGGCATTACTTTAACAATACAGACGGACTGGTATGGATTAATATTTGTATTATTTCTTAATCGCTGGGTAAAGTATTTTGCCGCACTTGTATAATTTTATTTGTTAGTGTCTTGTCCGACTGGATTAACGATTTTATGGAGCCTGTGATAGTTTGATATCACCGAGATCTTTCATGTGATGAAATAAAGCCCCATGCCTTTGGGAGGTGAATGGGGTCCAAATGGTAAAACGTCCAACATGTAACTTTAGTTTGCATCAAAGTTGAAGACGTAAAAATCAGTTTGGGAAAAACAATAGAAAATAAGTTCTTTTTTTGGCGGACGCCATTTATGAATAGTGTTTGCTTTTATGATTAAAATTGGGCTATATAAGGGATGCCAAGGACTGTGTTTTCTATTTAACTTGAGAATTATGCGCGGGAAATTCATTCATATACTGGGAATCCAATCTCAATTGAGTCCCAATTTTCAGCACTAAGGATAGGCCTCAAGCGTCAATGGTAAATAATTTTCTTAAGCATTGGGACCTCAAATGCAAAGTAGAACACCATTGCTGCACTATTTCTTTTCCTATTTTTGCAAACAACGGTGACCCAACACCAAATAGTGTGGTTGGTACTAGGTGGGGAACACTGTCCGGATTGAAGCTTATTAATTATTTAGTATTTTTAATTGCTACGTACTTAAGTTGTGTTCTCAAAAGACAATCTTAGTTAAAGGAGAAACAATTTTCTTATAATATTATTTTACCTTGGGAAGAGGGCTGAAGTCGAAATAACCCTGATTCTGCGTAACTTAATGTAATATTATTTTTGTAAGAAGCGGTTGTGCTTGTATGTGTATTTAGATGCATTTTATTATCCTAAATACAGATCTATGTTGTCGACTCCTTGGACAGAGAGAGAATTGGAAAAGCAAAAGCGGAATTTCAGGTAATCTATGGTTGAATTTGTATCACCAACTTAAGTTCTCCGATATTGAGATTAATTTTCTAGTTATTCTTTCTTTCAGGGTATTATTAAAGATCCCTTCATGTTGAACAGTGTCATATTGGTTTTTGCCAATAAACAGGACATGGTATGTTGAATTTGATGACGCTCTATATTCTTGTTTTGTAATTCTAAATATCCTATCTCTGTTCTCATTTCCTCGTAAGATTCTTGTTGAGAGGACCACAACGTGAACAATTAGATCCCTCTGGAGGAATTTTGTATAGCCAACAAATGTCCCAGGAAATTTATGATAGTTAGAAGGCTACAGGAAGAGAAAAATCGTAGAAATATTGAATAGAAACAGCACTAGACATCGCTTCTTAGTATTCTTTTAAAATCTAAGATCTTCAAATGTGAAATGTAGATCACATGATCGCGCCCCTTGTTTCCTTGATAAGTGCATAAAGCCCAATAAGATCTTTTCTTCCTACGTCATTGTGAGATTTATGCTTGGTTGCGATTTGTGTGTTAGCTGTAATGATAATACATTGTTATATGTCCTAAATAATAAAGTAACTTATGGACCATTATATAAGATTAGCAGTTGGTTTCTCAAGTTTGTGAAATTTCTTTGTGAGCATCTGTGCACGTGCTCCTTTATAACATCCGTCCTTGGTGTTTTTCATTTGAGAAGATCCATCTGTCTCACATACAGCGACATGCAGTGGGCTGGCAAGTTTCATGGAACACTATACCATGCATGTATACCCGTTTCGGTGACCGGCACGGGTACAGGGCGAGAAAAAAATGTAACTTAAAAATATGCCGGATACGTGTGTCTGCGTGTCGGTGTCATATACGTATGGACACGGTCTGTTTTGTAAAAATACCGTGTCCATGCTACTTAGTGGTACCTAAGTTATTTCAAGAATTGAAGTTTGCATATTTTCAACAATTGGATGATCTCATTGATGGTAGGAGAAAAACTCCATGGGGATTGTGCTGATGTGATTGATCAGTTCTGAAACTTGAGCAGGAGACAACCCTTGTTCTTCTCATCAGTATATCTTTAGAGATCACAACTTCACAACAAAATTTAATCATATGGACATGGGGATGACCTGTGGGCCACTTCCTCCACCAATAGAGGTTCATATCCTGATTTTATGTAACTTCATGCAGGAGGCCGTTATAGATTCCCATCGTTTTTCTTGATAATCATATTTATAAAGTTTGATTAGAGCATAAAATTCTGAACTTGTTTTAGCCCTTGCACCCCAGCTCCCAGCGGTTGGGTATTGCATTTATCTAGCACCCAAGCGAATTTCTTTGTTGATGCATAAAGCGAACACTATCAGAAGAGGATAATCAGAGATGGTCATTATACAAAGAAGAAACATTATCTGTTAAGGCATTCATTGGTCATTCGATGGGAGGATCAGGAGTGGGAGTTATTAGGATTGTGGGGTCTTGTATACTGACTGGGGAGGTGGCGAAGAACAAAATATAAATGTCAATCCTTCTTGCCTACTTTGTTGAAAGAGCAAATATTTTCATTTATCGTCATTTCCTTCATTGCACGTTGACGCCCATTGGAATTTCTATGGCAACATTCGAGTCTCTTCGAAATCGTGTTGCAAAACTTTTAAATAAAGAATTGGGTCTATTATGGATGTGTGCTTTAAAAGATGTAAAGCGGATGGCACCTTTGATGGCAAGAAGATGTCCCTGGATGTGATCACGTTAGACATTTATGCAATGATTTTGCGTGTTCCACCTCCACTGCTAGCGCTAATAGATGGCCTATCAGTGGACTTTGTTGTGTTGTCCACGTTTCTGAAAATACAACAGCTGTATGAATGACCTATCAGACTAATGAAAATCCCAATTTTTTGGCAAAAAAAGATATTCATTTTTCATTGTCATGGTAAAACAAGTGCGGCCAAACAATTCCTTGATTCACCCTGGTTAGCTCATCTTGCTGCATTGTGCTCTTTCACGATCTTTCCTGGATCTTCCTCGCATGATTAAACACCAGAGAGTTGGTTCCCCATTGTCAACCAACCAGCTATTGTTTTACAGGGCAGGTTTTATGTATATCATCTATATACATGTTTTTTGTGGGCCTTCATGAACTTGATGCTACTCTTTACCAACGATGATAATTTCCCCGACTGGTTATGCGAGCGATTTTGCGACACTCCAAAAGAAAGAAAGTTTCCTTAATCCAATAATTTGGTAACCATGGCACATACAATTGTATGCATGACCTATTTATTCATCACTTTCACATACACGCTTACGATTTATTATTCCTATGCAAGTACTGCTGTGTATGGTTTATTTATTTGTTGGTTTTTTATTTCAGAAAGGGGCCATGACCCCAATGGAGGTTTGTGAAGGGCTGGGTCTTTATGACCTGAAGAATAGAAGATGGCATATACAAGGTACTTGCGCTCTCAAAGGAGATGGTCTTTACGAAGGCTTGGACTGGTTAGCTGCGACACTAAAGGAATTAAAAGCGTCTGGAATGTCCATTTCTGAAGGCAGCTCCTCCTTCTAGCTCACAGAGGTTAGCTAGCTGCCTGAACTTGTTTATCTTCTGCATAACTAGGTGACTACACTTTAGGATATGATTTATTTTTGTTGCTTGAAGGCAATCTGAAAACAGACAACATTTAATGCACAGTGCATATCATTTTAATTATCTTCTGATATAATAAGAAACTTCTAAAAGAGATAGGTGATTTGTGTATGACTTAAGTGCATTGATTTATTGAATCAACAATGAAACAAGTTATTGTGTTGTATTTACTAAATGGACTTACGGTATGATATATATCTAACCCTAAACTGTAACCTATACATCAAATATTTGGATAAATTACTATGTATTTATACTAGGCCTGTTTTCGGATCGGATCGGAAATAGAGGTGTTCGGAATTTTTCTGATTTTTTTCGGAACTAGAAAATCTGTTCCGATCCGATCCGATTTTTTTCGGAACTGCCAAAATAGATCCAAATCTGAAATTTTTCGGAATTCGGAACAAATTTCGAATATTCCGAAAAATCAAAAAATCAAAAAATTCTGAAAATTCTGATTAAAATAAAATAAAAATTGTATTTAACATCTTGAAAATGATAACAACTAAATACCACTTGAAAATAATAACAACATGAAAATGAAAAATGTCCAAATAAGTTTACAAAATTAAACATCATTTAACAAATTAAACATCATTTTTTCAAAATCTCAGCCACAGGAGTTCCATGCAATGCTTTCTCAACCAACTTGTCACTACAAAATCCACAAACATTCAAGAAGAATCATTAGACAACAAGGAAATAAAGTTTCATTTACGACTGTGATCCAACACCACAAATCAGTCTGATAAGACATCTCTTTGCATTCATTTGTGTGTGTTAATATGGTAGCTAATATGTCATTCGTGTAGGTCCTCCACGAAGAGATATGGTGTACATGCATGGGGTTTTCTTAGATGCTATTTGAGATTGTGTGTGACCTTTGGAATAAGAGGATTTGTGTAGGGTTAAACCCCATCCTAACTTATTAAAGTAGTGAACATATAAGTAGGCAAGTGATACTTAGATGCTATTTGAGATTTTCACTAAAGATGGTGCACGGCGTTGATAGATCCAGGTTATTGTACATATGGGCAAACATTTTTCATAGTTTACAGGAGTTTGATAAAAATAAATAATTGCATTTCCACTTGGCAACACTACTTACCAGAAGAAACAAAACTGCAGTAAATACCAAAAAACTTCCAAGCGAACCAAGATGAATTAACAATCATCAAATAATATCATTGCCTATAAAATAAAAAATTGGCAATTATACATGTGCGAAAAGAAATACCTGTGTGACTGTAACACCACAAAGAGCACTAATTTCACGAAAATCCTTCTTGCCAAGCGTATCTTTGATGGAAAAAACTGACTGCATGTATTTTACCAGCATAGGTTACAAAATCCTTATTCCATATATATATATATATACATAGATATGTATGTACACAGTAGGAAGACAATCTTGATGTTCACTGGATGGAAGCAGCCCATCACCGAATCTAGATACATTTACGGTTATGTTACTCTAGCATATTCCAGTATCCGTGGCGGTGATGCATAGTCGTCCTATACATCCTACTCAAACAACCTACCAATAAGGTTTCTATCTCCTTATAACTTACTGATACTGAAAAGCAACAAGATGAAAACATAACTGCAGTTTTTAACATCCAAACCGGATGACGATACACGAAATATCATCTTTACTCTTCCTGGCCAATGCTTCCATCGTCAGACGTTTCGCTGCTGCTTGAGGATCCCTAACAGATTTCACCAGATCAACAGCCTCTTGATTTTTCACGACCTGCCACAAGAAATATTTACTATTTTAATTTCGCACTCAAGCAGTAGCATACAGGAAGGAGTCCGAAAATTTACCTTCCATAAGCCATCACTTGCCAAATCCCCAACCTCTGAATCGTTCCCAAATCCCAAATCTTCTTAACAATCGTTCCCAAATCCCAAATCTTCTTAACAATCGTTTCCAAATCCCAAATCGTTCCCAAATCCCCAACCTCTGAATCGTTAGGGTGATAGATGGAGAGAGAGAGAGGAGGAGGCAATTCAAACCCTAAGTAAGGAGGGGAGGCAGTAAAGAAATGAATGGGGACCTAGGTTTGAAGTTTAAGTTATGTTTTATTATTCTCGATTCGGATAAATTCGGAATATTATTCGGACTAAATCGGAATCGGGTATTCGGATTAAATCGGAATAATAGTATTCGGAAAAATCGGACGGAATTTCGGAATTACAGAAGCCTATCCGATTCCGATCCGAATTTTTTTGGAAAAAATCGGAAATCGAATTTTCAGAAATCGGAACTGTAAAATAGTGTTTCAAAATCGGAAAAATCATATCAGATTTCGGAAAAAATCGGAAGTTCGGACAAAAGTTGCAGCCCTAATTTATACTTATCAAATTTTCCCTGAATATGGTAAAATATGGCAATATAAAACAAGAACAAGAGGAGATGTGAACATCAAAATATTATTAACTGGATAACTCCATCCTTCATATAAACAAGAGTATGGGGAAGAGTACAATGATATGTAGTAGATGATTTGATGCATCTATGATTCTATACTGTATATGATAGGATCAAACCTATAATGGTATTTTGAACAAATTATGTTCATAAACTTATGATTTACCGCAATAAACACACATGTCATACATTCCGGTCTACAGTAGGATTTTTTGAACTCTAAACCTAATAGATGTTATCTTCCGAAAATAATCAAGTTTGGCTTAAATATAGAGTGTGAATACTCTAATAGTTGTTTCTTTATAAAGGGTTATGATATCTTATATCTTTCTCAAACTCTCTACTTTCTTGATCATATTTTCAGGTTGAAGATAACAATTTCGAGTGAGTAAAGCTGAATTATTCGCTGTCAGAGACTGGAAATGATGAAATTTCACATAATTTTTGTAATTGTGGCTTGCTTCTACTCTTGCTCTTTTAAATATTAGATCTCTTCTAACGGGGTCGAGATATTGAGAGCTGGGGTCTACAATTCATGAAGAATAACCAAACATGAGGTTATGTTCTTCGTGTATTCTTCTGAAGTGCCTAATCATTGTATTTGATATACGGCTTTGCAATGTGGAACGAAATTAACAACAGTTAGGATTGTAGATGCTCTCATATAATTCATTTTGTCAAAATAGTGTTTCATATGATCTATCTTTCTGAACTAACCCAAAGTTTTTATCGATTTTATCCCAGATTAATCATATGATCTATCAACCTGAAGCCCAAGTTGATGGGTTGGATTAGGATGAAAAGGCCTTAGGTTGTTGAGGGAAGAGAAGAGGGGGAAATGAAGAAAAAGAGTTGTTGAGTTGAGGGATGCTCAAAATTTATATGAGATCTCCCTACTTACTGTAGAAACTAGGGAACTTTGCATTGGGTTGGCCTGTTGGGTACATGTATGATGATATCTTAAGGTTTCCTGATGATGCTAGCGAAGGAACTTGCTAGCGAATTAACTTCACTTGTTTGTCCTTACTATGGAGGCTTTTAACCTTAAAGTACCTCACTCTCTTGGGTTTTCCAATTTTATCCAACAGTACCCCACTTGTTTTTTTTTTAACAAGCGCCTAACTGTTGGGCGTTTGTTTCAGTTTTTTTTTTTTTATCAGGTTCTTAACTGTTAGGCGCCTGATTTGATTATTATTTGATTATTATTATTTTTTAACAATTGGGCGCCCGAGTTGATTTTTTTGTGAAAAAAAAAAACAATTGGGCGTCCGATTTGATTTTTGTGTGAAAAAAATAAACAAAAAACAATTGGGCGCCCGATTAGAAAACAAACAGACGCCCAAGACTTGGGTGCCTAATCTCGACGAAAGAAAACAAGGTTGAGTCAACCTTGCATTTTGAGTTGAAAAACCAAATCAGTGAGGTGTTGTTAAAGCTTGAAAATCCTACGTGGCACCTTGGAAATTAAGCAAGTAAGTGAGGTACTTTAGGAGATGCTCTTATGATGAGTAAAAGTCCCCGGCTAGGTCTTTATTCTCTTTAGATTAAGTGTAAGGACCCCGAAATAATCATTTATATTTTGCAGATGACTCATTAGCTTTCATGAAGGGTAACACTAGATTTGCCCATGCTCTGGTTAATGCCCTTGGTAAGTTTAAGAGGTGTATAGGTTTGGAGGTTAGCACTGGCAAAAGTAAGGTTTTTTGTTCAGGGTTTATGATAGTACTATGATTGACATTAGAGAAACTCTAGGCTTTTAACAAGGCACTCTGCCTGCCAAGCACCTAGGGTTGCCTATAATCTCAACTTAACTTAAGTACACTTACTGCATGCCTTTGCTTGACTATTTATATAAGAGAATTAATTCTTGGAAGTCTAAACACTTATCTTATGCAGGTAGACTTATGCTCATCAAGGTAGGCTTGGAGGAATTCATAATTATTGGACTGTTTGCTTCATTATGCCAGCTAGAGTTCAAGGAGCGCTGAACTGTATATGCAAAAAGTTCTTATGGTCTGGGGTTGATTTTGCAGCTAAGCCTAGCTGTATGTTGGAGAACTATCTGTCATCCTTTTGGAGAAAGGGGAGTTGGGCCTCAGGGATACTATAATCTGTAACAATGCATCTATCCTCAAACATGTGTGGGCCATTGTTTCGTCTAAGGATAATGTTTGGTAAACTGGATACAACATAACTACATTAAGAATAAAAACTTATGGCAATTTCCTGTACCTCAAGATTGTTCTTGGATATGTCTCGCAATCTGAAACAATGCATCGATCTTTATACATGTCTGGCAATTTCCTGTACCTCAAAATTGAAGGTTTGGGTAGTGTGAGCAATTCATTTGGAGATTTGGAGATGGGTTACGGGATTCGATTTCAAGTGGGAGATTGTTAAGGGTGAACTCGAATTGTCGAAATCGTTCAAACAAAAATAGATGTCGTTCGAACGAGAATGAATTTCGTTCAAACGAGTTGGTAGTTTTCTGCGTTGGAAACTTGGACTGAAGAAGTCGTTCGAACGAGACTGGATGTCATTCGAACGAGATGTGCGTAGGCAGGTTTTAGAAATTCTTTTGGGACGTTGAGTTTGCCTCGAGATCCATTTTGTTTATAATTAGTCCCCTAAGTATATAAAAGGACTTGGGTTATTTGTTAGCATATATTTTTCTGTGAATTTAATTCTAGAGAGCTAGGATTTGAGAGACTCAATTACAAAACTTGAGAAGCTTGGAGAAGATCGTGTGTAACCTGTTTGATCATAGTGGATTGTTCGCGGGAGCGATTTTTCATCCGTAAGAGTTTTCCACTTTCCTCCTCTGGGAAAATACTTGTCTTCTTTATTGTTCTTTGATCTGTCTATTTCTTGATTCGGCTCATTCCGCGTATCGTTCTTGGCGTATATGATAAAATAACTACCTTAATTCTCAACACAATTTGAAGGAGGTTAATAAGATCTGACAAAAATGGAAAATACAAATTAACTGAAATCATTAGTAATGAGCTTGTATGCGAATATCTCAATTTTTTCATCAGAACAAACTTGTCAATTGTCATTACAAGGCATATAATTACGATGACTTGTACAAAGGCAGATAACAAAGAACAAAGCAAACCAGGTGACTGTATTTTGGACTTAGAGAAATATCTTACAACTTACAAGTATGACTGCTGGCATGATTATCGTATGCAGAATCCTTAAGACTTGATGCAGTTTGTGTGTTCTGCAAGGCATAAAATCATAACGCTAAATACTTGTTTATGATATGTGTTTTATCCAATTACATTCTAGTCCGAAAATGTGGGTTACAAGAAATTAGTTGGCTCATAGGTGGATACACAGTTATGAGATTATAGTTATAACTTTGTTCAGTGTTTTTTGTTCTTATGTCAGCCATATTGGAAGGAGCGTAAATAATGCTATGGTATTTAGACAGGAAAACATTAACCCAATAACAGTCCTTGCAATGAAATCTTAGAAATGGTATTCAATTCATATTGATAATTCTTACGAGTTATGCAGAAGATAGTTGAGGTACGCATACATGCATAGGTGTCTCGAAATAAAAAAGAAAAAAGAAAAAATAGCACCCTCTCCAAACAGGGCCTTCAATCATGAAGGGCTACTAGAGCTTGAATGATTTACAGATCCGGGTTTTGCCTGAACCGGCCCGTTTTTACAACCTGAAGAGTTGTGTGTGAGAGAGAGAGAGAGAGAGAGAGATATGACATCGTTTTTGAAGAACGCATTGAGTGCGATTAAGGAGAAAGGGATTGGAAATCTCTTCAAGGAGATCAGAGAAGCTGGATATCTGTAAGAACCCTAATTCATCATTTAATATGATTTTGAATCTCTCAGTTAATTTTGCCTTAATTTATCATCATAATTAACTCTGCAATACAATTCATTAGTTTCAGACTTCAGTTTTAATTCATAATAATTTGTGTATTGTATGTGTACAGGAAGTGCCTCAGGGATGGAAACCTTTTGTAAGCAATATCAATTTATTTAATTTAATTTTTTTAGTCAGGAATTATCGCGCTTAATTTTCTTTCATTTTCATTGTGTAAATATTTAAAGACCCAAACATTTTCGAGACTCTTAACTCCTGTAAAAAATAAATTACAAATCGCCAAAACTTATAGCCGTAAAAGAGATATCCCATATTAATAGGTTCAAAACTCATTGTATGAAAAATGTGGTCCAAAATTCCCATATGGCATGTTTGTATTTCTTTCCCATAATTCTTTTCTGCACCACTACTGAGTTTGGCTCTTTCACCTTCTAGAGTCAATCCAAATGGTAGCTATTAACTTTTTCCTAAATAATGACACATAGTAAGAAGATGGTTGAATGAGATATTCTGAGGCTCGTGATGAGCTTCATTTTATGAAATTAAATACGTTTTTTTTTTTTCTTCCTGTTCAAGTGATGAAAATATGTAATTGATTAAGAGTTTGTTAACTTGATTAAAACGACAAATAAAGGAAAAAGAAGAAGAGAGTAATAAGGTTGCAATTAGAGAAGATAGTATAGTTAACATCATAAACTATAAAAGGAAGCTCAAACGTGCCTACATTTTCTTTGAAATCTCTCCCATCTTGAAACTAACTTTTAAAAGAATGTTACATAAAATTCTGTGTAAACTTTGTTCCAAGAGAACAATAGACCTTTGTGTCTATAATAATGTCTGGAGGACCTTTCTCTTCATTAACAAATAACTCCTCTCCTTTCACTTTAAGTTACCCTAGCATAAGAAAAAGTGTAAATATCCTCAGATTTATCCTTTTACTTTCTCGCACATAAGTTCCCCGTAACAATATTACAATACCAAATTAGTATGTCATGAAGTTTTCTAGAATGTTCAAAATCCTTTTCCACACACTATAGTCACACATGCCTAAACTGCATTCGACTTGCGTCCTCCATCCTTTACCACACATTTCAACCATGAAGTTGTGCCATACTCTTCCGACATCTTCCTGGTACCTCCAAAGCCACTTTCCCTTCATTATTTCCCCCGTCCTATGTGCGTGAATCATGTCCCACTTGAGGAGACTTTACTTAAATCATCATCTTTGTTGTGCCTGAGAAGTTTTTCTTTGATCTGTTACCCATTACACACGCGAGCGTATGGAACTAGAAACAAACATACATGGTAGACATAATTCCCTGAACATATCAGAGTCTAGATGAGATTGCCACAGATATGCTTAAGATAATATTGCCATAGATAAAACTGTATGTGACTTGGCCATTTGCGAAGGGAACTGTTTTAAAAATACTTTTAGCCTCAACATGGGTTCTCCATGATGCGATTATTTAGACATAGCATCAGGGAAGCCTCATCTTTCTAAAACAAAAAGGAAAAAAAAAAAAAAAAAAAAAAAAAAAAGCGAAAGAAATCAGGCGAAGAAAGAATGGAAAACATAAGATTGCTACCTGATCAACCCGCTATGCAGGAGTATGTAGCTTGAAGGAATGACCTTCTATAGTCCATCAGTCCAATTACTTATGCCCTGGAAAATAACAAGGGAAATCAAGAGTTCCTCATTGGTGTTCTTGGTTGATCATTTATCCACTCTAAATCCCAGAGAAACTCCCCGTATTCCATTTGAATCTATTAGAGTCTTTAAGGCCATTGAAGCGCAGCATCACGACAGCCTCATCTTTCCAATACAATAGGAAAAAGACATAGAAAGAAATCGAGTGAAGAAAAATAACTGGCATCAAGCTATGTCTGTACTGTACTTAAAGTAAAGGCTAAAAACAGGCCTATAAAAATAAAAAATAAAAACCCTTTGAAAAATAGACTTCATATAGGTTTGATAAGGGATAAGCTTCGAGGCTGGTACTCCTAGCTTCGATTGATGTGTACCTCAAGGCGTTGAGCCGGGGCAATTTTTTTAACATTGACAAAGGGTAATGATATCCATAAAATCTCGCCATGTCTGCCACAAATGTGGGGATAACTAAAGCACCTGCATAATCCCAAGAAGAAGGACGAGATCTTGGAAGCTAATGAACAATAGAATAATAAGAGGGGTTCAAGCTGTTAACATTGAACTTGGGGTATGCCCCCAGGAATGGAGTCTTCCGTAGTTGACTAACAGTTTTCTTAATATGTTGTCATGTGACGAGCATGGGCATTTAAAATAAATTTGTTTACCCTTTTCCTTAACTTCTACTCCAAGCTTATCTCTCCAAAAATCGCAAGATTGTCGATGGATAAACCCGCGATCCAAGGGTATGTAGCTTGAATGAGCAATGTTCGGTGGTCCATCAATGGCTTCCATTGTCCTTGTGTTCCCTAGAAAATAACGAAGGAAGTCAGAGTTCATTATAACTAAATCATGTCATAATGTTGACATGAAAGGTTTTGTGGAGCTAGACATTACTCTCAAATGCTGGCAATTACACATTACTTCTTTGTCTTCATCGTACTGAATGACTGTTTTGTCCCGCTCTCTTGTGTATATTTCTGTTTAATATGGTATCTGTATAATCATATATTTTCCAATAGTCACTAAGATCTTTAAGACAATACCAATAACGAATGAGTATGTAACCAAGGACATGCAATACACAGGCATGCTAGCTGAAATACACTAAATTTGCATTATACTACTCCGGTAGAGTGCAACCTTCCATTCCACAATGATTGGATGTTCAACACTTTTACAACAATTACTATCTACAACTCAACCATAAGTCCATAACTCAACCATTTATGGTCTTGTTGGTTCTCTATCCTGGTATCATTTGCGCCTCCTACACAGTAATGTCAAAGATCATTTTGCATATCATCCTAAAATTTTTGGCTTGGTGGAATTATTGGGGTTGGTGTCCCTTTTGACCACCAAATCACATAGAAAATTTTATCAAAGATATCTCTTCACACTGCTCTAAGTAACACTGGCTTCAGTTTTCTCCACTAATTTTTGCCTGTACCCGACTTATTTTGGCATGTGCTAGTTTTCTCCAGTGCCGCTTGCGCTCAAGCCAACAGCGCTAGAGATAGGAAAGAAGCATGCCCGTCTTTTGACCCTAGCCCTGAGAAGAATAGCGATAGACATTACCACAACGAAACTAGAGAATTTGGTTTTTCTCTAGCATATGGCCATTTTTTTTACGCTTGGTGTATGTTTCCTTACTTAGACGTTGGTCGGGACGGCTTCTTGAGCAGCCTGCCTCGGTATCGAAAAGCATGCGTCGCTGTTTGAATAGTTCGTTGGTGCCAATATTAACACTTATCTTGCTTTGCTCTCAATTTTATCTGCAGTCATTTCTTTTATTCTTTCAAATCTTTTGTTGATACTTAAATCTTCACCTTTCCCTGGGTTTATGGCCCATTACTTGCCCAAAATGATATAATTTTGTCTGATATACATTGTTATTAAATCGGGCGATTTTATGATTTGAATCAAATTAGAAGAAAACGAGTTGAATCACCATAAATCGAGTGAATCGTTGATTCAAATCGCAAATCATGCAAATCAGTGAATCGTACGAATTGGAAAGTCCTTAAATTTAAAGCTTTGGATGGAAAATAAAACCCTACTACGAAAATTGGTTTTCAATTTTTGGTTGATTATTATATATTTTATATTTTTTAGTAATCCTTACTCTAATCAGTGTATAATATAAATTTAAACCCTCCAGGAAACCCTCACTCAATAATTCTCATCTCCCAACTAGTCCACATATTGATATACACTTATTAATGATACAAAAACGAAAACCAATTAGCTTTTAGGAATTTCTTTTTCTTGGTATTTGAGGATTTGAAGGAATTTAAGCACGCAAATAATATATATATGATTCACGATTTATACGATTCACCGATTTTTATAAAAACGATTCACGATTTGACAGCAATGCTGATATATTAAAATGAAAGACCTGATCTTCTTTATATTAGATAGCCATCGGGAGTATCTTCATTGGTGCTAGGTAGTTGGTAGAATAGGAGACTATCTTAGAAGTTATACCTTTTCTTTCAAGTGATTTCTATTTGTTAAACACTACGTACGCGAAAGCGATTAAACATACTCGATTTAATAAACGATTTCTCAATTGCATAAAATAAATGTCAAATACCTAAGGTTTATGAGATTTACCCCAAACTCTACAATTTGTCTCTAAGGCTATACCTTTTCTCCTACTAAAACCAACATACTAAATAAACTAAGCTTATGCTCTCTTTTTATAGAAGAAGAAACCTAGCACAAATAGAAACCCTAGCTAGACTCTAATTGGGAGACTTCTCTTAATTATAATGCAATTAAAGTAAATAACATAAACTAAATAAGATGGTGCGCACATGATGTACGAAACGTGTTATGCATGGTCGTGAGTACGACTATGTGACTTATTAAGTCTCCCTCTCTAAGAAAAATTCGACCACGAATTCTACAACTCGATATAATCTTCGTAATTAAAATTGGATCCAACTTCGCAAAAGCCTCTTCTGAAACCCAAGAATCATCTTTGTGGGCGACCTCGCGACCCATCAACTCTCCCCTGCTGCGAAAAATTTGACCACAAATTTTGAACTCAGAAGAGGTAGCTCCGGGAATAAGACGAGTTCGAATCCGTCCACGGTACTTTTCGTACCCGCTGACTCAGCCTGTGAAAAGAGAAAGTGTTCTCGTGCCGAAAACCTTATGTGTTCCCAAAAACCTTTTTATTGTCATACGTGCTCGGAGAACACTACAAATGCGAACTCGTTCACGGTACTTCCCATACCTGATTATTTTGCCTGCAGAACGACATACTATCTTGTTGCCAAAAAGCCTGTGTGAAGTACTTTTCGTATTCCCCAAAAACTTGTATATCACCGTACTTGGACAATTTTTAAACTTTTGCCAAAACGGATCAATAAACTTCAAAGTAATTTTCTATTTTGGAGAGATATCAATAAAGCCCAAGTCATGGTTGAGCTCAGTCCATCGAATTTTCGGGTTCTCAATCGGGTACCCTTTACTCGAGCGAAGCCTGAATGCATATTTAAGCGGGTTGGAGACACAAGTTACGTGTACTGCTTGAGTGGGTAAGTGCACCACGTGCTGAGTCCATGTTGGATTCAAAAATGGGTTTGGTGTGCCGTGCCATGGTCGTACCCTACCCTGTCGCAACCAAGTGTGCCCACCGTGACACCCTGTCATGTGCCTTGGTCGTGCCCTGCCCTACCTTTCGACATACCAGCTTCGTCTCCTCCAACTACCTAGTCTCTCGTGATCTGGATCGAACAACTCGTTCAAACGAACCCAAAAGTCATTCGAACGACTCCCCAATTTTTGCCTATTTTCGACAATAGAACTGTTGGCTTGGTTGTCTACTGACTCGTTCGAACGGTGCACTCTTTGTTCAAACGACTCGAGAGTTTCTTCGATGTCCTTTGCGCTAGGTTCTTCTCTATCTAGACCGGATTCCCCTCTAGTCACCGACGACCTTTCCTTCGTCAATGGCGAGGAATTTTGCTCTTCTCCCATCGTTCGTCGAATCCTCGGTAAGGGTTTTGGATTGGATTGGGGTTGGTCTTCTTCGGTTGGGCATCCTGATGATTGGAATCGTTGATCATGTGAACCCCTCACATCAAAGTCACAACCTTGTCGTTGTTTTTTGATCGAGAACTCTCCGACATGTCTCCGTCTTTCCTACCTACTAGATCAATCGCACGGTGAACCTCTCTCTGTCGTTTCTTTGATGTGTTTTATCTCCAAGCCATCTCCAACGAATTTCTTCGAATTCTCCGTTACAACTCCCGCCTCTAACCTTGTTTTTTCGACAATCTTCTGCTCTCATATTTCTACTTCATCTTCGATAGCGTCGGCAAATCTTCCGTCACCATCGAAACTCACTGGGGTACGCAATTTGGTAAACATCACCTCAAGTTGCTTAGACGCCCACTTGGTTGATTCCACCAACAACGCCGTAGATTCCTCTACCGATTTCAAATGCTCTCCTTGTGTGAGTTTGTTCGGTTTCTTCGGTGTTCTCTTCCTCATCGTTCGTTGTAAAAGAAAAAAATTCGTAAAAATTACTGTAGCAACGACGTAATTACTGTAGCATACATAAATTAATTATTGTAGCATATGCAAAAAAATTGTTGTAGCAGCAGATGCCAACTCACTGTAGCAGTCAATAAAAAAATCCCCCCCCCCCCCCTCTCACAAAATCTTGCTAGCTCTGGTACCAATTTGTTAAACACTACGTACGCGAAAGCGATTAAACACACTCGATTTAATAAACGATCTCTCAAGTGCATAAAATAATAAAAGTCAAAGATTTAGGGTTTATTTGATTTACCCCAAACTCTACAATCTCTCTCTAAGGCTAAGCCTTTTCTCTCATTAAAACTAACATACCAAATAAACTAAACTTAGGCTCTCTTTTTATTGGAGAAGAGACCTAGCACAAATAGAAACCCTATCTAGACTATAATTAGGAGACTTCTCCTAATTATAATGCAATTAAAGTAAATAGCATAAACTAAATAAGAGGGTGCGCACATGATGTATGAAACGTGTTATGCGTGGTCGTGGGTACAACCACGTGACTTATCGCTATCATTAGTCTATGTTTTATTCTTTTGTTTCTTACATGTTCCTTGAATATCTTCTTTTCATACTCTAACCTCATATCCATGTTGTATTCAGGCAAACTAAAATCCACAATATTGGTAGCACTTGTGTGGGAGTTGATAAGTTTGGGAATAAATATTATGAGAACCTAGATTATCAAAGTGGTAAGTGTATTTCATTTGCAGTGGATACTGCCAAGTGATCCAAAGCATAGAGGGATATCTCCTATTACCTCTTTAACTTTTGGTGAAGAATGCTCTTTATGCCGAACCTGTTTTCATTTTGTGAATAATTTGCACCTGAGAAAGGATCCGAATAAAACTTGTGGAGATTTCTGCAGGGAGACACAGGTGGGTGGAGTATGGAGATAAGAATCGCTACAATGCATCTCAGGTGCCACCAGAGTGGCATGGATGGCTACATTTCATTACTGACCACACGGGTGACGAGGTGAGTTCCTCTACCTATAACATGTCTAACAGGCATGCGTTTAAATTTTCGAGCTATAGCTATGTATCAGAACTGTGGTACCACCTATACAAATTAATCTCAAATGGATGATAGCAGTTATCCACTTAAAAAAATGACACCGAATACTGAATGGCGTGGTGCTATTAATCCCTCATGCAGATAATTAAATTATTTTTTTGCTTATGATGATCCCCATGTCCTGGACATCATTCTGACAAAAAGTACCAACCCTCGAACCCTTACATTAATTAAAAAAAGGAGAAGCATATCAGTCTAAAGCTTTTAACCATATCGAATATGGATTCAATCTTCTGAGAAGGTAGTTGTGAATGACAGTGAGAGAGAGGTCCAAATCTCTTTCTCAGCATCATGTGGTATCGGCTTCAATGTAACTTAGATATATTATGCTATCGTTTTACAGACAGCAAGACTTTACAGGGAGGGAACTCAAAAGAGAGACCCAAAAAAGAGTCAAAAAATATAAGGAATGCTTACAGCCTAAAATACATCTTTCCCCTAGCATCCCCTCCATAATAGGATACAATTGTCGAGGGAAGGAGTTGGGGGTGTAAACACTTTCCCCTATGTCTGTGGCATAAGAAACAAGGAAGTCAGACCCTTAATTTGTTTCCATGTAGTCATGAGAGATATTGAATTCTTCTAAAGTTTTGATTCTTTTATGTATGTTGTTCAATGTAATCTTCCACCTCCAAGGAGGTCTCTTTTTATCTATCACAAAGGTGACCATCTGCATAGAATCGGCCACAATCCACGGGTTTCTGATCCCAAGAGAAGCACCAATATTCAGACCTCTACTAATAGCTTTCATCTCATGGTAGGCGACAGTTTGAGGGGATTCTTTCCCAGCATAGCAAATCAAATAAACTCCATTGTGATCCCTTATAATCCCACAATACCCCCCATTGCCAGTTAGGGACCCGTCTGTGTGTAGGAGCAATACATTTAAGTGGGGAACGTTTCCATTTTACAAACTTAATGGTTTTTGGCTTGAACTCAGGATTTAGTCCCCAATTAGCAGTTATACTTCTTGTTCTGCGGCCATCTTCAACTCATGGAGTAATTTTGCTAAGCCTTTCTCTAACCTCATACAAGATAGTCTTGAACATGTTGTCCTTGGTTCTATTGGAGTTTCTGTAGATAATATTGTTCCTGTTGGTCCAGACTTGGTAGATGAGAGCATTAAGAGCACATTTCAGAACTTTGGTTAGCAGGTCCTTCTTTCCCATAATAGATTTCCACTTAAATTCATCTATAAGGTCCCCAATTTGTCTTGTAACTCCGTAGCGATTCAGAGTTTTCTGCCAAAGATCTCTAGGGAGGTAACAATCCATAAAAATGTGGGTTAGACTTTCCCCATTTGCCCCACAATGGCTAACCATTTGTTTTCTGCCAAAGATTTCTAGGGAGTTTTCTGCACAAGTTGAAGCCTGTCTACCTCAGAAATATACTTGTTCTGCTGAATTGGATACAGTTTTGTGCTTGAGCCTGGTAGATATGAGTGGGATGCCAAGATACTTGAAAGGGAGCTCTTCTTCAATGAAACCCAGAGTAGTGCACACAGCTTGCCTTCTAATAGGATTAGTTCCAGAGTAATAGATCTTAGATTTAGGCACATTGCTCTTAAAGCCATTCATGTCAGCAATTTTTTGGATGCAATCGCGGTACTCAAAATTATCAGCTCTCGTTTGTCTTTTGGTAGTTGAAGTCTAGCAGTTTATTTGGTGTCCCACAACGACAAGCTTACTCCAAATATCTCAACCGACACAAAGTTGCTAAGGCAATTGTTTGGCCTTCCACTCCTATAATGCGAGATTAATTTTAGTAGTGAAAGATGTTTTAAATCTTTGGTTTGAAAGATTGATTATCATACTAAAGATCAAGGCCACCCTAAGGTTTGCAGGGATGGGGCAAGCTCCAAAATTGGGTCACTACCTAGGTAACAACGGCACGAATACGGGTGTCGGTGTTCGACACGGCGACCTCAAAATGAGTGAAAACGGTGGCACGGCTATAATATTAAGCATTATTTATAGTTTTCTATTTATAACGTATCTCAATGAAGATAGACTTTATTTAAGGCAAGAATACACAACAAGCATATGATACAAATCTTATGTTTTTACTAAACTCGAGGTAGATGGACTCTTGTAGTTTAAAGATTATACAACATTCTATATGCCAGTTACAACAAAATGACTTTCTTAATAAAAAGAGAAGATAAAGGGTTTTACTCAAAGCCTAGAGATCTTCTTCTCTCGCGATAATACCATTCAAGGCGGCTGCACCTTCCCACGAAAACACCGAAGATTAATGCGTACAATTTAACCTTCAATCCTTTTTCTTTGCCCTTTTTTTTTTCTTTGGTTGAGATTGCCGTGTCCGTACGCGTATCCGCATCAGATACGTATGGGCACGGATTTTTTTTTGGCAACTGCCGTGTCGTTGTTTCATAGGTCACTACATGGGGACTCTACGATCATTTGACACACAAAACTTGTAGTTTTGAAAACCTTTTTATTTGGCCTACAAGTTTTAGATTGATGTGATTTCATTTCAATCTCATAATTTATGTAAATGTGGGATCAATGACGTGATGTTAATTGGCATATTGATTTTTAGCATGTCATAATAGCAGACCTTTATCTATAATGTATAATAACATATGGAATGTGTATCTTGATATATTATACACTATTTTACTTTTGATACAACAAAGAACTTAAAATGGGTAATTCTCTTCATCGGCAGCTTCTGATGCTGAGACCGAAGAGGTACGGAATTGAACACAAGCAGAATTTTTCCGGAGAGGGAGATGAGTACATCTACCACTCCAAGGGACACTCCCTCAACCCTGGGCAGAGAGACTGGACT
Source organism: Kingdonia uniflora (assembly GCA_014058105.1). Lineage (NCBI taxonomy): Eukaryota > Viridiplantae > Streptophyta > Magnoliopsida > Ranunculales > Circaeasteraceae > Kingdonia > Kingdonia uniflora. The sequence goes on along the minus strand of JACGCM010002554.1, from coordinate 1,717,479 downwards.
AGGTACCAGCCATGGCAACCCACCAAGACCTCCTAAATATACTCTGCAGAATTGTGCAAACAGGTTTTGGAAACCTGCTTTGATATCCATGTATTTTCTTCTTTTTGTTCTGCGACAATTTGAAGACAAGTGAATAAATTTGTATTGTCCAACAATGAAAAGCGGGGCAGAGTTATGTGCATTTGTACTGGCGCAATAGACCCATTTGATGTAACATTTATCTGAGATGTATACAAGTGGCTGCATTTCTTGATACTATACAGAGACGCCTTTTGTTTGTTGTGCGAAATGTATGGTTTACTCATGTGCAACAAGTTTTTCTCTCTCTGCTAAAGTTGATTTAATATTGGAAAGTGAATTTAGCTTCTGTGTTTTCCGAAGTCATTTACCTCTATGTTCCAGTTGCATTTATCTCATACTTTTGAGCCAACTATTCTTTAATATTCTTCAATGCAGCAGTTCTCCCGGAGAAGCAACTGACAATGAACACAGGAGTCAAGAGGTGTGTCAGTTATTGTGAGTTGATGAAATTACAGTAGTTTGTTGTAGTGTGCTTGTCATACTGTACAACTATCAATCTATCATCAGGAAGCCATCCATTTTTTGCTGTATAAAACGATGGTAGGGAGTCCCTTGTGAAAGGCATACCCGGGCCACTGGCCAGCTAGTCCCGAAACCAAACGAACCGGGCAAACCCACACAAGGTGGACATGCTCGAACCCCACACAGAGGTAAGATTCGAAGTACCATCACCACTGGAGGCAAAGGTAGCTGGTAAGCTACCCTAGCTACTTATATGCAGCAGAACTCCAGCAGCTGTGTAAAAAAGAAGGTTTGTTAGTCGACGCTACCGCTGCGCTTTAATGTACTGAATCATGATTATTAAAAATGCAAAACAGTCCACGTGTCCATATTACATAAAATAGTAGCTCACCTAATAGCAACCCCTTTTCACACTGAGATTATAAGAAGAATAAAAAACATCGAGTTATCTGAAATGGATCGAGAGACCCCGAAGCTCTCATTCTTTGCTAAGAAGGTTCGTTTCATCTTCTCTTCTAGTAGTAAGATTTCAGAATTTGTAATTTAGGTTTTCCTATTTGTTGAAGACGGGAAATTCTTACGATGAGATCGAAAGTGAGAGAGAGGCTCTTATTGTGAATAGTAGAGATCGCAATTTCGAAGATTACTCTATATTGCCAGCAATCTTCCCGTAAGTATCTATCTCTTCCCAAATATTATTTATTAACATCAAATGAAACTGAAACAGTATGTGAACGATGCCTTTTTTCGTTCAACAACTCCGCTGTGCCTCTGTCTTCACTAATATAATAATATACTGATTTTTCTCTTTTCACACATATAATTATGTGATCTCATCAAATTCAGGTTTCTATTCCCAGCTCTTGGAGGATTACTATATGGCTATGATATCGGTGCCACTTCGGGTGCTACAATTTCTTTAGAGGTACCTTATCAACTTCCACTTTCTACCCATACTTGATTCATGAACCACTTCAACTCATAGTTGCGACATTTCATACCACCAAAACCTATGATAACTTTATATTCTTGATAACTCAATAGATGACATTGATGAAAGGCCTACGTTCGAGGACACATATAACAAGTCAAGGGATCAATAAATACAAAATAGCCGAAAATATGACCCTCAGATTCCCACCAACTAATTACTGGATTTATGTTTCAAATATAATGTTTCTTCTTTTGATCCTGGTGCAAACGAATAAACAACTTAGGGTACTAGTGTTTTTTCATGTATGTGAGACAGGCACACAAAATACATAGCGCACTTTTCTTGCATGCAGTTTACACTGAAGCGTGGAGATTTGTTGGTTAAGCAGATGCAAATCAAAGTGCTTATGTATTCTATTTTGAGGAAGTTAAAGGAATAACATATTTCATTTTTTTCATGGGACTGTTTTGTATATGATGACTAATGAGGAAGACTTCGTATGTATTTGGTGTCAGATCTAGTCTACATGTCGAGTCTTCATGCATATGTCATGCGTGAGAAGTCAGTGGTCAATTAATTAAAATAAATAGTCCGTAATAAGCACGCTGTGCTCAACTTTATCTTCTTGAAATGAACTTCAATTATAACTATTAAATATATGTAATATTCGTTTGTGTTGTAGCATTCAATATATCTTCTCAATTTCTTGCAGTCATCGACCTTGAGCGGAACCACCTGGTATAATCTATCATCCGTTCAAATTGGGCTCATTGTGAGTTCTTTCATCTTTCATTGTGGTTAATAGATCTATATTGGATGGAAGTGTCAAGTTCTTTGGCATGTGTTGCTTTTTAAATGTAATTGGTGATCAAAATGGTTTACAGGTTAGTGGCTCATTGTATGGGGCCCTGATTGGATCTTTTCTCGCTTTTAATATTGCTGACTACCTTGGTATGTTCTTCACTTTATGAATATGAGTTATATTCTGATTTAATATGACGTTTTTTAGGGATATTTAAACTATAACGCGTTGCATATGATTTACTCCTGAGAAGTTTTCAGTTTTGGATCTACTTATGTACTCGTCAGCCAATTTCAGAAAAAATTGAACCCTCATTATGTGATCATAGATGCCCCAAAATTCTAAACAGGTGGTCTGGATCCAATCATATAATGGGTCAATGCAAAAATATTCATATTCCCATTTCATTAAATCTGAGCAAGAGTTTTCTTATGAATGGACGGTGATGGGAGTTCATCCTCACCTCACTTATCCTCACTTAATTTATTGTACTTAACCAAATCTCACGATCTTTTTTTCTTTTTTAAAGGAAGACGAAGGGAGTTGATTCTCTCCTCGGTACTGTATCTTGTTGGATCTCTAGTAACAGCTTTCGCACCAAATTTACCTATTATGGTGATTGGACGTTTTACATATGGTATAGGAATTGGACTGGTAATGTACTTTCTCTTCATAGCTTCTCACATCTATTATGCGTATTTCTTTCCATATATACGCACATCTCGGAGTTGGCGTAGTATAATAGCAAAAAATGGTTTTAAGTACAGATAAGAAGTATGAAAACCACCAAAAGTTGCAGGGACTCCCCTAAATTCGACTTTTAGCATTTTGAACCCAATTTTTTTTATTTGATGAATGTAAAATATATTAGTATAGAAAGAATTACAAAAGGCAAAGTGGACAATAAACTACAATACAAAAACAAACAACTAGAAGGTAAAAAGGCCCTCTATGATTTTTTTTTTGGTGGAATCTTAGGATCCCTTTTAGCCATCAGACACAACATACCAATGGGGAAATGCCATATAGTTCAAATATTGGGCTTATGATATTTCAGGTGGATTTTTTTTTAAAACCTTGTCATCTACAAAGGATTATATGAATTTGCAGTGCGAAGAGTAAAAGATTAATTTTTTCATACTTTCAATTCTGAATTTTGTTTTCTACAGTGTTACACGTAAAACACAACAGTGTGAAAAGCTAAATAATTAGTTTGAAGTGAAAAATGAGGCATCCATTGTGTAGGCTAGATGCACCTTAGTATTTCTTTGTACTGATTTCTTCGACCACCGCCGTGAAATTTTACTTTCTTTCCCATCGAATAGTCCCCAGAACCTCCTTGCATGTAGGCGGTCAAAGTCTGTGAAGTTCTTTATGTGCTCACAACCAATTTTATACAATTGTCACAAGTTCGTGGATTTAGTGCAAACTTGTTGGATCAAATCGTTAGTTGATGCTTATTCTTTTCCTAGTCATAGGCAAAATCAGGAGTTTTGTCTTTGAGTGGGAGATTACTTTCTGTGGTGTACAGCTCTATAGAGATGTCAACCGAAATTACAGTGGGAGTTGGATTACTTAGATCCTCTAGCAAGAAGAGGTGGTAATCGGAAGATCAAATCTTGATCTGTGTTTAACTCCAGTTGTGAACCATAATTTTCTAACAGTTCATTGTCCCTAATTTGAAGTGTCTACTCTGGAGACTGGGACAGGTAATGAAGTGGTTCAATCTTAGTAGGTTGAATAGATAGATGATTAATTGAGTGGGATAATATGTTGTCTAATATTTCGTATAAATGCCTTACCAGGCAGACAGGTGATCATTCTCCACTGATGTTGGGGTGTGAGGTGAGAGTCCAAAGCCTATGTCTTTTCGTTTTTAGAGATGCTAAAGTTAGAGAGGTTTCATCACTTGATTGAGAGTTGAGTCTCTGTTTTTTCATAAGACTGTCAGGATGTTAAACTTAGACTTAAAACTCTTGAAGAAAGGTTAAAGTCTGGCAGCAGGCCGGCATGTGTTGAAGAGTTTTATAGTAGAGAAGAAAGCATGATGGATGAAAGCTTGAGCGGGAAACAAGATCCAGATTTTAAAGAAAAACAGGAATTTGGATCAAAATATATGAAAGATGAGAGGAAAATATTGAATAGGTCAATGCTCACATGTAGTCGAGCATTTTCAAGAACTCTTCGTGATTTTCTCTATGAAGGAGACTTTTTAGATAATCTGAAACCAAACAGCTGACGTTCTTCTTCAACATTAAAAAGTGTTGACAATTTCTATTGAAATGGAGTCTACTTTAATTTTTCTTATTCACAGATGTGCTTTATTCTTTTCATTCGCTAGAAAGGAAGAAATATATACACAGTTATAGAGATACAAAAAAGTGTTTTTTTGAAAAACCACTTGTACTGGGTGATGCACTGACAAAGTTGTTGAAAATGCATACTCTAAATACACTTGCTGATTGGCATATAACAATGTAATTAGGGAAGCTATCGTTTCAGTGTAGGGGGGTTGTGCCAAAGAAAATGGTTCGGGCCGGAATTGGGGGATCGGGAGCTTCGCCCCCGAATTTTTATTTTTATTTTTTATGGTTCTCAAAGGACCTAAAGGATTAACAAAAACACATGATTTAGATCCCCTAAAATTGAGTAGTATACTAGTATGTGTACGCCTAGTTTCTTTCAATGAAGGTAAATATTCATTGGGTTAAGACTACTTTTTATGGCCCCACCCTTGAGCATTACCTTTTGTAATTCAAGTAATATTGCTCAAATTAGCATGAGAGAGAGAGAGAAATTTAATAAGGCTAAAATTATTATTTTTTGGTAAATATATACTATATAAGAACAAATTTGCAAAAATCAAGCCCCCCCCCCTTCTATACCTATAAATACGGGAAAAATGAAAGAAACCGTAGATTACGCACATGCATATACACGCTATGTTTTTCAAATAATTTCAACATGGGAGATAGTTGAGAAAATATCATGGAAAAGAAAGTAGCTAATCGTAGGCAATGTTTCCCTCATGTTACTGCATTTATCAATAGGGGAGCAAAAAGGCACCTTTTTACCGTAAAAAAAGACAAGTTCTTATATGAAAACACATAATATTTTTTTTCATTTTAGGCGATGCATGCTGCTCCAATGTATATTGCTGAGACGGCTGCAAGTCAAATACGAGGACGTCTAATCTCTCTTAAAGAGTTCTTTATAGTTCTTGGGATGCTTGTAAGTTCTCCAAGTTTTAACAGTTAGCTTCAATTATATAAGGGGAAATAAGCACTAGAAGAAGAGAAAAACTACTTAAACTCGGGGCTTTTCTGTTTGCAGTTGGGTTATACGATCGGCAGTCTTGAAATTGATATTGTTTCGGGATGGCGTTTCATGTATGGAACTAGTGCACCTATATCGCTTATTATGGGAATCGGAATGTGGTGGTTACCACCATCTCCTCGTTGGCTAGTTTTATGTGCCGTTCAAGGAAAAAGTCACGTGCGGGATGCAAGAGAAGCTGCCATATGCTGTTTGTGCCGGCTTAGGGGTCAAGCAATTGGTGATTCAGCTCCAGAACAAATAGATGAAATATTTGCTGATCTTTCTTATGGTGATGAAGGGAAAGAAGCTTTGTTCAGGGAAATCTTCCAAGGAAAATGTTTGAAAGCCCTTATCATTGGTGGCGGTCTTGTTTTGTTTCAGCAGGTATACCTTTTTATTGGCAGCACTGCAAAACATGGAGGCATCTCCAGATAACTACTCTATAACTCTATATAGTTAACGTCTTATATGTTGTACCACACTCGTTTTCAGATCACAGGGCAACCAAGTGTGCTATATTATGCTGCAACAATTCTTAAGGTAAACCTATAGAATTTGATCTAGTTGTTTTATTGGATTTAAAAAAAGTTTCGGATTGTATCCCATTAAGAAGACAGGTTTTAACTCATCCTCTCCAAGTTTGTTTTGGCAGACTGCGGGGTTCTCTGCGGCATCAGATGCTACCCGGGTCTCTATTCTTCTTGGTTTACTAAAGGTAGATTAGATAAATGAATTTTATTAATTAACTTTAGTTAATTCCCTTCTTGTGCAAACTGTTACTACGAGTCTGGATACTTTGGAATGCTCCAAAAATACTTTGGGATGCCAAGCATGTGGATACTTTATTATTACTTCGGTATGCAATTTGTCTAATTTCTTAATTGTACAGTGCTCTTTTTGTTAGCTTTTTGTTAGCTTCTTATATTCCAAAGATATCCCTTTGTTTGATTGAATTGAGTTTATCTTCAAACTTTAGGAAGGTCGGGTTAATCGTCAGCCGGATTCACCATTACTGTTAGTATTCTTATTCGTAAATTGGGAGACACGCTTCATTGTATAACGCACTGCATCAGTTGGTATCAGAGCAAGCAACGTTCTTGGAGAGTTGATCGATTCCGATGGAAGAAGATGCTACACGGGGTGAAATAGCGGAGCTAACACGACAAATGGCAGCTTTGGTGACGGAGTCCTGCCATGGAGTTGGGAGGATGGGTTTTGAGAGCAGTTCTTTGACAGTGCTTGATGAGTACCCTAAATACTTGCACTCTACTCTTCTTCTCAATGGTGAACCAATTTTTCTTTATGGCGTTGAAGAAAAAGTGGTCTTTGTTGATTGGAATTTACCACCAATATTTGATGAGTACCCAGAGAACTTTATTTTCAAAGATAATAAGAAATTATATTGGGGCGCGACAGAGGAGATACCCCATAACTCATCTTATGAGAACACTTCATTCAAAGTGATGATTCAAAATTGTTTAAGCTACGAGGACTCGTTTCATTCTTTTACTGAAAGGGCTTATACATATGAAAAGTTGTGCTTCTTTTGGAACTCTATACTCTTCACATCTCCAGGAGATATCAACAATGTTTTCTACGGTGGAATGCATCATAGATTATTATCATTTGTTGGACGATATATGAGCCGAGTTAAGGGAAGGATTTTCGATAACACTACATCTAAAATTCGAGGACGAATTTTTCTCAAGTGGAGGGGAATGATGCAGTGTGAAACCAGTAAGAATTCTAAGGGTCAATCCTTAGTAGTTATAACACTTATGAGTCTTAATTATGGGTGTTTATTATGAGAGTTAGTTTTAGTAATTATAGTTATTAATTAAGAGTTATGTATTGAAGAGTCTTAGTTATGGGGTCAGTTATGAATCCTAAGCGTCACGATTTTGCCTACAAATAACATTTTGTAAGAAGAGTTTAGGGGGTTGATTTTGATGAATGAAAAGTGTCTTGGAATGTTTTCCAAAGATATCCCTTTGTTTGATTGAATTGAGTTTATCTTCAAACTTTAGGAAGGTCGAGTTAATCGTCAGCCGGATTCACCATTACTGTTAGTATTCTTATTCGTAAATTGGGAGACACGCTTCATTCTATAACGCGCTGCATCAAGGTGGGAGACTCCTCTATAAAAGGGGGTATTGGGTTAGTAGGTTGAGTTTTGCGTGAAGAACCCTAGTTTTGGGTCGAGAGAAAGGTTGTAAAAGAGCTAGTTTTCTTTTAATTTCCAGCAATTAATCAAGTTTCGTTTTATTTAATTCGTTTATTTACTTCCACGTTAGTTTGTGTTTATCAAGTTACCTATTTTATGGGGAGTGTAGAGAGAGGTGGAGATCTATATATGGGAGATCCTAGGGTAGTAGAAAGTAGTGTTGAGTTTTTAGAGAAAGGAAAAAGGCCTAAGAGAGAGAAAGAGCTTGTAGAAGTTAAATTGAGCAATAAAGAGATCGTTATTTTCAGTTTAGTAGAGATTGATCGCTTCTGCACGTAGTAATTACCATAAACAATGATTCTTTTTGTTAAAATCTTATTATCAAAATTCTTAATAAGCTTATAGCATTGCTTGATTCAAAGCTAAGAAAGGATACTCAGACTAATAAAAGCTAGAGATATTCTGGTAACATAAGATAAGGATGGGATACTCGTATTTGTTTGTGCTCTAGATTTGGAAAATGAAATTTTTCCTATATTGGTATATGTGGCTGTTTTGGGCATTACATCGCAAAAATTCTGCTAGCCACTTTTTTTTCTGCAATAATTCATATTTAATGAACTTGCCAGTCTACTGAATACAGTAATTTTTAGGATTTAGATATAGAAGTTTCTCCCGTCGAGAACGAAAACACAAGTGGAATGGTAATTGTGAGAAAAGGAACATTATGTAAGACTAACTGGTGAAAACTGAAAATACTCTAACGTCAAGAAGTCTAACAACCTTATATTTATTCAAATTCTAAACTACAAGATGCACATGTTCCTCTAATTATTAGGGTAATTATGAGTTACCTCCAAAACTCTATGTTTTTACTCACCCATAACTTCTACCGAAAACCAGGTGCAACCTTTTTTTCAAGGAAAAATGAAAATTTATTGCCAAAAAATAGGACAAGTTACAAGTAGAGCTAAGGCCCATACCTGACGTATGTGGGAAGATATGGTATCACTTATCACCAAGAAACACATTTGCCTATGAGAAGTTCCTAAGGCAATCTTCAACTTTATTCGAAATTAGGTTACATCCCAAGTCTAGAATCTTAAGTTAAAGCCAAGGTGGATTGCATGAGCCGCGGCAAAATAAACCTTGTTAGGCCAACTTTGTTCCTTGAATCTTCCTGTTAAAATGTGTGTTACTGGTTTTAACTTTTAACTATTCCCAGAACATGCGGCCAAAAAATTGATCAAAATTGTTGGGCGCTAACTAAAAGTTGCCCTCAGATTAGCCCTCGTTGACGGATCTATGGTTCTATTGTAGTTAAGTTGATGGATCTATGGTTCTATTGCAGTTAAGATTTAGAACTACCTTAAGTTAAGAACTTAGCTCCTAAAAGTTTACATTTATATAATAAGTATTCTTAAAATATTTCCTTTTTCTCAATGACATCCCATACCATCATATTCTTCATCTTGTACTCAAAAGTAAAGGTAAATGGCTAATTTGCTCTTTTGCTGGTGTTTGCATATATAATAGGTGTTACAGTCGGTTTATAAAATTACTGGGCGCTAACTAAAAATTGCCCTTAATGTTACAACCCGGCTCGGGGGCGGTACTACAGTGCCCGGAGCACAGCGGAATATGTGGTCGTGCGGCATACATGCACGTGCGGCCGACATGCACAAGCCTTCTTTACTAGGTGCGACGGCGCCTGTGGAATATACTCACGGATGCGGGGTCGTCGAATATGTATTCAGAATAGGCGGCAACACTAAAGGTTCCCTCAATAATCCCTACAACGTAATCACTCATGACTATGCACAAGTACAGATAGCACACCTATCCTGGCATTTCCTATGCCAAGGAAAACTCATAAACATCCCTTGTGGATAGCTCATGAGCCGGGGTCCAAGATGACCAAGCTATAAAGCTTATTTTGCCATGGGGAGGTTTGGACCAACTTCCTTCTTAATATAACTAGTAAGTAAATAGCTTGTTTCCAAAAGGAAACATCAAAAGTAGAGACCAAGTGTACTGGCACTTTTCGCCCCCTTAACCAATTTCGTTTTCAACGAAACTTGGCGTGTAGCTATATTAGGATATAAAGAACATATATCCAAGGTCATAACTCAAAATGCTCGGGTAGATTTGCTCGGCGTTCGCTGGGGCCTCTCACCCTCCCACACTTAATAATCTCAACGTCCTCGTCGAGACCTTTTCCTTAACACGGCTCTGCAAGGATTCAATCTTCTACATCTTCAAGAAACTAATACTCTCCCGCACTCAGCTCAGAGTACTGCACATTCTTCTGCATTGGCGGATACTGAACCAAACTGCTAGTCTTGATGCTGACAATTGTGGTCTTCACAACTGAACCTTGATCTTCGGCCTTTCAAACCAGAGTGCGTGCGTCGGTGGCTGGAGCTTCATTCAAACTCTGGAGTCTGCCTCTTCTTTTGGATACTGTCCCGCGACCTTAGCCTTTTGATATGTATATGGGCGTTACTTTTAGCATCGTGCCCTCTGAAATGCGCTGCATCCTCCTGCAAAGCGCTTTCTCCCCTGACAAATTCAGAATGCCGATCTATTTGACAAACCTGGCGTCTCCTTCGGACAACCCGACGAGGATATCTTCAATCTTGTCAATGAGGTGCACTCCCTTCTAAGTCACATTGGTGTAGGGGCGGACCTATCGTTTTAGAGTAGGGGGTTGTAGTAAAGAAAATGTTATGGATTATATTGGGGGTTTGGGGGCTCCGCCCCTGGAAAAATAAAATTGGGTGTTCAAGAGTATTTAAGTAATTTCATGTATTTTTTTGGTGGAGTTTTATATAAATCAAATACCTATAATATGTACTAATACATATTATACTTACAAATAGTCAAAATATCCTACGAGAATATTACAAAACTATAATTAGTTAACCTTAACATAATTATTTAGAGAAAATATAGAGCATCATATTAACCTCACCTAAAAGTTTGTCTCCCATAGTTCATGAAAGTTTTGACTTTCAAATTTTAATACTATCAAACTCGTCAATGCTATCAAATTTTAATACTATCAAAGTTTGTCTCCCATTGTTGATAAGGTAGAAGATCCTTTTCGGTTTCTGTGAAATCTTTAGGATAAAATTTGTCCACCAATTCGCAAATATTATCAATATAAAACAAGCGGTAATTATTTTTGGGATTCAAAGCTGCAGTAAGAACCAAAAGTTATCGTTTGCTCGTTAAACCTGTTATTTAACTCCTACAATTGTTTATCCACCGCCTCGTAAAATATATCATATCGATAATGATGTTCAGTTGTATCATGACTTTGTTGTTGATGACGAAACCAGCTTCGACCAGCAACATATTGGCTTATCATATCTGGAACAACAATACCATGTTTATTGTAAAAAAGTTTCGTCTTCTCCATGAGAGCATCCCAACCATCATCTTGTAATTCTTGGATTAAAATTTTTGTTGAATTAACAAACTCTGTTGCACCCACAATGTCTTGAGTCTTACTTTGCAAACTTTGGCATAATTGATGAGAAATTGACATTATCTCGCGCATAATATGCATAACAAAGACAAACCCAAAAGATGTAATTTCTTCATATGGTGAATTAACTTCCCCCTTTTGACTGTAATTCGAACCATTGTCCTTGATATCTTTTAAAACCTCACATGTAGAAGTAAACATACTCATAAAACTTGAAATCAATTTAAAATATGAGCCCCACCGTGTGTCTCCAGCTCTTTGCAAAGTACCAATCTGATTAAGCCCACTACCAGTTTCCAGCTCGCCACTAGCTATTTAATCTTTTACATTATTTGTGTGTTGCATGTAATTCATCTATACGTTTGGAAGACGCGCTAGCAATATTTATAGCGGCAATCAATTGTTTCAAAAATTGATATGCAAGAAACACTTCTTTGGATGCAGCAACTAATGTCAATTGAAGGCGGTGAGAATAACAATAAGTGCAATAGGCATAAGGACACTCCTTAAGAATTAGTGTTTGTAGTCTATTCCATTCACCCCACATATTGCTAGCTCTATCATACCCTTGGCCTCAGGGGCGGAGGCAGGATTTCATGTTTGAGGGGGTGAAGGTAGTACGATGAATTATATTAGGGTATTGGGGGCGGAAGCCCCAAATTTTTTTGGGGCCATTTAACGGTATTTTAAGCTTAAAAATTAATCAAATATAACATTATATTTGACTAGCAAATTATACGGATTCCCTTCTCGTAAAAAAAATCGAAGCTTTTTGCGGCAATGATATGATCAGCTCAGTGAAAAAATTATCAAAATATGGTTTTTATTTGATGACATCAAGAATTGAACCTTAAACTCTTGGATTAGGAATTCCTCACTTTACCGATTGCGCTAACTTTCCTTGATGTCATTAGGACAAAGAAAAATGTACATATTTTTTTATTTTATTTTTATATATATACCTATATAGGTAACCCCCCCCCCCCTGCTTGGCCTCGAATATTGTGGATACTGAGATTGTTTTTATGGAGAAACTTTAATATTTTATTCTTCAAAGTAAGTGTTGTAGTATTTGGAACATGAATCAGTCCAACAAAATACTCTTGCAAAAAACCATTTTCATCCACAAATCTCAACACTATACCCATCTGCTCTTTCTTTGGCACATTACGTGCTTCATCAACCATAATATAAAATTTTTGCTCACTAATTTCCTTGCGAATTGCTTTTCGCATTTTACCTGAAAGGATATGTAATAGTTCTTTTTGAATTGACGGTGAAGTATATTTGGCCCTTGTCGGGGCGTTATCTAAGACATTCTTCACTTCTTTGTTGTAAGAACTCAATAAACTTATCATCTCGAGAAAATTTTCACGATTTGAAGAACCAACGCTTTCATCATACCCTCTAGTGCGCACGCTTGGAATGTTAACCATCTAATATAGTCAATTGAGACTTCTAGTCATAATTGATTTTTCGCAACTTGTTCTGGAGTTACTTGTTGAACGATGTTTTCAATGTGTTGCGTCTTCATTAGATCTCTACAAGCTTGTTCATTTATATGATGCGTAGAATTAACTTGACCAACGTGAGATGTGAATGTCTCAAGAGCATTCTTCCAATTATCAAATCCCATTGTAGTAAAGACATTTGATCCTTGGCGGTTAACTTTGCCATTATTAAAAACAAAGCATGGAAGACAATATGCTTTGTGGGAAGAACCGGAAAACTCTAACCATGACGGATATAACTGGTACCACGACTCTTGAAATCGACGCCCTTGTTCATTTAACGGATATTTTGGCATCCGATATTGTTATGGTTCTTTCTTACAATGTGCAAGTCGAATTTTATCACGCCGATCCACATCATAATCATATACTTTTTGTCGTTCTGCAGGATCCCATACTAAAGAAGCTATATCGCAATCCTTAGATTCAATTCTTGCACGTTTCGGAGGTTGTTCTTAATTTTTTGGGATGTCTAGACTTTGTGATGGCGAATTGGATTCTAAATTTGAAGATGCTTGTTTCTTAAAGAACGCGTGCATAGTCCAATTATTCTTATCCTTGTTGATGTTCATTTTACGCAAATCTGTAAATTTCATATACTAAAATAAAGAAGAAATTTGTAGATTTGGATTCGTCTATCCCATTTGCAAACAAATTTACTAGTTAGTAACAAGATGACAAAGACAATCCGAGTATGCTGACGATAACTCGCATATCAAACACCCTTACTATCTCAACAATTCCTCCATCCCATTCGCTAACAAATTTACGAGTTAGTAACAAGATGGCGTAAAGACAATCCGAGCGTGCTGACGATAACTCGCATAGCAAACACTCATACTATCTCCACAATTCCTCCATCTCATTCGCTAACAAATCTAACTAGTTAGTAACAAGATGGCGTAAAGACAACCCGAGCGTGCTGACAATAACTTGCATAACAAACACTCGTATTATCTCCATAATTCCTCCATCTCATTCTCTAACTACAAAATTATATGCACATTAAATTACCCAATTTGAGTAAACAGCTAGCAAAATTATATGCAAATTGATTAAATTATATGGTATAATTATAAGCAACTAAAATTAAAACCCATAAAACAAAGCACCCTATCAGGCATCATTAAATATATCACGAAATTACATAAAAATCACATATTTACAACTATAAAAAGATCATGATCATACTAGATTTATAGTTGGCCTATAAATCCGCCCCTGCACCGGTGCGCTCTTCCTTCGAGTCGCACAATGCCTTAGTTACTCGAGAATTCAATCTTGTGTGAATCTCGGCTTCAAACTACACTTCTTATGCAAGTGGTGAGGAGCAAGTCTGCTAAAATCCGGGGCAAACTATTTCCATCTGCAACATCTGCTGCGCTCTTAAACTGCATGACTGCTCTTTCAACTAAATCTGCAAAGGTCTTCAAACCGTGTCCACCTTTCTTATGGAACATCTGGGACACAAGATCAAGATGCGGCACTCTTGCCTTACCAGTATGGAACTGAACTGGTACTCATTGTTCACTTGGGCGAGGGAGGTAGCTCCATAGGAGGTAGCATACTCTCAACAAGGGCGCGGACACTTTGTCCTACCACCAACAAACACTCGAGGCAGGCGCGGGACTCCGATTGACCCTACCGCCGGCAAAACCATCGAGGTCTGCCATAAAGGCATTTTGTGTGAACCTGGAAAAGCTCATGTGACATCTATCTGTGCGGTAACGTTCTGCTCTATCAAACTTTGTGGTACCCCATCATCTAAGCTATTGAACGATAGATGGCATCTACAAGTTCGCAGGCATCTGCACTTAACTCGGCTGCAGGAAAGGTGATCGCTACTCCGGCGTCACAAATATCTCTCAGCTTCAGAACTTCTCATTGCCTCTCTCCAAACGAGGACTTAATACTGGTACCTTACGTACCTTGCCAAACTTCGGTGGTAATGACCCTACTGGAATCTGCGTACAACTGCGCCACAACTCTCCCACACTCAATAAGCTCGACGTCCTTGTCGAGAACAAAGCTTGTGGCATATATCTGATTGACTGTTGAAGTGTTTCTCCATTTCTTCATCCCTACTCCAACTTGAGTAACTGGGGGAATTTGGGAACAAAATATTGCCACTGCACCTGTCGTCCTGAGCTCGTTGGCTCGCTACTTCCAACTGCTATCAAACTCGGAGACCAACTTTTATACTAGCACAATCGTCTTGAACTGAAGCGTAGCCATTCTCTGTCTTTGAGCCACCTTCTATAAACGCAGCCAACTGAACTTCGGTCATTCGGATGTGATCTTCTCCATTAATGCAAAGAGGCGCGGGAACTCCACCCTACCGCTAACCGCCATGTGATAAGGAATTGGGAATACCATCCAATTCCGTTTAGGATCTTTATCCAAGAGCATTGATCCTTCTGAGATCATGTCTGAGGTAACCCGCGCAACTAACTGTAACTCAACTCTGTTCTGCGACAACCACGTATCTTACTGCGATTCGGAAACGTGTGTCTTCTCCAATCTGTGAGCTTGAAACGATCTAGGACCATCTTGTGGGACAACAATGATCAACTCGGCTAGAGTACTCGTACAACGACACACCTGAAACTCAACTACGGAGCCAGAAAACAAGCATCACTCGGCCTTCTTGCCTTCTTGGAGTAAGCAAAGCAGTGTCCAAGTATCTTGTGCCTGTGAATAGGCGACAACCCAACTTGGAGGGGTCGTGGTTCATGTTGCGTAACCAAGAGAAAACTCTGCCATCAACGTCAACATGACGGAAATCACTGTGTGCAAACTTGGGACTCCAACCATGTCTTCATCTCGCCGCTTCAATATTTGGATCATAACGTTCAACTTCAGAACGTAGCTGTGTCCAACTTGGGACAATCAAAACGAGTATCAAACCAGGATTCTTCAATCTTCTGTAGACACTAAGGAATTCCAACTAACCAAGCTTCGCGGCTTCCACACGTAAGTACTTGGCGTACAACACTGACAATATCGATCTTTGTTGAGAACTTGGGGGCATCATCCTTGATCACAACTGTTACTATACTTCGCAGTGCGTAGGCGCATTCCTGAGACAACTAACGATATAGGTCACCGCGTTCAACTCAAAACATCAGTCCTTCCTCTTAGTGTCATTGCCCAAAGCACATTCAACTTGAGCAAATTCCCGCTCGGATATGGAGCATTCGTCTCGCTTCCAATATCAACTGACATGTAGGCAACTCGCTCTACAAGCATTCACAACGGTGCTTGGATCATCTCTCATGAGCAACATCGGCTCTGAAGATAACAACTGTCAAATAGGTATCCCGTATTACTAACTCGGGAGCTAACATCTGATATGTTCTGCTTGCTCTGATACCAATACCAACTGTCACGGCCCGGCTCAGGGGAGGCACTACAGTACCCGGAGCACAGCAGATTATGTGGCCGTGCGGCGTACATGCACGCGCGGCCGACATTCACAAGCCTTCTTCACTAGGTGCGACGACGCCTATGGAATATACTCACGGATGCTAGAGCGGCATTCGGATCATCCTGGATACTCGTGAGAGGTCGTCGAATATGTATTCGGAATAGGCGGCAACGTTGAAGGTTCCTCAATAATCCCTACAGCGTAATCACTCATGACTATGTACAAGTACGGATAGCATACATGTCCTGGCATTTCTTATGCCAAGGAGAACTCATGAACATCTCTTGTGGATAGCCCATGAGCCGGGGTCCAAGATGACCAAGCTATAAAGCTTATTTTGTCATGGGGAGGTTTGGACCAACTTCCTCCTTAATATAACTACTAAGTAAATAACTTGTTTCCAAAAGGAAACCTCAAAAGTGGAGACGAAGCGTTCTGGCACTTCTCGCCCCCCTTAACCAATTCCGTTTTCAACAAAACTTGGTGTGTAGCTATATTAGGATATAAAGAACATATATCCAAGGTCATAACTCAAAACGCTCGGGTAGATTTGCTCGGCGTTCCCTGGGGCGTCACACTCAGAATGGCCCTCGTTGATGGGTATATGGTTCTATTGCAGTTAAGATTTAGAACTACCTTAAGTTAAGAACTCAACTCCTAAAAGTTTACATTTATATAATAGGTATTCTTAAAATATTTCCTTTTTCTCAATGACATCGTATACCATTATATTCTTCATCTCATACTCAGGAGTGAAGATAAATGGCTAATTTTCTCTTTTGCTGTTGTTTGCATATATATAATAGGTGTTACAGTCAGTTTATTTAGAAGGCCGACCCATGTGATTGCTTTTCTTTTGTTAATTATACTCTCTGATGCTTATCAATGAGATTCTCTTGCTTTGTTGCAAAAAAGATTGCTAGAGGTGTGGGTGCATGGATTGTTGTATACATGTTAGCCTTCATGATGTATACGACGTAGGAGGACAAACCAATTCGACTCTATTTCTCTATATATTTGTAAACTTTGTCACATGTTGCATAGGCGGTGTTCCATTGAAAGTTAATGGTCATATTTCTTCACTTTTTTTGCTAGTCAATCAATTATTTATTTATTTATTTTATTAATGAGAGAAAGATGAGTACAAGAGGGGGCAATAAATTTGTACAACACAATAATTAAAATAAGAGAGAAAGTACTAATGCATCAACAAAGACACCATGACATCCCAACTAGGTTGGCACCCGATGGGATTCATATTATTTGCAGCACAACCACTTACAATCAAAATCTATACTATTCTTATTTGTGAGCCATATTAGTTTATGATAGTGATGTTGATCATTAAGTAGGTATTCTTCTTCCTACTAGCTACCAGAATTTACCATTCAATTTTTCTCTTCTTTTCCTTAAACTTAGCATGGAGATGATTTAATGTTTTCCTCATTCATTTTCTAAATTTCTGACCTGTGTTTTCTTCTATGCAGTTGATAATGACTGGAGTAGCTGTTCTTGTTGTAGATAAACTTGGCCGAAAACCTTTGTTACTCGGAGGTGTCAGTGGTATTGTAAGTAACATTTTTAAAAAGAATATGGCGTTTTTCATTCTTAAGAGTTGAAATCATAATAGATCATAATGCAACATGTCTGTAATAAATTCGGTGTGTTGCTTATTATCGTAAATGATATACTGCAAGAAGTATTATCATCTGCCGATACTTATGATATTGGCAATATGTATTATAACCCAGATGTTTTGATATGTGCCGCCATTATATTTGCGATAATCCAAAAAAAGAAACGTCGTGGATTTTTGAAGTGCCAACTTAAAACACTTGTAATTTGTCAGAAACCTTCCGTATGTTTAATTAATATTTTTACTTTTGTCTTTTTCACAGATAATCTCACTATTCCTACTTGCATCATATTACACTTTCCTTAGTAGCGCACCGGCCGTGGCTGTCACTGCCTTACTTTTGTATGTGGGGTGTTATCAGGTATGGATACTTTATCTGTAGTTTTTTTATGTAAATCTCAGCTTCTTTTTCTCCTGGTCTAACGGAATCAAGGTATGAATGTGTGTTAAGTGATGGATGTTAGCACTTAGTACTTTCAAGTAAGGGTTTCTTTAGAAGGTAAACTATATTCAACAGCTCAGAGCTTTCCAAGATGGAAGACAAATTGTAGCCCAAAAAGGGCAAAGAAAGAGCAAAGGACACACAGCTATTCCCCATAGCTGTAGGTGCTAGGAGCACTTCCAAGAGGTATTAGAATTCCCTAGAAGAAAAAGAATAAAATAAATAAATGTCAGTAAGAAAATAAAGGAACAAATGACACGAACGACCTACTAAGACATTATGATGTGAATCGTCCTCGTATGGTCATTTCACACCGTCAATGGTTTATTTACATTAATGCAATTTTGGTTCATGCCTCTCTGCTAGAGATGCTTAGTAGGTTTTAGGGAGTTCTTAATTAACCAACACAAGGTTAAAAAGGTATTTTTCCCAGTTTCTAGAATATTCTTAATTAAGGTTTCCCCCCCCCATGTATTATATAAAAGGGAGGTTGGCTTCTCTATTTTAGTTAGTTGATGATTTGAAGAACATTCAGTTTAAGCTTTTGTTTAGTTTTAATTTGAAGTTTAGTTTTGTGTCATAGTGTTAGTAAAAACCTAATTTTAATTAGGTTAACGTATATCAATCCGAGTTCTTGCTTTCGCGACTCAGATTTACGTTAAATTGGTATCAGAGCTGGTTCAATTTTCCTTGGAGGAGTTCAGATTTCCAGATCCACGAGATGGTTACGACGATCAAAGAGTTAATACCAAGTTCGATAAGCTAGTCGAAACTTTGGTTTTGAAAGAATTTTTACCCCCTCACCTTAAGGCCCAATTTGTGCCAACGGCAGTTTCGCCGTCACCGGTGGAAACAACACAAAATCAATCCGTAGGTTCGAAAGAGCAAGAGGAGTTCGTAAGTGAAGAAGACACACGTGATTCACGCGTACGAAGCCGTTCTCGTAGGTGACGCGTAGGTTATAGAACCTTAAAGATCCAGTTCATACTAAAGCCAACACCCTAGCCAGATCGAGATGTCGTTGCCGGTCGTGGAGTTCTCATAGGTAAAGTTGCAGAAGTACGAACCCAAATCCAAGTCATCGCAGTTGCAGGTTTGTCATTGATGAAGAGAGAGACAATCGCGGAGAAAGCAAGAAATTGCGAGTGTATTGGCAGGGACTCTCTACATAATTCAAGGAACGCCCACAATCGAAGCTTTAATCGGAACTTCGATGTTTCATAAAACTATAATTTTTTATGCAAGTTTCACGAAAGAGAAAGCGAGAAATACTGAAGGAAGGACATCAATAAACCTCTTTGAGGTCCATGGAGACCGACATATCGAAGTTTTGTCTGAAGTTCTGACCGGACCAAAAACTCAAACTATTGCAGGTTTTGAAACGGAGAAGACAACAGTTCGTGGGAGAGAAGAAGAAAAGAAGGCTCGTGACCCACACGTTGTTTCTTTTAATGATGTTCAGGTCTAGCCTGCTCAAACAATAGTCAAGCCCAAGCTCGATCCTAAGTCAAACCCGACCCAAATTCAGCCCACGCTGTTCTTGCCGTTCTAAACCTCGTTCCAGAACCAGATCCAAAAAGAGCTCCAAAGCCAGGTTGCGCCCATCTTGATGCGAGGAAAAGAAGTAATGGTGTCGTCTGAAAGGGTTGGTCCGAGATGAGAATGCTCGCCGGTTCATCACCTCACCAATCCAAAGTCGAGAGTTAGGGTTTCGGCTTGAAATACTTTTTGAAATCAAGTTCCAGACTTTGGGTCACGATAGTGGAGGAGAAAGAAAAGGTAGTGATTATATACAAACAGTTCCAGATTATCAATTTGGGGAGACAACTCCAGCAACTCCAAACCCAGTTTGCACCGACACGTGCGCATGCAAATCTCATGTCCAACCAAGCTTTCAGGAATCGTACTTTCACACAGGATTGTGAACCTCCCCCCCTCGTTTATTGGGAAAAACCTCCAATATTTAACGAATATCTAGATGATGTCATTAAGAAAGAGTTCGTTGATCCATTTTGGAATGACTTCTTAGCTAACTTCGCGAAGCGGATACTATTGCTTACTTTATTTTTGGACGTTCTTCAAAGTAGGGATGTTAGTGACAACATCGTACCATCACACATTGGCACGACCTTGGGTTACGGTAAATTTCGGGGCAAAATTGGAGGTTTGAAGACAGGTATGCCATATCATAAAGTTTTGAGTTCCGTGGCATTTCAAAATTTGCCGATTTCGTGGTCAAAATCTTCCGGAAGACGGAGGGATTTGATGTGAATCGTCCCCGCATGGTCATTTCATACCGTCTTTGGTTTATTTACATTAATGCTATTTTGATTCAAGCCTCTCTGCTAGAGATGCTTAGTAGGTTTTAGGGAGTTTCTAATTAACCAATACAAGGTTAAAAATATATTTTTCCCAGTTTCTAGAATATTCCTAATTAGTGTTTTTACCCCCTTGTGTTCTATAAAAGGGAGGTTAAATTCTCTATTTTAGTTAGTTGATGATTTGAAGAAAATTCAGTTTAGGCTTTTGTTTACTTTCAATTTAAAGTTTAGTTTTGCGTCTTAGTGCTAGTAAAAACCCTAATTTTAATTAGGTTAACGTATATCAATCCGAGTTCCTGCTTTCGTGACTCAGATTTACGTTACATTAAGTCTCTGACATCATAATAAGCTTAATTAGCCCTTTTACAACTCTAGAAATGGTTTCAACGAGTATCTCCAATTGCTAAAATCGGTTAAAAATAACCACCACCCCATTTCATTCGAGGCGTAGCAGTAATAATATAATAGCAATGATAATAAAAATGCTCCTGCTATTTCCAAGGATAATTTTTCTAATGCCAAGATATATTTACTTCATCGTACAAAAAAATACCCCTTAAACTAAATCAAAATCTTTTAAATATTGTAGATCTCTCCTTTCTAAAAGATCTTACGATCTAGAGTGGATATTTGGAAAATTATCTTACCAATATGTTTTTCAATTTGTCTTCTCCTTCAGTACTTTTACATCATTTTTATTTGAATAAACACATTTCATCAAAACTAGAACGAGGCTTATGAAAATCAAACAAGAACTAATTTTGTTGAACAAATCGTGTTGGAAAATGCACAACATGAAACAGAAGATGGTCACATAAATCCAGAGACTAGAAAAATGCATCCACCTTTTACTAGAAAGTTTGATAGCACTGCAATTATTTTTAAGCGTAGTTAAATGTATCATAAATTTTCTCTAGAGTTTTTTAAATCTCGTAATACAAATAATGATTGTGAGTATTTATCATGTTGATTTTATGAGAACAAGGATCTTATTTGATAATTAAACTCTTGTGATTTGAAGTTTAGATTGATTCTTCTAGCTTTTGTGTATATTTTTTTTTTCTGCATTGGTAGATTTATTAATTGTATCAAGTATTTAAAATGCTCATCAATAACTCATGAATGTCTTGCTTAAATGCGGCTCTTGAACCGAAAATGATAAAACTAATGAAAGCAAAGACAAAAAAGGAAAGATTTGTTGAAAATATTTGTAAGATGTTCTTAAGGATTTTTCCTCCTTATTTGTTAAGATCATTTGAGGAAGAATATTAATTATCGTTTAAAATGGGAAAGATTAGTTGTTCTTAAAAATTCCCTTTGATTTGGTTAAAAGGGTACTTAGGCGTGTTTGGGTAAATATAGCTTGGCAATAGAAAGTTGCTTCTTGGAAATAGCTAGAGCCTAATAAAAACTGTAAAATGTGGGTGGGGTCCAAAATGTATGAACTAACAGTTTATCCTGAGTATAACAATCAACTTTTGATGTTGATCATCCTAGAGTTTCTTGAGTCATTAACAGACAGTTCGTGATCCTTATTTTCGAAGAGGTTCATCCTCGTTAAGAACTTTTAACGCTGTCCACTTGAATCCGTCTTTTCTTCGTATTGCCTCTTATGGATCTAAGTGTTAGGTTATTGTCCTAGTTTTTTTTGGCAAGGCAAGCCGGTTTTATATAGGGATCCATAACCCTGAGTTTCCAACCCCATGATGTTTTGAACCCACGACCTCTCTCTAGGTGGAGAGGTACAACCACCACTGGCCCAATGGTTGTCTTAGTTTTCATTGCATCCAACATTTTAGTTTAATAGCTTCATTTTCTTTTTTCTTTTTTTTTAGATTCATTTACTTAGGTTGTGTTACATCCTGATTATATAAATTGATCATCATTAGTATATGTATGTTACATTCTATCACCAAGGCCTTTTGAAGGAAACAAAACTTCACACCTCTGTTTGAGGTGATTAAGTGGATACAATATCAGTGTGTGTAGTGTGAGGTCCCAAAAAATTTGAGGAGCTCAAAGTGCCTCCATGTAAACCCAAAGCACGCCAATTGAAGAAAAGTCCCTGTAACAGGTTTAACTTAAGTACAGATTAGTATGGCATTCAAATTATGATAAATAGATTGTTCAAATCTATTTTAACCTTCAAATCTTTTCTGGTAAATAGGAAAGCCTTGCAAGAATAATCTTTATGCTAAAGATACCATCTCGTCAAAAAATGCCCTTCAACTAATCTTCTAGTGAGCTAGATATGCATTCGTGAAAATGAAGATTCTTAACATATCTAGCTAATTGAATATTAGCTTCATAATAGCATGGTTAACCAATTTCCTTTCTTCTTGGCTGGTTTTATGTGCGCAATTACGTGTACATGATGTATATGGACTATAAGAGTCCTTTTAGATTCATTTCTTTGAATAAAAATGTCAAGGTAGCTTTCTTATGAGAGTTTTTTTTTTTTTTTGCAGCTATCATTTGGACCTATTGGTTGGCTAATGATTTCGGAAATTTTTCCATTACGCCTAAGAGGGCGCGGTCTAAGTATTGCAGTACTCATGAATTTTGGCGCGAATGCGATTGTAACATTTTCTTTCTCCCCGCTAGAGGTATGTTATCCTCTTTAACATTCTCTTTTTGAGTTATTTGTCCTAGGATATTTTGGGACAACGCTCATCCACAAAAAGGATCAGGATCCCGTGACACATTTTAGTAACAATTCTAAAACAACGTGTGTTAGTATCAAACTAAGTTTATTGGTAAGCTGTAGACTTTTTTGCAAAGGTGAGCTCCTCAATATGCCAAATCACTCTAAAGAAGTCACCCCAGTCAACTCTTTAACCCTACTGGAATATAAACAAATGGTGAGGATAGATTAATAATGTCGACATTTGAAAGGGGTCCGACTAGCCTGGTTTACGTGAGTTTGATGATCCTATTGCGGTTATCACAATGCTCCACATACCTTGTTCATAAGGTGTCACCAAAAAATTCTAGTGGATCTTCATTCCCATATAAATGATCGTACCAGAAGGTTTTTCCTTCTTGTCAGTAAAACTAGAAACGGTGATCACGTGGCATTATCTCGAGTTTTATGCGGTATTTAGATATTTTTAGACCTTTTATGTTTTGAAGGATGGCAAAGACTTCTAGTCATTCATTCCAACTTCTATTGGTCACAGTTTCAAGAAAGTAAAGACTAGTACTAATCCTAGGATCATGGTACGACTGAAACTTCCTGTACCCTGTACTAAGTTAAAAGGAAAACAGAAGAAGAATGTTGGCGTAGTACGTAGTATACCAAGCAAAGTCCCCAGTGCTCAAAAAAGGGAGCAAATGGGCAAACCTGCAGTAGTATAAATATGTATACACAGTGAATATTATGTTCTCTTTTCCAACCATCTATTATCTCTAGACTGTACATACTTTCATGTCTTACATTATAAATTAATTCTCTGGAGTAATGATGTACTATTCAGTCATTTCTATACTCAATGTTTGAATCTGTGGTTGCAGTCATTGCTGGGAGCTGGTATTCTGTTTGTGGTGTTTGGGGTGATAGCTATCCTGGCCCTCGTCTTCATATACTTCATCGTCCCCGAAACCAAGGGGCTCAGTCTTGAGGAAATTGAAGCCAAACTTCTGTAGAATTTATTACTTCATAGTTTCAGGGTTCTAATTTGGTATACAATGTACAAGCACTCTCTAGGTACTTCATTGCATGCCCATAACCGAGTCATTGATTTGTATTTGTATTTGTATTTGTATTTATGAGAAAGAAGTATCAAAGATCTTGTATACTATTTATGTCAATGCAAACCATTTTTACTGATCACAAATCTGTCATGGAGTTGGAAATTGGAACGTGTCTACTATTTTTATTTTATTTTATATTTTTTGAATGTCTACTATTTGACGTTTGGAAAGAGTTTCAACTCTGCCCAATGCAAATAATACTCTCAAATGCACCCCACATTCATCCGATTATAGCCCTCAGCTTGTGTGCTCCTATACTGATATTGCTATATATCTCTGCCCATTGCAGCATGGTAGTCTCCCCTGCGCTCTGCAAATCTTGATATGAATTCTGATCTACATATTAACAAAGACTAACCAAAAAAGATGTGAGCAGCGTACTGATATTGAGAAGAAAGAAAAACATTCAACATTGAAAAAGAGAACGTACTTATTCAAATCTAATATTCAAAAACTTTCTGTTTACAGAACATAGCCTCTCAATACCCATTATAGTTGAATTGCAATATATATTGACTCCCACTTATTCTAAAATAGCCGCTAATTCAGCATCCACAGCAGGTTTCTTGGGCTTTCCTCTTTTTTACCTAATAAACATGTCAAGAACAAAACAATACTCAGTAGTGGTAAAATGGAGGACAAACAAATTACATCTAGAAATATGAAAAGAGAGCTTATATAGGAGATGTGCATAACCTATGCATTAGTAACTATAAAAAAAAGGGACAGAACAAGGGTTTTAAAACCCAGGTCCAAGACCAATGTGTCTAGAATTTCAAAAGAAAGGCAAAACATACATCCCCACTTGGTTTGCATGAAGTTCATGTTCAAATATGAACCAGAATCCAGATTATAGAGTATGTTTATATTTGGTGCAGTGCATAGCATTAGGATTGAGCAAAAAATTGTCCTGTTTCGCGTTCAATATTAGAGGCTGAAAGATGCAAAATCTGAAGAGAGCTCACCTTTTCGCTTACTTTGTTTGGCTTTAGGCTTTATCCTATTTTCAACTGAAATTTCTTCGTGGTCTTGCTGGCACCTTGAGATGCCCCTAAATTCCCATAATCAAGAGAGGGATTAGCTTTTGCAACAAGAGAAGATAACAAGATGCATATAAGGAAAGAAAAAGTTGTAGCTTACTTAGATTAGTAGGCTGTTTTCGGATCGGATCGGATCGGAAATGAGCCTAGTCGGAATTTTTCCAATTTTTTTCGGAACTAGAAAATCTGTTCCGATCCGATTTGATTTTTTTTGAACTGCATAAATATTTCCGAATTCGGAATATTCGGAAATTTTGGAATTCAGAATAATTCAGAAAAAAATTCGGAATGTATTTTCGGAATAATTCGGAAAAAAATTCGGAAATCAAACCCAAATCAAGATACTGTTTTACTTGTGATATATTGTTGCCAACCTAGAAAGAGAGAGAGAGAGAGAGAGAGAGAGAGTCACCTATGAAACTACTGTACAGAGGCAGTAGAGATTTAAAATCAAAGATTTAAAAATTCTTCTTCGAATCAAAGTGGAGGCAGTGGAGATGGATACTGGATATGTACGCCCAAGATTCTTCTTCAAATCAAAGTGAACTGATCTCCAGAGGAGTGGACTGCTGATCAGTGGAG
The DNA here is from genome assembly GCA_014058105.1 of Kingdonia uniflora. Lineage (NCBI taxonomy): Eukaryota > Viridiplantae > Streptophyta > Magnoliopsida > Ranunculales > Circaeasteraceae > Kingdonia > Kingdonia uniflora. Next base: position 1,691,513 of record JACGCM010002554.1, on the reverse strand, counting down.
TGGAGGCAGTGGAGAAGAGTCGATGGTGAAGTGGAGGTAGTGGATGAATTTTGATTTTTGGAGAAGAAGAGTCGGTGGTGGAGATCAGTGGAGAAGAGTCGGTGGTGGATTTTGGAGGCAAAGGAGTGGAGAATGGAGCCATAGTTCAGATATAAGTTTAACTGTTTAACTTATAAATTTTTGGAATAATCGGATCGGATGGATATTCAGAATATTTTTCGGAATAAATCGGATCGGAATATATTCGGAATTATCGGATCGGAAAATTCTGAATTTTCGGAATTGCAAAATCTGTTCCGATTCCAATCCGAAATTTTTCGGAAAAATTCGGAAATCGAAACTGTAAAATAGTGTTCCAAAATCAGAAAAATCGGATCGGAAATTCGGACAAAAGTTGCACCCCTATAGATTGGTATTACTAGAGCCCACATGAGTAATCAGTTTGATAAATAAGCCTTTAACTAAACGTCTTTTTTTTTTTTTGGAAGGTAGGCCGGTTTTTAGGGATCCGTAACCACAGAGTAACCAAGCCCCGAAGGGTATCCCAAAGCCTGAAGGCCACCACAAGCCCCGAAGGGCATCTTTGTCAAGCACAATTATTGGATGTACAGTATGTAGAAATGAACATGTCGAAACTTCCTTAAGAATTTTAGGGGAAGCTTGGGAAGACCAACAGTAGTTTTTGGCTTAGCAAAGCAATTTGTCAACAATCAACCCCAAGGAAAATCTGCTTTTTCCGGGAGGGGTACTTAACGTTAATTTTGAATTTCTGAAGGTTCTTTAATGGTGTTCCCACTTACTACCGGTAGTGGAAGCAAACAATTTGTTGGGTAGAGAATCCACTGTGTTGGATGAAATGATTGACATTTTAAATACATGGGGGGAATACTTCATATCCCTGATAAGTTGAAGTTTGCAGTTGCCGAGCAATAAATTTTTTGAGAGACATACAAAAGAAATTACTTACTTGTAAATATGAGCTAAGACGAATATTTCTTGAAATCCTCTCTAGAGCTTCCATACTTTTACAAATTCCAAATCCAAAGACGCATAGGTTAAAATTTCCAACAGAACCGTATATATAAAGTCATAAAATAGAACGAATGACGTACGCCAGCTAAATATGAATACAGTATATATGGCTTTTTATTGTTTTAAAGCATATGTGTACAGTGCACAGAAACTGCCATATTTAAGAATATACATTAACTAATACTCATGCTTTGCTAATTCACTTACACTTTCATGACAGAATGAAATTAGGTCTCCTCTCCCACATTTGTTTCCTAATTTTTAAACAATACATACAATTTACAAAGTATATAGCAAGTAGTGATAACTTAGGTAAATACTTTTGATTTTCTAAAAACTGTCCTATCAATTGACTTATGGAGAAAAAAAATTAGAAGGTGCGACTATTTGTTAGATATCAAAGAAACTCTCCCCATGGAATTATAAATTAGGGCAGCTATTGAATACTAAACTAATTAGCATTAAATCCCGTGTTGCAAATTTCACAGCTAAGACCCATATATATTAGGCATATATAATAAAAAAACTACAGAACGAAAAAAAAACTATTGAGTACTCAACTTTTTAGCAGTAAAAATTCATGTTCCTATTATACATATCATATTAGCTTTTTTTATTTAACATATCCTAATATTTCAGTTGTATATGAAGAAATGATTGATATACCGAAGAAAATTGATTATGAGGACCTGCTCATCCTTTGGGGGTAATGGCTCAATAACAGCCCTTTCAAGAAGAGATAAAACAATACAAACATGTCTTTGTCAGCTCGAACAATAGGAGATGGTGTTTGCTCGGTGTGCAACAGTTTTTTGCTTTCCCTGTCTTGCTCGTACTTTGGCATTTAAGAGCCTTTAGACCACTGTATAATGAACCCATTACCAGAGTAGACATCACGTCTTTCTCTATGAAGAAGTGTTTCACAACTACTTTCAGTATCACGTCTGCTTTCTCTTTTGACATGTGACGTCTATCATTTTGATCAACACCTAACCAAAATGCACAAAAACTGCAACCACAGTGCAGGAAAGTGTCAGACGCGTAAAAAATCAAAAAAGATATTGTTTGATTAAATATGTTCTACGACTAAGTAGTTTCTATGTTATATATAACATGAATTACAATATATCCATATTCTCTCAACATATTATAGAATTTTTATAGCTTCTAAGCACAGTGGGTTATTGAAGTATGGGATCACCGGCCATGGAAACCGCTTACAAGAAAGAAAATATAATGGAAGGTTAGGAATTCAAAATCCAACAGATGCCTTCTCTAAAGAACTTCTACATTATGTCCTCTTACAACTAAATTTCATTAGGATCTGATATTCAAAGTTCTCTAATAAAGTGACAGTGATATAGAAAGTACCTTGACCACATAACTTTCTCTCCAATCAACTCCCCCAGCATCTTTCTTTTCTCTTCAAAAAACTTGTGACAGATCGTCTCTACATTTGATAAATATACTGAAACCAGTTCTCGCCTATACTGGCAATCGAGGCAACGAAAAGGACGGTCCAATTTTTCTCTTTAATAACCGAAAAATAAAAGCAAAGTCAGTTAGAGCATCCACAACAGTCTCTCTATAATAGAGAGTACTTTTGAGGAGTTTCAACCCCCACTTTGATATTGTGGATATAGCAAACTCCCTACAAAAAGTAGCCACATCACAAAATTAACAACCTAAACCACTTCAAATTAGTTATGTATAAAAATAAGAGGCAAAAAATAACTTTTTTTTTACTTTCCACATCTAAAGTAACTTTACACGTAATATAAGAGTCCTACATGGCTGACCAAATATTTCTCTAGACTCCCATAGGGAGCCTATAAAAGCCATTTTATTACTTTTTGCCTCCCTAAAATAAGTTTAGGGAGGCTGTTGTGGATGCTCTTAAGCCACCAATTTTCATTGCAAAATGAAACATGAACACAATAACTTGTATAGCCAAGCTAAAATAATCAAGCAAAAAAAATAATCAAGCAAGGATCTGACGATGAGATACGATAGATAATTACATAAACTAACGAAATCTTCATATAGTAAGAATAAATTTTTGGGGAAAATAATGTGAAAATGACATTCTACAAAAATGCAAAAATGGGGACCGGAACATAAAAGAACAAATGAAGCACCTGATAACCTGGACCTGAGCCTTTATAACAAGTGTGCCCATTTAGAACTTTTGATAGCTCCATATACTTTTTCCATCCCCAGTCGTGCTCTTTCTTCCAGAATCTGTGCAATGTATCTGCAACATTTTAACTCACTATATTACGACCAAAATCATTAATGGGAAAAAGCTCCACTGAAGAAAACCAAAACTGGATGAAACCAACCAACCCGAATATTTAGATTTCCTTGGATCTTGATTCACTACAGCCATGGTAAACCGAGCAAAATGACTCTATCCTGTCGATAAATGAAAGAAGAAAAAAGAAAGTAAAACATATAAAGTTCGGTCATGGAAAATTGAGAATTGCATCAGATAGAGCTATTTTGTTCTGGATAATAGATAGGCTAAGTATAAAATCATATTTGGTTTAGAAACCTGGAAGAAATTTGTCGTGATTAGCAACACATAGAAACAAAGATAGGTGGTTGTAGACATCACATCCTTGAAGGTAAATTAAGATGTACCTGCAATCCATTTAAACAAAATTTAATCTCAAGTACAACATGATTTAGGAAAGCTAAATTGCAATAATAAAACTATGTTCATGAGGATGACAACAAAATAATAGGAAAATTAAAGGGGAGTGGACAACGAACTAGAAATGAAAAGTCCCTTACCATTTGCACCACCAACCTCAAATGCATTGCTTCGAAGTTCTTTTTTGCTAATTTGTGAGAAATTCTCAATCTTCCAGGAAAACTGCTCATAAAGCTCCGAAGGTTTTGGCCCTGCCAAAAGGTGGTATGAACTCACATGCAATATTACCAATACAAATACTTGTACTATTTCATGAATCTGCAAATATTAAATGTATAATGAGGAAAAGATGCATATAGATTGTATTATATCTAAGAAGCTCATTTTACTTAAAAATATAGCATTGATTATTAATTCTATGTTCTCTAGATGTAGCTTTAGTTTGGATACATTACATTAACTCTCTTTCTCAGTTGACAAAATAGACACCAGCTTTACTACTAAGAGATTATACAAAACAGAATGGAGATAAGGCTCTACTCATCAAAATACTTCACTCCGCCCTAAAAAAGGAAACAAAACAAAGTGGTTGATAACTCAAAACTTCGTATAAAACTTGATCCATTACAGGGAACACATTTATGTTACTTATGAGTTTTAAGATGATAACAACATCCTTTTCCAACCCTCCCAATACCACGCTATATTTTTTTCTTCCACACACACCATCATAGTGAAAGGAAAGGCTGGCCAAATTGAAAGCTCCTACTTTGAAAAAATAGTATGTCATTAATTTGTCCATGCCATAGAATACAATCCTATTCTCTTCTAGGATAAGAGCAAAAGAAAGAAACCTCCAAAACAAAGTAAGAAACGATAATCTTTGGGTCAACAAATTGATAGATCGCACGAAAGATTCTCAAATAATCAGTGAAGTAGACGGAAAAATAATTCTTCGCATGCTATTTTTCCCTTTATCCATTTGATAATCCTAATAAATACCTCTTCCCATTTTCACCAACCTACAAACAAAAGGGACCAAGAAATTAGTCTTCCATTTCCAAACCCGTTGATCTTCCGTATGAGATACAATTATAAGAAAAGGGCCAATGGATAAGTTTCCTCTAAAAGATCCCTCCGAATTGCAAGTCCCAGTCCACCACATCCCCTTCCTGTCTCCTGAAATAAACTCCCAAGTCTCCTCAACGTCTTATTACTCATCACAATACCCTATGGAGCATCTGAGGTCTTGGACCCCAAACCACGACCAAAACCTAATTTAACTAGTACCTACAATAAAATAAATACTTTTCGACAAAGAAGTGTCATTTTCTGTTATGGATCTCCACAAGTTAATGTTGCACTAATCGTCGATCTTAAAGCCTATACATCTTGTCCATCTATACATATATATCAAAACCTCTGCCACCAAAAATTGCCATCAATTAATCAATATCATATTTCCAAAGCAATGCCACGGTCATTTCCTCAATATAATCACAAGCATATTTAAACATACCATTTGATACTTTTTCAATCCACAATCACGTAATACAGCGGCAAAAACTCTTGTGCAGCAAACTCATTAGAGCATCTGCAACAGTAGGGTGGGTGCATTCACCCAAACCCAAGGTAGATCCAATCCACCCCACAGTTCAAAGATTGATCAAGGTGAATATTACTCACCGCAGTTCTGAACTGCAGGGCACAATCTATGTCCATGATCTAGCCACGTGTCTCTATCATAAACGTCCATACCATACGCGCAGTTCTGAACTGCGGGGAGTGAGAACCAATCAGAGTGTGCCACGTATTTTTATTTTTTAAAATCTTGCCGCACAGTTCAGAACTGCGCGGCAAGAGCCTGCATGAAATTGATTCTCCCATACTTCATTCCTTTCTCATTTCATTTTCTCAAGTTTGCCTCTAAGTTTGATAAACCTAAAACCAACTTATTCCTCAAGTTTCCCAGCCTCCACATTTTCCTCAATAATTCAAGGCCATTAATAGAATAACAATGTCGGGAGAGTCTAGTTATGTTATTCCCAAAACATGACGTAGACCAAGCTCCAAAGTTAAACGAAGGGAAAAAGAATTGGTAACCAATATGTGGCCGTTACACCTCACGGAAAATGATCCCGCCCCAACCCTCGAGGATTTGCACCGAATGGATATTCTCCCGGAGAACTGGATCCATATTTCCATTGGATTGGAGGAATTGTCATTAAGCTTTTTGTGCAAAATTTATGTGTTATTAACGTTGTTTGTGAAATGTTGGACGAAATGTCGGAATGAAAATTTAATATGTTAATGTGTGTTTTTTTGTAGAACCGAGATGAAATACAATGTAGGGGATCACTCGATAAGGTATTAAAGTGGTACCAATGGATTGCCAAGTATCTGACGTTGAAGAGGTTGGTCGACGATATGGGTTTCGAAGAGTTTTTGTCGATTAAGGCGGGAAACTCTGATAACCGCTTGATTCATGCTTTCGTGGAATGGTGGTGGCCTTCCACCCATACATTTCACTTCCCTTGCGGGAAACTTGGTTTTACGCCGTTAATGGGCTTATTTTTTGGGATAGGTCTCGAACTCCCGTACGACAATAAGTACTTGAGGTTCGATGAAGCAGAAATGATGTTCCCCGGAATCACAACCAATAACATCAGGTACAGTAACATCACTCTCGCGTATTTGAAAATATGGAAAAAGGCTTTAAATCCTAAACTCAACAATTACAACCAAGACATGGATATCGTGTATGCGAAGGCATTTATTGCATATATGATGGGTAATATCTTCTTCTCAAATACTAGCACATCTCTTCTGGAGGGTTATCTTACAGTTTTGACAGACCACCATATTATAGGTGCGTCGAACTTCAACTGGGGTACTCCGTTATGGCGACTTCGTATCGGGGACTAGATGAAGTCTCAGTTCTGAAGAATGGGAAGGGGAAGAGATCAGTCACAGGCTTCTATGCTCTATTAGAGTTCTGGTTCTTTAAGTACTATCGGGTTGGAATGTACCTGGTGAAGGTTTCGAACTTCAACGATGTTTATCTCCATATGGGTGCGTGGAGAGATGAAAGAGCCTGAAATCCATCATTTTTTTGTTGTGATCAGAGAAATGATAAAATGGAAGGAATGAACCAACATTGAAAGGTCTAGATAATCAATCTGTCTAGAGGCAAGACATGCCAAACTGCTTAGTTTAAAGAGGGTTCCATTAGTTTTAGTCCCATACGGGAATGGCACGCTTTTGTATTTAGGAAACCGGTGTATGCGTCAGAAGACCGGGCATGATAGTGCTCCCTATGACACGCCCAAGAGATTATGAAATTTCCGCGGTACGATCGAGAGTTTTATCAGGGACTCAAAGAGCTGGATTTCTACGATGGACACAATTATATCATTGATAACGTGGATTACATGACATATTGGCGTTTGGCTCATCCAAATCCTAAGATCGGTTGCAGTTTAGTGGAAAGGGTCGGGAATATATGGATGGTCTGGCGTGATCTAGTAAGGCTCGATATAACTCTGCCACCTACTTCGAGTTTAGCTAAGTCTTCTCAGGTGCAAAACTATGGTGTCGAGGCGACCGACGAGGATCATGGTATGGGATGGTTCATGGAAATGGCAGGAACCAACGGAGAACGTAGACGGCTACCGATCCCGACCATGCAGGTACCACACCCGTGTCTACTTAGGTATAGTGTAGATGAGTTGTGGCATCAAAACGTTGGAATGCGGTATACAACATATGAAGATTTGAGGCAATACTTTCAACGCACAGAGGAGTTAGAGGAACAGCTGCGCCGGTCACAAAAAATTATCCGAGTCACAGGAGAGAGACTAGCTGATATGTCCATCAACTACCAGACACAACCGGATGTGCAATGTACCTATGATGAGAGCCTCACACGTAGCAGACGCGCCTGTCAAACGAAGAGAGACCGTCCCACTTAGGCCATTAAATTGATTATGTTTTGTTTAAACTACGTTTGATATGCTATGTTTTGTTCAGAATTTTGATATGCTATGTTTAAACTACGTTTAATTGGTTATACATTATGTTTGAGAATTATATATTGACATACTTGTGTTTGCTTCAAATACTAGGTTTTTTCAATGTTTGAAGAAATTTCTTGTAGAGAGAAGCTGATAAAACAACTAATTTTGATAACATTGTAATAGAGGGAAAGTATTTGAGGAAATGCCTAAACGAAAGAGGAGAACAAAAAAACTAAGTATGAAAAAATTCACACACAATAGAGGGCAAGGGAAGGTGTTTGAGGAAATGCATCAAAGAAAGTTAACCAAAAAAAAACTAAGTATGGAGAAGGGAAGAAAAACAAAAGTTGTAGGCTCTTGTCGCGCAGCTCAAAACTGCGTGGCAAACAAGGGAGACACGTGGCTTAATCTGGTCTCTCTGTCGCCTCCCATTTTACTACCCCCCGCCTCCGTGATGATGTCGCATATTGCTCTTTTTCTTCCGCTTCTCCCATCTCCATGAGAACCTTGCTATACTAATGCATCATCATAATTTGTCGTCGGAAGAGCTCTTCGCTTCCGGACGATGATGAATACGATGATGACAAAGATGAGAGTGATGGGTCAGACATGATTAGGTCAAACATGATTCGGCGAAATTGATAACAAGAGAATAGAGTAGAGTTTAGAAGATTAAGATAATAGAGTTCAGTGTAGAAGAGTAAGATAATAAAGTGTACAAGATGAATGGCTTTTATAGATGAAAAAAAACTAGCCGTTGAGCTTCTTGTTAAACAAGTTTGGCCAAAAAACTAGCCGTTGAGATTCTTGTTAAACAAGTTTGGCCAACAAATTAGCCGTTGAGCTGCTTGCAAAACAAGTTTGCCCAAAAATATAGCCGTTGAGCTTCTTGTAGAACAAGTATGCCCAAAAGTAAAGGTCTTCTGATCACCAAAACAACCAAGTATGGAGAGGGGATCAAAGAAAATTTTATGCAGGACCTAGCCACACAGTTCAGAACTGCGCGGCATGAACTAGCCGTTAGCCAACTTTAAACCACAACCGTCCACGTGTCTCCATCATGAGCGTATATATACCGCTGCGTTCAGAACTGCAGGGCATGGGAGCCACTTAAAGCTTGACAAGTGTCATCATGTAATTGGGTTAAAGGTTACACGCAGTTCAGAACTGCGGGGAATCAATCCACCAAAAATCCACCCAGAAAGTGGTGAGACCACCCTTAAGGTGGGTTTGGGGTGGCCAGCTCAACCAATCCACCTAGCTGTTGTGGGTGGATTGAAGGTAGAGAAAGGTGAAGGATGCAATCCACCTTGCCACATCATCCTTTACCTAGCTGTTGCAGATGCTCTTAGAGAATATTCAACTGACAAGACCTTTCTGATATTCACTAAGCTCAAACACACTATCCTACCTTATAAGTGAATATGAAACATTACCCATATTCAATATGATTGAAAACACAGAATACATACAAGCAAAGGAAAGGATAAAAAAAATAATTACCGCCATCATCGTTATCCGAACCCGACGCCAATGATAACCTTCCAACCCCATTAGCCTTAATTGCACTTCCAGCCATTCTCCTCTCCTCCTACAATCATAAACAAAACATTAATCACCAACCAAGAACTCCCAAATCAATCAGCACCAATACCCAAAAAATTTAAAGAAAAAAAAAATCAGAAGTCAGAGATTGGTAACAAAGCAAACCCAATTCAAGTACCCGTTTGATCAAAAAAATGGAAGCACCTCAAATAAGTTATGTTCTTTTTTCTACTACTAACCAAGAGTATCTCCAACAACACAGGTTTCCAGTATGCCATTCCGGATACTCAGTCAAAAACCCACACCAACAAGGTTATTCCCCCCCACCCCCCGTCATAGTATCCGAAACTTTTTTGGGGATAAGGTATTAGACGCTTAATGCACCCTACATTTGGATTTGAATTTCCCTCTAACCCCTCATCAACTCTTTCTCTCTTATGTACTGTGCATGCGATAACTGTTGGAGAAAAATGGTACGATTCCGGGATACAAACTGAAATCGGATACTTAGCCGTTGGAGATGCTCTGACAAAATATTTAGGGGACTACAAATAAGCTAGAATATTGTGGCTAGTCTGGACTACAAATTAATTAAAATATTTAGTATTGATTAGTGTCTACATTTGAAAGGTTATCACTTGGTCTGAACAAAATGTTTATGATGTAAAGTGATTACGCGGAAGTCAATAATAAAAAAGAATACCAGATTAACAAAAAATAAATTAGGTTATTGAGGAACCTTAATTTTATTATCTATAACTCTTGTTCTGATGAACAATACTAACTTAACTGTATTAGCTAATAAACAAATAACTTAGACCTCTCCTTTTATAGAACACACAAAAGGGGTTAGAATTAAGAACCCTCTTATAGAACACAAATGGGGTTAAAATTATGAACATTAATTCTAATTGAAATAGACTTTACTTAAATTGAGAAACTGCTAACAACCCACATTGGACCTCTTCAGCAGAATTTAAGCTAAAACATAAAATATAAAGCATCAAATAAACATAGGTCACACGAAGGTAAACGACCCTATGAGGGATGTGTTACATCAAACCCTCTGTCTGAGAAGATTTTGTCCACGAAATCAAGGGTGGCAGTGCTCCAGGGGACTCACGCACAAATGTAGTGTGCATCTCAGTCTCTTTGTCTTCATCCCGTAGAACACGCATGAAATTTGTACGGTGGAACTCTTATGAAAATCTTTAAGTATTCCGCGAAATTTTTCGTACCCAAAGATTATACCCAAGAGCGGGGGTACGATGTTGTCACCAACATCCCTACGTCCATTGACGTCTAAAATTAAAAGCTGAAAAAAATACTGTGGTCCGCTCCTCGAACCCTGCTACGAAGCTTTCCCAAAACGGATCAACATACGAAAATAATTTTTTGCCTATGGTCATCATCTCCCCCATACGGATTAAATATTGGGACATGCGTGAACGGAACTGTTGAATGAGGCCGATCTGCATCTTGTGATTCATGTCTCCTGAATCCACTACTGAGTAGCATGTTGATTGGTAGTTACGACCGAAGATGTACTATTTCGTTCGACTCGTCTCGGCCTTTTGACCGTACTCATTACTGGAGATGGTTGTCGTTCATGAAGCATGTACTCAACACGTATTGCTGGAGTTGGCTCTCCTAAATGATAAGTTGTGGTACCGACCACTGTCGGGACAAATGTCGGCGTCGACAGTCCTTGTTGGTTGTATTTCAGGGTCGTCTTTAGGTGGAAACCTCGTGGTTGGTCGGTGGTTGCCGTGGTTGGTCCGTTGGCCTTGGGTTGTACCCAAATTTCCTCAACATCACAACTTTCGGCTTCTATAACAAACTCTTCTTCAATCGGAGAAGTAGATTCGTCGTTGCTGCTGAATGAATCGTCGTATCCCCACTCCTCACTCTCTTTAATCCTTTTGATCGACACATCGATTGGTTCAAGCTGTAGAAACCAATCATCATTTGGGTTTATAATCTTGACGGGAAGCATATCCCACTGTTGTTGGGTCATCTCTTTCGTACGGGCCGTTTGTTTGGTTATCAGTTGTCGTGGTCGACCCTTCGGCTAAGACTTGGATCCCGCTTCTCTCACCATTGTAAGCCTCGGTTTCGACACCTAGACTTGCAAACAACTTGTTAAGATCATCGTTCCTCGCGGCGACGCTTCCCTCTAGAGAGAAATCTTTTGTTACGCCTAACGGAGGTGGTTGGGGGTGGAAAAAAGGCTCATCTACCCAAAGCCTCGACAAACTTATCAAGCTTATCCTCTATCATTGCTACATCTTGAGCTATAGTAGATTTCTTCGTAGCAGTTTTTCCACGAGGCATCTTTGCTCTTGAAACTGACTACACTTTGATCTCACGTAGCTCTGATACCACTTCGATGTAAACTGATTACGCGGAAGCCAATAATCAAGAATAACACCAGATTAACAAAAGAAATTAGGTTCTTAAGGAACCCTAATTTTATCAACTAGAACTCTTGTTCTGAACAAGACTATCTTAATTGAATTAACTGTATTAACTAAGAAACAAATAACATTTACCTCCCCTTTTATAGAACACAAATGGGGTTAGAATTATGAACCCTAATTCTAATTGAAATAGACTTCTACTTAAATTGGGAAACTGCTAACAACCCACATTGGACATCTCCAACAGAGTTTAAGCTAAAGCATAAAATATAAAGCATAAAATAAACATAGGTCACACAGAGGTAGACGACCCTATGAAGGATGTGCCACATCAGTTTATGTGCCATACAAATTCTTGAATCAGAAGGATGACAAATACTTTTAATGATTCATTCCAACTTCTATTGGTCATATTGTCATAAACCATGTAAATTTTCTCAATAGGAAATATAGATGTTTCGTTGAGGGTGTATTTGGACTTTGGAAGCATTGATTTTTTTCTTCTTCTCGAGGAATAGACCATGTTTTTATCTAATTGTGCAGGAAACCGTTTCACCTTTTTGGCTTATCTCTCTTACGAGAGGGAAAAAAACAACTATTTTCTCAATTTATTTGTGTTATCAAACACGCAAGTAAAACCATTTCTTAAGTTTTTATTTTCTAACTTGATTTCTCTATTTTTTCTTTTTTCAGTTTTTTTTTTTGGCAACCAAACACATACTTTACGGAAATATTTTGAAAAGTTTATAGTTTATGTTAGGATCCGTAATAAAATTAAAAATAAAAAATGTTGGCGAAGTACATAGTATACCAAACAAAGTCCCTAGTAGAACAAATATGTACTCACTTTTCCAACCATCTATATTTGTACTTACTACCTGTTTTGCGTTATAAATTAATTATCTTAAATAAACCACTTTCGTGACTCCAAGAGTAATCCTCAAAAGTTCGGATTTTGTATACCAACTTGCTCTATGGGCTAATTTAATTAGCATATGCATTGTGCCTATTTTCAAGCCGGGTACAAACTTGTTGTCATGAAAATAAGGAATTAGAAGACTTTCGTTATGCCAACTTCTGCATTTCTTCATACCTACTACTCAAGTAACAACTCTGAGTCCTTTTTTATCGTAAAAATAATGCTTGGGGCTAGTTTCTTCCAATATCTCACATTACTCTTGTATATTGACATAATTGATCTGCCTCATTGTCTAACGGGAGAGGATTTAGAGACACTTAGAAACCAAACACTCAAGTCTCACTCAATACCAACCACTCTTCTCTATTAGATGAGTGGCTCTCAAAAATAGAGATGTGACAATTGCTAATAATAGAGAAATGAGGTGGTAATAGAGAAGTGACTCATCACTCCTCTCTCTCACTCTTCACGTATTCCATTTGTTCACTCTCTTTTATTTAAAATTCAAACCATCTCTCTCTCACCATAAGGAACAACTCACCCTCTCTCTCCATTTCAGATGGACTCTCTCCCTCTCTCTCTCCCTTCAAGATAGAATTCCTCATATCTGCTCTCCCCTATAACAATCTGGGTTCCCACCTAGCAACCTGCATTCCATCTAACAATTATTTTAAATGATGCGATTCATTGTGGAGAGTAGTTTTTTTTGTAATTTTTGTAATTATTGACTGTGATTTGGGAAGATGTCTGTGTCTAAAACACACACTATCTCTCTCTCTCTCTCTCTTTGATCTACAACAACCTAAATCTTAAAAGTGAGTGTGATACATTTGGTGGATCATAGATGTCGTTTGGAGTTTCACTCTTAAAGAATCATTGCTACCGTTTTGTGAATCTTTTGAACTTTATATATCTCTCTCTCAAGAAGAAGTCCTCAGCTTTGAAGTATTTATCTCAAACGTCTTTGATCAATTGTGCATTTCTGTGTAGAACCAAATTTGGGCTTGCTATCATTTCCCTCATTTTCCAATGTACTAGGACGACATAATTTTTGAGTATGTGAAATTTGCATAATCTGAACTATACCTAACAAAAATTGTCGATATGAACTAAACCCGACAATTTCGAGTATGTGAAATTTGCATAATCTGAACTGTACCCAACAATAATTGTCGAATCTGACAATTTTGAGTATGTGAAACTTGCATAATCTAAACTGTATCCGACAATAATTGTCGAACCCGACAATTTCAAGTATGTGAAACTTGCATAATCTAAACTGTATCCGACAATAATTGTCGAACCCGACAATTTCAAGTATGTGAAACTTGTATAATCTAAATTGTACCCGACAATAATTATCGAACCCGGCAATTTCGAGTATGTGAAACTTGTATAATCTGAACTGTACCCGACAATAATTGTCGAACTCGACAATAATTGTTACAGATAAACTTGCATAATCTTAAATATTGTTGTACTAGATATTGTCGATGGCGTAGTTAGTCGACAATATCTAGATGGTTTATCTGTAACAATTTTGATATATAGTAATTATCGAGAGATACATTACTCGAGATATTCTTGAACCAATAGTAGAAAGTAAGATTCAAGCTATTCACATTCACAGGTTCATTCAAGACAATACAATCTAAAACCAAACCAAAATAATAAGAATTAAACAAGGGATCCCATTAAACCTTAAACCACTAGCTAGTACAAAACTCCTCCCAAATTACATCGTAATCTCAAAATCTAAGTGACAGTGCTACCAATAATCTACGATTATGGGGAGAACGGAGAAGAAAAATTTCGATGAGTACATAAAATGTTGGTTCTGGTTGTCATCGTTCCTGAGAGTGATCTTCTCTAATGGGGAGCAAGAGAGAAAAACTTCAATTTGTGTTTTATGCCGATCTTCATGAGTAGAGAGAGAGAAAAAAAAAAGATCTAGAGTAAAAGGGAGAGAAAATGGTTGTTTTCAAATTAGAATTGAAGAGAGGAGTGAGATAGACAATTCTGGCCACATCACGTGAGCAGAAAAAGAAAGTCTTCCACCTCATTTCCACCTAATTGTTTTATTTCTCTATTTGCCACATCCCTTATTATGTGAGCCACTCATCTAATAGAGATGAGTGGTTAGTATTGAGTGAGACTTGAGTATTTGGTTTTTGAGTGTCTCTAAATCTTTCCCCTTGTCTAGCACTCATACAAAGATTCTTTTGTGAAGAGGTGTAAAAACATCTCCTAAAGTGCATCACTACCTTGGAATCCAAGGTGCCACATAGGATTTTTGACCTTCAACAATGTCTCACTGACTTGGATTCCGAACTCAAAAAGCAAGGTTGAGTCTTGAATTCCAATACTCAACCTTAGCTTTTTACTTTGCAATTGGGCACCCAAGTGTTGAGCGTCTGTTTGTTTTCTAATCGGACGCCTAAGATTTGGGCGCCCAATTGTTTTTATTTCACAAAAAAATCAAATCGGGCGCCTAAGACTTGGGCGCCCATATTTTTTATTTTATTTTATTTTTAAATATTCAAATCGGGTGCCCAAGTCTTAGGCACCTGATGAATATATTTTTATTTTTTTTTAAATGAAACATGCACCTGTTAAAAAAAAAGGATTTTTTAGCTTATACCCCCCACTTGGTTCCTGAAAATAGTGTTTACCCCCCATATTTGTTATTTATGAGGGTTAACCCCTATTTTGCCGTTGACTGTTAGTCAACGATCTTTGACTAACGCTGACTCGGTCAAATATTTTGTTAAGACTATTTTACCCTCACATGACAAGCACGTGACCTTCAACTTATTCGACTTTCAACTTGTTCGAACGAAAATAATAGTCGTTCGAACGACAAGAGTTTCATGACAAAAATTCCAGGGGACTTGATACTTCGTTCGAACGACAAGAAAACTCGTTCGAACGAATAATAAATACAAAAGCTCCTCACTTCACCATTATATAAAAGCTCCTCACTTCACCATTAAAAGCTTTTATATTTATGGTTCGTTCGAACGAGTTTTCTTGTCGTTCGAACGAAGTATCAAGTCCCCTGGAATTTTTGTCATGAAACTCTTGTCGTTCGAACGAGTTGAAAGTTCACAGGAGTTTTTGTCATAAAACTCTTGTCGTTCGAACGAGTTGAAGGTCACGTGTTTGTCAAGTGAGGGTAAAATAGTCTTAACAAAATATTTGACCGAGTCAGCGTTAGTCAAAGATCGTTGACTAACTGTCAACGACAAAATGTAGGTAAATCCTCATAAATAACAAATATGGGGGGTAAACATTATTTCCAGGAACCAAATGGGGGTATAAGCTAAAAAATCCTTAAAAAAAACAAGTCAAGTATTGTTGGAGGAAATAAAGTCTCACTGACTTGAATTTGGTTTTTTTTCAACTAAGTCAGTCAGTGAGGCACTTTGGGAGATGAGGATTAGTATTGATAAAGAAAATTATCTGGATTATTTCACCAAGTCACAACATATACATGTAAAAATAATAAATCAATGCGGTATGTGTTGTGTTACTAGCTTAATTAGAAATGATACATGTGAAATGAATTATGCATGAAAGTCTCATGCAAATACTGTTGATTCCTCGAAGGATTTCCTTGAAAGAAGACTGCCCGGTTTGCCTACAGGACAAGTGCTTACAAAGAGAGCTCATAAAAAGACTGTATAACGAGAGAGAATTAATCTGTAACCGAATATGTTTCCATTATCTTCAAAACAATCCACATAATAAAGCAGTTATAATCTTCAATTTTTTGGGTTTGGAGCATACAAGAGATATTCATAAAATGTTTGTGATGCTAGTGCTACACTGAACATTTTCACATGAATGTCACACAAGTACAAAAATAGGAAATATTGAAGCCTTTGTATGTGAGAAATGCACAAAGTACAATAAAGCAAGTAGTCGGAGGGTAATCCAAGAACCATTGCCGAAAAATATTTCAATGTATTAATATGGAACAAACTCTAGTCACAAGTTCGCTGGGATCATGTTGGGATCAGTATTGTCGGTGGTATAATTCTCTCGTGTCCTGGCCCTCTTCTTCAAATACTTCGTCGCCCCCAAAATCAAGGGGATCAGTCTTGAGGAAATTCAAGCCAAACTTCTATAGAATCTATCAAATGCGTACCCACATAGAAGACCCAGTAATTAAATTGAATTGTACTTCTGAGATATCACAAGATCTTGTGCATCATTTATGTCAATGCAAACCATTTTGACTCGGCTCAAATCTGTTGAGTGGAAATTGGAATGAGTCCCTTTTCTGTGAATAATTGGAAATAATAAACTCTGCATTACGCAAATAATGCTCTTAAATTTGCACCCCCATTTTCATCCTTTTGCAGAATCCTAAACAGCAATTAGCATATATTTCTGCCCAATGCAGCTTGGCAGTCCCCCTTGTTCTATTGGTAATAAAGCCCACTTAGCACATGCTAAAAAGCAACAACATGAGATGCATTTGCAAGTCTTAATATGGGCATTGTATGAACACAAAAGCAGAAAGTATGAAATGAAAGAAAACATGAAAATTCTGAAATAACATATAATTCAATCAAATCTCTCTATTCAGAAACCCCCATGTTTGAAGATCTGATGATAAACTGAAAGAAAGACTAGTTACTAGATGTTGATATCATGAGCATAAACTGTTTACAGAACGATATCCTCTCACTAAACTTATAGTTAAATAACAAGATATCTTGGCACCCACTTATTCCACCATGGCTTCTACTTCAGCATCCACGGCAGGCTTCTTGGTTTTTCCTCCTTTATTACCTAAATATGTCAAGAAAATATGGTCATGAAATCCCTCGAAATCATACTTATAGTTGTGGTAAGATGGTATTGGAGAAACAATTTCCATCTAGAATAATAAAAAAGATAGCTCACATAGGAGATGCGTGTAACCTATGCATAAATGACTATTAAGACTTGTGTTTCGGAGATTTTTTTTCTTGAGCTTTGTCATCCTTTTAGTCAATCCACGTATAGTTTCGGTTTATGAGACTCTTCTACCTACTTTTTTTCCTTATTTTCCCTCAAACAGATTAAAGATACAATAATATAGGCAACTTTTATTACTGTGAGAATGTTGCAGAAATTGATAAAATACTGGTAAGAGAGGATGCTGGGCAAGGTTTAACATGAAGGTCCAAGACCACTGTGTGCAGGATTTGAAAAGGAAGGATGCATCCCCACATGGCTTGCATGAAATTCATGTTCAAATTTAACCAAATTATGACACATTTACATTTTGTGCAGTGCATGCCACCACAACTGCAAAAAGTTGTACTGTTTCGCGATAAATATTAGTGGCTGAAAGAATAAAAATCTGTAGAGAGCTCACCTTTTCGCTTAATTTGTTTGACTTTAAGCTTTGTACCCTTTTTCAGCTGAATTTTCTTTGTGATCTTGCTGGATTCTTGAGAGGCCCCTACATTACCATAATCAAGAGAGGGATTAGCTTTGCATTAGGATAAGATAACAACATGCATATAAAAGGAAAAAAAAGGTTTGCCACATTCTAATTAGTATTAGGGCCTGTTTTTATTTTTATTTTTTTATTGGAAGTGTGAAGTGGTAGGCAGTGAACTACGTACGAAGTCTGTCAAAATTGTGGTGTGTTTGGCATACCAAGCCAACTTCATACTTTAACTGCACTTCACATCTTCCTATCATGTTTGGCAATGTTTGGCAGACCAACTTCCCACATATCAAAATTAGAAACAAACGGTAAAAAACATCAACAGTACGTAAACGACCAAAATAAAATAAGGCTACATCCAATTCATGGGAATATCATCCAAAATAAAAGGAAATAAATAGAATTATGACATAAATATCATTTAGAACATAAAAATTAACAACTAGAGAGATATAGAGAAAAAAAAGTGAGTGGTAGGAGAGAGAGGTGGGAGGGAGAGATATAGAGGTGAGAGAGAGGGAGGAGGGAAAGAGGTATGGAGAGATTTATAGAATGAGAGATAAAGATAGAGGAGAGAGAGAGAGAGAGAGAGAGAAGTTGAAATGTGCCAAATGATATGTTGAGAGAGAGAAAAAAGCCGAACGAAACGTCAAAAGAGGGTGGGTACGACGACGGTGTGAGAACACCCAAAGTCAAACTTGGGAAGCTCAGGTTTTTAATTCTTCGAAATAGTGCATGCTCGCTTGTACTTTCAGTTAAACATTACAACAGGGAAGAAATGCCTTTAACAGTAAAATTATAAAACAAAATTTATAAAGGTGCCTTATTCCATGCCTCTCTCTCTTCTCCCCTACACATAACACCGAAGTGCTGCTTCCTTGCCGTTTACATGACTGTCGCTCTGCAAATATGCAGGAATAAACAGTCATCGTACTCGAGCCTTTCCAACATTAAAGCTTTGAGCCTTCTGATTTGCAAAGTTTAGCTTCAAAGCTCCATCGAAACTGAGTTTTAGCTTAACATTCACCTTAAATACTTCGTACTACTTTATCAACAGAGATTGTGTTCCTAATTAAACCACGGTGGACAAAAACAGAAGTCTAACCAGTTTTGTTCTCTCATGTGTTGAAACTACCAAGAAACAGAGAACTCCTGTGGGGCTAATATAATATCCATGTCGTACGTAGCACTTTTCCAATAATGAGAAAACAGTGGTGGAGAGAGACATTATCTAACTGAACTTGAACTTGAACTTGATCCTCTGAGTAGTATGGATGATTTCAATAAGCCCATTGGCGTCAGATGGAAAAAGGAACATGACGTGGCACGTCCCTATTGGGTCATCTACCCCTGTCCTTGCGACTATCTTATTTTACGCACTTTATTTCATGTATTGCTGGAGAACACAACTTTTAGTTAGAGGAGTTTTTACTTTAGTCAGTTTTTATTTGGCATGAGAGTTGTTGTAGGAGTGATCCTAGGGGAACCTAGGTTATATAGGAGAGGGTGGTGTAAATCATTGGGTAGTTAGTTGTTTTTATGAAAAGCTTAGTGTTCTTAAATTTGAGATCTAAATTGAATTTCTTACTTGCTTTAGTTTGAATCTTTACACCAATCTCGCTTCTTCGGCGTTCGTGGATTCACATTAGAACATGTTTTGAGTGAATTCTTTTATAGCATCTGACTCATCACAATGTCTAATGATTTCCCCTAGATTAAATTTCCATTCAGAATCACAAATACTTGAACTACTCACTAATCATAGATAGACTTGATTACTACTCTTAAGGAGACACAATTTTCCTTGGCCTCCCATGTTTGCAAGATTAATAAATGGAAAAGGGTATTACACCAGTAACTCAAGAAAAGCCTCCTTTGAAAAACATATTATAAAAGAAGCTCCCCTTAAGGTTGAATACTTCACTTTTCCATGAGAAAGTGGCCATAAGACAAATCTAGAGTACAGTGGCTCACCTGAGGAAACTCAAATGCACAGTGCTTTCACAATGCAGTTACTGATGTGAAAAGCTTCAATCTTTATCACCAACAAACAAAATAGGGCCAGCTTGCTTATAGAAGACCCTCCTCCACTCATCAGCTTATGGGCAACTGATTTATTTTCATAAGCCAATATTTCTCATTAGCTTCTTAGACCAATGACATGTTCCTTCAGCCACCACAACTACCATATTTTCTAACACTGTCTAGAGATTAATGCCCTGAATTGACACATAATGTCACCGCGAATACAACTTCCGCCTACTTAGTCTAGACAATTTCCCTCACCCCATAATAAACAATGATTTCGTCTCCTTGATTCTTAAACCAATGACAAACTAACTCCCTTCAGTTCTTCGATGAAAACAAGTCTTCTCCACTTGACAAGGTAAAAGACATGTGCCGCAAAATTTCCTCTTGAGTCTTGACTCTTGAGCCTCTCAAATACACATCAAATTTTTGCATTAAAAGAGAAGATTATGAAATCCAAAGAAGGAAATAAATATTTGCACAATGTTCCACAAACCTCTTGTGTTTCCAAGAGTTGAGGTGTAACCTTAACACTAACTATTCTCAAGAACTGCTCAAACTGTGCATAAGTCTTAGGCATCCCACAAGGTGACCCTAGCACTACAGTGGCCAAAGAGACGCTCTGAAGTGACCAAGGCGACACTCTTTTGTAACTCCAAGGAGCTAAGGCAACGCTGCATGAGGAGTCTGGTGACCCTAGGTGATGTCAAGCCTTCCCCCACGTGGAGACACCAAGGATGTCACAGTCACACACTATTTGCAGGACGCCGATTATGGCAGCAAGGTCACAGGTCACTCTGATACTTACAATATCCATCACCAATTTAAGTCGTCTACAAGGATTCTACTCGCCACCAAAAGGAAATTGCATTTCACAACGACCCCATAACCCGTACTTTAAACGGATGGACGTACGCCATGCCATACCAGGTAACTGAACATCAACAATTAGTTTTGGCAGACACGTAAAAGTGGGGCATTCATCAAGTGACATTTCAGGAAAGACGACGCTCCGCGAGGGATGGATACCCGTTGCATAATGTACACTCAGAATTAAACACAGCTCAAGTAACCCAGACCATATCACCCCTTTCTAAAATTTGACTATATATTTATCTTTCTGAGGATGCGAAATCTTGATTGAAGTGTCTCCATTGTATTATAATTGATTATAACCTCAAATAAAATAAAAAGTTTACAAACTCAAAAAGGGTACCTTCTGCAACTGCCATTTCAATGTCTTCCATTGAGATAAGTCCACTTTTCAGGCCCTCCTTCTGGTCCTGCATTCAAACAAAAACAAACCCAATTTTAGAGACAGAGATACAGAGGGATGGGGTTGGAGAGGGGAACATACCCTGCGCCATTTTTTGAAGAGTTTGCGCTTGCGTTTGCCAGAGATAGGGACAGTTTGGGGCTTCTGCTTGAGCTTTCCAGTTACTGGGTCTCCATGAATCTGTCTCTTACGTATTGATGTTTGAGCTCTTCTCTTCTTCTGAAGAACATTGAATTTGGTCATCTCTCTCTCTGCAACCAAACCCTAGTTCTTTGCTTTTCTAGGTTATCTCCAATAGTACTTGTGGAGCTTAACTTTTGAGCACCAGCTTGAATGCTCTAAATTCTAGTAGTGCCCCACAAAAATTGGGTGAAAACTCCCTTTGTTTCACGGTAAAAAACAGTTCCTCCCCTACACACACATTTGGCAAAAGTTTGACTTTGGACCCAAATCCAGATTTCCACCAAAGTCAGACCATAGTCAATTCATTGACTCGAAAAGACCAAATCATATTTTTTAAATATCAGAAATATCTTCACGTGCATTGCACACTCCTCTTTAAGTGAATCTAATCTTAACAAAAATAATTCATATCTCGAGGAATAATATAACGGTCCCCATTTAATTTTATTATAATAATTTTGTTATTTACGATTTCCCACGTGTTTGGTTGTGAATGTGCCACGATGCAGTAGTTTAGATTATGTTTTTCCCGCCCTACCTAGCCTATTTGGGGAGGAAAAATTGGTGAGACTCTAGACATACTTCTAATCAATTCTGGACAGGTTCATCAAAAATTGAAGGAAGTGTTTTCTGGAAATTGCTATAATTTATGGAACCAAGGTAAAAACATATTTAAATTGTGCTCTTTTAATCTAATCAGAGGTTTATACTTGTTTGAAATTTAGGGTTTTATAGTTTGAAGTTTTGGTGGTTGGGAGTTGGCATTAGTGTTTAAACTCAATTAGGGAGATGGGAGTTATGGAACATTGGGTTGGGTTAGAGGTGCACACCTAAACCCGAAAACTCGAACCGGGCCGACCCGAACCGGCCGGTTCGATCCGGGTTATAGATCTGTCGGTTCGGTTTCGGGTTTGAATTTTAAAACTCAAATATAATCGGTTCGGGTTTATGATTTGGTCTACCTTAAAACCCGACCCGACCCGGATTTGGTTTTAGGTTTTATTATAAATCTCCTATCTTCTTCTCAACCTCACTCCTCTCCTTCTCCGCCCTCTTTCTCCAACGAAACCTCAAAACCTCTTCATCTCTGCTCCCCAATCATCTCTAATAGTCGGTAGTCGCTATAGGAGATCATTCCATTCATCTCTGCTCCCCAAACTGAAACTTCATCTAAAAAACAACGAAAATGAAACAGATTAAGCTTCGATTATCTAGCAATGGAGACACAACAATCACCGTAAGTTCTCTTTCTTTTTCTCTCTCTTTCTGATTATTGTTGTTGTTTTATTGTTGTAGGTAAGAAAGCTCTATGAGATGTGTAAAGAAACCGAGTAATCGGAGGATTTGATAGCTGGTGATGTGATGATAAAGTGAGAGTGCCTAGGATTTGATGATGAAGTGGGACTGTGGGAACGTTCTTGATATGTTGATATGATGATGATGATTCTTTGTAGATCTCTTCTTTATTTATGGGAGATCTGAATAATTTTGAACCATTTTTTTCCTTCTTCTATATTCTATATGTATTTGTCGTATTGAATATTGTTGGTGGGGAATAGTGATATAGTATTAGCACTGAGTATTGTTGCAAAGCATTGAAAGGTCTAAATATGGTGTATTGTAAAATTTAGTGATATATTTCTTTTGTTGTGTAAAAGTGGAAATTAAAAGATGTTGATCTATTTCTCCTAAACGCATAATGAGCCCTTGGATCAGATGTCATAAAGGCATAATCCATTTTTCCTAAAAACAAAAATCGAGTAGGACCCGACCCGATTTAGTCTGGATCGGTTTCGGCTCGGGTTTAGAAGCAGTCCGGGTCGGGTCCGGGTTCAAAAATGTAAAACCCGGTTAGGCCGGTTCGGATCTAGCCCATAACAGAATCTGGGCCGACCCGACCTGTGAACAGCCCTAGGTTGAGTTATGCCTTGGGTTGCGTCGTTTCAGTCATTTCAGCCGTTTGAAATCATAATTATGCACCCGCCTATTTATGTATTTATTCCCACAAACCCTTTGTCTTTCTCTCCATCTCCCTCTCTAGAATTCTTGTTTTCTGCAATAATAGTGTCTCCCAGACCTCATCAACCTTTGTATTTCTCTAATAAATAGCATAATTGTGATGATCCCGGGTCAATATGTGGCACACATTGCCCATCATACCAACCCCATCCTTCAGACAACTCTGACTCCTCTGATTATGAAATGAACTCTTCAGAGAAAGAAGAAAGAATGCTTGAAGAAGAGGCCCAGTATGATTACTCCGATCATGAAGAGGAAGAGAACTCTGAGGAGGAAGAAGAAGAAGAAGAAGAAGAAGAAGAAGAAGAAGAAGAAGAAGAAAAAAGAAAAAGAAGAAGAAGAAACATCAGTAGAGGATGGTGGAGATAGGGATGGTGATAGTGGTGATGGTGGGGATGGTGAGCCTATACCCAAGAGGCCAAGGTTGGATGGTGGTGGTGGTGTGATGTGATGTGATGTGGTGGTTGAAGATGTAAGGTTTTTTTTTTTGGTTTATATCATTTTTTGTTAGATGTTTATGATGGTGCCCTAGAGGCTTAGATTCTGAACTTTTTGGGAAGTTTTTTGTTGATGACAATTATACTTTTGGGAACTAAACTTTTTTTTATGATGCGTGAATGAAATTGTCTTTTGTTTCCTCAAATTGTTCCTTATGAATTATGTATTTCATATTATAGTTGTATGAAGTGTAGATTCTGACAGATATTTTTTATGTAGAAATTATAATAATCCCATGATCCTTAATGTTTGGGGGACTTGGGTGGAAGCAGGGAACTATGGATATAGCCATGATAACTATGTTGGTGGGAAAGAGTTCTGTAATGGCCAAATTCTGTAAGCTTGATTTGATTAGGAATTAGCTATCACACCAATGAACATGTAACAATACTCTAGAATCTAGAAATGTTTTTAATCTCGTAAATAAGAAGTTTGAGTCTTTCTTTCCGGTCCCTGTCTCTCTTGGAACTTTTTCTTTATATAGGCTTCCCCACAACTCTTCATCGTGCTAGAATACATTTTTTGAATAACGTGGTTAGTGGTGGTTGACTGAATAACTGACAAGTTCGTGGGAGACAGGTGTCTTTGACTGGATAACGTTTTTCGGGTTTAGCTCGACCCACGTTCTTGAGTAGTTCGTAGGGATGGCTGGAATGCTAACTGGAGTTTTGAGTGCTAAAATTGCGTGAGCCTGAGATGGAGGTAAATCGAACTGCATGAGCTCGATTATGAATGAGATCGAGGGATAAGTCCCTACAATCGCCCCCTCGCAACCAAAGTCACGAGTGACTTTGGTTGAGAAAAATTATGTGAAAAGTTTAAATTTTGAAACAGAGTAATGATCGTATTTGACTGGGTGGCAGTTACGTGATATTGGGAAGCGATGGGCATTAAATACTGATGCGGATTTATGTGACAGTTGCTTTTGAATAGTCACGTCCGTAATGAATGATGACGCTTGGGAAAACGTACCTGCACAATAAATTTAGGGTTATATAAAGAATACCTGTAGCAAATCTTTGGAATAATTCCTGCATGCGTAACTCTTTCTGAGATGGTAAAAACTTGGAGTATGGCTCTTAAAGAGAGGATTACGTCTGAAACGCAGAGGTTGAGGTTGAAATACTTTGGTGACCGCTCTTTGGAAATGGCGATCCCAGCCCCTATTCCCCCGACGCACGAAGGCTTGTCGGGAGAAGAAGCGGTTGAAGCTGAGGAAGATTTCTACTATAAGTGGAGATTTCATGTCTTCATCTTGACAAGCGAGGAACGTTTGGCCTGTCTCCACACCCTTGCGGAAGACAGGGTTAGGGCTTCATATGCAGGGAAAGGTGTATCGATGGGACAAATATGTTGATTTCTTGTGTCGCTATGGGTTCTAAGGTTGGGCCCTCTTCATCTCTACCAACTCTTCGGTGGTGGTGGTTATAGAAGAGGCGGTGATGGCAGTGGAGGAGGAGAACGAGTATGGGGATCCTGCTGATGCATTTCCATCATGTTTTTGCACTCATAAGACTTTCCATCTTGTTTTGTGGGTGGTGCCAATACTGAGTCTACTGCTTGTATAGTTCTCGCTTGGATTTCGACTGGGCTTCCACCGAGCCATGTGAGGGAAGATCTTTGTTGGTTCCAATGTCTTCTTTGCATCAGGGTGAAAAATCACTGAAGTAAGAAGAACTGGAAAACATGATACCTCGCCCTGCCTGAATGACCTGTACCTTTTAACAAACAAGGAAAACATGTTATCTGTAAAGTACTTAGAGTTTGATGTTGGATGGATAACATTTTGTTGTATTCCTGTGTAAAAACTTGTTATCTGTAAATCGTATGTAATATCTTCGATATGAATAAAAGTTGATATTTACTAAACTGTGTACAAAAAAATGTCTTGAATCAAACTGAATTGTGTTGGGTGTTAGTTGAATAACTGTTGATAAGGGATGGAACAATGTTGCAATATTGTTCAAACTGAGATGAATATGTGTTGTCAATGTCGTACTGATATAACTAATAACTAATTTATGTTTAACAGGTGAGGGATAAAAATTGTAGGAAATATGGAATTGGAAATTCAAACTATTATAGGTCGATAAAGGTATAACTCTTTACAGCATGAGGTCGAAATGGTAAATGGTGTAGGTTTGGCTGAGGAGATAAGTTCAAACAATTTACTCCAAGATTTTGGGTTTTTTGTTCGTAGATACTAGGTATAAACCGCGTTTAAAGGGGGAAGTGATTGAGAAATTTATAAATATGGGTAGTACGATTTGTAAAAAGAAAATACGGGGGAAGGTTAGGATGGTACGGACTCGATCTCAGAGGATTCGTCATGGCACAGAAGGATGACTGGCTATAAAAACTACTGAAGTGTTGGAGAGGATCTTCGGTTCGCTTGGTTACAATGCTGAGTTACCAGTGAGGAATGTCAGCTCGAAGGATTAGATATAAGGAGCAGAGAACTTGAGTATGCTCGTTATTTTTATGAAGTATTCTTTCGTGTATTCGTGAGTGATTCGGTAGAATGAGAAAGGTTGGTGGGTTTGATCGCTGAAGTAAAGATCAAATTTGAAGATATGAGGATCGACGAATGATGTGATTAGATACTGATTGCTTAAGTGTACCAAAGCTGTGATGGATGTTGTGTAAAGTGTTTTTTTATGAATAACATAAATGTTGTGAATGTAATAGAAATAATATAAGTCAATCGGATCCTCTATAGGGGCGAATCTGTTTTGAGACTGTTTAGCATACATTTTGAATAAATTTAAATATTTGTACAATTTTGAAAATGATGTTAATCACTATAAGTATGATAAACAAGGACTGAAAAACAAAAATATTAAAATGCAGAAGCTTCTAGCTTTGTTTTGAATGCAAAAGAAAATAGAGCTCTGACATCGTACAGTGTGAGTCATCATGAGTGAGGGAAGGTCAGGAAAAGATATGGAAATAGAGAGAAAAAATATGTTAAATAATGGGGGGGTTGTAATGATGGAAATGTGGTTTTATCAAAAAGGTACAAGGCATCTGACATGGAGAGTGGAAAGAACGCCTCAGTTCTGGAATCGAGGACGGTTCGTGCGAGGAGCAATAAATACCAGCCACATGAGAGAGAATGGATAAATAGTTTTTCTTCGTCTCCAAACAAACGTTTTATCACAAAAACTTAGAGAATACTCAAAGAGAAAGACGAAAAATTAGGGGAGTCGATAAAGAGTTATTTGAAGGCGATAAATGGTTGAAGAGGGCAAAAAATTTGGGATCTCGTAGGTGGCAGTATAGCAGCGTTGTGAGGGGAAAATTGATTTTACTGCCGATTCTTATTATGATACAGAAGGTTAGTAGAGATGTATGCGGTATATGTTGACTTATTTATATATGTTAAAGATATATGTTATACGTGAATAATTGATTAGAGGTATATGTTGAATATATACATATATATATATGCATGAATACGTAGATGGAAGAATGATAAATACCTTAACCTGTACGTAGGTCGAGCGTGAGAGGCATCTGTGTAGGTTGAAAATGTGCCTGTAGAATCTATTTTTAAGATGGGTAGGTCGTCTGTTAATGAGGTTTCGACCTTCGGTCGGACGAATGAGTCTGATAACGAAGGGGAAGGAGGATTGGAACAATTCCCAGGTTTCCCTGGTCAGTTGGTATCTTATCCCCCGGGTTCTAATGTCTTTAGAGAGTTTTGTAAAGCCAAGGCGGCTGTAGGAGAGAAGTGGGGTAAATATGTAGAGTTTGCCAATAGGCAGTTTAGGGGTGTTGTACGGTAGCGGAGGGGGAAGAGTACTTTTATCTGTTGGCAGATTTGGAAGCAGAAAAATGAGATAGGGGTATAGATGAATCGATCTCGTTAGAGTATTTCAATGGGGATGTCCGGAGTGACCTCTCGGAGGGTTTTCTGTGTTACCTATCTTAATTAGAGTATGGGTTGAGCCTTCCCCTCACTAATTTTGCGAAAGGGGATTATGAATGCAATTTGAGGCATGTCCTATTCAAATGAACGGGAACATATGGGAGGTAATAACTGTGTGTGACCATTTGAATGAAAGGTGGGAAAGGGAGGAAAAAGTGAGAAGGATAACCCTTGAGGACGTTCTGCATATTTATGGGGTAAAGAATTTTAAGGCCAGTGGGGGGTCATATTTTTGTGCGAGCATAACTCGGTATCCTTCTTTCGATCTGAATTCTGCAGGTCGAACCTGGAATGACAACATCATATGGGTGAAGGGTAATTACCTTCAAAGAGATGATGAAGAACCTTTGAACCTTCGATTTATATCGGTAAAGCAAAGTAAGTATAGACATGCATAGATATAATTATTGTTATGTTTTGTTGACAGTTGTAGTTGATAGTAAAAATGTGTTATTGCAGGTGTGAAGTCTACAATGGAAAGGAAGGAATCCCTATTGGATGAAGTTGCGGAGGATGAGACTGAACTCGAACTCATTTTGGAGGAACTCGGCCTGAGTAGAAAGAAAAGAGTTGATAGTAAGTCAGACAAGGTTAGGAAGGCTCAGTCTATCAGGTCGATGGCTGGGGTCGATGAAGGTAAAAAGCAAATAAGTGGTGAGGAGGTTCGAGCTAAGACTCTTGGGTCGGGCAATTCGGCTCAACCGAATCTTACGACGAGCAAAATAACTCTTTTTTTTTTGAAGAGACAGATGTTAAAGGCTCTACCGACCTTTAGTACCACTGGAAGTGGTGAGGTCGCGAAAAGGAAGAGGAGGAGGGTTAAACCTTTGGGGGAGTCAGGAGGGAAGGTCGTCGAGGGGCGATCTGCTTCAGTGGATGACCTCAAAAAGGTCGAGGACAGGGCAAGGTTGGCGATTCTCCAAGGAGAGGAAGATACGTGCCAAATGGTAAGTTGATATTATCATAAGGAAATGTTTAATATACTTCGAACTAATAACTGAGATCGATATTATTTTTACAGGTTGCTCGTCATGTCAAGGGGATTTGGCTCGGTATTGAAGAAGAAAAATCTGAGCTGAAGAAGGCAAAAAGTAAGCTGGAGAAAGGCCTAACTCGAGCCAAGACTGAAGCCATGAAGGAAGTCAGGCAGCTGAAGGCCACTCACGCTGTGGTGATCGGCCAGTTACAGGTCGAGGCAAAGGCTAATTTAGACGAGATAGTTGAGGAGCGTGACAGACTAGGTCGTCACTTGATGTTGAAGGGCTATTCTCAGAAGAAGGTGGATGCCATTAAGGCTGACACCTATGTTGAGGAAGGAGAGGATGAGGAAGCGGAAATGGTGGGAAACTAGGTCATCACTTGATATTGAAGGGCTATTCTCAGGAGGAGGTAGATGCCATTAAGGCTGACACCTATGTTAAAGAATGAGAGGATAAGAAAGCGGAAGTGGTGGGAATCGTGGATGGTCTGGATGGTGTCTCCCGCCAGCAGTACTTGACAACCAAGGGGATGATGTTGAGCTCCCAGAAGTTGGGAGTGAGAAGGTTCGGTAGACACGCGTTTTGTACAAGTATTTGCAAGTTGTTTGAATTGTGTGTGAGGATGAAACTTTCTGTAGATTGACTTTATTTTATAAACCTTTTATAGACAGTTAGAGAGATGAATCTTAGAATAAATGACCTAGAGTTTGGACTTGCTAGGGAAAGAGAGACCTCTAAAGCCTTGCTGTATGTGCAAGTTGAGCTACAGGTTAGATCTGTATAGGTCGTTCGACGTTCATGTTACACCAATGTTAGGTTATCAAGCAAATAGGATAGAAATGCATAACAAAAATCCAACGTTATTAATACAAAATAAGATATCGAAAGTGTGTACCTTGTACGCCGAAAGAAGATTCATGAAGTGTTAATCTGAGAATGGACTCCAAACTTTTAATCTAAAAGTACTTGGAAACAAATGTTTAGAAAACACGTAGTCTCTTAGAATGTTGTATGCATAT
Source organism: Kingdonia uniflora (assembly GCA_014058105.1). Taxonomy (NCBI): domain Eukaryota; kingdom Viridiplantae; phylum Streptophyta; class Magnoliopsida; order Ranunculales; family Circaeasteraceae; genus Kingdonia; species Kingdonia uniflora. The sequence goes on along the minus strand of JACGCM010002554.1, from coordinate 1,661,542 downwards.
ATTAGGAATTAGATTTCCTGAATAGAACTGCACTAAAACTTGTTATATTTCCTAGGTCGAATTGGATTCATCTCGTGCGCGCGAGGATAACGTACTCGTGTGTAATCGGGAATTTGTGGAGCAGTTCGATAGAATAAAAGAGGCGAACGAGAACATAGAGAATCAATACGTGAAAGTGTATTTCAGACTTGAGAAGTTGAATCAGGTCGTTTCTGACCTGACTCTTCAGGTCGAAGAGAAAGATTCTGAGATTAAGAAGGGAATAAAAGATCTATCTGAGGCCATAGATCGTGCCTAGAATCTTCAAAGTCAGGTCGACGCGCTGGCTGCGAAGGGTAAGCAGGCCGATACGGCTCAATACCGTATTCAGGCGCTGGAAAAAATAGAAGAACGATTTCGACCTGATCTTCAAAGATGTAGGAATGACCTGGAGCGAATGAGACAAAAATTCATCAAAAAGGACGACGAGCTGAGGGTAGCTCGAGAAAATCTATCGGCTTCGGAGGCCACAACTGAACATTTGCAAACAACCCTTCCCGCCAAGGATATGGAATTCCGAGAAATGTAACGTAGGTGGGATGACTTAAACGAGAGAGTTGCTCGACTTAAAACTGAAAATGATCAAGCTATTACTCGTGCCAAGAAAGTCGAGGCTAGAGAGCATTCTGGGGGAAGTAGAACTAAGGTTAAGGCTCCTTTAGTTCGAGGGGATGTAATTAGTCTCCCAGGTCGGATTAGAGAGCAGAAAGTGACGTGTCTCGAATTCAGAGGCACGTTCAAAAGGGAAATGCGAATTTGAGAGAATGCCAGCATCAGCTGGATGCTGCTCTTATTAGGGACAAAGTTTTGGAGGGGGAGATCAAAGCAAAGAAATTACTGGTGAAGAAGAAAGAAGAATTATTGAAAGGTCTGCCGGCGAGGGAAGAGTTGAACGCTGAGCTTGGGAGACTTCATACTCATATAGTAGACTTAGAAGCCATGAACCTAGCAGAGTCAGCGAAGTACATTGCCAAGTTGGAGGAAGATGTTATTTATCATGATAGGGTTGATGCATAAATAATTGAATGGAAGGATAATTGTGCTAGGTTAAAGTCTCGCCTTGAGAGGTTAAAGGTGCGATTTGTAACATCGGTAGTACCTGGTGTGTCTCGATCTGACCTGTTAAGGATGATCATTGCATATTTTGTAGATAAAGTTAAAAAACTTGAGTCAGAATGAGATACCTTGTTCAAAACTCTGCCGGACAAGGGATGCGTCTGTGGAGCTAAGATAGATCGAGGGAACTGTCTGGGTTCCATGAAGACCCAACTGGGCCCTCAAACTGCTGAATTAATTGAACAAGGTAGGGTTGTTGTGGCACATAAACTGAAAGAAAGACCTCTTGATGATGTGGGGGAAAGCATTGCTGACACTCTATCAGCAGAAAAGAATCTTCTGTAATATGATTTTGACCTGAAAATAGATAGAATTTGTCGCAGACACATTGTAAATAGATGAAAGCTAATACAACATTATCTTGTGTCTGGTGGGGTCTTTGATGTAAAACAAATTTTTACATTCATTTTAATCGTAGAAATGTAGAGAGACAGCTAAACCAAGTGATATCCTTGATCTAGGCCTATAGAAATGTCACAGATAGTTGAAAGAGAGGAAAGCTAGTATTATCTATTCTATTTTTTTTGTAGAATGTGAACGAATGTTCATGAAGAGATCGACATTGTTCAAAAAAAACTTTCATTGATAAGTTTAGAATTTACATTGGATGGAGATAAGAATCTCACTTTTGGAATTGAAAAAAATAAGCGATCAACGGAAATGGAGTAGTAAGATGCCTAACGATAGTACCGTTTCAGTCGTCTAGTGTTCCAAGGATTTAAAATGGAGATTCCCTCTTCTGTCATGAGATAGTATGATCCCAGGCCTGAGAGACCTGTGATGATGAATAGACCCTCCCAATTGTTGGCTAATTTTTCAGCGTGAGGCTCTTTGCGATGTTGAGGAATTTCTCTGAGGACGAGATCTATAATTTGGAAAGTACAGTTCCTGACCCAGTTATTATACGATCGAGCAAGCATATGATGATATCGACCCAGGTTAGCGACGACGCATTCCCTGGTCTCATCTATCATGTTGAGATTGCAAGCCAATTTGAACTCATTCTCCTCGTCAGTCAGCTCGTGATCTCGGACTGGATGATGATATATAGAAGGAATGACAGCCTCAGTACCATAAGCAAGGAGGAATGGGGTACACCCAGTGGATTGTCGGGGAGTGGTTCGATACGCCCACAGGATGTGAGGTGGTTCGCGAACCCAATTCTATTTTTTCTGTGAGTGAAGCCGCTTTTTGAGTCCATTCACGATGGTTTTATTGGTGATTTCGGTTTGGCCATTGCCTTGAGGATAATATGGATTTGATGGTGAGTGGATGATATTGTGGTGATTTAGGAAGGATACGACATTTTCTCCCATAAATTGGGGCCCGTTATCGATACGAATTAGGTGGGGGCACCTGAATCGAGTGATTATGTGGTTTCGGATAAAAGAGATGACCTCCTCTTCTTTGGTTCGACATAGTGGAATTGTTTTACCCATTTTGTAAAGTAATCGGTAGCTACGAGTAGGTAACGGCGATTACCTAGAGAGTTAGGGAATTTGCCGACGAGGTCTAGTGCCCATCTTTTGAATGGCCAGAAAACCTTGCTTGCATGGAGGTTAAGCGCAGGGGCGCGTATCATATTTCCATGTCTTTGGCAGGTGTCACACCTACGGGAATACTCTTTTGCTTGCTTCCGCATGCCGGGCCAGAATACTCCTTGAGTTATAGCTTAGCTTGTTAATGATCTACCTGCGATGTGGGAGCCACAAGTTCCTTCGTGTAATTCACGTAGCAGTTCGACTGTTTTTGACTTCGAGAGGTACTTGAGATAAGACCCCGTAACTGAGGGGCGGTAAAGTATACCGTTCTGAGTAATGCAACCCTTCGAGTTGTGGATCAGTTCTAGGCGTTCTTTTGGATCTGCTGAGAGTGGTCCGTTGCACTTGTTGTCGACACCTAGGTAGGCTAAGAAAGGCATTCGCCAATCGTTATCTCCCCCTTTATCGCCCCCAGTGTTGATTGTGCATACAGAGATAGGATCAATGTTGAAGGTTGAAATGATTTTGATTTGGAGATATCGATCTTCTGTACCCAAGACCTCGGCTAGATATGCCAAGGAATCGACGTGTCTGTTTTCCCCTCAAGGAAGATATTCAAGAGTTACTTTCGCAAACTTACTCATCTTATCTGCAATGAGGGCTGCGTATTCGATCATTTTTCCGTTTTTCTTGTATTGCTCGGAATAATGATGAACGATGAGTAATGAATTTGTGCAAACTGAGAGTTCGGGGACATCGAGCTCAAGTGCGAGGTTGAGTATGTGAATGAGAGCTTCATACTCGGTGATATTATTTGATGCCTCAAAATCCAAGCGGATTGATTTCTTAATTCTATCATTTGAAGGGGTAATCAAAACGATCCCGATTCCTGACCCTGTTGGTCCTACTGATCTATCTGTGAGAAGCCTCTACCCTGACGTAGTAATCCAGTCAGCTCGTTCATCGAATGGCTTGGGAGTTGGATTCTCTAGCTTACTTTCGGTAAGGTCTGGGTCATGCTCTTCCCACTCGGGATCCTCCACTGGAAAATCCACGAGAAAATCAGCAACGGCCTGACCATTTTCAGAATGACGTTGTTTGAACTTGATATCATGCTCGCTCAAACTGACTGACCATTGTTGTACTCTTCGTGACTTCTCTTTTTTGGAAAAAACTTCCCGAAGTGGGTAGTTCGTCATAACTTTGACTGAATGTGCTAGGAAGCAGTGCTTGAGTTTCTGCGAAGTGTAAACAAGGGTGAGAAGAAATTTCTTGATTTTAGAATACCTTGTTTCTGCTGGTGTGAGAGTTTTACTGATGAAGAAGACTGGTTTCTCAATTTTTCCTTCCAGGCGAATGATAACCAAGTTGAGAGAAGTATCTGTGACTGAAGGTAAATTATCAGTTCCTCATTACCTACTGGGGTGCTCATTATGGGATACTTCCCCAAATAGATTTTAAGATCCTGAAAAGCTGCTTCGCATTCTGGTGTCCATGTGACTTTTACAGTTGGCTGAACCTTTCATCGTTTAGTACACCCACGAAGTAATAGGAATAGCCAACGACAGCGGTTTGAAGATTTAGAGACGAAACGGTTGATCGTGGCAATCTTGCCAGCGAGTTTTTGAATGTTTTTTGTTGTCTTTGGAGATGGCATGTCAAGGAGAACCCTAATTTGATCTGGATCGGCCTCAATTCCTTTCTTGTTGATGAGGTAGCCTAGAAAGTGGCCAGAATGCACCCCGAATTGACATTTATCAGGGTTGAGACGTATTCGATAAGATCGAAGGATGTTGAATATTGTGTTAAGATCTGGGATATGATTATCTGACTGTACACTTTTGCACAAGAGATCATCGATGTAGACTTAGACAATTTTTCCCATATGTGCTTTGAACATAGCAGTCATCAATCGTTGATATGTGGCACCTACGTTCTTGAGCCTGAAGGGCATGACTTTGTAATAGTAAAGGCCACTTTCGGTGATGAATGTTGTCTTCTCTTGATCTTCTTCTAGTAGTGGGATTTGATTATACCCCGAAGCAGCGTCTATCATAGATAGGAGATCATGGCCTGCTGTTGAATCAAGGATTGATGAATGTTGAGAAGAGGGAAACTATCCTTTGGAGTGTGTTTGTTCGGATCTGTGAAATCTATGCAAACTCAGACTTTTCTATTCTTCTTTGGGACAACGACAATGTTGGATATTTAGTCTGGATACTTGGCTTCTCGAATTAATCTCACTTTGATCAATTTCTCAATCTCAGTGTTTACTTCATCTCGAAGACGAGGTGAAAGTCATCGTTATTTCTGTTTGACCGCCGTGGCGTTGATGTTGATGGCTAACTTGTGGCAAGCCATGGATGGATCGACTCCAAGCATTTCTTCGAAAGACCATGTAAAAACGTCTCGATTGAGTTGCAAGAACTGAATGAGAGCGTATTTCTTGCGCTGAACCAGTTTAATCCTGATGAGCGTACCTCTTCTAGGTTTATCGATGTTAACATATTCTGTGGGTTCTTCTGTAGGTGATTGATCGTCGTGGTAATCAATTTTCTGTAATTACTATGCGGCCAATCTGTCTGAAGTATCTAGGATGGCAGAGATAGTATTTTCACAAGCTCGAGAGATTTTATGACTACCTCTGATCTCATAAATATTGTTGTCGTATTTGAATCGGAGTGCTTGATGATAGGTGGAAGTGATTACTTCCATATTGTGTATCCAGCAGTGGCCCATAATCCCAAGATATCGAGACTTGGTATACATGACGTAGAAAACAACGTCGATAGTGGCTGGTCCTACGGTAATAGGTAATATAATCTTGCCTACTCGTTCCGCTCTGGAGCCATTGAACCCACTGATGTCTGTGTCACTCTTAATGACTTGGTCGGCCGAACCCATCTGGTCGATCGTACTCTGAAAAAGAATTTTAATACCGCTTCCTGTATCGATCATCATTGTGTGCATGCAAAACTGTTTCATCTTGAGCATTATGACTAACGCATCATGATGTGGAAACTTGACATGGCTAGTATCGCAATCCTCGAAGGAGATTTCGAGTCGGTGATTGCTCGACTCGAGAAGAAGTTTGGCTTCTTTGTCTTGAGGTATGAGATTACAGCATTCTGAGAGCCTCCGACGCTTTGATCGAATGGAATTGCTGATATGGTTGATTTCGATCATGTTGCTGAGGTGCATGTAGTAGAGATGCTTCTCCTCAGCTCTGTCGTTAACCTGAACAACTTCGAGTTACTTTTTATAGTTGCCATCTTGGTATGACTTCAGGTGAACAATGTATTCGAGCATCTATCCTTCCTTGAAAATGTGCTCGAGCAACCGCTATAGAGCATAACAATTTTCAGTAGAATGATGATTTACCTTATGGTGTAGGCAAAAAAGTTAATTCTAGATGGGCTCCAGTGGCTGAGAAGCAAGGTAGAGCGCGTCTTTCAATAGTAGTCGAAAAATTATAGAAATTCAGACGTTCAGCTTCGGGTGGACGGGTTTGTTTTGTGAACCACTTCTCCGAGGGTATCCAGTGTTTCCCTTGGTGCGTTTCTGATCTCCCTGTTCATCTTTAGGCGCGTTGGTTTGTTCTGCAGGTGGGGATTTGGTGGAGAGGACAGACTTAGTGGACTTCTGTCGCTCAAACATTATCCTCTCCAAGTCGACGTAACCGTTGATATTTGGTGATCATCTCCTCTAACGTTGCAGGTTTGTTAAGGAAAATGTACTTTTTGGCCTTGCAATCGAGCCGGAGAGCATTTGTGAAAGCGGTAACGGCTATTTTTTGGTTGAGATTATCCACCTTTCTTGCAAGCTTTAGGAATTTCTTTGAGAAGTCTTCAACCTTTTCTCCGTGTGACTGCTTAAGACTGATAAGAGAATACAAGTTCTCCTCTTTATCTCTATTGTGAGCATATGTCTTGATAAACTATTTCTGTAGCTGATCAAATGTGTAGATAGATTCCTCAGGAAGAGAATGGAACCATCGAAGTGGCTCCTCTTGTAAACTTGTGGCGAATAGGCAGCAGAGAATGTGGTTGAGATTGGGGTATAACCTCAATGAATCACGGTATTGCTGGATATGCTCCTTCGGGTCAGTACCCTTGCACTTGTGAATTTGAGGAGTATGGAAACCTTTTGGTACTTCCATATCGAATAGTTATTTGGCAATTAGACTTCCTTGTAACTTCGTGGTATCGCCGGTAGTACCTAGAACTTGTGCCTCGATCAACTCCTTAATTCGTTGATCCATATGCTCTTTTGTGACGTAATGACGAGTTGGTTGAATCGCTGGGCGTGTAGGCAAGGGATGATAAGTTCCCGTACCTTTACTCAAGCGATCTCGTGCTGGAACTTGATGTAGGGATCGCTGGTCTTCTTCCTGACGGACGAAAATCTGATAACCTCGGCCGACTTCTGATTGAACTTCTCCCCCCAAATGGATGGAGGGTTGCAGTCCGTGTAGTAGATTTTTGGAAATGGCTTTACTAGTGGCTCCCTGAGGTCCCAATCTTTCCCTTACTAAAATGCGGGAGGTTTCTGGGAGTTGATCATGACCTCTGGTTGGAGGAGCCTGCTGAGTGTTTTGAAGGTACTTGAGTACAGTCGTTATTTGATCTTCGTGCCATTTGAGCGCTGCCAAACTAGCTTGTCGCTCTGCATCGAGCTCCTTCTCTCAGATCCTGCAATTTTTTGTCAACTAAAATTTGAGTTCGGCACGCTTTTTTGCCTCTGCGTAAAGATTCGCCCGTAACTCGGTGAGCTGTCCTAGATCCATAGAAATTTCGAGCTGAGTTCTTGCGGCTTGTCGTCTGGAAGAAACCATAATTGAAAATTGTAACGAAAGACTGCCTTAGGATATCGTAGAAATGCAATATTTCCCACAGACGACGCCTAATGTAATGGCCAAATTCTGTAAGCTCAATTTGATTAGGAATTAGCTATCACACCAATGAACCTGTAACAATACTCTACTAGAAAATGGGAAATGAAAATAGGTATTTTAGCGTGGAAAACCTCTGAATAGGTAAAAAAAACTACGACCTTGCATGGAGGATTTTTGTAAAAGTCTCTTTATTGCTTCGAGAGGATATCTTTATTACAAGTGATCTCTAGAATCTAGAAATGTTTTTGATCTCGTAAATAAGAAGTTTAAGTCTTTCTTTTCGGTCCCTGTCTCTTCTGGAACTTTTCCTTTTTATAGGTTTCTCCACAGCTCTTCATCATGCTGGAACATGTTTTTTGAATAACGTGGTTAGTGGTGGTTGACTGAATAACTGACGAGTTCATGGGAGACAGGTGTCTTTGACTGGATAACATTTTCTGGGTTTAACTCGACCCACGTTCTTGAGTAGTTCGTGGGGATGGTTGGAATACTAACTGGAGTTTTGAGTGCTAAAATTACGTGAGCCTGAGATGGAGGTAAATTGATCTGTATGAGCTCGATTATGAGTGAGATCGAGGGATAAGTCCCTAGAATTGCCCCCTCACAACCGAAGTCACGAGTGGCTTTGGTTGAGAAAAATTATGTGAAAAGTTTAAAATTTGAAACGGAGTAATGATGGCGTTTGACTGGGTGGCAGTTACGTGATATTGGGAAGCGATGGGCATTAAATGCTGATACGGATTTATGTGACGGTTGCTTTTGAATAGTCGCGTTCGTAATGAATGATGACGTTTGGGAAAACGTACCTGCACAATAAATTTAGGGTTATATAAAGAATACCTGTAGCAAATCTTTGGAGTAATTTCTGTATGCGTAACTCTTTCTGAGATGGTAAAAACTTGGAGTATGGTTCTTGAAGAGAGGATTGCGTCTGAAGCTCAGAAGTTGAGGTTAAAATACTTTGGTGACCACTCTTTGGAAATGGTGATCCCAGACCCTGTTCCCCCGACGTACCAAGGCTTGTCAGGAGAAGAAGCGGTTCAAGCTGAGGAAGATTTCTACTATAAGTGGAGATTTCATATATTCGTCTTGAAAGGCGAGGAACGTTTGGCCTGTCTCCGCACCCTTGCGAAAGACAGGGTTAGGGCTTCATATGCAGGGAAAAGTGTATCGGTGGGACATATATGTTGATTTCTTGTATCGCCATGGATTCTAAGGTTGGGCCCTCTTCATCTCTACCAACTCTTCGGTGGTGGTGGTTATAGAAGAGGCGGTGATGGAAGTGGAGGAGGAGAACGTGTAGGGGTATCCTGCTGACGCATTTCTATCATGTTTTTGCGCTCAGAAGACTTTCCATCTTGTTTTGTGGATGTTAATAATGGGTCTGCTGCTTGCATAGTTCTAGCTTAGATTTCGACTGGGCTTCAACCGTGCCATGTGAGGGAAGATCTTTGTTGGTTCCAATGTCTTCTTTGCATCAGGGTGAAAAATCACTGAAGTAAGAAGAACTGGAAAACATGATACCTCGCCCTGCCTGAATGACCTGCAGCTTTTAACAAGCAGAGAAAACTTGTTATCTGTAAAGTACTTGGAGTTTGGTGCTGGATGGATAAAATTCTATTGTATTCCTCTGTGAAAACTTGTTATCTGTAAATCGTATGTAATATCTTCGATATGAATAAAATTTGATATTTTCTAAACTTTGTACAGACAAATGTCTTGAATCGAACTGAATTGTGTTGGGTGTTAGTTGAATAACTGTTGATAAGGGATGGAATAATGCTGCAATGTTGTTCAAGCTGAGATGAATATGTGCAGTCAATGTTGTACTGATATAATTGATTTATGTTTAACAGGTAAGGGATAAAAATTGTAGGAAATGCAAAATTGGAAATTTAAACTATTATAGGTCGATAGAGGTACAACTCTTCGCACCATGAGGTTGAAATGGTAAATGGCATAGGTTTGGCTAAGGAGATAAGTTCAAACAATTTACTCCGAGATTTTGGGTTTTCTGTTCATAAATACTAGGTATATACCGCGTTTATAGGAGGAAGTGATTGAGAAATTTATAAATATGGGTAGTACGATTTGTAAAAAGAAAATACGGGGAAGGTTAGGATGGTACAGGCTCGATCTCAGAGGATTCGTCATGCCGCATAAAAACGATTGGCTATAAATACTGCTAAAGTGCAGGAGAGGATCTTTGGTTCGCTTGGTTACAATGCTGAGTTACCAGTGAGGAATGTCAGCTCGAAGGATTAGATATAAGGAGCATAGAACTTGAGTATGCTCGTTATTTTTATGAAGTATTCTTTTATGTATTCGTCAGTGATTCAGTAGAACGAGAAAAGTTAGTGGGTTTGATCGCTGAAGTAGAGAACCTTTAACAATACTCTACTAGAAAGTGAGAAATGAAAATAGGTGTTTTAGCGTGAAAAACCTTTGAATAGATAAAAAACCACGACTTCGTATGATGGATTTTTGTAAAAGTCTATTTATTGCTTGGAGGGGATATCTTTATTACAAGTGATCTCTAGAATCTAGAAATGCTTTTGATCTTGTTAATACGAAGTTTGAGTCTTTCTTTCCGGTCCCTGTCTCTTCTGGAACTTTTCCTTTATATAGGCTTCCCCACAACTCTTCATCGTGCTAGAAAACGTTTTCTGAATAACGTGGTTAGTGGTGGTTGGCTGAATAACTGATGAGTTCGTGGGAGATAGGTGTCTTTGACTGGATAATATTTTTGTTGTTTAGCTCGACCCACGTTCTTGAGTAGTTTGTGGGGATGGTTGGAATGCTTACTGGAGTTTTGAGTGCTGAAATTGCGTGAGCCTGAGATGGAGGTAAATTGAATTGCGTGAGCTCGATTATGAGTGAGATCGAGGGATAAGTACTTTCAAGTTCATCATATCTGGAAGCTCAAATAGATCCCTAAGTCGGCCAAAATTCTTAAATTTTACAAAGCATACCATGGGAACAATTCCTAAAAGGATTTATGATCCAAGTATGTTGTATATTTCTTGGAGGGAATATTGCAGTGGATAAGACAAATATTTTCAAGGATATGTGTTGTAATAGTGACAGTGTTGCCCAGGGAAAGGTCAATTTTTATGCATCATTTGTCATGAAATCTGAAGATGTCCATGTGCTAAAAAGGAAGAGACCAAGTGACTTATCTGAAGAGGAATTGGATGAGATCCCAGATTCTAGTGATAGTAATTGTGATGATGAGGGAAACACATATAAGAATCTTTCTAATTTTTCTGAATATGGAGATGAGTATGTTGTTGAATCTGGTGGTGAAGAACCTGAAAAACCTATTATACAAGTAATTAATGTTGTTGAAGAACAACATTTTAAAGAACAACATTTTGAAGAAAATCAGTTTGAACAAAATCATATGGAGGAGGAAGTTGATTCAAATTCAAATAATGATATTAACAATTTGGAGCCTGAAGATGGTTACTACAATACTTACTCTTCACAAGATGGAGATGGTATACCTACCATTATGGATTTAGCAAAGCATGAAGAATTTAAACAATATGTGATGGAGACTACCAATATATATTTGAGGCTGAGGAAGAAATAGAATTTGGAGATAGTACTTAATACTCCAATAACTTGGACCCAATTGTTGTTGGTATGGAGTGGCCAACTGTGTATGAGGCAAGAAACTACATTAGGACATGGCCCATTATGAACAAGTTTACATATATGCAAAGGAAAAATGATAGTTATAGGCTAAGGTTCAAATGTACATATGAGAATTGCAGTTGGATACTATATGTGAGAAGATCCCCTGATGGACATACAATGACTGTTAAAGGTTCAAGTTTCTTGGAACATACCTGTAAAGGAAATAGTGATGACAAAAATCAATTAGGAAATACTCTATGGGTTGCCAACTACTGTGAGGATGTATTGAGGAATAACAAGCAGTCTAGGCCTCTTGATGTTAAGACAACAATAATGAGGAAATTTGGGATTGATCTTTCATATTGGACTTCATGGAATGCATGGACTATATGTATGGAAAGGATTGTGGGCTCATATGATGAAGGATATTTTAAGATGCATGCTTTAGTTGATAAGCTCCTTATAGCAAACCCTGGTAGTGTGATTGGTTGTAGCTCAGATCCATCAACATTGCAGTCGACTGGTAGTTTTGTAATGTTCAAGGCTTCATTGGATGGTTGGTTGAATGGTTGTAGGCCAATTCTTGGTCTAGATGGGTGTTTCTTGAAGGGCAAATATGGTGATGCTTGTCTGTCTATTATAGGCCTTGATGGAAACAATGTATTGTTCCTAATTGTAACATATTTATGGAGAAGTGAGTGTTATGACACATGGAACACATTTTAAAAATACTGCAGCCATGGCTTGAACAACATAAAACCAAGTTGACATTCATCTCTAATAGGCAAAAATTGTTAATTAAAGTTGTAACAGATAACTATTCACATTGCAATCATAGGTTTTGCTTTAGGCATATGTACAAGAATTTCAAACAAACCTTTAGAGGTACACATTTGGAGAAACTATCTTGGAATACAGCAAGAGCTTACAGAGTGGTTGACAAAGATAATTTCTTTACACAACTTGAAGTAGACCATCCTGAAGCAAAGAGATGGTGAGAGAGGGAAGCTCCTAAAACTTGGTGCAGTTTCCATTTTGACACAACTGCAAAATGTGAGAAATTAACCAACAATTTCAGTGAGTCATTCAACAAGTGGATTTTGAAGATTAGGGATAAACCACTTCACAAGGCAGTGCAGAAGCTCAATAAGATGATGATGACTTTCATGTATGAAAGAAGGAACAAGGCAGAAACTTGGGACCAACAAGGTTTGATTCCTAGGACAGTGACTCGTATTGAGAAGATGAAGAAGAGCTATGGCAAGTATGATATTACAGGTGCATCTAAGAAGAGGCACACAACATCAAAAGATGGGCAACAATAGTCAATGAGTTTGGATGACCAAGAATGTGAATGTAAACAGTGGCAAATCTCTAGACTACCATGTGTTCATGCAGTGTGTGTTCTTGTTCCTATGAGGAGACCATGGAAAAAGTAAATGCCTATAACTATCTAACTTGTTTAAAGTTATTTTCTTTTTAATTTTAATATTTTTTGTTTAGTAATGCATATATGCAGATATTGTAGTAAATAATGTCTTCTTATGTTGTTACATATGCTGATGCCATTTATGTTGTAGAAGATGAATCAAATTGAGGGAAGGTAATTTGAACTACATAGTAAATACCATTATATTTTGTTTCAAAAAAAAATTAGTCTTTTATTTGGATTTTGATAATTATTTCAGCCCCCAAGAAAGGTCAGACCACCACCACTTATTAGGCCAGCTGGGAGACCAAGAAAACAAAGAAGAAAAAATACAAATGAACTTAATGGCAATGGAGGGAAAAGAAAATGTGGCAAGTGTGGAATGTTTGACCATAATAAGAAAACATGCAAAGGTCCACCTGCATTGCCTCAGCCTCCAATAAGAAGGCCTATTTCCAGACAAGATACACATGTGAGTCAAAGAAAACTAAGAGCTAACGTGGGATTTAATATTAGAAATGATGAACCAATGAGCACTAGAGGCATACCAACTATTAGGGGAGGAGGTAGATTAGGAGGGAGGGGAAGTGGTAGATCAAGTACAGCTACAGGTGGTAGATCAAGTGCAGCTGCAGGTGGTAGATCAAGTGTAGCTGCAAGTGGTAGATCAAGTGCATGAAGTGGTAGATCAAGTACATGTGGTTGATCAAGAGGGAAATCAAGTAATAGTCAATCTAGAGGGAGGGGTTCATATAATGCTTATATTGGTAAATGGTTTAAATGTAGTCAAGGTAGTGGCCCAAGGAGTACAATTGATACACAGCTTAGTCATTCCAATCAATCAAAAACTGTAGTTCCCACACAGTCTAGCCAGACACATGTTGTACCCCTAGAAAATCCCTATAAAAAGGCTTAAAAACCACCTAAACCAAGTTGAAGATCTAAATTATGCATTGTTGTAATTTTTTTTAGGGTTTCAGAAATATGACTAAATTCTGCATATATGCAGTTTTTTTTGTTTTAAGGATTTGACTCTAAATTATGCTTGGTTACAGTTTTACTTTTACAATTGTGTATTCTGTACTATGGTGTGTGTTCTGCAGTATTGAAATTTATGTCTTAATTATGGATTCTGGCACAATGTTGCATAATTCCAAACATCATTTAAGTTGACATTTATCCAAACTGGTTGTTACATTAATGAAAGAGTATAACATCTTGAAGTACACTTATTACACTTTAACTTTTCCTTTAAAGTCCCTAATAAATTCATTAGACCTATTGTGATATTCATCTTGATATTCACACGTGCTTTCTTCTCAGCTTCACTAAATCCCTCCTTTGACTCAGACTGTGATATGGCATCTCTCAGCATATGAACTTTTTGTATTCATCATTTTGGCACTTCAAGTACTTCTCCCCATTACTTCTTGGTTGCATAGATGTCTTCAAATTTCTAATTCCTGTACATCCCTTCATGTGATAATGTGTTTTTCTCTATGGACATGATCTCCACCAATGATCAGTCTTTTCACATCCAAAACAACTAGTTTGAGTCTGATCTTTTGATGATCCACTAACACCTTCAACTTCTTTCAATGCATGATCCAACCACTAGAATAAGCTGTAAGAAGATAAATGACACTGCAAGTATTTCCGGCCATAATTTTTGGGGGGTGTACGTGAAACATCCATTTTTTGGAGTTTTCTTCATTTAGTGTCTAGAGTAGGCCTCAGCATTTTCTCGTGGTTATCCGGCGTCAGGGAGTGCACGAGGAACGACTACAGCTGGATAGACTGACTCTGAACAAGTAAGTGGGTTTCTAACTCTTTGTTCTAAAAATTCAACCCTATGCCTTTTACAGAGTATGAAAAACTAGTAAGAATGTCTTCCTTTAGAAAATAGAGCTCTATTTGAATAAACTATTTTCTATTCGAATAGAGATGGAAAGATTCCTTCTATTCGAATAGGATTCTGTCTATTCGAATAACTTACCTCAGCGTGATTTCAAGCTTAGAAAGATTTCTTCTATTTGAATAGGATTTTGGTCTATTCGAATAACTTACTTCAGCGTGATTTCAAAGCTTGGAAAGATTCCTTCTATTCGAATAGGATTCCTTTCTATTCGAATAACTTATCTCAGCGTGATTTCCAGCTTGATCCTATTCAAATAGGATTGTTCATTTTCGAATAGAGCCCGTGTTTTATGTTTTACTATTTAAGACATGCTTACCTTTTTTTTAAGACTCACTTCTTGAAAACCTATATTTTTAAGGGATTGCTTTCGAGAGTGAAGAGAGATCTTCTTTGAGCGATTCAAGAGAGAATCAAATCACTCAAATCTTGAATCAATCTATTGATCAAAAAACCCTAGTCATGCATTAAAGAACTTGAGCGATTCAAGACTTGGAGTTTCGACGAGAGATTGAAGCGTGGCGTTGCGAGAACGCATGATTGATTGTAAGAAGATTACTTAGAAGAGAGATAACCATGAGAGGTGTTTATCGAGTCTGTAAGTGATTAAATTCTTGTAGTTCCTTTTCATATAGTGGATTATTTAGTTGTCGGGGATTCGGCAGTGACCTGTAGGTTTTTCTCCTGAGAAAGGTTTTCCCACAGGGTTAAAAATCGTTGCATGCTTCATTAATTTCCAACTACTTGTTTGACATTAGATAATTGGATTAACTTTATTTAAGTTTATCTTAGGCCATTAATTCAAAGAAATTAGGACCTGACGATTTAGACCTAAAACAATCAAAATTAATTAGTCTCAAGAGTCTAGGAATTTCAATTGGTATCAGAGCGGTTATGTTTTGAGGTTTAACAGCCTTCGCGTGGATCCCGGATGGTTCGCTTGAGAATAATGAGTTCCGAGAAGTTTGGAGGTCCTGTAAATCGCCCTCCACTTTTTGATGGCAAAGATTACCCATACTGGATAGTCCGAATGGTTGCATTCTTACAATCAATCGGAGAAGATGTATGGATTACCATTAAGGATGGTTGGTCGCATTCTACTGAGATGCAAGGAGCACCAGGGGATTCTATAGAGGTACGGAAGCCTAGGAATCAATGGACAAAGGATGAAAAGGATGCCGCCGACTATAATTCTAAAGGCCTCAATGCAATCTTTATGGCTGTGAGCCAAAGTGAGTTTCGACAACTCTCTGCTTGTACCACTTCAAAAGAAGCTTGGGACATTCTAGTTTGAACTCATGAGGGTGATGATACAGTTAAGAAATTTAAGCTACAGATGCTTACTTCACAATTTGAGAATATCAAAATAAGTGAAAATGAACCGTTTGATGAATTCAATGCGAGGCTAAGTGATATTTCAAACACTAGTGCCGCATTAAGAGATCCTTATTCTGATGTTCAGATTGTTCACAAAGTCCTAAGGTCTCTTCCTAAGAGCTTTAGATCCAGACGCGATGCTATCGAGGAGGTTCAAGATCTTAAAAAATTGAAGCCCGATACATTAGCTGGAAAATTGCGAACGTTTGAACTTGAGATAAGGATGGAGAACCCTGAGAAGAATAAGAGTGTTGCTTTCAAGTCTTCATCTTACTCCTTTTCTTCCAAAGGTTTTAAAGAGGTTGATCACTCATTTATCTCAGATGATGATGAAGGTTCAGATATAGATTCATCAATTGCTTTTATTAGTCAGCAGTTTTAAAAAATCTTAAAGAAACGACAGTTTCAAAAACAAGAACAAAAACAAGGTTCAATCAATGAACTATAAACCGCAACCTCATGATCGGGTCAAGACATATAACCGGCAAACCAACAGTGATACTGACCTTAATCAAGTTAAATGCTTTAAATGTCACAAGTTTGGTCATTATGCCCATAGTTGTCCTAGTAAGAAATCTGGCACTAATCATAAAGCTATGAATATCAGTGTCACTTGGGATGACAGTGATGATGAACATGATAACAATGAGATTCATTCCCAAGTAGTTGATAACGGAAATTTTATTGCTTATCCTGCTTTTCTTACTTGTGGCAATAGTAATTTTGATGTCTTTGAACTTGAAAATTCTGATGAAAATCAGAGTAATCAAGAACAAGATGAGTTTGATGACCCGACTCTTAAGGACTTGTATGCTCAAACTCTCGCTAAGTGTATGAAACTAGGTAAACGTAATAAAGTCTTGAAAGACCAAGTTGATACACTTACATGTGAACTTTAAAGCAAAATTGAGAGTACAAGGTACTTGAGAATAAGAAATAATGCCTTAGCGACAAAGTTGTTTTTCTAGAAAAAGAAGTTAATGATGTGAAAGAGAAAATGAAATCAACTTTGGATGAACTTCGTTTGGCTAAGCTTGATATAGTTTTATCTCAGCAGAAATTGAGAAGTTCTGTCATGAGGCCAAGAACATTGATAAAATGTTATGTATGGGAATGACAGACAGTGACAAAAGGGGTCTAGGATATGAAGAATCTCTTCCGGGTGCCAAGACTCCCCAAATCATAAAGTTTATGAAAGCAACTGCTGCTACCTCGTTTCCTAAACATAATATGATATCTACTACTCATGATCATGCCCAAAGTGTTTCTTACTCTCAAATTTACTATTGTAGTCTATGTGATAGAAAGGGGCATATTGCATCGTACTGTAGATTTGTTGGACCTTATCAATCATATGTTCGCCCTTTTGATGGATATCGATATAATTATAATGCAATGTCTACTAACGTGAAACGTAAGAATGTATCTAGATGGTTTGCACAGGAAACTACAGGTCGAAGAACTCTTCGGATATGAAAGATGGATTTGGCACCTCAGATAAGGTGTAATGTTGCACTAACTGCCCTGAATGCTTTCAAGTCAGTTCAATGGTATATGGATAGTGGGTGTTCCTGTCATATGACTGGTGATGAATCCAAATTGTGTCATCTAGAGAGTATTCAGGGAGGTGATGTTACGTTTGGTGATGGAAGCACATCCCCTATGGTTGGAAGGGGACAGGCCGAAGGACTCGGTACTCCGGTAATTGATAATGTTCTCTTGGTTAAGGGGATGAAGGTGAATCTTTCGAGTGTCAGCCAACTATGTGATACGGATCATACTGTTACATTTTCCAAAGGTGGATGTGAGGTTTTGAACTCTCAAGGACAACGTGTGATGCATGCTGCTAGAACCGCTGATAATTGTTATGCTGTTTAACAAGAAGTTATACTATGTAACAAAGCAAAACTAAATGATGTGGAGTTATGGCATCAAAGGTTGGGACATATAAACTTCAATAATTTGTCCAAGATTATAAGTAAATAGCTGATTCGGGAAGTTCCAAAGTTGGGAAGATTAAGCAACGTGGCTTGCGGTCCTTGTCAAGTTGGCAAGCAAACAAAAAGCTCTCACAAGAATATTGCTACTACTCGGACTCTTGAGCTGATACACATGGATTTGATGGGTCCTATGAGAACGGCATCCTTGGGATGTAAAAAACACATTTTAGTAATGGTAGATGACTTCTCTCGGTATACATGGATAACACTTTTGAGAGAGAAGTCTAACACATTTGAAGAATTCCGTACTATGTCACTTCGAATCCAAAATGAGAAAGATTGCTCTATTGATAAAATTCGAAGTGATCATGGAGGCGAGTTTAAGGATACTAGGGCGATTGAGTACTATACTTCTAATGGGATTAAACATGAATTCTTTGCTTCAATCACTCCACAACAAAATGGAGTTGCAGAAAGGAAGAATAGAGTTCTTCAAGAAATGGGCCGTGTCTTTCTTCATAGCAAGGATCTTCCGGCACACTTTTGGGGGGAGGTCATTCATACTGCGTATTATACTATTAATAGAGTATATCTACGTCCACTTACCTTAAACACGCCCTATGAATTGCGGTTTGGAAAGAAGCCGAATGTCCATTATTTCTGGGTTTTTGGAAGTAAATGTTTCATCTTTAGAGATCGAGAAAACATTGAGAAATTTGACTCTCGAAGTGATGAAGGTATTCTTTTGGGCTACTCAACAAATAATAGAGCATTTCGAGTGTACAATTTGGGAACCAAAGTGACGATGGAGTCCTGTAATGTGGTAGTAGATGATACTTATTCCATTGGTTCTACAAATATGAGAGAAGATGACTGTACAATGGAAAGTCTAAAACCATCTACTGATATTCTTACATCGAGTCCTACATCAAAGAATAATTCTTCGTTGCCTACTCAACGACTTCCAGTTCTGACATCCCCTCCAGTTCTAAGTGTACCGCAACTCGGATGGCATCAAGTTTGTAAGGATCACTCACATGCCGATATTATTGGGGATATTACTTCTCGGGGTCAAACTAGAATCCAACACCATGAGACGGTTTACTGTGCTTGTTATGTTTCCGTGATTGAACCAACCACGGTAAAGGAAGCTCTTTTAGACAAATATTGGCTTCATGCAATGCAAGATGAGCTTCGGCAGTTTTAACGTCAAGATGTTTGGGATTTGGTTCCACGTCCTTCAAGTACAAATGTTATTGGGACTAAATGGGTTTATAAGAACAAATATGACGAACTTGGGAATGTAGTTCGAAATAAAGCTCGATTGGTCGATCAAGGGTACAATCAAGTAAAATGTGTTGATGTTGCTGAAACGATTACCCCTACTGCAAGACTTGAGTCTATTCGGTTATTGTTCGCTCTTGCTTGCAATCAAAAATTCAAGTTATATCAAATGGATGTGAAGAGTGTGTTTCTGAACGGGCTCTTAGAGGAAGAAGTGTATGTGTCTCAACCAAAAGTGTTTAAAGATCCTCATCATCCCGATCATATGTTCTACTTGAAGAAGGCTATTTATGGTTTGAAGCAAGCTCCTCACGCTTGGCATGAACGGCTTTCCAATTTCCTCTTAGCTAAGGGATTTGTTTGAGGGGGAGTTGATAAAATGTTGTTTATCTAACGGATGGGAGGCGCGATACTAGTTGCTCAGGTATATGTAGATGATATTATGTTTGGCTCTACTTCAAGTTCACTAACCTCTTCTTTTGCAGCTTTAATGAAAAGTGAATTTGAAATGAGCATTGTTGGGGAAATAACTTACTTCTTAGGTTTCCAAATACGACAAATGGATAGAGGAATGCTTATTTCTCAATCCACGTATGCTAGAGATCTTGTGAAGAAGTTTGGTCTCTCTTCTATAAAGCATGCTAGGACACCCATGAGTACCACAACAAAGCTAAGTAAGGACTCGGCAGGTAAGGATGTTGATCAAAAGACGTATAGAAGTATGATAGGTAGTTTACTTTATCTTACTGCTACTCGTCCTGATATTATGTTTAGTGTATGTATATGTGCTCGTTATCAAGGTAGTCCGAAAGAGTCACATTTACAGGCTGTTAACCGCATTATTCGTTATGTATATGGGACTTCTGATTTTGGCTTATGGTATTCACATGACACAACCTCCGAGGTTATTGGGATTCTGATGCAGATTGGGCAGGTAATGGAAATGATAAGAAGAGCACTTCTGGTGGATGCTATTATATTGGAAAATAATCTTGTGGTTTGGCAGAGAAAGAAGAAGAATTGTATTTCCCAATCTACAGCAGAAGCGGAGTATATTGCTACGGGTAGTTGTTGCACTCAATTGATTTAGATGAAATAGATGGTGCTTGACTATGGAATAGTCCAGGAGACAATGTCAGTGTTTTGTAACAATACGAGTGCGATCAATATCACCAAGAATCCTGAACAACATTCTAGAACCAAGCATATCAACATTCGGTTCCACTTCATCCGAGATCTTGTTAAGCGTAAGATAGTCAGTGTTGAGTATGTTCCTACAAAGAGTCAGTTAGCCGATTTTTTCACCAAGCCGTTAGATGCTATGAGGCTTGAGCTTTTGAGACGGTCAATTGGTGTCTGCTATATTGATTAGGTATGTCTTTTCCTTCCTTTTTATACTATTTTAGTCGATTATCACAGTGATATATGCTTGGTCAGATATGCTTTCTAATTTCATGTTAGGACAGTTCAGTATAGTGTTTACTTGGATTTGATTTCGCTTACGGTAGTAAACTATCGTATGCTTAGATACATAGGCACTCAGTGATATTATGCTTTAGGATACATGTAGAGACTTCGTACCTAATGTTATGTGAGGATCTCGCCTTCTTTATTAACTTCGAGTGTTTTGAAACTTACTTCTCCTTTTGATCTTGTTGTTTTGATCTCATTTTGTTTCCTTACTCAATTGTCAAATGGTAAGCTCAAGTTCAAGTTAGTTTAATAGAACATTCTATATTTTTATTCGAGGTGAAAAAGTGATTGTGTTCAACCGAAGATATGATAATAGGCGTTTTATTGCTATACATTTTTGGCCTTTGTTATGTCTAACCCTATTTTTATCCACTTGCAACCCTTTTACAAAGTATGAAAAACTAGTAAGAATGTCTTATTTTAGAAAACAGAGCTTCTATTCGAATAGACTATTTTATATTCGAATAGAGATGGAAAGATTCCTTCTATTCGAATAGGATTCTGTCTATTTGAATAACTTACCTCAACGTGATTTCAAGCTTGGAAAAATTTCTTCTATTCGAATAGGATTTTGGTCTATTCGAATAACTTACCTCAGCGTGATTTCAAAGCTTGGAAAGATTCCTTCTATTCGAATAGGATTCCTTTTTATTCGAATAACTCACCTCAACGTGATTTCCAGCTTGATCCTATTCGAATAAGATTGTTCATATTCGAATAAATCCCGTGTTTTATGTTTCACTATTTAATACATACTTACCTTTTTTTTTAAGACTCACTTCTTGAAAACCTATATTTTTAAGGGCTTGCTTTTGAGAGTGAAGAGAAATCTTCTTTGAGCGATTCAAGAGAGAATCAAATCACTCAAATCTTGAATTAATCTATTGATCAAGAAACCCTAGTCATGCATTGAAGAACTTGAGCGATTCAAGACTTGGAGCTTCAATGAGAGATTGAAGCAAGGCGTTGCGAGAATGCGGGATTGATTGTAAGAATATTACTTGGAAGAGAGATAACCATGAGAGGTGCTTATCGAGTCTGTAAGTGATTAAATTCTTGTAGTTCTTTTTCATATAGTGGATTGTTTAGTTGTCGGGGATTCGACAGCGACCTGTGGGTTTTTCTCCTGAGAAAGGTTTTCCCACAGGGTTAAAAATCGTTGCATGCTTCTTTAATTTCCAACTACTTGTTTGACATTAGATAATTAGATTAACTTGATTTAAGTTTATCTTAGGCCATTAATTCAGAGGAATTAGGACCTAACGATTTAAACCTAAAATAATCGAAATTGATTAGTCTCAAGCGTCTAGGAATTTCAGTAAGATGTAAACAACTTCCTTAAACCATTCCAGGTAGGGTTTTTACAACTTATGTAGACCTAAGGACAATCTTTTGCACTTTGAGTATCAAGAAAGCACATTTCACAAAAACCTGCAATATGAATTTAAGGTTTTACAACACAATTTCAAGAATTTAGGGATTCCCAAAATTAAACACAATGGAATTAGGGAGGGTTTTCTTACCTTAGGTGATTCATCACCGCTTTGCTTACCTCTGCCCATTGTAGAAATCAGGAAATTAGAAGCTTCGATCAAAGAAGAGGATAAGAGAAATGGGTTTAGAGATGTTTAGGGTTTGTAATTGTGAAATTTGGGAAGTTCTGCAAATTAGGGTTCTTCAAGTGGTGATTAACAGAGAAGAAGAAGAATCTGGGTGTATATAACAGTCAAATTTTAAACAAATTTTAGCCGTTCAGATTAACCCGCTTGTCATTTGTTTGAGTGTTAGATGTTTAAGGGTATTTGAAGTCTTTTTCCAGATCTTGACTTGGTATTCCCGAGTCAATGAGTTGACTCTGGTCTGACTTTGGCCGGAATTTGGATTTGGGGTCCAAAGTCAAACTTTTGCCAAATGTGGGGGGCAAGCCCAAAGCTGTCCACTTATATGGGGTCCAAAGTCTAATTCACTCTATTTAATACAATTCTAAAATTCCCCAATTGGAGGAAAACTTGTAGACCGTCAAAAGCAAGGTATACAAATTTTCTTAACTCTAATTTCACTCTTTTTCATAGTCCTTAAAGTCCAAAAGAACTCGTCATCTTTCTACAATTTAGGACACCTCTTAAAATAAAAGAGACACATAACAATGATGGCACCACAGTGGTAGTTTAAGATCCAAAGCTTTATGCTCCCCAAGATAGTAGGGAGCTTGGAACTCAGGCACGAGGAAAAGAAGAAGAATTTTTTTAAATGTAGGCACTGCTTGAACAAAATTATTGATTTGAAACTCAAAAAAGTAAAGAAAAATAGCATCAGCTAACTCCAGGCACCATTGGAGACAGTCTATTGTATTTCGAGTAATGTGAGGTAAGTAAGGTATGAAGCTTGTTAGGAATGGTTCGATGGAGACCCGAATCGGGTTGGGGCGTTCTCCACCAACTCCTAAATTAACCCACAAGCTAGGTATGGTGAGAGTTTTTATATAAGCTTTAGGGTTAACATTAACCATTTTGTGGTAGAGAGAATAGAGTAACTTTTGACAGCATCTCCAAGAGAGGTTATATGCATTCCGATTTTGGATTCAGCATACCACTTTGCTCTAATAGAATTCTCTCTCATTCATATTTTTATAAAAAAATTGGGAGCCAAAAATGTTGTTGTATGAGAGGGAGAAGAAAGGAAGAGAATAGATATTTGCGGGGGACTTACAATAGTAGTATGCTCTAACTCCACATCCTTCTCCTCGAGATACTAAAATCCTAAAAGCGTTTACCCATTTTAAAGTCAGCTCCTTCCTCAATTACTATTCTGTAACCCCATCCCAAGGGAGATAGATAGATCTAAAGTGACCCCACTATCTCCCCCAGATCTCCAACCCCAACTTCAATCTTCCTCATTTCATCCTAATTGTTTACATTTTTTTTAGCTGGGTAACTCTAAATTTGCCCAAAAACAAGGAAAGTTTGTATCTTTATGATGGTTAAAGGAGTGTTTTTGATTGCTTTGGTAGTGATGATGATAGTTTCTGGGGTAAGAGTAGAAGCTGATGGATCAGATCACAAGTATAAGGAGAGAGAACATGTTCCACTTTATGCGAATAAAGTGGGTCCTTTTCATAATCCTAGGTATTTACTAGATCTTTTCATTTGGAATGCTACATTGTGTAATATCTATGATATATGGTTAGTTTAGGATTGCCGATATTCTTAACAGTGGGTTTATACTAATTAGGAGCTGGGAAAAAAATATAGTAACTTATGCATACATTTTTAAATTTTATGTTACTAATAGTTTCTTAACAATCGAAATGCATTTTGTGTCAATGTGGCAGTATTAAAATGAATGCTATGGAAATCAGCGAAATGAAATGAGTAATAGTCTGAAAAATATGCACTAGTTTTTACTTTTCACTGAGAAAATAGTGTAAAGTTTGTGTATTAAGTATGAATTGTACGATAGATTGCTAAGTAGGCTACAACGACTAATGTAATTAATCTATGTTTCGAATGTCATGGTATCTGTTGTTTCCCTTGATAGTCCTAATTTTATCGCTGTATAAGGTAATCTGGTATGAACAAAACTAGTTAGAAAATGGTTTCAAGTTATATACCGTTTATTCTTATAATGGTAAACAATGTATCATATGTAATTGTACATACAAAATTTAGTAGCATTGTGGAGTCGTTTGCTTGCTTTGGTTAGTATTGTGACTTGTATTTCAATGATTTTCCTCTTTAGTTTACTATAGTGTTGTTAACTAACAGGATATTTGATGCCCGTGCAGTGAGACATATCGGTACTATGATCTTCCGTTTTGCGCACCAGGTAAATTCTCTTTTCCTTTATCTTTCAAATAACATTGTGGATTTTCTCTTAATTTTGTATTTTACTTGTCTCAGAGAACGTGAAGGAAAAAAGAGAAGACCTTGGAGAGGTTTTGAATGGCGATCGTTTGGTTGATGCACCATACGAGTTGAATTTCCGCATTGATAAACAAACTGAAACCCTCTGCAAGAAAAGATTATCAAAAGAGGAGGTTGCCCAACTGAGGAGTGCCGTGTTGAAGGACTACTACTTCCAAATGTATTATGATGATCTACCCTTTTGGGGGTTCTTGGGGAAGGTTGAGAAGGAGAGCAAGATGGACCCGAGCGAGTATAAATACTTATTATTTAAGCACATCCACTTTGACATTCTATATAACAACGACCGTGTTATAGAAATTAATGTTCAGACTGACCCAAACTTGTCTGTGGACATCACGGAAGATAAGGAGGTTGAGGTGGAATTTTCATATTCGGCCAATTGGAAAGAATCTGAAATTCGTTTTGAGAAGAGGATGGATAAATATTCGAAATCATCTTCCATGCCCCAACACTTAGAGATCCACTGGTTCTCTATAATAAATTCTTGTGTGACTGTTCTCCTCCTAACAGGATTTCTTGCTACAATTCTTATGCGGGTGCTCAAAAACGATTTCATTAAGTAAGCAAGACCCCTCTATCTAGAATCTTTGCTTGCTGTTACCTCTCTCTCTTTCTCTCTAAAGAATTCTTTGTTTACTATTATAAGATATTCACATGACGAGGACTCCCTCGACGACCAAGAGGAAACTGGATGGAAGTACATTCATGGCGACGTTTTCCGATACCCGAAGCATAAGTCCTTGTTCTCGGCTGTTCTTGGATCAGGAACTCAGCTCCTTACTCTGTAAGAATTCCTCGAAGTTACATTTCATTTTTATTTCATGGGGGTGCTTTTCTGAAGTAAAATAGGTTTCACTTGATATATAAAGCAATACAGTCACAAGGAAAGTATCTTGATGACGATAGTCTTGGCAACTTGCACGACAAGTTCTTCATGAGTTAGCGGTAATCGGCTGAGACCCCCTACATGAAAGAATAAGAAGAAAGACCCAAATAGATATCAACTCATATAGGGCTTGTATGTCGGCTTGAAAATCATTTTTTTCGTTTTGTTTTTGAATATGCTTTTACTTTGGTGTTGCTTGGTACTCCCACTTAACTTTTGCTAGACAATTTTTTTTAAGGGCTAGGCGATTTCCGGCACTGAATCTGACAAGATATTTATCACACACAAACCCTCTGGCTAGCAATGTCAAACCTCTCAATATGTGGTTGTATAAAGAAACACCTATATCTTGTTATACAATATTACAACTAGTGAAATGCTAAGGAGTTCACCTAAAATCAGTGGCGGAGCCACATGAGAACCAGTGGGGGCAGCTCGGTTTTCTCCAAAAAATAGCTTAGTTATATTATCTTATACATAAAATAATAACAAAAAAACTTAAAAAGTTGTTTCCTCTTTCATTTCCTCAGTTCCTCTGTGATTTTCTTCATTTCCAACATTTCATTTCCTTAGTTATACTATTGGTTCCTCATTTCTTCTACGAGAGTACGAGACTATTGGGTTCTATTTGAGATTCCTTCGATGGTTTGAGAGGTTCCTTCGATTGGATCGTTCTATCGCAATTTGGTTTGCTTCTCTCCCCCTCTCTCTGCAATCTGATTTGGGATTCTAGTATTCCTTTCTGCTGAATCAAATTTGGTTCAATTCCTGAGGTTGAATCGTATGCTTGGATTTCGAAATTGATTTGGTTTATGAAGCCTGCAAGGCTGCAATGGATTTGGGGTTTATTTTTTTCTGAGATCGTTTGAAGTTTGTATAGATGGTTTCTTGGGTTTTTCTGAGATCATTTTAAGTTTGTATGAGATCATTTTAAGTTTGTATAGATGGTTCTTCATCTGATTGGTCGCTAGGATAGAAGAATCGACTGGGAATTGATTGAAACTCGAAATTTGTTGGATGATCAAATAATCAGTTTTATCCTCTATATATCAAGATCCTTCCTTCTGTTACTCTGATCTTTTGGTGTTTGAGATGAGAGAAGATTGCAGAGGAACAACAATTTTATTGTATAACACCAGCATTTTTGATACGCTACAGTTGTTGAAACAAATTGTATGCGGCTGAGATTGAATATGAGGTACTGAATCTGGGTGGTAAATTTTATTTATTGGTGCTGGTATATGATTTGTGGACTGATTTCTGCTTGACTTGATTTAATTGGGATTTCGTGTTTCGATTTTGCCGGGAAGACTCTTGATTTCAATGTTTTTCGATTGGTTCTAGCCATTAGTGACAAAAGAGGTTTGGTTGTGTCAATCTGCTTTGAATGTGATATTTGCTCTTCGTGCATTCATGGAATTTGGTTATGTTTTCATTAGGATCCGCTTTTGTTTTTTTTCGTAACTATCGTTTGGATCTCAATTGAAATCAGTATTAAAATGTTGGTTGTGATTTGGCGGTGATAGCGCTTATAATTTAGCGAAATCCCTCCAATTTTTTTTTGGGGGGCTCCCGCCCCCAAAATTCCCTGCCCCCCCCAACCAATAATCCTGGCTCCGCCACTGCCTAAAATAGTTTGTTCCAGATGAATAGTAGATACATATACTGACATACATGACTTGTTTAAGATGAAAACCTCCAGGTAAACTCAAAAGAATCTTCCCATTTTATAAAGAGGAGGTTTCATTAATAAAAATACAAGGATATACACAAGGGAAGGGGACACACAAGGTTATATAATCAAAATATTCAATAATACATTTTTTTTTCTTCTTCTTTTGTATCAAGCTAAATACACATAATCATTATTTATGCTACTGCCCAATAATTAGCCGCACCATTAAGGTATTACAGTCTGAACTCTATTAATGCTCATATCACATTCTTTATTACTAATTAGTGTATATGCATTTGTTCCTTCCTTGTTGGACGTGTTCTTTACTTGTGCATGGCTTGCGCTGTCTAGTTGTCATGTGCAAAAAGTTTGGACTATTAATCTTAGAATGTATACGTCTCATATATATCCATGCTATAACTATTTAATGTAACTGTTTGCTATTATTAAACTTTTTGATTTAAGAGTGCAAGAAATTCTTGTACTGTTGAATGTGTTCTTAGATCAAAAAATCAACAAACATGGGTTTCACCATGATACAAAAAATTATTTGAACTACCATTCAAGATATTTACAGGACTAATGGTTTTTTTTCCTTTCACACCAGTGCAATGTTCATATTTCTCCTTGCAATTGTTGGGGTTTTTTATCCGTACAATAGAGGGGCTCTCTTCACCGCTTTGGTTATCATATACGCCCTCACATCTGGAATTGCAGGTTACACGGCAACCTCCACATATCTGCAACTAGAAGGAACAAACTGGGTATGTCTTATTATTTCTGGGATTAGGAATATCTTGATTGGAAAACTTCAGGGCCTTTTGCAACCATACATGAAAGCTCTTCTTAATTTTGAAAGATTTCCTTTGGTGTTTCATGTTTGCTACTAATCCTTGTAGGTTGACCTACCTTCCCTAAATGAAGGAAATATGCATCGAAAAACATTACTAACCATGTTTCTATTTAGTAGTTGAGACCTTTTACTTATTATCTTTACTTGAGGAACCTTTTTTCTTTTGGGTAAAAATAGCAATCCTAGATTCATCATAGGCTTATCTTGTCCATCTTTTTCATTGCAGGTACGGAATTTAATTTTAACGGGTTGCTTGTTCTGTGGACCGTTATTCTTGACATTTTGCTTCCTCAACACGGTTGCTATCGCGTATAGTGCCACAGCAGCTTTACCCTTTGGAACAATCTTGGTGATTCTTCTTATATGGACACTTGTAACTTCTCCTTTACTTGTATTGGGTGGAATTGCGGGTAAAAACAGCAAAGCCGAGTTCCAAGCTCCATGTCGAACAACCAAGTATCCGAGAGAAATACCTTCTCTGCCTTGGTATAGAGGAACGGTTCCTCAGATGGCAATGGCGGGGTTTCTGCCCTTTAGTGCAATCTATATCGAGCTATACTACATATTTGCAAGTGTGTGGGGCCACAAGATTTACACTATATATAGCATCTTGTTCATTGTTTTCATCATTCTTATCATCGTTACGGCCTTCATCACTGTAGCACTAACGTACTTTCAGCTTGCTGTTGAGGATCATGAATGGTGGTGGAGGTAATTTTGTTTTAAGATCTATTGGGTAAATCGGACGATATATCATGCTTGTTATATCGTTCATATATTATATTAACACAAATGTCGCAAAATAACGGATATATCTGCTCTCTTTTTTCCCCTTTTTCCAAAAGGCCATACCCATATAACAGCAAAACACGACGTTCTAATCCCCGATTTTATAATAACCACTGACAACATATATTTGAGTGATAAGGTATATTGGAATGATCTACTTAAATTGATCTGTAGTTAGTTACAATCGTTATGGGAGTCTTAATGAGTTTTGTAACTGTTGTTTAGGACGTGTTCTGATACATGCAGAAACATTACTCTTTGGTTTCGAAAGCCAAAAAATAATTTTCTGATATATGCAGAAATATGACTTTTGGGTTTCGGAAGCCAAAAAACAAAACAGTTAGTTTGGCAGCACCAGAGAAATTAACTTCTAAAAGCCAAAATTTTGGAAGAGCCTAGTTTAATTGAAAGCAAGGCTCCGCCTCTCCAATTTTGTTAGCAAAAAAGCATAATCTGAGTTTCTACTTGGTTAATCCACCAAATTGATTTGACATGTCTTTTACCTCTTCTGGTAGCTTGGAAATTGTCAGCAGTTCGAATTAATTGTTACTTTTGAAATATAGCATATCAGGATACTTAATTGCCAATTCTAGAGTTTCTTTGTGTCAATCCCTTCAATAAGATGTAAACAAGCTGAAGTTATGCCACATTTAATTCTCTCTATCGTATGCATATGTGCAGGTCCGTTCTTTGTGGAGGCTCTACAGGTGTATTTATCTTCGGTTACTGCCTTTACTATTATTATGCAAGATCGGACATGTCAGGTTTCATGCAAACATCATTTTTCTTTGGTTACATGACTTGTATCTGCTATGGCTTCTTCCTCATGCTTGGGACAGTTGGATTCCGTGCTTCTTTGCTGTTTGTTCGCCACATATACCGCTCCATCAAGTGCGAGTAGGTGTTCAAGAAGCAGTACATATGAATGAGAGATTTTGTTTCAGTATTCAGTAACTTCACCATCTACCAGGCAGTTGTACCACATACAGTGCGGAGTTTACAATGTAGTAATTATAGTAGTAGAAGTGAAGCAAAAAGTAGTACTTCCCTCGGTAAAATTCCAAGTTTTCATGTGAAAAAAGATTATATTGTTTTTTGTGTCAGTTAATCTATAATACAGCGTCCTTTGTTTATGTCCATTGATTCATTAATGAACTGCAGAGTTAGCAAAAAACCATGTGAAGACTTGTCCAATGAGAATAAAGAGAGCGTAACTAAGAGCGCATTGAAGCCCTCAGTCTATGAAAATAACTGCGAGCAAATATTGCAGTACTGATTCCAATTTTCATAAACCAAGGCTGTAGAGTCTCGTCTCACCGCCAAGTCATCAAACCTGATTCCTGTTGAGGTTGTCTTATACGGGTATCGTAATGTTGCCAGGAACTCCATAAATATTTTGGAAGAAGTCTTGTGTTCTGAAAAATGTTATTTCTGCCCTTTCAAGGGCCTTAAACAGTCTTTGAGTAACATTTCTTCCAGTTAGGGGTCTTACTTCAGCTGCATAATCTGTGAGTCGTCTGACAACAAAAAGGTTGATGAGGCTGCATTGTCATTACTGAAAAGAGGCTAATGATTGGTG
Organism: Kingdonia uniflora; assembly: GCA_014058105.1. Taxonomy (NCBI): domain Eukaryota; kingdom Viridiplantae; phylum Streptophyta; class Magnoliopsida; order Ranunculales; family Circaeasteraceae; genus Kingdonia; species Kingdonia uniflora. Next base: position 1,631,244 of record JACGCM010002554.1, on the reverse strand, counting down.
TTTTTTAAACGGTGTTCTTTCTTCAAAAATCAACACACTGATTTGTTAGTGCAACTAAGTGAATCACTTGTGAAAGAATTGGACAACTATGCACTAATGAATAAACCGACTGCACTGTACTTCTAATGAAAATACCATTTAGGCTTTAGCGTTACCACCATCATCACCACTCTGTGTCAGTTCCCATTTTCTGGCGAGGACAGAAGGAAAGAGGGCAATCTTCACTCACAAAGTAAGGCAATAAGAGAAAACAGTATGATCTTATCTGGTATTTAGCAAACCATGGAATTCCTGACACTACTAGTGCTCCAGTAATGCACAGTAGTACCTAATTCAGCTGGGATGAAACTATAGCAGATATATTGTATAAAGCAAATACTTGCTGTGTTGCGAAGCTCTTTCACCAAAAAAAATCTAATTAAGATAAAATAAATATGTTACACAACCGTAATGATACATGTCCTTGCACACGTCGAGCATGCTACGCATATGCACACCTAGAACACATACTAGCCAGCCACCTTGTAAAAGCCGGGAAATAAAAGAAAATATAACTTTTATTTTTCTTTCCAACTGGGATGGGTAAAATGGTGAATTATGATAGTTGTTACCTCCTGAACATACCGGAGTTTTGAAGTGTTCTATTATACTCGGTTATAACTGGAGACTTCCTCACCATTTCCCATATTCGAGCAGAGTTCTTTAGCCACTCCCTTTCTGACACCGCCTTTGCAAAGGGTTGACAATCCATCGACAACAACTGAAGCAACAAATAGGAGATTCCCATCAATTAAGAGAATTTTTCATGGATGAACACATTCTTTTAGAAGATTTTGAAATAATCTCAAGTTACGGGATTGGACATGTATACTCATTGCAAAGCCATACCAATTCAACACCTCTAATACTCCAATATATGCAAGCCAAGTTTACCATCAAAACATGGTCAAAACCACTGTTCAATGAGTGGTTGCATATATATGGCGAGAAATAGAGATATATACCTGGTCACGGAGATTCCCTAACATCGTAGTGTAACTTTCATAATGAGCTCCATGCGCGTCATCTTGGTCTCTACGTGGAAGCACAAATAAATTCATCCCAGTTGAACCCCTATCCAACTTGATATTAGAAGATCCAATAGAAGAAATCTGCTCTTTCGGAGAGTTTTCATATTTCATTTCTGCGAAAGAAGAGGAACTGAAATATTTTGAAACTGTGGAGCTAAGCCTCCTAATGTTGGAAGGAGAGAGCTCTTTATCCTGCAATCTTAAAATAGGAAATATCAGCACCAATCTACCATTTTTTTAGGGAAGACCATTCAGCAAATAAATTGTCTACTCCCGAAAGTCTCATGAGAAAATTTTGAGTCGTGGAATATCACATGTTTCAGAGGCAGTGGATCCATGGTTCAGATATCCTAATTCATCATGATATATATCGTTCTCAGTTGTGAAACGGTATCGATATAAACTTATTTCTTATGTGGTTAAAGGCAGCTTTAACATAGAAATTGCCTTGAGTATCAGGTTTAAAGAAACAAATATCTAAGCCTTCTTAGAGCACCTCCAGCAGGGTTTGGGTTTGGGTTGGGTTTGTCAACTCAAACCTAAACCCAAACTTTGGTAACTTGTATATGCTAGAAATTAGTTGCTAATGCAATTTATTAAGATATTTTGAAGAATATAATGGCGAGACATTACACTCACTTTGTATGTACAAAAATGGGAGTCGCCAAGTACCCTTCGCCAACTTCTTGTACGTTATCTTTGTTTTCCTTCTCCGGTCCCAGATGAGAACCCTGGGAATGCGAAGGGAGTAACGACGATGGATCTGGTAAACCATGCTTCAACAAGTCGACCTGCAATTTATAAGATTTGGAATTAAAAGATTTCAGTATTACCATATCCACAAACCTTATGATATATGTACTCTTGTTGGATTTATACAACCAATGCAAGTATATCATCAAATATATTAGCACTCTGAAACAATATATTATGAGCATCGAACGATATGGATCATGCAATTTTTCTCTTTTGCCATTTTAAAACAAACAGACAATTTATACTAAGAAGAGAAACTTTGGTTCCAACTTCCAACCATAATTTCTTTAGTTCACGAATATTGTGAGGTCGATATATCTCAATAGAAGAGCTAATTTTCTACCATCTTCCCTGTTTGTCTTAAATATTTTTGTTTTGAAAGTTTATTTGGCTTTTCGTCCCATGATACATCATTTTTCTTAATAAATCATACACCATATGCATTACAACCCAAGCAACTATTAGATGCCCAATTTATAATCAATACCTGAGATATTTTATTGTCAAAGGAAATATTAGAGATTATTTCGTCAAGCAGAAGATGTGTTTTTGAGTTATATCTCCAGAAGAAACATTTAGAATATTTTAAGGTGATTTTCTCAACAAGATTATTTAGTAATAATTGTATATACATCATGCTTTTTCAATGAGATTACTGAGTTAAAATTATGGACTGCATGGATGAATGCGAAAAATATGTCGTCACACGTGTTAAATACGTACACAAAGCTTAACTTCATCACTTTTTTTTTAATATGGTATTTTTTTCCTAATTACGAACATTGGGCAAGTAGAAGTACCAAGGTAGTGGTAAGAAAAACAAGTGTACCGTTAGCATCAAACGCCACATGTTAATATCGTGTACTCCTTCAGACACCACCAACAAGACATGACATATGGATGCCAAAAACACACCAAGCTAGAACAGTTCCTTGCACAGCCACAAAAAACAAAACTTCATTAATAGAGCTTCAAAAACGAGCAAACTATACAGTGTTTGTCTTTATTCCAACATTGCAATATGTTTCATATATATCCTAATTTTGAAGCTATATTATAATAAACATGCCGTATATAGTTCAATCACATAAAATAAATAATTTAATAGGTATACAAGAATGTTGGATATATATAGTGATGAATTGGAAATTTCAGGTGACGATGTATTGTTACTTTACAAATTTTGAACCTAGTAGAATTGACGTAAGGATCTCCTTTAAATAAAGTTAAAGCTCAGCCTCATTGTAATCAAGTTAGTACAGCTAGTTTGATTACAATTGAGTAGAAAAACAATTCCAAACCTAAGTTTCAATGTTTATTGCTGCATTTCCGCAAATATTTTTTGAACTATTCTGGGAAACATGAACCAGAGGAGTTTGGTTATTGGTTCAGGGCCTTCAGGCACTCTTAACATGGTAGGATGGGTTTGAGGGTACATTAGAGAAGGAAACAATAACGGGGAGGATATCATTCTGTCAAACATTACAAGCCATTCTTCAATATACCAAAATGTGTGGAAAAGAGGGGTACAGTGCCAAAGTAAGACGTAGATGCTACATACAGTGAGAAGGGACAGAGTTCCACTAGGATTAAATGTCACGACAGAAAACACAAATAGGGGTCTTTTAGAGAAAATTTGCCAACTAGGTTACTTCTCTATACGTGGTGCGAGTAGGGGAGCTCCTATAGTTAACAACCTATAATATCACTCTTTCGTGACACATATGAGGATTATGGGCTAGGACCAAAAGAACAGTCGTCAAGAATGTAAACATGAAAAGAGAAAGGACCAAAAATGAAACAGGAATCACAACAGGCTTATCCGGGATCTGTTTGACTGTGCTAGTATGTGTGGGTGTGTATAAGCTTTTTCACGAAGTTAAAACACCTTTTCGAGATTTACATTGCCCGATTTGCAAATGTGTTGGGAAGGATATAGAACAAGGTTTCATAGGCCCACAAACAATCAAATTCTTGGGCAACCAGGCTGGGCTGTGAAAGCCCACTTTCTATTCTCCCAACACTCTTGTATCAAATGTAACAAGTGAAAAACATAACAAGCTCCCACCCACATATACCCACGACTAGCCTATCATCCAGGTTCTTATTTTTGGCTCCAGCAGTATAATATTGTTGGGCTTTGATCATTGAGAATTCCTTTGATGACTGCTCTTTTGGCTCTAGCCCATGTCCCAGTGACATTTATCCAAAGGATATTACTCAACAAACTTTACTAAGCCCTCCTACTCCTATATTTCTTTCTACCCAAGATGGGAAAGGGGCAATCGACATCACTAAAAACATAAGGAATTTCTCAATGTGAGTTATTTAAAATTTCTCAACGACCTGGCCTAAGAACCAGGTCAACCCAATTCCCAGAAAAATCGATAAATTAATTTATTTTATTTTAATTTTTGAGTTAGAATATGCTCGAGATGGGAATTGATCCCAGGATCTTTTACTTTTTCAAGCACTTGCCCCTGCCAACTGAGCGAGGCCTCGTTGGTAACTTAACACATTTTTTATTAGAGGGGAGTGGAAATATGTCTTTTCTGATATCTTTCATTCCTGCCTCCTTAGGCCTCAGTCTAACCATTCCCTCTTGCCATTTGAGTGTGATCGAGGAATTTTAGGTCCTTTTCCCAAGAACATGTGGTTAAAGCCTAAGGGTTGAGCTTCTTGACTCCATTAATGGTTGGTGGGACCTTTTCTCCTTGCACTAACCTAGGGGATTTAACTGAAAATTGAAGCATAAAAAGATCAGCTGGAAGTTCAAAGTAAGGATATGTTCAGAAGGGAGGGTTAAATAGATGTGAGGTTGAGGATATTAAACATGAATATTCGAGCTTCAGACACCAAAGAAGAGGATGATGTTCAAACATAGATGGACGAGATAGTAGGGAAAATCTCAGGATTGAAAACCAAAAACGGCCAATCAAGAGGAATTTCATTGGCATAAAAAGTCGAGAACAATGTAAAGTCTGTTTCACAGGACTGTCAATGCTAGGAATAGAATGAATACCATTAAGAGCATTGTGCTAGATAATATGAACATCAGGACTTGGAAAGGGGGGAGGTTGTGCAATACTAACCTAACTTGTAGAGGAAGGACAAAAGGGAATACAAATGTATTAGCTCAGTGGTTAAGTGCACTTGTTTTGACAGCTTGATCCATGGTTCAATTCCTCTCATCCTCAATTATTTTTAATGTTAAGCAAAACATTCGATTATCATCACCTGGCCCTAATATATTTGCAGGTAATGATTAATTAATTGTATCTTGTATATGCTTAAAAAGTGTTTATATTATAATGTAGCCATAGAAAATTGCCAAGAACACCATTGCCGTATATTAATTTTTTTCTCAGGGGCTCCCTCCCTCGAACCCATAAGTAATTTTTGACCCCACTGAATTTAAGTCTTGGCTCCGCCCCTGACCTCAATAGTCTTCTTTTCAATGCCATTTCGACTACTGCCAGGGAAAGTTTGCAGGGTTCGTTTACATATGCAAAAATTTCACAGGCTATCCAATGGGATTTAGAGCACTGCCCCGACGCGTTTTATAGCTTTTCATGAAGACTGTTCAGACCGAAGCAAAAAAAAAATCATGGGGATGAGCTACTGGCTCCTCGCCGAGTATTTTTTTGGATTGTGGGGGACAAAACACTTGTTGGACTGATTCGTAAAGTGATAATCATTAATTTTTCATACTCATTAGACTTTTAGGTAGTTCTTGTAAGATCATTTCCAAGGCTATGATGTTCAGACTGTGGAAGGTTTCTGTAGGTGCAAGCAATGAGCTTATATCACGGACTCACAAATTTTAGACAACATCATAATTGCGATAAAAACATCGACTCCAAAAAAAGAAGCAAACCTCAGTGTTTTTTGCAAGACTATAATTGTGATTCCCCGAGCGGGTATACTAGAGACATTTAACCTTCTAGAAGATATGGTTGCATCAGTAGTTAGTCCCACGTTGACTTGGTTTACGTTAGGGGTGAGATTCGATGTGGGTTTACACTTTAGTTGACACCTAGGCCTAGAGGTAAACCTCACACCTCGTTGGGAGTTGTTAAGTAAGGACAAAATTGGTGGTAGAGTGTGGGCATCACAATGTTAGAACTTAGAGTAGAGGTGTAACAAACATGGAGAAAAACGTGATCACTTGAGTTGGGAAATTCGAGGCTATATTTGGCTTAGAATGAGTTCTGAGCTTATTTGGAGGAATGGCTTCACAAAGGTGTATCTTCTGTTTCCTTGTATATCTTGGTTAACAAGTCTCCAACTGGGTATTCCAAGTGCTCTAGAAAGCTTTAACAAGTTCATTTTGGTGGTGGAAGTTCTGGTAGATCATTATTAAGTGGATGAGGTGTGAGAGAATTAAGGTGAACATTATTAGGAAATGAATTTGGATCTTTGAGGTCAGCAAGGTTTCCAAGAGATTGTCTTTTCAAAAACACAAATTTCTATTGCTCATTAAGAGCACTCTCACTAGTATTTCAGTTTACTTCGTTCTTCTCCATGACAGGGAGTGTAGAAGTTGAGCCCGGGAAACTCACACGTAATTTCTTGGAATAACCAAGATAACGGCTTCAGATATGATTTAGATGACTTAAAAGAAAGAGCAAAACCCTTACATAACAGTGGATGTGGAGGTTTTGGAATTGATGTTGGAAAATGTTGGAGAAATATCATCATTTATAAAGATGGTGAAGGTTTTGATAAGCTAGAAGTCTATATTGTAAGTCCCTGTAGTTGTAGCGTATGGAAAGAGATAACTCGAGTTGGTACGAGTTCATGTCCGTCGTCTCTTGATTTGCGCAGAGGAGACAGAATAAGGTTTTTGGGCAACGTGTGAGACTTGGCAACTCCACCCTTATTTCTCTTGATTTTTCGAGTTTACAATTGATAGCTAACCATAAGTACTAAGTGGAATCCGACTCCACGACTTGGGATCTTCTTGGATCTTCAGCTTTAGATGGCGTCCCATTGATCAAGAGTTATACATCAATGCACTTCTCATTGAGCGACTGGGTAATGAGCAACCCCAGTTCCAACATAGAGGACATGGATTCACAATAATAAAAATTAAAAATCTAAACGGCAAGATTTTTCTTACTAGAATCCAGCCAAACACATTTGGGTTGACAAAATTCTTGCTATGTTTTTAATGTCTTACATGGACTGCTGCTTTAGACAGAGTATAAACTGCATACGGCGATAAGCTCGCAGATTTTGAATCTGGTACAGGTTTTTTTTTTTTTATCATTTGGGAAGAGAGGAACAACTGAATCTTCAGGGAAAATTGCCTAAACCTCCCTTTGCTCGGTATTTATTTTCCACTTGTTGCTTGTTTTGTGTTGTCTCACCTTGAGAGTTAATATGAAAAGAAAGTTTCACTTATTAAAAAACAAAAAAAGAAGAAAAAGACTCTAGCGCAGCGAATGTTATCCAGAGTAGTAAAATGTGTGGGTGCCAAAGTAATTGGCCTCCCATGGTGGGTAGCAACAGGTTATGGTGTTGCATTTTTTTTTTAATATACGACTCTGTTTTTGGCCGCCAATGGACGTATATCACATATGGAGATGCTCCTAGCTTTCATGCTTATCAGAAAAATCAATGAAATCAAATCTCTTAGCTTAAATCCTACCTGAATACCCATCAGTTCATGAGCCAGCTCAGCTGAAAGTGCTTCGCCATTTAGTAATGAAATTGTGGAGAAACCATCGGGCCGCATTATCTCAGCTAAAACAGATGGACTAAATATGGGCTGTATAGCGGAAATTGTTTGCTATCAATAAATATACACAAGAAACAATATTTTCGAAGTATAGGGTCGTGCATTATAAACAAATGGGCAGTTGGGCACACTCTCGTCAAGAGTCCTTTGTTTGAAGTGAAGGAAATGCCATCTAGGTAAGGATTTTTTTTTATGTCCAAGACAAAAACCAAATAAAATTTACAAGTACAAACCTGAGTGTCAAGAAGAATAATCCGCTCGGCGGAAACTCTGAGTTCAATACCACTACTACAGTGTCTTGCCATTGCTCTTGTTTCTTCTGATTGTATTCCAAAAGGCGGCAACATCCCTGCAAGGCAGTAATAGATATTGTTATCAATTCAACAGCCACTTCACCTCACCTAATTCGGAAAAAGAATGCATCAAATAAAACAATATAAGGTAGTTTTTTATTTGGCTTGTTGAGTGGCTCTTCGAGTCTCTTGCACTTAATGTTATATCTTTTATAGATGAATAACAGCTTGTGAGAGGTATTCATGGCTGATCAACCATCTTTTTGTTCTTAATAAATAGCCACATTAGCTCCCATCCTATGACGACTTTGATGAAAGAGTAAACTCGAGCCCAATCATATGCCATGAAGAAGTCTATCTCTCACTATACTGGTTCTACCCACAAGATGATTAAGTATTTAATTAGGATAATATAAAGTTGTCAGCTATGGAGGTTGTCTTGTCGAAATTTTTTGTTTTATTTAAATTGTTCGGCAGCGCGATGCTCACTTGAGCAGTAAGCTGGGTTAAAATTTATCATTTACCGTACTTGTCAAAGAAAAAAAGAAGCAACAACAGACCTTTTGCAAGACACTAACATTGTCTTTGGTTGAAGATTGGTCAGCTGTCATGCATTGAATTAGTGTATTTGTTAAAATTATTGGGAATTATCAACCCCCAGAAGAATTACATATTACACACTTTCACAACTTTTACAAAGAAGATGTACTAGTATTGGTTTCTAGATACCATTACTTCACCTTCTTTTCTTTACATAAATTTTATCGAAATATCGCAATGAGTTAAAATATACAAATTTAACGTTACCGGGGGAGCTTGAATCGAACCCGTAAAGCTCATTCAAGATCGTCGACTTCCCGATCCCAGGAGGACCAATAACCCCCACAACCTTAAACTCCGTGTTCTCAGTCAAAAACTACACAGCAAGAACAAACACCAATTCAAGATTTCTAGGGTTTCAATCAAACTAGAACAAAAACGGGTTAGAGAATAACACAATAAAAATCAAAATTGTAAAAACTTACAGGGAGAACTCGATCGATGTGGAGATTCCATGAATCGGAGGAGAGGAGATTGAGTGATTGAAGAGGAGGGAGACGAGATCGAAGATTAGGGTTAGGGTTTGATTCATTGGAGCTGTTATTGCTCAATCCTGGTTTAGCTAAGAGGATCTTTGGAGCTGATGATGATGAGGAGGCCGATGATGCCATTAGAAATGGCGATTTCTAGCGCTAAAATCTTCACCCTGCCTGAAGTGGTGGGACGCGGGAAAATTAATAGGCCCTGCTTGGTAAGCACGAAATAAAACAGGATATGATCCGGTTTAGCTCGCAATTCATCATTTAAGAGCATCTCCAATAACTTTCAAAGAATTCAGGTAATTTGACAATTACCCACCATTGGATTAGCTTCATTAAGGAAATGATGCATTGTCATTTGCCATCGTTTAAAATCAAATTTTAGATTATCAAAGCAATTTCTTGATTCATCTTTTATCCTATAAAACGGGCACCCGCATTGCTCACACTCTGAAAATCATTACATGAAGAAAAAAGACAGTTTTGGGAGAGGAACCACAATTTTTCTCATATAAAATGCCATGTTAGATATAACTACAATGAGAGAAGAAAAAATACATTAACTGTAAGAGCATCTGAGATTTACAAGCCCTCACTTTTAAATAGAGTGACTGAGTTAGAACTACAATATTGAGGTAAATGGCCTCACTCAAATTGAAAACATTCTTCTTAATCCTACACTATAAAACTCCCTCTTTTTTTTCTTTCTAAAGCAACCTTGTAAACAACAAAATATGAAAAATGTTTCACGACTCAACCTCGTATTGATAATAAACATAATGAGGCGGGGAGGGGGAGTTGTCTTCGCTCGTGGAAGGTGTTTTCACATGAGACTGATTCTTGTCTACTCTTATTTCCGTCATTTCAACGTCCTCAAAAGAATGGAAAATAGGATGCAAATATGCATCAGCCAAGTAAGCTTTTATATTCAAGTTGGGTTCTGAAGCTCGTTCCATCAAGTCTTTTTCCATGGCTTCCTGAAAATATTAAGAAGAATCCCTTTTTAGCAGAGTAAGAGTAATATAGTTATAAGAAAGAATATAAATAGTAGGCAAAGCTGATAAGAGAGATGCAGAAGCAATCAAGGAAAATAAACATGTAATACCACATATTTTAAACTTACAGGCTCCTTATTTGGGTAACTTGGTAAACTGTTTCATGATTTGGGCTCATTCAAGTTTTTATATCCAGTTGTCATTAAGACAATGGGCACAAGGAAAATCATAGCAAAAATAATGTAATGATCCTCAATATTTTGCTTCAGATGGATGTATTTTCTCGGTATTTTATCACAATCATTTCATAATTCCTAAAGCATACTTCAATAATGAAATATAAATCAAAATGTTAAGGGCCTTACCTCTATAGGGTATTTTCGGAAAGCAGGCTCAAAGCGGCTCTTGCAGTACTTGTAGAACCATAATGTTAATATGGGCAAAACGACAAGTAGAGGAGTAGACTTAGCAGCTTTTTTCGTGCTTAGAAGACCGAGAAGAAGAAACTGAGATATCAATAGACTTGCAATTATGCGGCTGTGAACTTGTGGCCAAAATGCAGCAACACTCTCATACTCTTGATTATACACGTTGATTATCTGGATGACACAACATAGTAGAACCTTATCATTTAATTTTCCATGAAGGTAAAACTCAAATTGAAGTACATTAAAGATATCTAATAAGCTTCTGCATAAGGTAGTTAAGCAGTCCCAAGTGTGACAAACCTGATGACGGTAAACAAGGTATGCAAAGCCAAAGAAGACGAGTATAAATGGAAGAAGGATAGGAGTGACGACCGAATACACAATTCCGAGGAGGAAATATAGTTGGAGGGACGGAAGAGTCTCTGGAAGGCCAACGCTTCCGGGGTCCATAGCTTTTTCTCTGTCTCTTTCGGTTTTCACGATAAAGATGTTCTTCAGGTGGTATATCACTAGTGGCTTCAGTCGCAGAATCTCGCTTGCAATGCCGGCCCATCCATCAACCATTATATAAGTAATAAAGAAAGTAGCCTTCATCGGGATTGACACTCCGATTGTTCTAGGGATTCTGTTATAGGGAAAATGCATTTTTGTGATTAAAGTAGCACGTGGGATAAAAAATTTCTGTTAAACTGAACAACTTGAGTAGACAACTGTAAGTTACTCCTTATATGGTTAAAAAATATCGATAGTGATCAGAATAAATATCATTTCCATGGTTTAAATTACAATATCATCTTACTATAGTAGAGAATAATGCAAAAAAAGAAAAAAGAAAAAAGAAAAAAAAGAGATCTACTACAAAATTAATATCATCTAATAAATCTACATAATAGACACATAACGCATTACATCCCTGTTTTTGTTTCTTTTGAGAGTGTATCAATCCTCTGATTTTATATGATACAATTTTTTTTGACATAGTACCAAGTAAACACCTCTTCTATAAATTATGGATCAATGCTGGATATTTCTCACTCACAGTAATAGCTCTCGTATCTTAATCCTAAGAAAATACAGTGTAGTGACTATTGTCCCCTATACAACTTTTTAATCAAATATAACAGCATACAGAGAACAGCCAACAAATATACAGATAGTTGCCAAAACAAAATACAACCACTAGACTGAAAATAGGCATGTTATTTGAGAATGAAAATGCGCTACTCTAAAACACATGCTTACTGATGTTGCCAACAGTTAATTCTCATTTGAGGCACATAGGTCTTTTCTTCTCCTATTATTTAAGTCTCAACCACAGTCACAAACTTGGCAAAACAACTTAGCTCAAGAAGGGCTTAGTAAAGATTCAGCTAAATACGGGATAATCCTTGTACAACATAAAATAAATCATCAATCAAAAGCAAAAGTATGTCAAATATAACATAATCAAAAATCAAAAACCGCCTATCACATCAAAGATAAACTACCAATTAATGCATTAAATTTAACATGATAATATATTCTTATAAGAGGAGTTGTTACTATTTAAGGATATAGAAGTTTACTGGGTAGGCGATTGATGAAGGAACGAATGAAGTTGCTGAAAAGCTGTTCCAGTCACTATGCTCCCCAAAAACACGTTCACCAACATAAAATAGTAATATTTCGCTGCCGCCTTTCTTTCAAGAACTGATATTGCCAAATGCCCCTCAATTTTTGACAGAATCATTAGAACCGTAGGAAGAATGTACATGAAAATTTTAAGAGCTAGACCAGGAAGGAAACCCTGTAGAAATGCCTTGATTACCTTCCTGCGATGATATTATGTTTTTACAATCAATGTTAATATGAAGGAAAGGAAAAATTGAGCAAACTTTGACTAAAATATTATTCAGGAAAAAAAAGGTAACTTTTAATTTCTCCAGATAGAAGAAAATCACTAGCGTAACGTGTTATGCTGTCATCTACCGTCCTTGAGATACATAACTCTGAGTTAACTGATACATGTACATCTATATGACACTTTACGACACCCGACACCCCACACAATCTTGTTTTCAAATCTCCAGAGATGTGTGCCAAATATTTCTCAAGAAGCAGGCAAGATCATCTAGGCTTTTCGTTGAGATTAATTTGATTCCTAGCAGCAGGAAAGAGTTTAAACTATGTCGCAGCAGTGTTTTCAAATAATCTTACATTCAAGCAATTAAGTAATCAAATCGTGTCTTGAAGTGTAATGAAAACAAAAGTGAGCCCCATTGAATAAAAATCATATTGTTCCTCAGGAATCTCGGAAATAATGACTCAGCTCAAAAAATAGTTTTTTAAGATTGGATGGAAAGACACGGCCAATAGGACCAAATGGGAAAAAAGAAAATATAAAGTTCAGAAATAAGTCCTATCCAGCTACGAGAGCCAAAACTGAGCAAATGTACACATTGAAATGGCCTATCTAATATAGTCTCACCTACAGATCTTCGGATATGAAGAGAAAAGGAATTCAGGTAGAGATCAAAATCTTTGGAATCACTTCTTTTACCTTCTTAAGTTTCGGGAGATTATCTTTCTTACTTTTTTGGCTAAATGTGCACCATTAATGGGTTAAGTTAGCTACTAATCCCATGGTTGGTTAAATTCTTTGGGATCTAGTGCCTTATACTATATTGCACTTTGAGGAAAAAGAACTGTTGGACTGTCTTTTAATTATTATTCACGAGAACAGTCCATACTGAGCCTCTTCTTGTTACAAGGGGGTGATGAGGTTTCAAGATTTCGTTCTGAGATACTCACTCACATGATTTCATATTTATGATTTTTTTTAAGTTTGCCCCCTTGACAAGTTTTTTCTTTACCGTCTCAGAGCTTTGTTTTGAGTTGTGAAATTGAACATCCCTTCTGATAAAATACTGTAACTCACAAAAAGACAAACATGGAAACATGACCAGCTAAAAAGATAGAAAGTAAGATAAACTAGTGATATAGTTTTTAGATATTATCTGAGAATTTATAATAAGTTAAGATTCCAAATACTCTTAATTTTTATTTTAATTAAAGAACTATTGCTTGTTCATTATAAGTCACTACCTCGGATAAGAAAGAAGCTACTTACACTTCTATCACCGGTCTTAGAAACGGAGCGACTTTTTCAAGACCCTCAAGATTCGCAAGTGATTGTACAAAAGCAATGGGTATCATGTAAAAGAACACCAGAGCAAAGACTGAGATGGATATTACAAGCTTTCGGATGCTTAGAGAAACAAACGGTATAGATAGATTCCGCCAGTACACATCTCGAGGTTCAGGGGCCCAGTCTGTAAGCCATAATGTAGGATTCTTACTCTGTTGTGTTTGCGCGCATACAGCAGCTCCCCACCGTGAATTAAATGAAACAAAGGCTACTGGCATAATTGATTTAGGATCTTTAAGAATTCTGTTTCGTTCAGATGCAATCTGAAACACAAAATAAGTGTAAAGTTAGAATTCTTTGAGTATAGCACAAAATTTTGGTTTTAATTAATCTTTATCCAAGGGGTGACAATACATCATAAACTGAAATATACAATATACTAAGAATTGTGGATAAAATCCAAACTGTCACTGATATATACGAAATGCGGCTATAAAAGATACTGCTGGTATGCATGGCAGTTTCAGGAAGGAACATGGAAAATGCAAATAAACTATTGATGTTTCAATAGTTTTAACTTACCGTCTTATCAAGACGATTAATCTGTTCTTTGTCGAATTCAATAGCATCAACCTTTTCACCCCACAGCCCAAAAAATCCTTTCTGAAATATTAAGAAATAAAAAATTGTTGAATTGAGAAAGTCTGGTTCGGATATTTTCTACGGACAACTTGCATAAAAGCCTAATCCTGTATCCAACCTATCTGCGATTTTCTGCAACCAGTTACCTTTTTAGTTGGCCTTTTGTCTGGATTTCTTTCAAATTTGAGCTGGTTATAATCCAGCCAATTTTGAAGTCTGTTCCTTCGCCTTATAAGTTTAGCAAATTTATTTGCATCATAAACCGCCTGAAATTAACAAAAATAAATACTTATAAAGTTACGCAAACACAATCTATTTAAAAAGCATATACAAACATGTGCCTCTACTCGTTATTGATTTTTTTTTTAGCAGCCTTAAGGCAAAAGATAATACATAAAAAAATCTAGAATACTTCCTCGCAAACCTATATCAAGGTCTTCATAGAGCATGATAGGAGCCGGTGGTTTGACCCTTACATAGAACAACATTATTTACTGACTCGACCTCTCAGGTTTTCTAAATACGTTTAAACATATTTAGTTAATTTTTTTTAATATATATTCTTCATTGCTTTAATATTAGATTTTCTTGAGTTTTGTCGTCAAACGTGGAGGTGAGGTCCACTAAGAGATGGTCCAGATATTTGTATGGTTAGGTAATTGCATATAATACATGATGTAGCATGACCTTCATAATTATAATTAGTTAATTACTAACTGTTGGACGTAATCTTTCCTTAAGCGCAAGGTCCAACTTACGTGGAGTAAAATGTCCACAACTAAGTATCATGTGCATGTGCACACTCATTTGTAATTACATGTCTATATGCGTATGTGAACTGTGAAGACTAGAGTAATTCATAGACAATGCGTAGTTACACGTAAGAGCAGTACACTAACAATATCTACAGTACCTGATGACCAACATAATGGTCGGGGTGTTTAGTTCGAAAAAAGTGGTCTACACTCTCCGATATTGAGTGACCCGAAACACGAGGGACATTTCTAACCACAACCTGCAAAAAGATGCACTCTTCATTATTGTTCAATAGCTAGATAGATTGAATTTCTTCAAGGAACAACAACAAGCTTTCAATTTTCATTTACTTTATGAACACAAACAACCAACTTTGAATCAGTGATTACCGTAAATTGATCAACACGTCGAGGTTGTGAAGCAAGGAAATGTAACCTCATAAATGCTACTCTGTCATATTCCTTGTAGAGCATGTAGCAAGTCCATATCGTGAATAGGTACGCCATCAATATATGAACAAAAAACCTAAAGGTCATGTAAACCAGTTATTATCTCAAAAATATTTCCGTAGCATGGGCGGTTCTCAAAGCAGCACGACAGTCTAGAGCAGTTCAAACGGCCATCGTAGGGTGATGGGTCTGGGATAATGGAGTACGGAGTATCTATTATGCCCTTTTGTGTTGCTCAGATCAAAGCTGACGTCGCTTACAAAACCACCTCACAAAATTTGCTACCAGGGAAAAGATGTATGCTGACTTTCTAAAATGAGACTAATCAATATTTTGGAAATATCTAACAGGGTCGTAGAAACTTACTTTTCAGATTTAGGCCGAATATTTGATATTGAGAGCTTATCAATGTCGCTGATTACTAATTCCTTTCTCAGAAAAAATAATGTTCCGCCTGATACATTGACTGGTATGAGAACTAAAATTGCCAAAATTGCTATTGGCCCAAAAATCTTCAATCTGATCAAAATAAAACAGAAAAAACACATTTGAGTTATAAAACTTCTCCATCAAATATCAGAAACGTGCAAACATCTACTTGACACATAAAAATTCAGCATATATAAATAATTCAAGAATCATAAACCATTTAAATTAATTTTATAAATACAAATGCATTTTCTCAAACTGGGTAGTACCCAAGTCAGTAGAGATTTTCTTTGTTTTGCAGCTTTTCCCATGAAAGTAAGGATTGCACTAATTTTGGAGATTTTATGAGGGGAAATAGGGACTCGGGTGTATGTCCTTTGATTGTATTAAGAATTTTCTCTTCAACAAAATACTGAAATAAAAATGTATGTACATTTTGATCCACATGTTCATCTAATTGATCATGACTATTTTACATCAGCGCATGACTTGAATCTTAGTAATGATAACCTCTTATACTCCTTTTTTTTTTTGGAGAAGGTAAAAATATTTTATTGATCAACTTTCATATTCAAATTTAGGTATACAAAAGTTTCAGAAATCGCGGAACCTTAAAATATAGAGAGAATCCTATTTGTTGAGAACACCAATTTTAGCATCAAACTATAATAACTGATTTTACTCCTGTACAGTGGTTCAGTATTCAGTAACCAGTTCAAACCAATATGAGCTTCAGGCTCTTCAACTGAGAGTTGAAGGTTGATTTATTAAACTAAAAATTTCTGCCAAGAAACCCCTACTCATAGCCCAAGTATAGCTCACATATCCCAGAAGGTAATTCAAAGATCAACATGGATATGTAGTACTCTAGAAGGTAATAGAACAAACTAATATAAATATCACAGGATTGTCAAATTAAGGGATAACACCAAAATTAAAATCCTAAAATTCATAATTCTCATCAACTTTTTTATTCGTTAGGCAAGCTGGGTTTAAGGCAAGGTTTTAAATAACCGTTACAACAACCGTTATAACGCGTTATAACGGTAACGCCCTGATCCCGTTCCGTTATACCCCATGTTCCGTTATAAAAAATAACACCCGTTATTTGTTGTTACAGACCGTTATTTTATGCTATAACGGCTGTTGTTACCGTTATAACGCTACGTTATTTTTAATGTTTTTTTTCACTTATAACGAACGTTATACACCGCTATATACCGCTATAACGAACGCTAAGATTATGTTATTTACTTATCATTCATTTTCTAACTAAACTTTGAGCCATTTTTTTTAGTTGATTGGTGGAATTCATATGGAGTGGAGTTGCCTCAACTTTGAAAGTTGGCTGTAAGAATTTTAAGTCAAACATGTACTTCGTCCGGATGTGAAAGGAACTGGAGTACCTTTGACAGGATCCACACAAAGATTAGAAATCGATTACTTTCAAAGAAACTCAATGATCTTGTCTTTGTTCAATACAATATTAGGCTTGAAAGAAGAAGGGAAGATATAGACGTCGACGCTATCGTGTAGACCCCATAAGTGTGTCTGCTATTTTATTGGAAGATCCATTATGTGAATGGATTGCTGGAGATGACGATGAGCCTTTGTTGCCAACACATGAAGAATGGCCAGAAGAGCTTGAAAGAGAATTATCAGCTGAAGACCCGGAGGTCAATGAGCAAAGGAGGTATTCTACTTTTGTTATTGACACAGATTTCCCCAAAAATTGGTCACAAGCACCTATGTATTAAACACCAACGGAGTCGTTGCCTGAGGCGTATTTTGATTTCTATTTCAACCAAATCAATCTGGAGCATGGCCAACCTTCAAACTACTTTGAAATTAATACCAATCAGTTCGACTCTGTTTACCAGTGAATGCAATGTCGCATTCCAGAGTAATCATTTTCCATTTGATGTTTATGTGATTTTTAATGCTTTGGTGTGATGTTTTATTTTGTCGGTGTGGTGTGGTGTGTTATTTCAATGTTGTAATAAGTAATAACTTCAATAATAATAAATACTTTGGTTTTTTCTTTATTATTTTTTAAAATATAAAAAATAACGCCGTTATAACACCGTTATAAGTAAAATAACGTCTATAACGGTTGTTATAATTGAAAATTAATATTTATATATAGAGAAAACAAAAACACAACCGTGATTTTAATATAACACCGTTACAGGACAAATAACGGCAGTTATAACGTTTTTTTTCTTGTCATCTAGCAAAAAATAACGTAACACCGTTATAATGCCGTTATAACGGTAACGGTCTTGGCCCATTACACCGTTATAGCGTACCCTTTTAAACCTTGGTTTAAGGTATACCCAAGCATGTACCATCATATATGCAAATCAATTCTCAGCTACTTTAAACTAATTAGAAGTTCAATTACCAGTTCTAACTAAAACAGGCATTGATTAAAACTTAAAAGCTAAAATTCACATAATCAACTACAACTTTCGGACCAAATTGAGTTCCACCTAGAAGATTAAATATCACACATCCATCACAAACTCCATATAAACCAATACCCAATCCAGCAAATTATTAACTATATACAACATAGAACATATCACATATGACAATACCATTACCCATATCTACAAAAAGCACAAAAACTTCATAACCTCATAAAAATTCAAATACCCACATTCATAAAACACACACACACACACAAAAAACCCCAAAACTTCATTAAATTTCAATACCCAAAAAATCCAATCTTTTCATAAAAATCAACATACCCACACTCCTAATTTTTTATTTTTTTTAAATTCAAATTTTGAACAAAAACAAACATACCCAAGTAGATAAATCCTTAGAAACACAGCAGAATCCAGGCCAGCATGCTGAATGATCTCTGATTCAGACATCTTAAGAGCTTGAGGCATCCAATTGAGGAAAGTCAAATAAGTCTTGAAATTGAGATTAACAAATTTCTCCACAATGTTCCCATTAGAATTAGAAGAATGATATGGACTTTGTCTAGAGCCATTGATGTACCACTTAGGAAAGTAGATTCTGTCATTAACAGGTTGGAGTCTTAAAATTGCGAAAGCTAGTAAGAAAGCAAAGGCACTTAGTATGTTAATGAAGGCTGATACTGATATGTCTTCTAGAGTTGCCATTAACAGAGAGATAAAGCTTCAGACACACAGAGAAGGTTCACTATCATGCAGTAGTAGTAGTGCTTTTACTTTTTTTACTTTTAATGTTTTTATATTAAAGTGCGGTGGAGGTCAGGCTGAGGTTAGTGGTGGAGGTCAGCCTTTTTTTTCGAGGAAAGTTGTCATTATAATTAGACAATTTGCCGATATCGAGGAGAGTAGACGAGCCGAGTTTACTTACGGCATCTGTATGCACTGTGTAATAGACAGTTTAATTGAGAGAAACATAATCTAATTGTGTGAGAATTTCGAGGAGATGGGTGATGGCATGTGATCTTGAGAATGCTGACTGTTGAATATTTTGAAGTATTGAATATAATGGTATTTAATTTTCAAAATGTCCTTAATAATAATAGATGTCTTTAATACCTTTGTTATAAGAATAACAAAAATGGCAATTACGTACTAAAAATAATAACTTGAACTACTATTATTATCACCACCACATTTAGCATCACACATACATAATTCTCAATCCAAATAATTTTCATACAATCTTATTATAAGACTAGGACTACCCGTGACCAAGTCACGACAATAACGTTGACGGGCCTTCGACGCTATAAATGATGTTTCGACAATTGACACCACTAAACTATATGATAGATAACTCATTTGCGTACTTATGAATACGATCAAAACCATTCCTACGAAATGTATGTTTTTTTTATATCAAGTATATTTAGTTTCAATGTCAAGATTAACTATTATAACATGAAAAAATAAAGTCATACTGAGTACATCAATTTTCAGTCAAAGTATGCCAACTTCCAATATTTTGTGCTCCAAATTATTGGGTGTGTTCTTCACAAATATAAAAGAACTCTCAATATACAATAACCATCAAAGTATATAAAAAAATAACCTTTAAACTTAAAAGGAAATCAATTAATTATGTTAATGAACATGGTACTCCACATTTCACCACATCTGACCCATTTTAGCAATTTTACTTTACTACTTCATTCGGATGTAACGCCCTATAATCATCTCAAAGTTTATAAGTGAAAGCACGAATAATGCCACCAATTGAAAATGCCTCCAAGATTGTGACTCGTAAGGCGATGGATTTACTGGGATTCTAGAGACAATGCCAAATAGGCCTTTTGTTGCGCGCCAGATGTACTCTCTCCCTTACTCCTTACTCCTTACTCCTTACTCTTCATTACATACTCATTATTAGTCCACACCTCAAAAGAAGCGAAATGCATGTAACCATAAAAAATAAATTGAGTTGAAACTTGAACCATTCAAAAAATAGCTAACAAATTGAAGACTGAATGGAAATCTGAGATATCAAGTTGCGTCAATTCCATACTCGAAACACCGAGAAGTTCATCATGGAAAAATCAGATAGGAGCCTTAATGGAGACTGTTTTCAAATCTACATAAAACATATTGGTATTAGAAGATATAAAAATTAAAGATTGAGAAAGAAACATTGATGATATTGTGCGCTTGGGTTACCATATTAGCATCAAGTTTACGACTGAGGATGATAATAATGTTAATCAATAAGAGAACACGCAAACGTCCTCGTTTAACAATATCAGCTACAATTCTCTTCCCAGCTTCCCTGGCTTCAGCGAGTGTATGATAAGATGCCTTCTCCTTCAATATAAATTTTTGTTCCACAGAAATGGTAGCAAAATCTTTATCACACTCCCAGATTGAAGGCCCCTTAATTTTTCTACTATATTCTACAATCAAGGGGTGAGATGATCCAATTCCTGAAGCCATAATACAATGACCAATGAGACTCATAACTGATAAGTTGACACGCCCACCATGATAAAAGTGCCTTTGAATGAAAGCCATAATGGGAACCAATCCAGGCTTCCTAAGGCCGGTTTCCAAATGTTTGCGAACACCATTCATAGCACATATATATGCATTAAAGAACTTCATAGCTTGATCAGCAGGCAATTCATTAATCTTATTGTGAATTAAAGTAGCAACTTCAGACGGAGTAACTCTAGTGTTAGCATACGCAATACTATTGAGGAACTCAAGATTAGATTCTAAGAGATTATCGAATACATGCATTAAGAACTAAATCAAAACTCAACAAAGTAAATAAATCAGCTTTATTAATCAAGTATTTGACAATAAGAATCATCAAGTTAAGACTTTACCTTGCGAGCTGCCTGCTCTGCATTTAGTTTATTAATAGTTTTTCACTCCCCCTTAAGTAGTGATTGTGGTTCATCTCTGGGTTCGGACTTCAGCTGAAGTAAATCCTGCACACGTTTTGGTTCATCCTCGGGTTCAGATTTCACTTTGATTAGTTCCCATAAAACATATTGGTATTAGAAGATATTGAAATTAAAGATTGTGAAGGAAACATAGATGATATTGTGTGCTTGGGTTACCATATTAACATCAAGTTTACGAATGAGGATGATAATAGTGTCAATCAATAAGAGAACTAAAGGGAGATAATATAAAGCAAAATTTTTAAAAGTTGTAAGATACCTTGGTGTTTTGAATTCCAAAGAAGTGATATACATCGAACATTGTAATTGCTGAGATATACATTGCGAAATCGAAGAATGCTTAGAAGACCACGAAATGCACTTTGCAAAAGATGGTTTTTGCATTGCTATACTTTTTCCTCACGAAAGAAACCCTTGCTCCTTGGATATTTAAATCTAGACGATCATATGGCTACACATTTTTTCATATATTTTAACTTAGGACATGGGTGAATCCCTACAATAATATTTCTCTAATTGTAACCCTAGTCACTCCTTAAATCCCTTGTTGACAACCTCAATTTCTCCTCCACCACTACAATCAAAGCAAACTATACCAACACTACTATTACTCCTTAAATGAAACAAATTAAAAAATCAATAGTCAAAGACATAAAAATCCAAATAAAAACAATCAAAAGTGGTGAAAACATTTCTTGATTTAAACATCAAAACAGGAAAAAAGATGAAACATCATTAGTAGTAGTAGTAGTGGGCAAAAAAATGATCTACTCAAGCAACTCAAATATAGTAAGGTTGCAACATCAAATCAAAGAAAAAAAAGATAAATTTTACTACATTATGATGAGTCATAGATCTAAAACACCATAAACAAAAGATATTCCATGAACAATCTAGTGGTCATTTCAGGTAAAAACTATATAACCCTATGGAAGTATGAAAGGGATTTTTTTTTCGTATGAGATTATGTCTTCTTCAATAAATAGGTAGAAAGCATTCTCTTATCAATACTGAAACTAACCCATATCAATTGATCCACTTTCACTCTAGGATGAAGCCAAAGAGTAGTTTACATATGATCCATAATGTGCAAAGATGTTACAAAACCATGTTGGAATAGTAGATCAAATGAATATGAAATTTGACGATGTACTAAGAACATTACTTTAATCCCTTAAGGGATTAGTACATATATACTGTTCCAATTATATTGGAATAGTCAAAAAGGTGAAAAAAGAAATGATTAATTAGTAACGGTCGTTGTTAAATCATAAAGTCACAAAAACAATATTAGAATCGCAGATTTGAGTAAAGTTGCACATGAATGATGTGCAAACTTTATCCATACTAACCCCCCATCCATAAATAGTGCAAACCCACAAAAGAAAGCAAATATTGGAGAAGAATGCACTCCTTGAAGCACTATGCATTTAAACCTCATTCGCCACCTTACCTGGTAGAAAGAAAAAAAGAATAATAATTTTGGAACATAAACTGAATGTATAGTAGTTCTTTAACAAAGCGGTAATGGATTTGAAGTGAAATGTGGAGATTGGGAAGAGAGAAAACAAAACTGCTTGTAATTTTTGGAGGCCAACTCGTATATACATGGATGAAAACTTAAAGGCTACATTGTTGACAAAGTTTAATCATTGCCACCGCAACGAAGTAACAAAATGTAAAAGGTATACCTACTAAACAAATAGATTTATTGGAAGCACATCTCGAACATGAATTTTTTTCAAACTGATAGACTGGAGGTAAGGACTATCCATTGCAATTCCTAGTACTGGGTACAGAAGAACACATTGTTGTAAACACAATCTGCAAGGTTACTTTGACCCAAAATCATCATGTCGAGGAAAGAAAAAAAAAACTACCTAAACCAAATTAAAACCATTAAATAATAAACCAATTATAACCATTAATCGTTAATACGCACCTTGAAGCGTCCTAGTCTGCCTCTTGCAACCCATCCAAAACAATAAACCCAGCGAACAACCCAATCACACTAACACCAAACAACCCGCCACCACCAACGCTCATGAATTATCTGACACCAACACAATCACGCCGATCACCGCCACAAAATGTGGTAATGCCAACGAAGAAAGTACAGCCGGAGAAAACCCCACTACCTTTTCAAGCAAATTCAATAACCCCAAGTCCTCTACGTAACTCAAAACCTTCTACTTATCTAGTTTCTTGAATACATTTACTTGGAACTCTTTGCTCCCTTCTCCGGAGAGTAGTATTTCTGCGCCGAATCATTGTTTCCTTCAGTTTGGGTTATACTTGTTTACTTAAAATAATACAAATCTTCAGACTTCAAGGCTTTGATCAATAGAGAGGCAGAGAGAGAAAAAAAGAGGACTGGACGTGTTAGGGGACGTGGAATTTGAGAGGAGAATGATAGAGACAAAATGGGTTGAACCATTGAGATTTGAGAGAGATGTGGGTATTCAGTTTATAAGGAAGTTACAACAGTTGGGTCTTATGAGTGACGTGGATGTCTTTAATGGAGCCACTTGTTTAGACTTCAAGGGCAATAGGATGTACGTGTAATACAGAGAGAGACGGGGTAAAAGTTTGGACCGTTGTAACTCCATCCTGGCCTTTAAATATTACTTTTTGTCTCGGAAGATGCATTAAAAAAAGTTTGTCTTGATACAAGTAGATGTTAACATATGACAAAGTAGCAAAATTATTCAACATCAACTTAAAGAGATAGAGAAAAAAGAAAATAACGAATGTTAGATAATAATCTAACTAAATGGCTACCTAAACTTCAATAAACCCAACCAAGTAATTCTTCTTCGCTTCAATTGTAGCGAAGGCAAGAGATATTTCCATATAGTATGGGAATGTTGTAAACTTTAATGATGCATGCGTCATCTCATCACTTGACAAAGCCCCTACACTCACCATGTTTTGAAGAACATAACATACTTCTACGAGTTCTCTTATGAGGAGTTTCTTGCCTTGCTTCCTCATCTTTTTGTGCTTGACTCTTCACATATCTATCAACTCTGCTACCTGAGCTACCTGATCAGTTTGGTCGTCCATAGCTTTATGTTTCCCTTTCCCACCACGACGAATATTTTATGAAGTAGAGGGGTAGATCACTCTACCTGAGGGGTGTAGTGCATTGACTCCATTGGTATAAACTCATCTGAATGCTGTGTTGGAAAATACAAAGGATACTTTGGTTTTTTTTTTTGTTTGAATGGTAGATTTAAGTGTTTAGTCTCACATTGGATATGAGGGAAGTTCAACTTTACTATATAAGTAAGTCTAACACTTTACTTGTTGTGATGTGTGTGAGAGTTGGTGGGTCGCACGCGCATGTGCGACCCATGTGTGCAAACTAGTTTGGGTGCATGGGCTACCCATGGGCTTGCTCAACCCAGGAACCCGCTTATTATTATAAGTCTATGATTGAGCCTTGGGGCCTTGGCTCATGGGTATTCCTTGGAACACTTAGTCACTTTTTTAGGTTTGAGGTGTAAGTTGGGTTGTCTCCAACAGGCGCACCTTAAGGTATGACTCTTGGTGAAGAGGCACTGACTTGAGGTGTGACCCTTGGTGAAGAGTCACCTATGCTCTATATAACCCTACTTCATTTTCATTTATTATCATCAGTTTTTCAGAGTTTTCTTGAGTCATTTTCAAGAGAGAAAATAGACACAATCAAAGTTCGTTTGGCAGAGATATAAAATTGCTTTCTTCTTTCTACCTCTTTACGACTGATTATTGTATCATGGGAGACAGGGGCCTATATTCCTACAAAACACTATGGTAGGGGCGAATCTATCTTAAGGAGATAGTGTGTATACACTGGACTCGATCATCTCTTTAAGAGGTGTTATTTGTTCATGTAGATTGAATAACAGTCTTAAGACAGATTATTTTTTTGTATGAACAAAGACTGAAAACATGGTGAATCTCGCAGAGAAGGAGGGTGAAAAGAGCAACCCACAAGTTCTGAAGGTGAAGCCCGAGAAGTTTGATGGCACTGAATTTAAGCGTTGGCAGCAGAAGATGTTATTTTTTCTCATGACTCTGAACTTGGCAAAATTCCTCAAGGAAGACAAACCAAAGTTAAAGGAGGAAGAAACTGACCCAACAACCATAGCAGCAGTAGAGGCGTGCATTCATTCTAACTTTCTGTGTCGGAACTATATCCTGAATGGGTTTGACAACACATTGTACAATGTGTATAGTCCAATAGAGTCTGCAAAGGAACTGTGGGAATCCTTAGACCATACGTATAAGATGGAAGATGTCGGACTGAAAAAATTTATAGTCTGGTAGATTCTTGGATTATAAAATGGTGGATTCTAAGACTGTAATCAATCAAGTATATGAACTACAGATTATCCTGCATGATATTCATGTAAAAGGTATGAAGTTAAGTAAATCGTTCCAAGTTACTGCGATAATTGAGAAGTTACCTTCATCCCGAAAGGACTTCAAAAGTTATCTAAAGCATAAGAGGAAGGAAATGAAGTTGGAGGAACTAATCGTAAGGCTAAGAATCGAAGAAGATAACAAATCCAATGATAAGAAGGATGTTGTTCATTCTTATGATGCCAAGGCTAACATGGTCGAGGGAAACCCTAAACCCCATAAGAAAAATGGGAAGAAAGGGAAAAATGGGAAGAATTTTTTGTGCCCTAAGGGCAAAGACTTTAAAAAGTTCACAGGGAGTTGTTGTGTTTGTGGCAAACCAGGGCACAAGTTAATAGAATGTCGCAAGCGTAAAAGCAGACCAGAAAAAGATAATGACACTCAAGCAAACATTGCTGAGATGGAGAGCATGTGTGCAATAATCTCCAAAATCAACCTGGGAAGCGATTCCAGAGGATGGTTTGTGGACATAGGGGCTACACGCCATATATGCTATAATAGGAGTTTATTTACTACCTACAATAAGACTGAACATGAAGAGAAAATGTTTATGGGTAACGTTTCAGCGTCAAGGGTCGAAGGAAAAGGGAAAGTAGTTCTGAAATTCACATCTAAAAAGGAAGCTACTTTAAATAAAGTGTTGCATGTGCCCGATATCCGCAAGAACCTTGTTTCTAGAGCAATGCTGATCAAGAATGATTTTAAGTTAGTGTTTGAGTCAAAGAGATGTATCATGACTAAGAATGGTGTATTCATAGGAAAGGGTTATGAGTGTGACGGACTGTTCAAACTAGCAGTCTTATGTATCTCAGTTTCAATTATCAATAAGAATGAGAATTTTATTTACTTGCTTCAGTCATTTAATGTTTGGCATCAACGATTAGGACATGTAAATTATGGTTCGCTACGTAAATTAGTCCATTTAGGATTACTGCCTAAATTCAATCTTGATTGCAAACAAAAATATGAAGTATGTGTTAAACCAAAATTTACAAAACAACATTTCCATTCTATTGAACAATGACAAACTGAACCACTAGATTTGATTCACAATGATCTCTGCGATTTGAAGTTTATTCAAATATGAGGCAGAAAGAAGTGTACTTACTCAGAAGCAAAGATGAGGTACTGGAAATGTTTGTTATTTTCAAAAATGAGGTTGAGACTCAACTCAACAAAAAGATAAATGTTATTAGAACTGATAGGGGTGGGGAGTACGGCTCTATTCCATTTGGAGAACTTTGTGCTAAGTTTGGTATTATACACCAAACTACTGCACCTTACACTCCTTAGCAAAATGGAGTTGCTGAGAGGAAAAATAGAACGTTAACAAATATGCTTAATGCTATGCTTATTAGTTCTGGTTTGTTGCAAAACTTGTGGGGGGAAGCGTTACTTTCTGTGAATTATATTCTCAATAAGTTACCTCACAAGAAGATTGATAAGACTCTTTATGAACTCTGGAAAGGTAGAGAGCCTTCCTATAAGTTCTTAAAAGTGTGGGGGTGTCTTGCAAAGGTACAAGTACCATTGCCAAAAAGGTCTAAGTTCGGACCTAAAACTATTGATTATATTTTTATTGGCAATGCCAATAACAATAGTGCACATAGATTTCTCATATACAAATTTGAAATAAATGATGTGCAGGAGAATGCCATCATTGAATCATGAGATGTTATATTTTTTGAAAATACATTTCCATATAAAAAGAGTGATAATGTGAATCGTCTTAAAAGAACAACTGATGTTGCTTCTAGTAGTGATCAACGTACCACTCCTACAAGTTTTGATTTTAATGCAGAGCCAAAAAGTAAGAAACGACTTAAAATTGCAAAGTCTTTTGGCAAAGATATTGTAGCATTTCTGTTAGAAAATGAGCATCAAACTTTTAAGGAAGCCATGGTTACACCTGAAGCTCCTAGTTGGAAAGAGGTTGTGCAGAGTGAGATAAACTCTATAATGTACAATCATACTTGGGAATTGGTAGATCTTCCACCTGGCAATAAACCTATAGGTTGCAAGTGGAATTTCAAACAAAAATTGAGACCTGATGGTTCAATTGAAAAGTAAAAAGCCAGACTTTTTACCAAAGGCTATAGGCAAAAAGAAGGTTTGGACTATTTTGATACATATTCTCCAGTGACAAGAATTACTTCTATTCGTATGTTGTTAGCTATTGTAGCAGTGCATAAGTTTGAAATACATCAAATGGATGTTAAAACAACATTCTTGAATGGTGAATTAAATGAAGAAATATTTATGAACCTGTTAGGAATATGGCTCTAAAACTGTTGAAGTCGTTCGAACGAGTGGGAATTCGTTCAAACGAAAATAACATTTGGGCCAAAATTCTAGGGGATTGTCTAATTCGTTCAAACGACCTCATGACTTGTTCGAACGACTTTGGCTTTATTTGTTTGTTTCTAAATTCATTTTGAAGGGGATTTGATCCAAAGCGATGGATTATCTCGTGATACCTATTTCAGAGATGACCTAATGGAAAGTCTATAAATAAAGAGTGTATGTTAAAGGCCTCTGTACTGTGAGAAAGAGATAGAGAGAGAATAGGGAGAAATCTAGGGTTTAGCTCTGGAGAGGTTTCTAGGGTTTCTTGCTGGGATTATCTGTAAGGGTAGAGATAAGGTTTGAGTAATCTCTGTAACCTTTTGTAACCCTTAGTATGAAAATAAATTCGTCGTGCTTATCGGGGGGTGGTTTTGATCCTGTTTAGGGTTTCTACCTAATTAAACCTTGTGTTGTGTTTTTATTGCCTTTATTCGAATTCTCTTTGGTTAGGGTTGGTTCTTTGAGTTCTTACTGATCGTATTGTACTTCCGCGTGCAATTTACCCCCTCGGTTTTCCCAACAATTGGTATTAGAGTGAGGTGTGGGGCAAGTAGAGTAGCAAAATGGGAAGATCCAAGTATTCTAACGCGATAAGGCTTGGTGTGGAGAAGTTCAATGGGAAGATTAATTTTGGATTGTGGCAAATACAAGTCCAAGATATCTTGATTCAAGGCGGGTTACGCAAGGCACTGAAAGGGAAGCCTATACCTAAAACTCTGGTTGACGGTATAGCGGCCCAGAAAGCGGACGAAGATGAAGAAGAGGACTGGGAAGATCTGGATTCAAGGGCTGCGAGCGAGATACGCCTTTGTCTCGCTAAGAACGTTTTGGTAAACGTGGCTGGAGAGAAGACCGCAAAGGGTCTTTGGGAAAAGCTTAAAATTTTGTATCAAACGAAGATTCTTTCGATCGCTTATACCTCAAGGAGAGACTTCAGACACTTAAGATGAATGAGGGTACGAGCGTTGGTGATCACCTAGGTTCTTTGAACGGGATCGTTTCAGAATTGGAATCGATCAGAGTTAAAGTTGAGGATGAAGATAAGACACTTCAACTCATATGGTATCTTCCATCTTCCTTCAAGCATCTTCAACCTACGATAATGTATGGGAAGAAAACCTTAAGTTTTGAGGAGGTTACAAGTACGCTTCATTCTGATTAGAGAAAGCTTAAGGGTAGCGAATCATTTGGGGAAAACTCTGCAATGGTGGTTAGTGGGAAGAGAAGCTTTAATAAGTTCAGAAAAGGAACTTGTTGGAGCTGTGGTCAATCGGGTCATTATAGATCAGATTGTAAAATGGGAAAAGGTAATGGTGTAAGTTCGGCAAGAGGCTCCGAAGGTGACACTAACAAACTGACAACGGTTACTAGTAATGATGGTGATGAGGCGCTCCTCGTGGTGGCCGCTGATGGTTCTCGCCACGATAGAGGATGGGTATTTGATAGTGCGGCTACAACGCATATATGTGCACACAAGGCATGGTTCGATAATTATGCAAGGTGTGAGGGTAGCAAGTTTGTGTTGACGAGCGATGGCTCTCGAAGGCCAATTTCGGGAGTGGGTGATATTCGCGTGAGGATGTTCGATGGACGCATCGTAGTTCTTCATGATGTTCAACATGTGTCGAGTATGACTCATAATCTAATTTCACTTTCCAAGTTAGATAATGAGGGTTACAATTACTCCGGGCGAGGTGGAGTAATAAAAGTTTACCGAAAATCTTCTTTGATCATGAAGGGAGTTCTAAGTGGGAACTTATATGCATTGGTTGGTAAATCAATGGGTGAAGATGTGAAGGTTGCGTGTACTAAGGAAGCTATGGAGATTTCTCGAAAGAGGAATTTAGTTCAAGGTGGAGCAATGGCACGGTCTACAAAGATGATCCGAAAGTGGGTTCCGATTGGTGGGTCTAGAAAAAACCTAAACTCGTGTAATTCTCTTAATTGAGAAGCGACAAGGAAACACGACGAATGCAGCAGAAGAAATAGTTTTATCGCCGATGTAGAGATTGTTAGGAATACGGCACAAAAACTGTTGAAGTCGTTCGAACGAAAATAACGCTTGGGCCAAAATTCTAGGGGATTGTCTAATTCGTTCCAACGACCTCATGACTCGTTCGAACGACTTTGGCTTTGTTTGTTTATTTCTAAATTTGTTTTGAAGGGGATTTGGTCCAAAGCGATGGATTATCTCGTGATACGTATTTCGGAGATGACCTAATGGAAAGTCTATAAATAAAGAGTGTATGTTAAAGGCCTCTGTACTGTGAGAAAGAGATAGAGAGAGAAAAAGGAAAAATCTATGGTTTAGCTCTGGAGAGGTTTCTTGGGTTTTCTTTCTAGGGTTTCTTGCTGGGATTATCTGCAAGGGTATAGGTGAGGTTTGAGTGATCTCTGTAACCTTTTGTAACCCTTAGTGTGATAATAAATTCGTCGTGCTTGTCAAGGGAGGTGGTAGTTTTGATCCTGTTTAGGGTTTCCACCTAATTAAACCTTGTGTTGTGTTTTTATTGCCTTTATTCGAATTCTCTTTGGGGTTAGGGTTGGCTCTTTGAGTTCTTGCTGATCGTATTGTGCTTCCGCGTGCGATTTTCCCCTTCGATTTTCCCAACAGAACCATCCTGAAGGGTTTATTGTCAGAGTGTGCCGGTTGGTTAAATTTCTTTATGGATTGAAGTCGGCACCTTTACAATGGTATGACAAAATTGATAGAGTCATGATGAAAGATGGCTTTTAAATCAATGAATGTGATATATGTGTCTATATTAAAAGCATTAATGGTGAGCATATAATTGTGTGTCCTTATGTAGACGATATATATGCTCATCATGGGGACTAACATCAATGTCATTCTGTCAACAAAGAAAATGTTGTCCAAGAACTTCGATATGAAGGACTTAGGTGTTGCAGATGTTATTCTTGGCATAAAGATTAACAGAACACCACAGGGACTTGTGTTGCCTCAATCACATTATATAGAGAATGTACTTAAGAAGTTTAGTAAATTTGACTGTCGTGGTGTTCAGACACCATACGATAATATGCGTCAATTGATTAAACACATAGGTGAACCTATTTCTCAAATAGAGTATGCACACATAATAGGCGGTCTAATGTATATTATGAACTGCACAAAACCAGATATTGCTTATGTGGTTAGCAAATTGAGTCGGTATACTATAAAAAAATTAAAAGCACCGCCCCTAAAACCATGCCATTCATAAACCTGTAATCAATAACAAATAAAACTAAAGATAATCAATACAAATATAACAAAGAAAACAAGCAATCTTATTATAAGAAGTTAACATAGTACAAAGTAGCAAAATTATTCAACATCAACTTAAGCAGATAGAAAATAAAATAAAAATAACGAATGCTAGATAATAATCTTCTTAAATGACTACCTAAACTCCAATAAATCCAACCAAGTAATTCTTCTTCGCTTCAAATGTAGCAAAGGCAAGAAACATTTCCATATAGTTTGGGAATGTTGTAAACTTTAATGATGCATGCGTCATCTCATCACTTGACAAAGCCCCCATACTCACCATGTTTTGAAGAACATAACATACTTCTCTGAGTTTCTTATGAGGAGTTTCTTGCCTTGCATCCTCATCTTTTTGTGCTTAACTCTTCACAATCTCTATCAACTCTGCTACCTGAGCTACCTGATCAGTTTGGTCATTGATCCAGGAGGATCTAGTGTATTTTGAAGAATTGCCAATGTTGTTCGAATAAGTTGACATGTTCGCTAGAATTTTGGTCCAGAGCCATATTTCGTTCGAATGACTTTCAGTATCGTTTGAACGAGTTGTCATGTCCTCTAGAATTTAACCCAGAGGCATATTTTCGTTCGAACGATTTTGGTTTTGTTCGAACGAGTTGGTCTACTTTTCTAGGGTTTAGACCAATTAGGCGTAAAGTCGTTCGAACGAATCCCTTGCTCGTTCGAACGACTTTGGCGGTGTTTTGCTTCTCAAGCATTGATTTTCCTCGAGATGAGCTCTATTTTGTAATTTTGAGTTCCCTAGTATATAAAGGGAACTAAGGTTATTTTCTAGGTTATGTTAGATCTGAAAGAGTTTTGAGAGAACCTAGGGTTTGAGAGTTTTTCTTTCTATAATTACTTTATTATTGAGTAATTAAATTCTATATTTTCCAAACCGATTGGTGTTCTTTGTATTTCTCTAGTAACACAGGCTTCTCAATCGTATTGTGGATTAAGTGGTATCAGTTTTCCAGTTTCGATTCTCGGGGGGTTAATTATGGTGTATGGTCTCTACACATGATCGTCTTAAGCAAACGAAGGAGAAGCTCGTGAGTCCGTTGAAGATCTATCGCAAACCTAATTCGAAGAAGAAGGACGATTTAGAGATGGGCGATCCCAACGAGGGAATCACGGTTTTGGAAACGATAGTTTCTACCCTAACTTCTATTATAGGGGAGTTAGTCAAACAATTACATCTCACAAACCTCGCATTGAGTCCCGTTTCGGTGAGTCAGCGAAGCCGTTCAAAAAAGAAAGGGGTTATGGAAGTGGATGGTGACGAGGACATTCCGGTATTCGATAATTCTAGTGATCCCGATTTCGTCATGGAGCGCCCAGGTTCTAGTAAGTTAACGAATCCTTTACGTAATCTTCGTATTGGCTTTAAGATTGAGATTCTGGTATTCGATGGTTCCGTCGATGCCAATAAATTAGATAATTGGTTAGACAGGCTGGAGATCTATTTTTCCATTGATGAATATTCAAACGCTCAGAAGATTTGCTTCTCTTCTTTGAAATTCACAAGTCACTCACTAATGTGATGGAAATCCTATCGAAAATGACATGATGTCGGAAGTCTGAGTTGGAAGGAATTCAAGGTTTTGGTGAGGAAGCAATTATATCCGATTGGGTATGAACAGGAGCGGTGGAATAAATGGCACAATTTGCACTAAAAGTTTGGGCAATCCGTACAAAAATTCACTATGGAATTTCATAACCAAGCGTTGGTTTTGGATGTTGATGTAGATGAGTACGACGTGTTCATGAAGTATACGGGGGGTTTATCAGAGTCTATTAGAAGAGAATTAAAGCTCTTCAAGGTGGAAAATATCGTAGACACTACTGTTAAAGCAATTGCCATTGAAGGCAAGTACTTGAAGAATAACAAGAAAGATAACAAGAACAAGTCGAGATACAAGGCTAATTGGAAGTTTGGTCAGAAAGGGGATTCCAAAGGAAAGGGGTCTTCATTCAAAGGGATTATCTGTAGTCATTGCAAGGCTAATGGGCACAATTCTAATAGATGTTGAAAACTTCACCCGGAGCTTCGACCGAAGGAGGAGAAGGGCAAAAAAGAGAAGCGTGCACTAGCCACAACAATTGTGGATCTTCCAGATTTAGATAAGCCAAATCCTAAGCTTACTTTAATGTTCAAGCAACCTCTAGTTATCGATGAGGCCAGTCGGGAAGAGCTTTTCTTTATCAACATTCAAGTGAAGTAGAGCTTAGACGAGGCCATTATTGATCTGGGTAGTCAGAAGAATTAAATTTCTGAGGCGGTGGTGAAGAAGATGGATTTGGCTATAGTGGCTCATCCTAAGCCGTATAGTTTGGGCTGGATTCAGAAAGATGCAGAGTTGAAGATCACTAACCAGTGTACGTTCAAGTTTGCGATTACTGAGAAGTTTATTGACGAAGTGACATGTGAGGTGGTTCCGTTGGACGTATGTCAAGTCATCTTGGGTAACCCTTATCTTTGGGACTGAGATGCAATCCTTTACCGTCGTGCTCGCAAGTATCGTTTGGTGAAGGATGGGATTGAGTTTCATATTAATGCGTGCAAGGAACATATCACTACTAGTAATTTGGTAACAGGGACTCAAACAAAGAGGATGGTTAATGCAAGCGACAAATTTGTTTTATTGTTAGTGCGACCTGTTCAAGAGGGTCCGTCGGCTACAGTATTGTCTACTTTGGCAATGTCTCCTAAGCAATAAACCGATATGGGGGAGTTACAAGAGGAGTATGAAGACTTGTTTCTGGCCGTAGAAGGGATGCCGCATAAGAGAGATATGGAGCATGATATCACCTTGGTGAATGGTGAGTCACTACCCAATAATAGGGTTATATTGAACTTTTGTTAATGACTCTGATGAGATCAAGAAACAGGTACTCGAACTCCTGGAGTAAGGAGTTATTACTCCGAGTTGCTCGCCTTGTGCTTTGCCTGTGTTACTGGTGCCGAAGAAGGATGGGTCTTGGAGGATGTGTGTGGATTATCGGGAGGTGAACAAGATCACGGTAAATAATTATTATCCGCTTCCATGGATTGACGAGCTTTAATATGAGTTGCAGACGGCTTAGTTTTTCACGAAGTTGGATCTTAAGTTGGGTTACCATCAAGTTCGAATCCGGGAGAAGGATACTTGGAAGACAACGTTCAAAACCAAACAGGGTTATTTGAGTGGTTAGTGATGCCTTTTGGGTTATGCAATGCTTCGGCGACGTTTATGTTGCTAATGAATGAGGCACTTTGTACGTTTATATATGATTTTGTGATTGTATATTTAGATGATATCTTAATATCTAGTCGTATATGGGTGAAGCATCTTGGGCATTTACGTAAAGCATTGGGCGTGTTGCGATCACAACAGCTTTTTCTTAACGGGAAGAAGTGCGAGTTTGGGAAACAGGAGCTAGTCTATTTGGGTTTTATTGTTGGTGGCAGCGGGCATATGGTCGATCCAGAAAAGATCTCGGTCATTACTAATTGGCCTAGACCCCGGACAGTGAAGAAGTTGAGGAGTTTTATGGGTTCTTGTCAGTACTTACAGAAATTTATTCGGCGTTTTTCACAAATAGCCGCATCGTTGCATTATTTTACGAAGACCGGGGTACAGTTTGTGTGGGAAGATCACCATGAGAAGACCTTTCTGTGCTGAAGCGAAAGATTACAGATGCACCAGTGTTAGCATTGCCTAATTTGCAACGGCCTTTTTAGGTCGAGATAGATGCGTCAGACTATGCTTTGGGGGCAATCCTTTTACTGGATGGGAAGCCAGTTGCTTACCATTATGAGATATTTATAGGAGCAGTACGCAACTATCCTACTTACGATAAGGAGTTCTACGCATTATATAAATCAGTAAAGCATTGACGGAGTTACTTATTGAGGAAGGAGGTTGTGGTACATTCCGCTCTCAAACCGTTACAGTTCTTATCTACGTAGTCCAAGATTCAGCAAGCTCGCCATATGAAGTAGATGTCGTACCTTCAGCAGTTTGCCATATTGATCAAATATAAGAAAGGAGTAGACAACAAGATGCTTGATATGTTATCTCAACCCCCATTGCCAACTATTTCCGCTTTGTTGGTAGCTATGCAGATCCAGCCGATTGTTCCTTCTGAGTATGTTTTAGGGTATGACGACGGCTGGGAGCTCAGTGTAATTTACGAGAAGTTGCTGCAAGGCAAGGCGTGCGAGTATTTTCTGAAGGATGGTTTGATTTTCAAGGGAAATCTACTATGTATTCCAGAGGGTAGCGACCGTTTACAGTGGATTCGAGAGGCACATTGTTCCCGAGTGGCAGGTCATTTCAGGGTTGAGAAGAATTTTTTGAATTTGCGGCGTTATGTCTATTGGCTGAAGATGCAGGTGGATGTTGCTCGTGTGGTTTGTGGTTGCGTGCTATGCAACACTTTAAAACCTTCCAATAGGAAGATAGAACTGTACTTACCATTGAAAGTTCCTAGTCGACCTTGGGATTTTATGGGTGGTTTGCCCATGACCAGGTGTAAGAATGACTATTTGTTTGTGGTGGTGGATCGATTCAGCAAGTTGATTCTTCTTATTCTATGCCAGAAGACGGTCACAAGGGAAGGAGCAACGCGATTGTTTTTCAGAGACGTCTGGAGGTATTTCAGGCTTTATTCTTCTATTATTTATAATATGGATAACCACTTTTTAGGGAATTTCTGGAGATCGTTATGGGGGATGATGGACACTAAGTTGAAGAGAAGTACCACTTTTCATCTGCAGATAGACAGGCAAACAGAGGTCGTTAACCACACTTTAGTACATTTATTACGGAGATTCCATTCTAAGTATCCTAAGACTTGGGATGAGAGTTCACTCTATCTTTAGTTTGCGTTCAACCGAGCGATTCATAGTTCCACATTGAAGTCTTCTTTTGAAGTTTGTTTAGGGTACTTGCCGCAAAGCCCTTTTAATTTTGTGTTTAGTCTTGGCGATAAGACGGTGTTAGGGAAGGAGGAAGAGGAGCAGGTTAAAGCTTAGCGCTTCATTGAGAAGATCAGCAAGGTTCATGAGGTGGTTGAAGCTCAGTTAAAGAAGACTCAAGCGACGTATAAGGCTCACCACAATAAGCATCGGGTTATGTGTACTTTTCTTGAGGGCAACCTCGTTTGGTTGCATTTGGGTAAGGAACGGCTTAAGGGGGAAGGTAAGAAGCTCAAACCTATCCGTTATGGTCCATTTTTTATACTCAAGAATATTGGTGACAATGCATTCCAGTTGGATTTTCTACCTTTCATGAAGATGTATTCGGTGATTAATGCCGAGCATTTAAAGCTTTTTGAGCCATCTCTTTTGGATGAAGACTCTGTAATCAATTCTCACCTACCGTTAGTTAATGACTTATGGATAGAAAGAGAAGATCCGTTGCCGGATGATGGTATTATAGAGTGGAAGGTTTATACTACAAGACGGGTTACTATTGATTCGTTCTGAGTTGGGAAGAAGGGTCAACTACCGAGTGTGGCACAGTAGGGAATTGGGCATCGCCATATTTCCACGTCTCCAGTTCTAGCTTGAGCAGGATCTCAAGGCTCCTAAAGGGGGGGGGGGCATGATCCAAAAAGATCTAGTGTGTTTTGAAGAATTGTTAATGTCATTCGAACGAGTTAGAGTGTCGTTTGAACGAGTTGACATGTTCACTAGAATCTTAGCCCAGAGCCATATTTCGTTCGAACGATTTTCAGTATCGTTCGAACGAGTTGTCATGTCCTCTGGAAATTTGCCCAGAGGCATATTTTTGTTTGAACGAGTTTGGTTTCGTTCGAACGAGTTGGTATACTTTTCTAGGGTTTAGACCAATTAGGCGTAAAGTCGTTCGAACGACTTTGGCGGTGTTTTGTTTCTCTAGCGTTGATTTGCCTCGAGATGCATTCTATTTTATAATTTCGAGTTCCCTAGTATATAAAGGGAACTAGGGTTATATTCTAGGCTATGTTAGATCTAATTTTTTTTAAGAGAACCTAGGGTTTGAGAGTTTTTCTTTATGTAATTACTTCGTTCTTGAGTAATTGAATTCTCTATTTTCCAAACCGATTGGTGTTCTTCGTATTTCTCTACTAGCACAGGCTTCTCAATCGTATTGCGGATTAGTCATCCATAGCTTTCTACTTCCCTTTTCCACCATGACAAATATTTTATGAAGTAGAGGGGTAGATTGCTCTACCTGAGGGGTGTAGTGCATTGACTCCATTGACATAAACTCATATGCATGCGAAAAATAGGAGTCAACATGGGGCCAACCCTAAGATGGTTTAACATAACGAGTGGTAAAATATGAATCCTCCTCTCCAATCTCAGTATCACTCTCGACATCCATAGGTAAAGGCTAAGTCCAGATTCCTTCAAAGCATCAGCCCTGGATCGAGCTAATTCTTTTCCTAGCTTAACATTGACCTTCTTCAGCTCGCTTTTCTCTTCCTCTATACCGAGCCAAATCCCCTTGACAAGATGAGCAACCTGCAAAAATTACATCGATCTCAGCGATTAGCTCGAAGTATATTAAACATTTCTTTATAATAATATAAACTTACCATCTTGCTCGTATCTTCCTCTCCTTGGAGAACCGCCAACCTCGCCCCTTCCTCGACCTCTTTGAGATCGTCCACTGAAGCAGATTGCCCTTCGGCGACCTTCTCTCCTGACTCCCCCTTGGGTTTGACCTTCCTCCTCTTATCTTTCACGACCTTACCACTTCCAGTGGTACCAGAGGCCGGCAGAGCCTTCAACATCCATTTCTTCAAATAATTTTAAGCTATTTGCTCAGTTTGATAGGATTCGGCTGAGCCAAACTTTCAGTTCCAGGAGTCTTAGATAGATTAGTTTGAACCTCCTCACCACTTACTTGCCTTTTTCCATCATCGACCCTCGCTATCGACCTAGTAGATTGAGCCTTTCGAACCTTATTTGACCTGCTGTCAACCCTCTTTTTTCTACTCAGGTCGAGTCCCTCCAACACAAGTATAAGTTCAGTCTCCTCCGCAACTTCATCAAACAAGGATTCTTTCCTTTCCACTGTAGACTTCACACCTGCAATAACATCATTTTTACTATAAACTACAGTTTTCAGAGAAACATTACAATGATTCTATCTATGCGTGTCTATACTTAATTTATTTTACAGTTCTATACTGAAGGTCCAAAGGTTCTTCATCATCTCTTTGAAGGCAATTGCCATTCACCCATATGATGTTGTCATTCCAGGTTTGACCTACTGAATTCAGATCGAAAAAATGACGCCGAGTTGCGCTCGCACAGAAATAAGACCCCCCCACTGGCCTTAAAATTCTTCACCCCCATAAAACTGCAAAACGTCCTCAGGGGTTATCCTCCTCACTTTTTCCTTCCTTTTCCATTTTTCATTCAGATGGTCACACACGGTTATTACCTCCCACATGTTCTCGTTCAATTGAACATGATATGCTCCAATTGCATTCATAATCCCCTTCGCCAAATTGGTAAGGGGAAGGCTCAACCCATACTCTAATTGAGATAGGTAATAATAAAAACCCTCTGAGAGGCCACTTTGGACATCCCCATCAAAATATTCTAATGAGATTGATTTATCTATATCTCTATCTCATTTTTCTACTTCTAAATCTGCCAGTAGATAAAAATATTCTTCCCTCTCCGTTACCATACAACTCCTAAACTACCTACCAGAAAACTCTACACAATTGCCTTACTTCCCTCCTACAGCCGCCTTGGCTTTACAAAACTCTCTAAAGGCATCAGAACCCGGAGGATAAGATACCAATTGACCAGAGAAACCTGAGAATTATTCCAATCCTAGTTCCCCTTCATTGGCAGACTCATTCGCCCGACCAGAGATCGATACCTCATTAACAGATGAACTACCCATCTTAAAAACAAATTCTACAGGCACGTTTTTGACTTACAAAATGCCTTTCACGCTCGACCTATATACAAGTTAAGGTATTTATCATTCTTCCTTCTATGTATATATATATATATATATTCAACATGTATCTCTGATCAATCATTTACATATAATAATATATCTTTAACATATACATACGCCAACATATATTTGCGTACATCTATACTAACCTTCAGTATCCGAATAAGAATCGACAGTTACATCAAGCTTTTCTCTCACGCCATTGCAGTATAGCTACCTACGAGATCCAAAATCTTTTGCCCTCTTCAACCGTTTATCACCTTCGGATAACTCTTTATCAAATCCTCTGATCTTTGGTCGTTATCTCTGAGTGTACTCCAAATTTTGTGAAGTTGTAAAATCTTTTATTGGAGACGAAGAAACACTATTTATCCTTTCTCTCACCAGCGGCTGGCATTTATTTCCCTTCACACGAACCATCCTCGATTCCAGAACTGAGGCGTCCTTTCCACTCTCCATGTCAGACGCCTTGTACCTTTTTGATAAAACCACATTTCTATCATTATAACTCCCCTTATTTTTTAACATATTTTTTCTCCCTATTTCTATATCTTTTCCTGGCCTTTTCATACTCATGATGACTCACTCTGTACGATGTCAGAGTTCTATTTGCTTTTGCATACAAAATAAAACTTGAAGCTTCTGTATTTTCATATTTTCTTTTTTATGTCCTTGTTTATTATACTTATAGTGATTGACGTCATTTTCTAAACTATACAAATGTTCAAAATTATTCAAAATGTTTGCTAAAATAGTCTCAAAACAGATTCGCCCTTATAGAGGATCCGATTGACTTATATTATTTCTGTTGCATTCAAAATAATTATATTATTCATAAGACACACTTTACACAACATCCGTCACAACCTTGGTAATCTAAATAAACATCATCTAATCACATTATTCATCGATCTTCAGATCTTCAAATTCGATCTCAACTTCAGTAATCAAACCAGCCAACTTCTCTCGATCTACCTAATCCCTCACCAACACACCTCAAAAAAATAACGAACATACTCACAAGGTCTCCTTACATCTAATATTCGAGCTTACATTCCCTCCTCAATATTTAAATATAACCAACGAACCCAAGATCTTCTCACGTACTTCAACAGTCTTTATAGTCAATCGACATTCAACTTTAAGATAAATCCTCTGAGATCGAGCCATACCATTCTAATCTATCCTCTATTTTTCTATCATCCTACCCATGTTTATACGTTTCTCATACACTTTCCCCTCAAATACCTGATTTTTACCTTGCATCTCGTAACAAAAAACCCTAAATTTTTGGAATAAATTATTAAACTTATCCCCTCACCAGTATACACAATAGTCGATATACTCAACCATACGCTACCACGAGTATTACCCCTTTTCGACCTGTAACAGCTCGAGTTTCTACAATTACATATTTCCTACAATTTCTATCCCTCACCATTTAAACATAAGTCATTTATATCAGTACGATATTGTCGACACATATCCATCTCAGTTCGAGTAACATTGCAACATTGTTTCATCACTTATAAACAGTTATTCAACTAACAACATAATTCAGTTCGATTCAAAGAAATTTTTCTATACACAGTTTAATAAATATTAACTTTTATTCATGTCAAAGATATTACATACGATATACAAATAACAAGTTTTCACCACATCGACTTTAGGAATACAATAGAATGTTATTCATCTAGAAACAAACTCTAGGTACTTTACAGATAAAAAGTTTTCCCTATTTGTTAAAAATAACAGGTCATTTAGGCACGCCGGGGTATCAAGTCTTCCAGTTCTTCTAATTCAGTGATTTTTCACCCTGATGCAAAGAAGACATTGGACACAACAAAAAAAATTCCTCACATGAGTTTCGTCGAAGTCCAGCTAAACTTTAAACGAAGACTATGCAAGCAGTGGACTCTGTGCTGACCCCCACAAAACAAGATGAGGGTCTTCTGGGCATAAAAATATGATAGAAATCCGTCACCAGGTTCCCCCTTTCTCATCCTGCTCCTCCACTGCCATCACTGCCTCTTCTATAACCACCACCACTAAAGAGTTGGTAGAGATGAAGAGGGCCTAACCTTAGAATCCATGGCGACAAATGAAATTAGCATATCTGCCCCGTAAATATACTTATCCCTGCATATAAAGCCCTAGCCCTGCCTTCTGCAAGAGTGCAGAGACAGGCTTAACATTCCACGTATGTCAAGGCGAAGACATAAAATCTCCACTTATTGTAGAAATCTTCATCGGCTTCAACCGCTTCCTTTCCCGACAAGCCTTGGTACGTAAGAGAAATAGGGGTGGGTATCACCATTTCTAAGGAATGATCACCAAAGTATTTCAACTTCAACCTCTGCAATTCAGACGCAATCCTCTCTTCATGAACCATACTCCAAGTTTTCACCATCTCAGAAAAAGTTACGCATGCATAAATTGTTCCAAAGATTTGCTACAAGTACTCTTTATATAACCCTAAAATTATTGTGCAAGTACGTTTTCCCAAGCATCATCATTCATTACGGACACGACTATTCAAACGCAACTGTCACATACATACACATCATCATTTAATACCCATCACTTCCCAATATCACGTAATTTCCACCCAGTCAAATGCCATCATTACTCCATTTCAAATTTCAAACTTTTAACGCATTCTATCTCAACCAAAGCCACTCGTGACTTCGATTGCGAGGGGGCGATTGTAGGGACTTATCCCTCGATCTCACTCAAAATCGAGCTTGCAAAGCTCAATTTACCTCCATCTCAGGCTCACGCAACTTTAGCACTTAACACTCCAGTTAACATTCTAAACAGCCCCACTAACTACTCAATAATGTGATCGAGCTAAATCCAGAAAATGTTATCCAGTTAAAGACACCTGTCTCCTATTAACTCATCAGTTATTCAGTCAACCGCCACTAACAACATTATTCAGAAAATGTGTTCTAGCACGATGAAGAGTTGTGGAGAAGCCTATATAAAGGAAAAGTTCTAGAAAAAATTACTCAAAACTTCTTATTTACGAAATCAAAGGTATATCTAAATTTAGAATCACTTGTAATACAGATATCCACTCCAAGCAATAAAGATACTTTTACAAAAATCCTCCATACGAGGTCGTGGTTTTTTACCTATTCAGAGGTTTTCCACGCTAAAAATACTTGTTTTAATTTCTTACTTTCTATTAGAATATTGTTACAGGTTCATTGGTGTGATAGTTAATTCCTAATTGTTCGAGCTTACGGAATTTGGCCATTACAGATCCCATCCACGATAATACAATGAGTGATTTCGGCCTGACTATTCCCTTGCGGGTAATTGGGATTGGAAGGAGAATGTATGATGATGTGTTATTAAGGAATTTAACGACTTTGGAGCCAAGGAACTGTGGTCCATTGTCAATTCTGATGAGATGGGGAAAGTCAAAATGGATGATGATATTTTCCCAGATGAACTTGATGACTTCATCCTTTCGTGTGCGGCACACAAGAACAACTTTGACCACTTAGTGAAGTAATCCGTTACGACT
Source organism: Kingdonia uniflora (assembly GCA_014058105.1). Classification (NCBI taxonomy): domain Eukaryota; kingdom Viridiplantae; phylum Streptophyta; class Magnoliopsida; order Ranunculales; family Circaeasteraceae; genus Kingdonia; species Kingdonia uniflora. The sequence continues at coordinate 1,588,562 of JACGCM010002554.1, read as the reverse complement.
AACAGATGTTTCTGTTTTCTTGGTGCGGTGAGAAATTTATAGACAAGGTCGAGGGACCATCTTTTAAATGACCATACAACGTTGCTGAAATGGAGTTCCAATGTTGGAGCTCGAATTTAGGGACCATGACATCGGCAGGCATCGTATTTGCTTACGAGTTTGATGGCTTGAGCTTTTATTTTAGGCCAGAAGATACCTTGGGTAAGAGCTCAGTTGGCTAGAGATCTTCCTGCTTTCTAGGAACCACAAGTACCTTCATGTAGTTCGTGTAAGAATTTTTGAGCTTCCTTGTGGGATAAGTATTCGAGATATGGCCCTGTGACCGAAATCTTGTATAAGAGACCATTTTCAAGGATGTAGTGTTTAGCATTGTGAAGTACGCGTCTTCTTTCAGTGGGGTCTTGAGGAAGTTCGCCATCGAATTTGTTTTTAGTTCCAATATATTTGAGGAAAGGTCATCTCCAATCATTCTCATCCTCTTCAACGCTCCCAGTATTAGCAGAATTTGAGCTTATGATGTTAATGTTGGGGGTTGATAATACTTTGATCTTGAGAAATCGGGCTTCTGAGCCAAGGACTCTTGCGAAATATGTGAGGGAATCAGAATATCTATTTTCTCCGTGCGGCAAATATCTATAATTTTTCCATTCCTCTAGAATTTTTTTGTGTAGTGGTTTACGATGAGTAATGAATTAGTGTATACAGATAGCTTGGATACTCTAATTTCAGGAGCCATGTCTAGACCATTGATCATCGCCTCATACTCGACTACATTGTTGGTAGCTTTGAAATTTAATTAGATTGTTTTTTTGATTATATCATTAGAAGGTGTGATCAGTACGATTCCGATGCTTGATCCCGTGGGTCCAGAAGATCCATCAGTTAAAAGGTGTCATCCCATTTGAGTTATGCAGTCTGCCTTTTCTACAATTTGTTCCTCGTGAATTTATGTGTTATATTCTTCCCAATCAGGATCTTCTACAGGAAGTCCACAAGGAAATCTGCTACGTCCTGACCCTTTTCAGAATGTCTGGGTTCAAAATGGATGTCATGCTCGCCAAGAGTGACTGACCATTGCTGGACTCGCCTAGATTTTTCTTGTTTGGATAAGATTTCGCGCAGAGGGTAGTTGGTTACTACTCGTATTGAATGGGCTTGAAAGCGCTGTCATAATTTTTGCGAGGTATAGATGAGAGCTAAAAGTAGTTTTGTGATCTTGCTATATCGGGATTCTGCTGAAGTGAGAGTTTTACTGATGAAGTAGATAGGCTTCTCGATCTTCTCATCAAGTTGCATGAGAATATAACTTAATGATTCTTCAGTGACTGCGTGATAAATGGTGAGTTCTTCACCTTTGCGAGGTATATTCATTACTGGTGGTGATCCCAAGTAAAGTGTAAGTTGATGAAATACTGCTTCGCACTCTGTTGTCCATTCGATCTCGGGGTCCTTAGGTTTCTATTTTGTTGCCCCCTCACGTAGTAAGTTGAACAACCATAGATAGCGATCGGAAGATTTTGAAACAAAATGGTTTAACACGGTAATCTTGCCGGCTAACTTCTAGACATCTTTCTTTGTTTTTGGAGAAGGCATAGATAACAATGCGCGAATACGATCTGAATCAGCTTCAATACTGTGCTTACTGATTATGTGGCCTAAGAATTTCCCTGATTGGACTCCGAACTGGCATTTGTCAGGGTTGAATCTCATCTTGTAGAGACAGAGGATATTGAAGGCCGTTTGTAAATCTGCAACATGGTTTTCCTTCTTGAGACTTTTACACAACATATCCTCTATATAGACCTTTATTGTCTTTCCAAGGTGATCTTTGAACATCTGGGTCATCAATCGTTGATAAGTAACTCCGGCATTCTTGAGACCGAACGGCATGACTTTGTAACAATATAGGCCATGTTCTGTAATGAAAACTATTTTTTCTTGATCGTCAGGTTGCATAGGTATTTAGTTGTACCCAGATGCGACGTCCATCATAGACAGGAGCTCATGTCCTGAAGTAAAATCGAGCAGATTATTTATGATAGGGAGTGGAAAACTGTCATTTGGAGTATGTCTGTTCAAGTCAGTAAAATCCATGTACACCCTGATCTTTCCATTTTTCTTCTGTACTGCTACAATATTCGATATCCATTCTGGATAATTGGCCTTTTGGATAAAACTGACTTGGATGAGTTTTTTGATATCTTTGTTGACTTCGTCTCAAAGCCTTGGTGTAAAAGTCCTCTATTTTTGTTTGACAACTTTGGCTTTATCCTTCATGTTGAGTTTGTGATAGGCCAGATTTGGATCAATACTCGGCATCTCGAGAAACGTCCAAGCAAAGACATCACTGTTGTCCAAAAGGAACTTGATGAGTATGTCACGCTCTGCTGCAGGCAGACGAGAGCCAATATATGTCCCACGCTTGGGGCTGCTAATTTCAATGTACTCTGTGGTTTCTACGTTGGGCAAATATTGCCCTGCCGAGTAGACTGTATAGTTCTCTATAATATTTCCTCTTGTCTTCTATAATTGTTATGCAAGCTGATGTTCGGAAGGTTCTAGTCCAATGACGACATAATTTTTACATGCACATGCTAATTTTTGACTTCCTTTGATCTCGTAAACGCCACCTTCCCTTTCAAAATGTAACGCCAAGTGATAGGTTGACGGAATGGCGCGCATATTGTGTAACCAGCAACGTCCCATTATCCCTAGATAACAGGATTTTGTATTGACAACGTAAAAGATAACGTCGAGTGTTACTGTTCCTGCGGTGATAGGAAGTATAATCTTCCTGATACGTTCCTCCTTAGATCCATTGAAACCATAAATATCAATATCGTTGGGTTGGACCTTATCGGCCAGACCCATCTAATCGATGGTACTTTGAAAAAGGAGTTTGATAGTATTACCGGTATCTATCATCATCGTATGAAGCACCATATTTTACAGTTTCAATATGATCACCAAAGCATCAAGGTGAGGATAGTTGACATGCCGAACGTCGCAATCATAAAAAAAAATATCCTAGTTCGTTGAGAACTGGATACTGGAATTAGACAAGCTTTTTTATCTTGCATGGATAAGTCGTGGCATTGGCCGGCAAATCATTGTTTGCTCCTGTTTGATTCTTTGACGATATGAGTCTCCACAAAATGGCAAAGTGAGATATGGTACAAATACTTATTGGTTACTGGTTCCTCGACATGTACAGCTTCTGTGGGTTTTTATAACTCCCATTCTTATAACTCTCCACGTCTACTATGTATTCGTGCATTCGTCCATCTACAAAGATGTATTCCAACAACCGTTCTAAGGTAAAACATTGCTCTTTCTCATGATGTCGGACCTTGTGGTAGATGCAGTATGGTTTGATCTCGATCGGTTGAAGGTATTGTGCATTGCGGAAGAATCTATCTTTCTGTAATATAGGATAGATGCTGGCTTTGGTCATATTCATCTTTGGGAGATAAGGTTTCAGCAAGTTACACCCCTTTCGAGGTCGTTCATCATTAGATTTGGTACGTTTTCTGTCTCCTCCCTGATCTATTGTCCGATTAAAATTAGAATGGGTTGGTTGATCTCGAGCTATCAGTATTGTTTTTTGAGGTTTTTGCCTGTCAGACACCATTTGTTCCAGGTCAATGTATCCGTTAACCTTTTCAATCATGTCTTCCAATGTCGTCAGTTTGTTGAGGACGATGTACTCCTTCACCCGGCCATCAACGAGTAAAGCGTTGGTAAAAGCCGAAATAATTATCTTCTGGTCGAGTCGATCTACTTTTTGAGCCAACTCCAAGAACTTTTTAGTAAGCGTCTCAAGCTTCTCTCCCTGCATCTGTTTGAGGCTGAAACGAGAATATAGGTTCTCCTCTTTATCTCTATTATGCGAGTAATTCTTGACGAAAAGTTCGTGCAACTATTCAAAAGTTGTGATGGACCCTTCAGGCAGTGTGTGAAACCATCGTAGGGGTTTGCCTGATAAGCTGGTTGGAAAGAGTCGACATAGAATGTGGTTAGACGTGGAATGTAGAACTAGAGCATCCTGGAACTCTTGAACGTGCTCCACTGGATTAATTCCTTTTTTTTGGATCTTCGGAGTGTGAAACCCGGCCATCTAATAACTCTTGGGCGATCAAGATTTTCTATAATCTATTATGGATACCTTTAGTCAGTATATGGGCTTTGATCAGTTCTTTGATTCGCTTCTCAACATGTTCCTGAGTGACATATTGTTGAGCAGCAGTGGTTGGTCGAGTGACGTGTCCCTCTCCAGGATTGTGGCCACGAATCCCTTCACTTAGACGTTCCTTTGCCGGGACTCGAACTCTTCGAGGTAGATTATCAGTCTGTATGATTCCCTCTAGGCTGTCATCTATTTCTTGTTGGATCTCCTGGATCTAGATGGGATCCAAGTCCTGTTGCAGATGGTTAGATCGGAGCACACCTCCTACGTGTATACCTTTTGGAGGTGGTCCTATTCTGTCATGAACGAAAATCTGTGAGCCCTCAGGTTGTATGGCTTTGTATTCTGGGCGATGACCTGTTGACCCTGCAGAACCTTTAACGTGTCCTGAAAACTCGCGAGCTATTATTTCAGAGTTGCACGTCTTTCTGTTTTGGAATTTATAGTGGCCCTCAGGTCTGCTAAAGCTGTGTTCTCTTCCACCACTACGAACTACTCAAGAATGTAGATCGAGCTAAACCAAGAAAACGTTATCCAGTCAAAGACACCTGTCTCCCATGAACGTGTCAGTTATTCAGTCAACCGCCACTAACCAAATTATTCGGAAAATGTGTTCCAGCATGATGAAGAGCTCTAGGAAAAGCCTATATAAAGAAAAGGTTCCTGAAAAGACAGAGACCTAAAAAAATACTCAAACTTCTTATTTACGAGATCAAAAGCATTTCTATATTTTAGAGATCACTTGTAATAAAAAAAATTAACTCCAAGCAATAAAGATGCTTTTACAAAAATCATCCATACTAGGTCGTGGTTTTTTACCTATTCAAAGGTTTTCCACGCTAAAAACACCTGCTTCCATTTCTTACTTTATATTAGAGTATTATTATAGGTTCATTAGTGTGATAGCTAATTCCTAATCATATCGAGCTTACAGAATATGGCCATTACATTTGGCACCGTCTGTGGGAAAGATTACATTTCCACGATACCCTAAGGCAGCCTTTCACTATAATTTTCAATTACAGTTTCTTCCAGACGACAGGCCGCAGGAACTTAGCTCGAAATTTCTATGGATTCGGGATAGCTCACCGAGTTACCGGCAAATCTCCACACTGAGGCAGAGAAGCGCGCCAAACTCGAACTTCAGTTGACAAAAGATTGTGAGCTCCGAGAAAAAGTACTCGATGCAGAACGACAAGATCATTTGACAGTGCTCAAACGATACGAAGATCAGATGATGGCGATACAGACTGTACTCGAGGCTCTGCAAAATACTCAGTAGACTTCTCCAGCTAGGGGTCGCGATCAACTTCCAGAGACCTCCCGTATTTCAGCAAGGGAAAGATTAGGACCTCGGGGAGCCACAATTTCCATAAATCTACCACACGGACTGCAGCCCTCCATCCATTTGGGGGAGAAAAATCCAATCAGAAGTTAGTCGAGGTCACCAGATTTCTATCCGTCAGGAGGAAGACCAGCGACCTCTACACCAAGTTCCAATACGAGATCGCTTGAGTGAAGGTACGGGAACTCATCATCCCCTGCCAGCACATTAAGTGATTAAACCAATACATCATTACAACATAAAAGAACACGTGGACCAACGAATTAAGGAGCTGATCGAGGCATAAGTTCAGGGTACTACCGGCGAAACCACAAAGTTACAAGGGAGTCTGATTGCCAAAGAACTACTCGATATGAAGATACCGAAAGGTTTCCATACTCCCAAAATTTACAAATACATAGGTACTAACCTGAAGGAGCATATTCAACAATACTGTGATTTATTGGGGTTGCACTCCAATCTCAACCACATTCTCCACCTTTTGTTCGCCACGAGTTTACAGGATGTGCCACTTTGATGGTTTCATTCTCTTCCTGAGGAATCTATCTACACGTTTGATCAGCTGAAGAAGTAGTTCATCAAGACATATGCTCACAACAGAGACAAAGAGGAGAACTTATATTCTCTTATCGGTCTTATGCAGTCACATGGAGAAAAGCCTGAAGATTTCTCAAAGAAATTCCTAGAGCTCGCGAGAAAGGTGAATAACCTCGACAAAAAAATAGCTGTGACTACTTTCACCAATGCTCTCCAGCTTGATTGCAAAGCCAAAGAATACCTCTCCCTTAACAAGCCTGTGACATTAGAGAAGATGATCACCAAAGTCAACGGTTACGTCGACTTGGAGAGGATGATGTCTGAGCGTCAAAAGTCTACTATATTTTTCATCTCCACCAAAGCCCCACCTGCAGATCAAACCAGCAAGCCTAAGGAGGAACAAGAAGATCCAAAATGCACCAAGGGAAGCACTGGATACCCTCGGAGAAGCAGTCCGCAAAATAAACCCGTCCTCCCAAAGTTGAACGTTCGAATCTCCACAATTTTTCCACTGTTGTTGAAAAACCCACTTTATCACATCTCTCAACCACTGGAGCCCATCGAGAATCGACCATTTTGCCTACATCATAAGGTAAATCATCATGCTACTGACAATTTCTATGCTCTACATCGGTTGCTCAAGCTTATTTTCAAGGAAGGACGGATGCTCGAATACATTGTTGACTTGAAGTTATACCAATATGGCAACTATAAGAAGCAGCTCGAAGTTGTTCAGGTCAACGATAGAGTTGAGGAAAAGCATCTCTACTATATGCACCTCAGCAACATGATCAAAATTAACCAGATCACAAATTCCAGCCGATCAAAGCGCCAGAGGCTCTCTGAATACTGGGATCTTACACCTCAAGATAAGGAAGCCAAACTTCTTCCCGAGTCAACTAATCGCCAACTTAGAATCTCCTTCGGGGATTGCGATACTAGCCATATAAAATTTCCACATCATGATGCTTTAATCATAATGCTCAAGATGAAACAGTTTGACATGCACACAATGATGATCGATACTGGAAGCGGTATTGAATTTTTTTTTCAGAGTACGATCGACCAGATGGGATTGGTCGACCAAGTTATTCAGAGTGACACAGACATCAGTGGGTTCAATGGCTCTAGGGAGGAGCGAGTAGGCAAGATTATCTTACCTATTACCGCAGGACCAGCCACTATCAACATCGTTTTTTATGTCATCAATGCCAAATCTCGTTATCTTGAGATTATGGGCCGTTGTTGGATACACAATATGGAAGCAATCGCTTCCACCTATCATCAAACACTCCGATTCAAACACGACAATAGTATTTATAAGATCACAGGTAGTCAGAAACTCTCTCGAGCATGTGAATACACTGTTAATGCCATCCTAGATACTTCAGGCATATTGGCCGCATAACAATTACAGAAAATTGATCACCTCGGTGATCAATCACCTACAAAGGAGCCCACATAATATGTGAATATTAATGGACCTAGCAGAGGTACGTTCATCGGAACCAAGCTGGTTCAGCATGAGAAAGATGCTCTCATTCAGTTATTACAACTTAATCGAGACATTTTTGCATGGTCTTTCGAAGAAATGCCTAGAGTCATCCCAATAATGGCTTGCCACAAGTTAGCCATCGATATTAATGCCACAACGGTCAAACAGAAGCAGCGACGACTTTCACCTCATCTTCGAGATGAAGTAAACACCGAGATCGAGAAATTGATCAAAGTGGGATTAATTCGAGAAGCCAAATATCCGGAATGGATATCCAACATTGTTACTGTCCCAAAGAAGAACGGAAAAGTTCAAGTTTGCGTAGATTTTACAGATCTAAACAAACATACTTTAAAGGATAATTTCCCTCTTCCTAAAATTCATCAGATCCTCGATTACATAGTAGGCCATGATCTCTTTTCTATGATGGACGCTGCTTCAGGGTATAATCAAATTCTACTTCTGGAAGAAGACCAAGAGAAGACAACGTTCATCACCGAAAGTGGCCTTTATTGTTACAAAGTCATGCCCTTCGGGATCAGGAACGCAGGTGCCACATATCAACGATTGATGACTGCTATGGTCAAAGCACACCTAGGGATAATCGTTGAAGTCTACATCGATGATCTCTTATGCAAAAGCGTACAGTTAGATAATCACATCTCAAATCTCAACACAATATTCAACATCCTTCGATCTTGCAGAATGTATCTCAACCCGAATAAATATTAATTCTGGGTACATTCTGACTGCTTTCTAAGCCACCTCATTAGCAAGAAAGGGATTGAGGCCGATCCAGATCAAATTTGGGCTCTCCTCGACATGCCTTCTCTGAAGAAAACAAAAGACTTTCAAAAACTCGCATGCAAGATTACCGCGATCAACTGTTTTGTCACTAAATCCTCAAGCCGCTGCCGTTAGATATTCCTATTACTCTGCAGATGTACCAAACGAGTAAAGGTTTAGCCAACTGTAGAAGTCACATGGATTCCAGAATGCGAAGCAACTTTTTACAATCTCAAAATCTATTTGGGGAGGTCTCCCATAATGAGCACCCCAGTAGGTAATGAGGAACTGATAATCTACCTAACAATTACAGATACTTCTCTTAGCTTAGTTCTCATTTGCCTGGAAGAGAAAATAGAGAAACCAGTCTTCTTCATCAACAAACCACTCACACCAGCAGAAACAAGGTACTCTAAAATTAATAAACTTCTTCTCACCCTTGTTTATACTTTACAGAAACTCAAGCACTACTTCCAAGCACATTTTGTCAAAGTTATGACGAACTACCCACTTCGGGAAGTTCAGTCAAAAAATGAGAAGTCACGAAGAGTGCAATAATGGTCAGTCAGTTTGGCAGAACATGATTTCAAGTTCGAACAGCGTCATTCCGAAAAAGGTCAGGTCATTACCTCCCAGATTTTCTAGTGGAGGATCCCGAGTACGAAGAGTACGACCCAGAACTTACTAAAAATATGCCCAATAATCTAACTCCCAAACCATTCAACGAACGAGCTGACTGGATCACAACGTCAGGGTGGAGGCTTATCACAGATGGATTAGCAGGATCTGCAGGGTCTGGGATCGGGATTGTTTTGATTACCCCTTTTAATGACAAAATTGAGAAATCAATCCGCTTAGATTTTAAGGCCTCAAATAATGTTTTTTTTTTTGCAAAGTAAGCACTAAAGATTATTAGAGAGAGGGAAAAAATACACACAAACCCCTAGAAGAGATCTCAAATAATGTCATCGAGTATGAAGCTCTCATTCACGAACTCGACCTCACACTTGAGCTCAATATCCCCGAACTCTCAGTTTACACAGATTCATTACTCATCGTTCATCATTATTCCGAGCAATACAAGAAGAACAGAAGATGATCAAATATGCAGCCCTCGTTGCAGATAGGATGAGTAAGTTCGCGAAAGAAACTCTCGAATATCTTCCTCGAGGTGAAAACAGACACGCCGATTCTTTGGCATATCTAGCCGGGGTCTTGGGTACAGAAGCTCGATATCTCCAGGTCGAAATCATTTCAACCCCGAGCATTGATCGCATATCTGTATGCACGATCAATACTGGGGGCGATAAAGGAGGAGATGACGATTGGCGAAAGCCTTTCTTTGCCTATCTCGGTTTCGACAAAAAGTGTCATAGACCACTTCCAGAAGATCCAAAAGAACTCCGACAGCTGATCAACAACTCAAAGTATTACATCACTTAAAATGGTATGCTTTATCGCCTTTCCGTTACAGGGCCTTACCTCAAGTGCCTTTCGAAGTTAAAAGTAGACGAACTGCTCTGCGAATTATACGATGGAACTTGTGGCTCCCATGCCGCAGGTAGATCATTAGCGAACCGAGCTCTAACTCAAGGAGTATTCTGGCCCGGTATGCGCAAGTAAGCAAAAGAGTATTCCCGCAAGTGCCACACCTGCCAGAGATATGGAAATATAATACGCGCCCCTAAGCTCGAACTCTATGCAAGCAAGGTTTTCTAGGCATTCAAGAGATGGGCACTAGACCTCGTCGGCAAATTCTCTAACTCTCCAGGTAACCGCCATCACCTACTCATAGCTGTCGATTACTTTACAAAATAGGTAGAAGCAATTCTACTATGTCGAACCAGATAAGAAGATGTTATCTTTTTTATTTGAAACCACATTATCATTCGATTTGGGTGCCCCCACCATATTTGTATCGATAGCGGGCCCCAATTTGTGGAAGGTAAGGTCATAACCTTCCTAAATCACCATAATATCTTCCACCCACCATCAAATCCATACTAGCCTTAAGGCAATGGCTAAACCGAAATCACCAACAAAGCCATCGTAGATGGACTCGAAAAACGGCTTCACTCACAAAAATAAAAAAAATTAGGTTTGCAAACTGCCTCATGTCTTGTGGGCGTATCGAACCACTCCCCGAAAATCTACTGGGTGTACCCCATTCCTCCTTGCTTATGGCACTGAGGCTGCCATTTCTTCTGAATATCATCATCCAGTTCATGATCACGAGCTGACTGACGAGGATAATGAGTTTGAATTGGCTTGTACCCTCAATATGATAAATGAGACCAGGGAACGCACCATTGCTAACCTAGGTCAATATCATCATATGATTGCCTGGGCGTATAATAACCGAGTCAGGAGCCGTACCTTCCAAATCAAAGATCTCATCCTCAGAGAAATTCCTTAACATCGCAAAGAGCCTCACATTAGAAAATTAGCTTGTGAGGGTCCATTTATTATCACAGGTCTCTCAGGCCTGGGATCATACTATCTCATGACAGAAGAGGGAGTCCCCATTTTAAATCCTTGGAATACTAGGCGACTGAAACGGTACTATCGTTAGGCATCTTATTACTCTATTTCCATATTTTGCTTTCTGTTTTTCAATTCCAAAAGTGAGATTGTAATCTCAATCCAATGTAAATTCTGTACTTATCAATGAAAATATTTTTGGAACAATACCATTCTCTTCATGAACATTCGTTCACATTCTACAGATTAAAGCATAGATAATACTAGATTACAATCAATCTTATCCAAGTTAGATCAAAAATATCACTTGATTTAGCTTCTTTTACTACATCTCTGCAATTGTAGCAAGTGTAAAAACTTGTTTCATATCAAAGACTCTGCCAAACAAGAGATAAGACAAAGGTAATACTAGTCTTCATCTTTTTCAACTTGTTTGGATCATTTCTACCAGCTAGATCAAGAATAACACTTGGTTTAGCTGACTCTTTACATCTCTGCCATTATAGTAAGTATAAAAACTTGTTTTATATCAAAGACTCTGCCAAACAAGAGATAAGACAAAGGTAATACTAGTCTTCATCTTTTTCAACTTGTTTGGATTATTTCTACCGGTTGGATCAAGGATAATACTTGGTTTAGATGACTCTTTACATCTCTGCGATTGTAGCAAGTATAGAAACGTTTTTCACATCAAAGACTCAACCAGGCGTAAGGTAAGGTAAATGTCATACTAGCTTTCATCTCTTTCAATATGTCTGTAACATTTCTATAGTTCAAATCAAGTTTCAACTCGGTTTAACTCAACCCATTTCTGCGATTAAAATGAATGTAAAAGATTTGCTTTATATCAAAGACCCCACCAGACACAATATAAGGCAATGGTCATACTAGCTTTCATCTATTTTCAATGTGTCTGCGACAAATACTATTTATTTTCAGGTCAAATTCATATTACAAGGGTTTCTTTTCTGCTGATGGAGAGTCAACAGTACTTCCCCTTACATCAAGAGGTCAAACTTTCAGTTCGCGGGTCATAGCAGCTCTACCCAAATCTATTAATTCAGCAGTTTGAGGGCCCAGTTGAGTCTCCATGATGCCCAGACAGTTCCCTCGATCTATCTTAGCTCCACAAATGTATCCCTTATTCGACAGAGTTTTGAACAAGGTATCTCGTTCTAACTCAAGTTTTTTTACTTCCTCTACAAAATATGCAACAATTGCCTTTAATAAATTAGATCGTGACGTATTAGGTATGACCATTGTTACAAATCTCGCTCTCAACCTACCGAGGTGTGACTCTAGTCTAGCGTAGTCATTCTTCAGTTCAGTCATTTCTGCATCGACCTTAGCATCGTAGATTACATTTTCCACCAACTTTGTAATATACTTCGCTGATTCAGCAAGGTTCATGGCTTCTAAGTCTACTATCCAAGCATGAAGTCTCTCAATTTATGCGTTCAACTCTTCCCTAGCCGGTATATCTTTCAATAATTCTTCTTTTCTCTTCATAAGCGATTCCTTCGCTTTGATCTCCCTTTCCAGAACTTTCTCCCTGATAAGAGTAACATCTAACTTATGCTGGCATTCCCTCAAATTTGTATTTCCTTTCTGAACATGCCTCTAAATACGAGATACATCACTCTCTTGCTCTCTAATTCGACCTGAGTTACTAGCTACATCCCCTCGAACTAAAGTAGTCTTAACCTCAGTTCTACTTCCCCCTGAACGCTCTTTAATCTCAGCTTTCTTGGCACACGCAATGGCCTGCGCCAGTTCAGCCTTAAGTCGTGCAACCCTCTCGTTTAAATGGTTACACCTTCATTGCATTTCTCGGAATTCCATGTCCTTGGTGGGTAGGGCTATTTGCAAATGTTTAACTGCGGCTTCCGAAGCCGATAGATTTTCTCAAACAACCCTCAGCTCGTCATCTTTTTTGGCAAATTTTCGTCTCATTCACTCCAGTTTGGTCCTACAGTTCTGAAGATCATATCAAAATCATTCCTCCAATTGTTCCCATGCCTGGATACGGTATTGAGCCGATTTGGCCTGCTTACCCTTCACAGCCAACGCATCAACTCGACTTTGAAGCTTCTCGGCGCGTTCTGTTACCACTGCTAGCTCTTTTAATCCCTTTTTTCACTCAGAATCTTTCTCTTCAACCTGTAAAGTCAGGTCAAAAACGGCCTGGATCAACTCCACATGTCTAAAATGCGCCTTTACGTATTGATCTTCTCTATTCTCATTCGCCTCCTTCATCCTATCGAATTGCTCTGCAAATTTCCGATTACACATGAGTACATCGTCCTCACGGAGCGAGATCAATCTAATTCGACCTGGGAAATATAACAAGTTTAGTTCAGTTCGATTCAGGAAAGCCTTTGAATATATACATACTACATTTCTAAAGAGACTATGTGATTTTTAAACATCTGCTTCCAATACTTTTGGACTAAAAGTTTGGAGTTCATTCTTCGATGAACGATTCATAGTCTTCTTTCGGCGTACAAGGTACATACTTTCGATATACTAATCTATATTAATAGCGTTGGATTTTTACCATGCATCTATATCCTATTTACTTGATAGCTTAACGTTAGAATTGCATGCAAGTCGAAAGACCTATTTCGATCTAACCTACAGCTCCGCTTGCGTAGACAGCAAGGCTTTAGAGGTCTCTCTTTCCCTGGCAAGTCCAGACTCTAGATCATTTATTCTGAGACTCATCTCTCTAACTGCCTACAAATGGTTTATAAAACAAAGTCAATCTACAAAAGTTTCTTCCACACACACAGTTCAAATAACTTACAAATATTTATACAAACACACGTGTCTACCCTACCTTCTCACTACCACCTTTTGGGAGCTCGACGTCATCCCCTTGATTGTTGAGCACCGTCTGGCGGGAAACACCATCCAAACCGTCCACGATCTCCACCGCTTCTGCTTCCTCCTCATCTTCCTCCTCAACATAGGTGTCCGCCTTAATGGCATCCACCTCCTGCTCAGAATAACCTTTCAGCATCAAATAATGCCCTAGTCTGTCACGCTCCTCAACCATCTCGTCATGATTGGCCTTTGTCTCCACCTGCAGCTGACCAATCACCAAAGCATGAAAAGTCTTTAGCTGCCTGACTTCCTTCAAAGCGTCAGTCCTGGATCGAGCTAATTCTTTTTCTAGCACCTAATTTGCCTTCTTCAACAAGCTTTTCTCTTCCTTTATACCATGCCAAATCCCTTTAACAAGACAAAGCCTACAAAAATTACATTGATCTCAGCGATTAGCTCGAAGCGTATTAAGCATTTCTTTCTGATAATATAAACTTACCATCTTGCTTGTATCTTCTTCTCCGTGAAGAACCGCCAACTTTGCCCTTTCTTCGACTCCTTGAGGTAGTCCACCGTAGTAGATCGTCCCTTGACGACCTTCTCTCCTGACTCCCCTGAGGGTTTGACCCTCCTCCTCATATCTTTCGCGACCTCACTACTTCCAGTGGTGCCAGAGGCCGACAGAGCCTTCAACATCCGTTTCTTCAGATATTTTAGAGCTACTTTGCTCGGCTTGACAGGATGCGGTTGAGCCGAACTGCCAGTTCTGGGAGTCTTGAAAAGATTAGTTCGAGCCTCATCACCACTAACTTTCCTTTTTCCTTCATCAGCCCCCACCATTGACCTGGTAGCCTGAGCTTTTCAAACCTTGTTCGATCTACTATCGACCTTCTTCTTTCTACTCAGGCCGAGTCCCTCTAATACAAGTTCAAGTTCAGTCTCCTCCTCCGTAACTTCGTCCAGCAGGGATTCCATCCTATCCAATGTAGACTTCACATCTGCAATAAACAACATTTTACTATCAACTACAGTTGTCAGAGAAACGTAATAATAATTCTATCTACGCATGTCTATACTTACTTTGTTTTACAGTTCTAAACCGAAGGTCCAAAGGTTCTTCATCATCTCTTTAAAGACAATTACCCTTTACCCATATGATGTTGTGATTCTAGGTTTAGCCTGCTGAATTCAAATTGAAAAAGCGATGTTGAGTTACGCTCGCACAGAAATATGACCTTCCACTGGCCTTAAAATTCTTTACCCCATAAAACTACAAAACGTCCTCAGGGGTTCTCCTCCTCATTTTTCCCCCTTTTCCCATATTTCATTCAGATGGTCACACACGGTTATTACCTCCTACATGTTCCCATTCAATTGAGCAGGACATGCCCAAATTGCATTCATAATCCCTTTTGCCAAATTGGTAAGGGGAAGACTCAACTTATACTCTAATTGAGATAGGTAACACAAAAAACCCTCCGAGAGGTCACTCTGGACATCCCCATCAAAATATTCTGACGAGATCGATTCATCTATACCCCTATCTCATTTTCCCACTTCCAAATCAGCCAACAGGTAAAAATACTCTTCCCCCTCCGCTACTGTACAACCCCTAAACTACCTACCGGCAAACTCTACGCATTTTCCCTACTTCCCTCCTATAGCCACCTTGGCTTTACAAAACTCCCTAAAGGCATCAGAATCAGTAGGATAAGATACCAATTGACCAGGTAAACCCAAGAATTGTTCCAATCCTACTTCCCCTTCTTTTTCAGACTTATTCGTCCGACCAGAGGTTGATACCTCTTTAACAAACGGGCTACCCATCTTAATTTTTTTTTCTACAAATACGATTTCGACCTACACGGATGCCTCTAACGCTCGACCTACATACAGGTTAAAGTATTTATTATTCTTCCATCAATGTATATATATATATGCATCAACATATATTGCATGCATCTCTACTAACCTTCAGTATCCGAATGAGAATCGGTTGTTGAGTCAAACTTTCCCCTCACAACACTGCTATATAGCCACCAACATGATCCAGAATCTTTCGCCCTCCTCAGCCGTTTATCACCTTCGGATAACTCTATCAAATTCCCTGATCTTTTGTCTCTCTCTCTGAGTGCCCTCCAAATTTTTTTGAAGTTGTAAAACGTTTGATTGGAGATGAATAAGCATTATTTATCATTTCTCTCTTAAGCGGCTGGCATTTATTGCTCCTCGTACGAATTGTCCTCGATTCCAGAACCGAGATGTCCTTTCTACTCTCCATGTCAGACGCCTTGTACCTTTTCAATAAAACCACTTTTCCATCATTACAACTCCCCTCATTTTTTAACATACTTTTTCTCCATATTTCTATATCTTTTCTTGACCTTCCCATACTCATGATGACTCACTCTGTACGATGTCAGAGTTTTATTTCCTTTTTTATACAAAACAAAACTAAAAGCTTCTCCATTTTCATATTTTTGTTTCTCTGTCCTTGTTTATCATATTTATAGTGATTGATGTCATTTTCTAAGCTGTGCAAATTTTCAAAATTATTCAAAATATGTGCTAAAATAGTCTCAAAACATATTCGCCCCTATTAGAGAATCCGATTGACTTATATTATTTCTGTTACATTCAAAATAATTTTATTATTCTTAAGAAACACTTTACACAACATCCAATCATATTATTCGTCTGTCCTCAGATCTTCAAGTTTGATCTTAACTTCAATTACCAAACCAAGCAATTTCTCTCAATCTACTAAATCCCTCACATATACACGAACACAACCTCATAGAAATAATGAGCATACTTCAACTCTCTACTCCTTACATCTAACCTTTGAGGTCATATCCTCTCACATACCTTAATAATCTTTATAGCCAATCGTTCATCCACGGCAAGACGAATCCTCTAAGATCGAGTCGTACCATCCTAATCTCTCCTCCATTTTTCTTTTATCCTACCCATATTTATGCATTTCTCACACACTTTCCTCTCAAATACGTGATTTTTACCTTGTATCTCATAACAGAAAACACAAAATCTTGGAATAAAATTATTTAAACTTATCTTACTATACTCGACCGTACGCTACCACGAGTAGTACCTCTATCGACCTGTAGTTGCTTGAGTTTTTACGATTACATATTTCCTAGAATTTCTCTCCCTCCCCTGTTAAACATAAATCATTTATACATCAGCACGACATTGTCAGCACGTACTCATCTCAGTTCGAGCAACATTGCAATATTATTTCATCACTTATAAGCAGTTATTCAACCAACACCCAACACAATTCAATTCGATTAAAATATTTTTTTATACACAGTTTAGTAAATATCAACTTTTATTCATGTCAATGACATTACATACGATTCACAGATAACAAATTTTCACCACATCAACCTCAGGAATACAATAGAATATTATTCGTCCAGCACAAAACTTCAAGTACTTTACAGATAACAAGTTTTCCCTATTTATTAAAAGTTACAGGTCATTCAGGCAAGCAGAGGTATCGTGTCTTCCAGTTCTTCATAATTTAGTAATTTTTCAACCTGATACAAAGAAGACATTGGACATAACAAAAAATTTCCCTCACATGAGTTTGGTCGAAGTCCAGTCGAAATTCAAATGGAAACTATGCAAGCAGTGAACTCAGTGTTGGCCCCCACAAAACAAGATGAAGGTCTTCTGAGCGTAAAAACACGTTGGAAATACGTCAACAGACTCTCACTTCTCGTCTTCCTCCTCCACTGCCATCACCGCCTCTTCTATAACCACCACCACCAAAGTGTTGGCAGAGATGAAGAGGGCCCAACCTTAGAATCCATGGCAATACAAGAAATTAGCATATCTGCCCCGCAAATACACCTATCCCTACATATGAACCCCTAACCCAACCTTTCGCAAGAGTGTAGAGACAAGTCCACAGTTCCTCGCCAGTCAAAACGAAGACATGAAATCTTCACTTATAGTAGAAATCTTCCTCAGCTTTAACCGCTTCCTCTTCCGACAAGCCATGGTATGTCGGAGGGATAGGAGCGGGTATCGTCATTTCTAAGGAATGGTAACCAAAGTATTTCAACTTCAACCTCTACATTTTAGACGCAATCTTCTCTTCAAGAACCATTATCTGCGTTTTTACCATCTCAAAAAAAGTTACGTATGCAGGAATTGTTTCAAAGATTTGCTACAGGTACTCTTTATATAACCCTAAATTTATTGTGCATGTACGTTTTCCCAAGTGTCATCATTCATTACAGACGCGACTATTCAAACACAACTGTCACATGCATCCGCATTTTCATTTAATACCCATCACTTCCCAATATCACGTAACTTCTACCCAGTCAAACGCCATCATTACTCCATTTCGAATTTTAAACTTTTAACACATTCTTTCTCAACCAAAGCCACTCGTGACTTTGGTTGCAAGGGGGAGATTGTAGGTACTTATCCCTCGATCTCACTCAAAATTGAGCTCACGAAGCTCGGTTTACCTCCATCTCAGGCTCACGCATTTTTAACACTTAACACTCCAGTCAACATTCCAATCAGCCCTATGAACTACTCAAGAATGTGGATCGAGCTAAACCCAGAAAATATTATCCAGTCAAAGGCACCTGTCTCTCACGAACTCGTC
Organism: Kingdonia uniflora; assembly: GCA_014058105.1. Classification (NCBI taxonomy): domain Eukaryota; kingdom Viridiplantae; phylum Streptophyta; class Magnoliopsida; order Ranunculales; family Circaeasteraceae; genus Kingdonia; species Kingdonia uniflora. The sequence goes on along the minus strand of JACGCM010002554.1, from coordinate 1,570,255 downwards.
AGTTATTCAGTTAACCGCCACTAACCACATTATTTGGAAAACGTGTTCCAGCACGATGAAGAGTTGTGGGAATAGCCTATATAAAGGAAAAGTTCCAGAAGAGACAGTGACCAGAAAAATTACTCAAACTTCTTATTTACGAAATGAAAAGCATTTCTATATTTTAGAGATCACTTGTAATAAATAAATCTACTCCAAACAATAAAGATACTTTTACAAAAATCTTTCATACGAGGTCTTGGTTTTTTACCTGATCAGAGGTTTTCCAGGTTAAAATCACCTATTTCCATTTTTTACTTTCTATTAGAGTATTGTTATAAGTTCATTGGTGTGACAGCTAATTCCTAATCATATCGAGCTTACAGAATTTGGCCATTATAATTTTATTGTTTCTCTAGAAAGTCAAACATGTGGGTTTTTGCATTATATCCATTCTCAGTTCTTCTGCTAAGCCATTCCCAGTTCTTCTGCTAAGCCATTCCCAAGCAATGTACTTTGATTTCTGGTAATTCCAAACGTTACTAAAGACTTTATGTCCAAATGTTGTTCCATACTTTGCATTGAACTCCTCCATAATCTTTGCCTACGAGGGTTTCGAGATGAAAGACCCCATGGGTTTACCCTTTTCAATCTCGCGCTTACACAAAGTAAGAAAGGTTACCAATCTCTCTCCAACCATTTTATTTCCTGAATTTTCCTTCCCTTTGATTAAGTTATTAGCAATTGTACTTTCAGTAGGCACTTTCTTTTGAGTTTTTTTACTCCTTGAAGCCATGGTAGTATTTGATGAATAAGAAACATGAAAGTCTAAAAAGATTTACAAGCAAGTTGAAACATAAGATGAATGGCATTCAACAAGATGCCATTATGTTTCAAAAATTTAACAAATGTTAATAAGAAGTTCAAGTGGTACATAGAGAGCTCCTTCAATGCATCCTCAACAATATTTAAATGAAAACCTAATATATATATATATAGAGAGAGAGAGAGTCTACGAGTTGGGAAGGAATTAGCCATTAACCAGTGCATCTAAATGGCTTGTATTAAAGCTATAAAGAAGAATACGACATCTCTGACCTGTACAGTTTATATTGCAGCATATTAATTTGTACAGTTTATAAAGAAGTTATCAGGGACTTATGGGCAATATTATATACATAAATGAGAATCTTAGCTCCTAACAGTATAATGATAAGCCATTCCACAAAACTAAATATCACAATAAAGTGAACCCAATAAATTTAAATCATTAATCCAATAGTGCTATAAAGATGCATAATAGCAATAATGTCTAGAATGGCATCCTAACATCAGTGAGCCCAGCAAAGAGAATCTAAATTATTACAACCCAAATTTAAATCAAAAATCCAATAAAACTACATAACAACGGTAGGTGGAACTGTTGCTTGGCTATATTGGGCAAGTAAGCAATCTGCAATCTGATTCCTTTTAGTTTTCATAACTACTTGCTCTGCTCATCCAAATAACTCCTCGTATCAATCACCCTAATTAACTTAAGGTTGCATGTTTCCTAATTCTAGTTCTTCGTTCTCATATATCCTAAATAGCTTGTCATTCAATGAAACCCAGCGGAGGTAATTGTGTATAACCATACATGCAATGCCTATATTTCTCTGGGTTGAAATTTGTATTTAGGCATCGCTTTCAATATTGGGAGCCTTGCTTTAAGAACACTAAATGTCCTCTCAATAACATTTCTTAACTTTGCATGACCACAATTAAAATATTCCTCTTTAGCCGTAGGTAGCCCTCCCCTCTGAAAGTCTTGAAGCCAATACCTCACTCCTTCAAAAGGACAATAAAGTACTTGGTGTGTATATAAACTACATCACACAAGTATAAAATATCTACAAAACATCAAAGTATTATATTATAAGAAGAATAAAAAAACCAAATTGGTATTTGTCTATTTTAATTTCAACTCTAATGGTTTACCTTGAGTAGGAGGCAGGGAAAATTTATTGGCCGGGTCTCTAACTGTTTGATCTAAGACATTTGAGTCGTGAGTAGTGCCTTCCCAACCGGCTTGAACATAGATGAAATCAAAATCGCATACTCCAAGCAGATTCTGGATGTACTCCCCCTTCCCTCTTGCCCTAAAAGGAATTAGATCTTCTTTAGAAACTTGTGTACTAACTAGAGTTACATCTATCACTCCGATAACCCCTTTGAATGGTCCTTCTCGCAACTGCTTATAAGTACGAATTTCTCTTGGTTCCTTAAAGTAGGGAGGGACTATCGTTTCCTTACTAAAGTGAAGCATCCCCCTCAACACTTTGTGAAAGCATTTGCTAATAGTCTCCCCCAAATGTTGATATTTTTGCTTCATAATACAATTTCCCACTACGTGGGCTATAGTTTCTAAGAATATAGCCATCTTTTGCTCAACGTCAATGTGTTGGCTATCTTTAACCCATTTGTTCACTCTGAAATGTCCACATAAGGAAACAAACATGCCTTTGTTCATCCTCAATGTATCGTAAGCAATCTTGTTAGGGCCATTGAGAATCTCACTAATACGTCCCCTACCCGTTAAGATAGACACACACAATTTATCCCTTTTTCTTTTTCTTGTTACTCTTTGAAATCCTAACATTAGAGCTATTAACTGAATAGTAGTCCATACTCTTCGATCCATATACACTGCAATGATGTAATTTATACATAAGGCTATTTATTCTCATGAAATCAATTACAACAAGATCTTAAAGTTTTTTAGTTGTCTAGGAAGGAACTTGCTTATCTTTCATTGTATTCTATCTTAAGTAGCTTTTAATTTCCTATATAAAACCAATTAACATTTATGAACACTCATTCAACACTAACCCATCAACATATTGCTTTGGGTATCACACAAATATTAGAGGAAACTAAACCAAAGAAACCAAAATCCATTTAGACCAAAGCCCTCAGGAAAAAGCTTATAAAGATATATGGTTTGTGCCATGTTGAGAAATAAAGTTTAGGTATGTTTAAGTAATTCCATTTATCCAAAACAACTACTTATATGTACAAACTATAAACTTATACTGACTTCTAAATTTACACATAAAAAATAGAAATTAGGTATGCGAACCCATTTCCACCCCAATGAAGATTTAAATATACCAATGCTTGGAAATACCCAATTGTACCATAATGTCTCAAATTAAACCTCATTAAAACCAAGTCAAACTCATAATTTTAGGTCTCAAATTAGAATCATCAAGCAAATCCTAAATTTCCTAACCCATATTACCATCTTCAATCAAACAAAAAAAAACCTAACTGTAGGAACTTATCCCTCGAGCTATGGACACTCGATCTCATCTATACCTCGAGCTCCGGAAGACTCGATCTTATCCAGTACCAGACTCGCGCATAAACAAACACGTTATAAACACGTTAATAGTTACACATCGGCCATGAACTCAAGCAGAACGTGGATCGTCCACAACAGATGTAAATAGAATAAGTCAAGATACGCCTATCTTTCACGAGCTAGCAGTTACACACTCAACTGCCCATGACTCCCACTTTCAAGAGAACGTGTTCAAGCACGACGTCAAGCTGAGAGCAGGGTCTATAAAAGGGCAGAGCTCCTAAGGAAACAGGACGGTCGACAGACAAATCCATACATATAATTATTTTATCTCTAGCTATATTTTCTTAGATTAACTCTTGTAATCAGATTCTCTCAATCTCACAAGCAATAATACTACTTTCACAAAATCCTCCGCTCGAGGTTGTGGTTTTTACCTAGCTATTCACAGGTTTTCCACGCTAAATCCCCTGTATCAAGTATTATCTCTTATTTAATTCTTGTCATAGTAGTTCTTGGTGTAAGGATCGATTTCAAGCTAGTTCGAGCTTTACAAAATCTGGTCCCTACATTTGGAGCCGTCTGTGGGAATGCACGGTTTTTCTACGTACTTAAGGGCCACGATTGATACTTATCAGTCAAGCAGTATTTAATTTTGGTTCAAACACGTTAATCTTCGGGAGCTCAGCCTAAAAGTTTGTGGGAACCTGATCGGGTTGTTGAGCTTCGGGTGAGCTTAATTGCCGAAGACGAGAAACGGAGTCAGCTCGAGCACCAACTATTGGAAGATCGAGAACTCCGCAAGAAGGAGTCAGAACGAGAGCGTCAAGCTCGAGTTCCGAGGACAAAGAAACAAGAAGCTCAAATGTTAGCTTTTTAAATAGCTCTGAAAGCATTACAGAGCAGCCAACCACCACCAGCCCTGAGAGAGCACAAAATAGTAACAACAATCTCAAGAGTTTTTCTTCACGAGAGGTTAGGGCCACATGAGGTACATAGTACAGACATTTCCAGGATTTATTGTGAGGATCCACAAGCACTGATAGTCTTAACTCATTTGGGACAGGAGGCGTAGACAGATATCAGCAGAGATCGTAGGCCTTCCAAGCAGCCTGAGGAAGTCTTGCGACCTCCTTACAGAGCCCCACTTCCTAAATATGTGAGTGAGGAAACAAGTAACCACGTTCCCAGACTCATATGTCAAGCGGTTCTGGCAGTTCCGATAGTTCCAGTAATTCTAGCAGTTCCAGTAGCTCCTATCCCTCAGCATTATATTTCTCAGGAGCTCATGGACCAACGTATCAGGGAGATCATCGAAGCAACGGCTTTAGATACGAAGGATGACTCGCATAAATTATAAGGTAGTCCAATTGCTAAAGAATTATTTGATATGAATGTCCCAACAGGTTTTCATACACCCAAGATCATCAAATACAAAGGAACCGATCCTGGCCAGCACGTTCAACAATTCCACGACTCATTAGGTTTGTATTATAATCTGAATCGCATCCTTTTGCCGGCTCTTCGCTACCAGTCTCCAGGACGAACCTCTCCGTTGGTTCCACTCTTTACCGGAAGGTTCGATTTATACCTTCAAGTAGTTACATAAAATCACCATCAAGGCTTATGCCCACAACAAAAACAAAGAAGAGAACTTATATACTCTTATAAGTCCCAAACAAGCACAAGGGGAGAAGCTCGAGGAGTTCTCCAAGAAGTTTCTAGAACTGGCTCGGAAGGTCGACAATCTAGATCAGAAGACAGTCGTGTCGGCATTCACAGATGCTTTGTAGTTCAATTACAAAGCTAAAGAGTATCTCTTCCTGAAGAAGCCCAAGACACTCGAAGATATGATCGAGAAAGTCAACAATTACATCGATCTCGAGCAGATGATGCCCGAGCCGAATAAACTTGTAAAGGCAGTCCATAACACCAAGGTTCCTTCTATAGATTCCAAGGCGATTCTAAACGAGCAAAGACTGAACCAGAAAGAGACAACAATCAGAGGTCGCAGAAATCATCCAGAACAGTCATACCAAAGTTGAATGCCAAGCTTTTTGTGATCTATCCTATTCTCCAGAAGGATAAATGTTTCCGTCTAGCTCGACATCTTGATCCAATAGCAGGCCGACCTTATTGCGAATATCATAAGATTAAGCACCACAGCACCGACAATTGCTATGGTTTGAAAAAGCTCTTTGATATTATTTTTAAGAAAGGGAGGATGCTCGAATAAATCATCATCTTCCCAGCTATAAAGATGGAAGCTATCTGAAGCAAGATGACATGACTCAAGCAACAGAACAAGCAGAGGAGAAGCATCAATATCATCTCTACTGCAGCAATATGATCGAGATCAATCAGGTTTTGAATTCCAGCAGAGTCAAGCGGAGGAACTTGGGCGAGTGCTATGACCTTGCCATCCAGGACAAGGAAGCCAAGCTCCTCCCAGAGTCAAGCAGTCGTCGAAAGGGAATCTCCTTCGAAGACTGCGACACAGGACATGTGAAGTATCCTCATCATGACGCACTAGTAATTATGCTCAAAATGAGGAACTTCGTAATGCACACCATGATGGTGGACACAGGAAGTGGTGTTAAGATCCTTTTCCAAAGCACGATTGACCAGATGGGGATCTCAGATCGGGTTGTTCAAAGCGAGACAGAGATCAGTGGGTTTAATGGGTCCAAAGAAGTACGAGTTGGGAAGATCACTCTCCCAATCACAGCAGGGCCAACCATAATCGACGTTATTTTTTACGTCATTAACGTCAAATTGAGGTATTTGGGGATACTAGGACGCTGTTGGCTGCACAATATGGAGGCCATCCCGTCCACGTTCTACTAAACGCTCTGTTTCAAGCATAGCAACGGTATTTATGAAATCAAAGGAAGTCAAAAACTCTCTCGAACTTGCAAGAATACAGTCTCACCAGCTCTCGACCATTCAGAACAGATTGCTACATAGCAATTATATAAGGTTGATCACCTCGATGGTCAGTCTTCTCCAGCTGAGCCCGTAGAATACGTCCAGATCGATGGAGTTAACCGAGGTACTTATATTGGTACGAAATTAATTTAAACAGAGAAAGAAGCTCTTATTTCTTTCCTCTAATCCAACAAAGACGTTTTTGCATGGAACTTCCATGAAATGCCTGGCATAAACCCCTCAAAATCTTGCCACATTTTTAATATCTGCGAAGGCGCCACAGCAGTTAAGCAGAAGTAACGCAGGTTATCTCCAAGACTTCGAGACGAGGTGAACAAGGAGATCGACAAATTTATCGAGGTCGGTTTCATTCGAGAAGCCAAGTACCCAGACTGGATTTCTAATATCGTTGTTGTTCCAAAGAAGAATAGGAAGGTTTGGGTCTGCGTGGATTTTACAGATCTAAATAAACACACGCCAAAGGACAATTCCCTCTTCCGATCATTCATCAGATCCTCGACTCTACAGCAGGTCACAAACTATTGTCCATGATGGACGCCACTTCGAGGTACAATCAGATTCCACTCTTGGAAGCAGATCAAGAAAAGACTACGTTTATTACAGAAAGAGGTCTCTACTATTACAAGGTCATGCCATTCGGCCTTAAGAACGCTGAAGCCACTTACCAACGGCTGGTCACAAGTTTGTTTAAAGAACACTTGGGAGAAATAGTCGAAGTTTATATTGAAGACATGCTTTGCAAGAGCCTAAAGAAAGAGGATCACATCTCTTATCTCTCTATAGTATTCAGTATATTACGATCCTACAGAATGAAGCTTAATCCTGAAAAATACCAGTTCGGTGTTTACTCAGGCAAGATCTTGGGTCATCATATCTGCAAGAAAGGGATAGAAGCAGATCCAGATCAAATTTGAGCTCTTCTGGACATGCCTTCACCATCAACAAAGAAGGACGTACAAAAGCTCGCAGGAAAGATTGCAGCAATCAACAGATTCGTATCCAAGTCCTCGGACCGATGCAGATGGTTATTTATGCTACGCAGAGGCTCAACGAGGCAAAAGTTTAAAGAACGAAGATATCAACTAGATACCAGAATGTGAAGCAGCTTTTCAGGAACTCAAAACTTACCTAGGGAGGGCTCTAATCATGAGCACTCCGATAGACAATGAGGAACTGATTATCTACATCGCAGTTACAGATACGACTCTCAGCTCGGTTCTCATTCGGCTCAAAGGAAAAATTGAGAAACTGATCTTCTTCATCAGCAAGACACTTACTCCAGCAAAAACGAGGTACTTTAAAATCGAAAGATTACTTTTAACTCTCGTTTATACCGCACAAAAGCTCAAACACTATTTTCAAGCATATCCTGTCAAAGTCATGACGAACTACCCACTTCAGAAAGTATATTCTAAAAAAGAAAAATCCAAGAGAGTACAACAGTGGTCCGTCAGTTTGGGGGAGCACAAAATCAAATTCGGGCAATGAATTTCCGAAAAGGGTCAAGCAGTCGCTGATTTTCTAGCAGACTTTCTAGTTTCAGATCCTGACTGGGAAGAACATGATCCAGATCTAGCCGAAGATACAGCAGATGAGTTTCCACCCTCTAAATCTTTTGATGATCGAGCATCATGGATATCTCAAAAGGGTGGAGGCTCCTCACCGATGGTTCAGCAGGACCCGCAGGGTCAGGAATTGGGATCGTTCTCATTATACCTTCCAACGACAGAATCAAGAAATCCATCCATCTCGACTTCGAAGCCTCAAACAATGTTATAAAGTACGAGGCACTCATTCATGGTTTAGACATGGCCCTCGAACTCGGAATCACTGAAATCTCGGCTTACACAGACTCTTTTTTAATCGTTCATCACTACTCAAAACATTACAAGAAGAACGTCATCATGGTCGATTATACAGCTCTGGTTGCAGAAAAGCTAAACAAATTTCACAAAGCTACTCTCGAATACCTCCCTCGAGGAGAGAATCGCTACGCTGACTCCTTGGCTTACTTAGTCGGAGTATTGGGTACAAAATCAAGACACCTTCAAATCGAAGTTAATTCTAGCCCCAATATTAATCATACTACGGTATATGCGATTAACACTAGGGGCGATGAGATGGCGGAAGATGATTGGAGAAACCATTCATTACTTATCTCGGTCTGGATAACTCAAGCAATGGGCCACTGCAAAATGATCTACAGCAGCGCAGACACATTATCAAAAATTCAAAGCGCTACACAGTCCAACCAAATGGCAATCTCTACAAATGCTCAGTCACTGGTCCATACCTCAAGTATCTCTCTAAGGAACTTGCCGACAAGATGCTTCGAGATCTACATGAAGGAATCTGCGGATCCCATACCACAGGATGAGCTCTTGCTAACAGAGTTATTACCCACGGAGTGTTCTGGACAAGGATGCGGAAGCAAGCTAAAGAATACTCAAGGAAATGCGATGCATGTCAGCGTCATGGAAATCAAATTTGTCCCCTGTCCTCGAACTCTATGCCAGCAAGGTGTACTGGCCGTTCAAACGATGGGCACTTGATCTAGTTGGTGAATTCCCCAATACTCTGGGTAATAGGAAATTTCTCCTTATTGCCACGGATTACTTCACTAAATGGGTCGAAGCAATTCCTCTATGCAGAACTCGAGAAGAAGAGGTCATTTCTTTCATTTGGCTGCATATCATCACAAGATTTGCTTGTCCACATTTGATCCGTATCGATAATGGTCCTCAGTTCGTTGGAGCCAAGGTCGTAGCATTTCTCAACAAACACAACATAATCCATTCTCCATCAAACCCGTACTACCCCCAGGGAAACGGACAGGCAGAGATCACAAACAAGATCATCGTGGATAGTCTCAAAAAGTACCTTATATTACAGAAGAAGGGAAACTGGATACGGGAATTACCTCACGTCTTATGGGCTTATCGAACTACACCCCGGAAGTCAACACAGTGCTCTCCTTTTCTACTTGCCTATGGAACTGAAGCATTGATCCCAACGATGTATCACCATCCTGCGAGAGGCCACGAGCTCACAGACGAAGAAAATGAGTACGAATTAGCTTACAACCTCAATTGGAACGATGAGATACGAGATCGAGCTATCGTAAATCTTGGTCGATATCATCAAATACTGGTAAATTCCTACAACAAACGAGTTCGCACCCGGGAGTTTGCTATCAACGACTGGGTCCTTCGAGAAATCCCAGATAACAAAATAGATTTATATGCTGAGAAACTAGCAGAAAATTGGGAAGGTCCTTTCATGGTCATAGGTCGAACTGGTCTAGGGTCATACTATCTCATGAAGAAAGCCGGTGACAAAATTCCAAATCCATGGAATACAAGAAGATTGAAGCTATATCGACGTTGAACAGCTCTTCCGTCACTCAGCAAGGTTTAATCCACCTCGAGATTTCCCCTTCAATGTATGTACAAACTTTTTTCAATCAATGAAATCTCTTTTTTATCACAAGAATCCCTGCTATACAGTTCCCCTTCATCTCCATCATCTCCAAGGGTAAAAGCACAGTTTGTCCTAGCTCGATACCTAAAGGTAAACCACATCCAACATTGGTAATGGCATAGATAATACTAGCCTAACTCCTGAGGATACTCATACATCCGAAGGCGGGGGCCATATCGAACCTCTTAGCCTAAAGATATTAAGCCTAAAGCACGAGTGAGGAAAAAACTTGATCGCTGCCGCTAAGCTCCAACATCCAACATTGGTAATGGCATAGATAATACTAGCCTAACTCCTGAGGATACTCATACATCCGAAGGCGAGGGCCATATCGAACCTCTTAGCCTAAAGATAACAAGCCTAAAGCACGAGTGAGGAATAAACTTGCTCGCTGCCACTAAACTCCAACATCCAACATTGGTAATGGCATAAATAATACTAGTCTAACTCCTGAGGATACTCATACATCTGAAGGCGGGGGCCATAACGAACCTCTTAGCCTAAAGATAACAAGCCTAAAACACGAGTAAGGAAAAAACTTGCTTGCTGCCGCTAAGCTTCAATATCCAATATGGTATCAAGGCATAGATAATACTAGCCGAACCCCTGAGGACTCAGAAACCTCTGGGGCCATAAAGAACCTCAGCCTACAGGATCATGCCTAAAGCACGAGTGAGATGTTACCCACTGTCGATAAGCCCAACTCTCCAATATGGTATCAAGGCATAGATAATACTAGCCAAACCCCTGAGGAAACACAGATCCGAGGCAGAGGCCATAAAGAATCTCTTAGCATGCAGTGATTGCCTAAAGTACGAGCAAAGATAATACTAGCTCGCTATCGCTAAGCCTCCCTAAAGTCCAAGGGCTGAAGCACAGATAATACTTACTTCTACACCCACGTACTTCTTCTAATTCAATGGGTCAAACCTGATAATAACATCTATTGCAGGTGTGGAACTATTAGTTTCCCATATCAACATTTCAAATTACAACACTCCTCTAAAGGCCTACATCGAGCACTGAAGCATCAACATCTGCTAATTACAAAAGGTACTCGTTATCAGAATTCAAGTCTATTTCTTTTTAATTTTGTTAGATTTTCTTGATGGGAGAGCAATCGACCTTCCTCCTGCAGCAGGAGTAGGTGAGACTGCACTCGAGCTTCCCCCTATTTCAGTCCTGGATGCCATATATTCTGGAGCTCATTCAGCAACAATTTCTCTCCCTCGAGCTATCTGTTCAGCCGTCGTGGACCCAATACCACGATCCATAACCCTAATTGGATCTATGCTCGAGATATCGAGTTTACATACACAAGTCCTCCCAGAGAAGCAATCTTGCATCAAATCCCTCTCAGTCGACAGGAATTTTATTTCCTCAACAAAAAATGCTACCAATACGCTTAATTTCCGTTGATGCAAAGCTTTGCCATCACATTTTTCTTGCTCATAAACTACTAGTTCCTTAGAATTGGTGAGTAACAATAGCGCACTTGTTATCCTTCAAACGATGAGCTTTCGATTAAGCCAGTTTAGCTATTAATTGATCAATACGTTCACTCATTTGCCTTATAAGATCTATCGACTTCTGGCGAGAATTTGTGAGATCAATACGCATATTTTCCACTAACTCTTCTTTTCGATGAAGAAATTCCTTCATCTCTCAACTCCCCTCACCAGAAGCAATTTCATCATCCCTTTTATCCAATTCAAATTTGAGATCCTTCTCATACTTCAATTCACGTACACGTAATTCCTGCTCCAATTCAGAAATTCGAGCACAGAGTTGATTAATTCTTTCATTCATCTCCTTAACACGTTACACAGCCTTCCTCACATTTCTGCGAGCGTAGGCCAAATCGTCTACCAAACTTTTGTTCTTGGCTTGAACCTCTGCTAAATCTGCCCTGTTATGAGCCTCTCTTCTATTTAAATGACGTAAATCAGCCTTCAAACGATCTAACCTGGCGATCAAACTATCGCGTATTTGTGCAGAGTTACGCAATTCTAAATCTTTGCCCACAATACTACTGTTCAATTTTTCAAAATTGGCCTCGGACACAGCCAAGTCAGTTCGCGCAATATCCAAGTCGATCTCTTTCTTTAACAACTGCTCGTTCAGAGCATGAATGTTATACTTCATATTAGATATCTCGTTATTCAATGCTCTAATACGGTATTTGGCTAACTCAGCTCTGTGCCGTGAACCTGACGCAGCCTTTTTCTTCAACTCAGCAAGTTCGTTGGTAAGTTGGTTTAAGGCCAAATCTATGCTCAAAATTGTTGTAGTCATATCCTCGACTTTGCTCTTAGCTTCTTCGAGCTTCAGAGAAAGCTTCACATTATCATCCAACCGATCTTCATACTGGAAGATCAAAGCCTCATATTCTTTTGCATACTCAGCATTATACAAAAGAATTTGTTCTTCTCTCTCTCTAGCAACGTCTAGCTCCTTCTGCATAATAGTTAATAGGGACTCACAACATCAGTACCTAATTGGGAAACAGATCAACAGAAGCATACTGACAAACTTGCAGAACAGACACCTGCAAGCTCGAGACAGCCAATGCCTCCTTGGCCTACCGACCAAGAAACAAGTTTTGGTCGCAAGACAGAGTGTACATACACAAACATCCTGAACTAGAATAAACTTACAAGGTACATATCCCTTCTTCTATTAAATTCATGTTCATCTAGTTATTAATTTATCTGAATTATCTATCCTACAATTCAGCAGAGGATTTTTCTCCACTTCAAGCAGGCCCTCTAAGTCTACAACTCTGAGGCGCGAGCTTTCTATCTCCTACAATACGGAGTTTCATAAGAAAAGCGTTGTTGGCATCAAGCAGCAGTAAAATATTACAAAGCTCAAGTTCATGTTTCACAACCAATATTACATTGCACGATCATCCTACCTGATCAATTGTTTCCTGATTATCGGCAGCGGTCTTTTCAGCAAAATTCAGACCATCCTCTATTTCCTCAACCTCCTCTTCATCTATAATTTCCTTCTCCTCATAATTCCCTTCTCTAAATGCCAAAATCTCCGCCTTTGTATACCTCAGCTGGTAGAGCTTCCCTACAAGGTTGTTCCGAGAAGTAGCAGACGTGGTAACCAATCACTCCGCTTCAGCTACCCTTTCGGCCCTAACTTCCTTCAGTTTTAGGGCAGTAACTTCCCTTTCTTTCTCCAGCTCCAACTGAAAAGCTTCCCTCTCCTGAGTCAGGTTCTCTTCAAACTGGTTTTTCTCTCCCTTGAGCTGGGAGATCCTCTTTTCCAACTCAATCGACCTATCATGGAGACCAAGCTGAACCCCCCTCAGAGCACGAGAAAACTACAAAAAGAAATAAGTCAGCTCGAGCAACAAAACAACTCGACAAAACCAACTATTTACTAACCTTCTTAAACTTATCATCCATAACAACAACCATCTTCTCTCGAGCTTTAGCTCAACATTGTTCTTCCAAAAGACCAGCTTCAGCCTCAAAACGCGGCCTCAAGTCCGCCCCCTCAGCGATCTTATCACTTTCCTCTAACACCACCTGCGACTTTATGGGAGAAGTTTTCTTCCTCCTCTTACTGCTATCGTCCACACTGTCTGACGTAACATAACGAAAAGCATCCCCCCTTTTTACGGCCTTCCTCTTCGCAAGGTTTCGTACAACAGTGCAGGAGACAGTGGCCATGTCCACTGGCCCATCTGGCATTTCATTGAGCTGCACAAGCTTCAAAGGAGTGTTAAGTTCAGGAGTTAACAATTTCTCTTCCATAGTGCCTAGATTTTTTCCAGCCATTCTCCTCTTCGCTTGAGATCTCCTGACCTTGTCATCCTTATTTGCTACCCTTTTGAACCTACTTATCTCTAACTCTTTGAGAACAGCTTTAAGCTCAGTGCCTTCCCTGGAAACAACATCTATAAAGGATTCCTTCCTCGACACTTTGCAGCTAATTCCTGCATAGAAGGTCGGTAACGTAAGATACAAATCAACTATTAAAATATAGTTCAACATACAAATGATAGTTCGATTTTTAATGGTATAATTACCCTTTGTTTTAGTTCTATTATTAAGTTCCAGGGGTTCCTCATCAGACCGCTGAAGACATTCACTAGACACCCATAAAAGGTTATCATTCCACACTCGCCCTGCTGAAGACAGGTCGAAGAAGCATGATCTTGAAGAACTAGAAGAAAGATATGCACCATCAATTATTGTGACATATTTCACAGCGTAATACTCTAGGAAATCCTTGGCAGTAATCCTCCTCTCACTACCAGATACAACCCATCTCTCATTAAGGGTTTCGCATACAAGGATAACTTCCCAAAAATTACAATCCAGCTGCGTCGGGTAAGCCCCAATCATATTCAGAACACTCTTAGCCAAATTGCTCAAAGGAAGCGTCAACCCATAGTCGAACTGGGCTAAATAACAACAAAAACCATCAGTTCGACTATCCTTCACCACGCCTTGAACGTACTCCAAGGACACTTCGTCCCCCAAATGCCTACACTTCTTTTCTTAAGCAAAATTAGGTAGCAAATACAGGTAATCCCCTCCTTGACTGACACTGCAAGTCATAAAGAAATTACCCCTATATACGAAGGCGTACCCCCATATCCCATCTATACTACTTTTGGTCTTACAGAACTCCCTAAACCGACTAGAACCTGTTGGGTACTCAACTCAAGAACCCTTCAGACGAGGCCATTCTACCAATTCCGCTACATTATCCTCCTCATCCCCTACTCTAATGACGAGAGATAAATGCCCTACGAGGTCTACTTCACCAGCCATTGCACAATCGGAAGTCGAAACCATACTCATCTATAGTAAAGGGTCTACTTTACAAGACGCTGGTCTAATAAAACCTACAGATAGGTCGAGGTATATATATCAATTTTTATCTCGTACTACTAGATTACTTCTACAATCACAAACTGTCACAAAACGATTTTTATCGCCCCACAGTCATTATTCCCATTATTATTTTTATTTTATTTTTTGTGTTTGGGTAGGAATTACATCATTATCCCGACACATTAAAGATTTTTATACATAAACTCTTATAAACCTAAAGATAGACTTACCTTCAACACCCGAGTAAGAGTCTACAGCGTTGGTCCGTACCAGTTTGCTCAATTCCTACAACTTCTTCAAAACCTCCTCGATCTCAGCCTCCTCTCGTTGTTTGCAATAGAGACTCCTAGTCACTGCTTTCCTCTTATCCTTTCCTCCTTCAACGGTAATGGAATCGTCAGTTGAGATCTCTCTCTCTCTAACCCTTCTCTCATGTTTTTGGTTTTTTGTATTCGGAGAGGGAGAAGAGGGGGTACTTATGCACCTTTCCCCAAACCGCTGGCAGTTTTGAGTTTTCCAATAAGTAGTCCTCGATTCCCGAACTGAGCCGTCTGTCTGTCTGAACCTGTCAAACGTGTCGTACCGCTTCGGTGAAACCACCTTCCTATCATTGCATCAAATATTATACTTTAGCATATCTCTCAGCCTGTTGGCCACACTCTTTTCACAATGCCCCAAACTCATGATTCTGAATTATCTACTTTAAAATTTCACATACATTTGTTTGCCCTACTTATACACTTTGACTTTAACGTCAATATCAGTTAGCAACACAAATTCAAAAATTTATTATCAACAGCAATCCTAGTTATAGCCTATTTTAGTGGGCAGAGTTTTCTTCAAGTAAATTTGGGAAATTACATTTCAAAAATTCAAAAATACAACAGTCAATCACTCTAATCCCCAAGATACTTGCATTTGAAGCAACCGGTGTGCCCAACAACACCACAAGCTTTTAGTAACCCTGAGGCGATATCCCTATCCTCATTGATGATCTCCTCCCTTGCCATCATCAAGACAAACTTTTTGCGATCTTCAACAGACTGCCAACAGGTACGCATGGACTCAGACCAGTACACGCAGTTCATTTACTCGCCCCTTTCTACATCAGTCATACCCTCGTAGTTTTCTCGGGTCTCGAGCAGAACAGCGTCATAACCTTGCTACCCGAAAACAGCTTCCCTTATTTCATCAATCTTGAATGCTAAGTGCAAGTCGTTCATCGCACGCGCTTCAACAGCCCTCTAAGAGTGAGTCTTCGCAATTTTTTTTATGAATAACCTTCTTAAAGAGCAAGTCACACTTTTATACTGTTCAGTTAACAGGACTAATTTTTCGATTGACTATACGCAGCGTATTTCAGTTTCTATAACCCACTCTTCCCAGTTTCGAACTACTTACTTTTATCATTTCATGCTTAATCGAGCTCTCTAAAAGTTACATTTCGAGCTTTATCTTTACATCTGTTAAGCTCAATTCATTTACAAGGTAGGACAAGGTATGTTATCCCACCAGCTATTTTCTCCCATATAATATACAGCTCAATGACATGTCGCCTATTTCTGCTTTTCGCTAGTAAGAAACAAACAAAATATTCTTTAATTACTCCCGATTTTTATCTAACAAGTTCATTATAGGACTACCCCTGCAGCGTTACTTTATAATTACAGAATCACGCTTTTAGAAGCCCGATATTACACATTCTTTCTAAAACACGAGGACAGGTCTCTAGTTCTTTTCTCATTGCCAAGATAATGCTGATCTTCTAGAGAAACCTCAGCCACAGCTCGAAAATTGCAAGACGGCAATAGGTCAAACACTTATTTCCCCTTCATTCCCCTACAGGAAGAATTACAAGAAAAGACAATGGTACCAAAAAAAGCAATCCATCTTCCACCTCCACCACCGCTGTCTCTTCCTCCTCATCCCCACTAACCCGGAGTTCGTGGAGATTGAAGAGGACTCCTACCTTAGAAATCAAAACGTCATTAGAGACCATAGATTTTGTATCACATACACCCCAGCCGCTAAATCGGGCGCTACATAATACACAGAAATATTTCAAACAACACTCCTTCAACAAAATAGCAGAGGGAGTCTCCCTACTCTTATAGCCACAAAACCATATCCGGAATCCCTCCACGATGACAAAAAACCGGGTATGATACACTTGATTTCTCATTTTAACCATGATGTTACAAAGGTACGCTTCCAAAAAACTCATTTTTTTTTCTCACCCATACAAAACAGACATGTTTGTTTTTCTCTGCAGCGAAGATGTGTTACAGGTTATTCGGCGATCAAATTTGACCACTATTTATTGCGATACCGCATTTAATGCAAGTTGTTTCCCCAACAGTTATCCACTCGGGAAAACTAACAGTCTTCCCATAACACTCATACGTCATAATGAAAATACACTCCTCAATACAGACGTTCCGTTTTTCAAGTGTTGCTTACGTCATCACAAGGTTCGAGTTTTAGGGTTTTTCTCAACTAAAGCCACACATGACTTCAGTGTGAGGGGGCGATTATAGGAACTTATCCCTCGAGCTATGGATACTCGATCTCATATATACCTTAAGCTCCGGAAGACTCGATCTTATCCAGTAACAAACTCACGCATAAACAAACACGTTACAAACACGTTAACAGTTACACATCGACCACAAATTCAAGTAGAACGTAAATCGTCCACAACATATATAAACAAAACAATTCAGCATACACCTGTCTCCCACGAGCTTGTAGTTATACACTCAACTGCCCATGACTCCCACTTTCAAGAGAACGTGTTCAAGCACGACGACAAGCTGAGAGCAGGGTCTATAAAGGGGCAGAGCTCCTAAGGAAACAGGACGGTCGATAGACAAATCTATACATACAATTATCTAATCTCTTCTATATTTTCTTAGATTAACTCTTGTAATCAGATTCTCTCAATCTCTCAAGCAATAATACTACCTTCATAAAATCCTCCACTCGAGGTCGTGGTTTTTACCTATTCACAGGTTTTCTATGCTAAATCCTCTGTGTCAAGTGTTATCTCTTATTTAATTCTTGTCATAGTAGTTCTTGGTGTAAGGATCAATTTCAAGCTAGTTCGAGCTTTATGAAATTTGGTCCCTACACTAACTTTTGTAACTTATATTAATTGACAATTACGAAGTATAAATTTGATGAGAGAAGAATTAAAACATATCACATATTGTCAAATTGATGAAGGAAAAATGTATTACAAACCTGAAATTGAAGCTTGCAAGAGATGAATGTTTACTTGCGAGTGACGAGAGAGAGAGAGAGAGTGTGTGTGTGTGTGTGTGTGTGTGTGTGTGTGTGTGTGTGTGTGTGTGTGTGTGTTTGCGATTGAAGATAATTATAAGAGATATGGAGAGGGAGAGAAAGATCTTTGTTGAGATATTTTTCGTGGGTAAGGAGGGGTAATACTGGGAGAAAAATTAGAGAGGAGTGCTGAATAGCTAGTACGCTACTCAAAATAGCTTACTAGTTTTGGCTCACTAGCAACTGCTTACCGGCCAGTAAGCCAAAAAAAACACCAATTCAAGTGCTTAATACCCCTATTAAGCACTTCAGTAAGTAGTAATCCAAAAAATAAACACCCCCTTGTAGGGCTGAGCAAAAAACCAAAGTAAACTGAAAACTCAAAGAATCAAACCATATAAGACGGTTTGGTTTGTAAGTAGGGTCATTTTATCTTCACTACATTATTTTACTAAAACATTACTAAGAATCGTCCTTTTTTGAGTATATAACTCAAAAATGGACTTTACTCATAACAAAAATCTCTCTCTCTCTCTCTTATGGGTTTCTTTCTTTCTCTCCGGCAATTTTTCTTCCTCTCTCTCACTCTCTCTTTCTCTATCCACGAGTTTTCTCTTCCTCAAATTCGTTCATCAAGCTGGCAAAGTACTAGGACCCCGCTTGATATTTTCATCGCCGCTATCTGTAAGGATCTACTCCCAGTAACGAACTTAAACATTAATTTCGGCCTACTGGTAAAAGTTCGACTTCATAAATTACAAGATGTCATGCTGCATTAGTGACACGTTAAGGAGGCTGTTATAGAATTAAAGGATCATTCATGATGTAACTGTTACTCAAACATTTCAGAACTATCATACGTAATGTCCTTCATCAAGAAAGAGTAGTGGTTATTAAACGGTCATAAAACGAAACCTTTAAATAAGACAAAGGAATAACATATTGAGGACAAATTTTCTTACTTAGAAACTCTAAGCAATTCTACCCGAAATACTCTATGTAATAAGTAATCACTCAATCAATAACATCATCGTTTCTTAAATCTTCAAGAGAGGTCATGATTTTTACCTATTCATCAGAGGTTTCCACATTAATTCTCATGTGTTAGTTGTAATAGCCTAATTCTGGGATTCCGACTTAGCCTTTACACCAGATATATTCAGAATGCTAATAATAACTAACACAAAAGTTTAGGGAGGAAAACCTTTGAATAGGTTAAAAACCACGACCTCTATTGAGGATTTTAGAAAGAGAGAGATGTTATTAAAAATATTAGTTATTACAAGAATGTTCTGTAGTGACTTTCTTGATATAAAAAATCTCCCTTTTCTCTGTAGCACTATGGTCCTATTTACAGGTCTTATAATATGGCCATTTTATGATCGTTATTTACTTTAATGATGAACGTTACAATAAATGGCTTTGATGAGTCTTCATAATGATTGTGTAACGGCTTGAGTAACTCCTGCTCCATAATGTGTCTTCCATAAATGTGCCACACGTATGTTAATGAGGTTGAGTGGTCGTATAATGGTTGAAGATGGGGCTTGAGTCCGAGATGTGGAATAAGCCCCTTACATTAGCGATTATTTGTTACTACTAGTATTTTTCTCATCTCTGGTGTGAGGTACTAAGTTTGAACCATGAATTTAGGCTCTTACATTTGGTATCATCGTGGGAACTGATAAAATTAGCCACAATTCTTAATTACGACAGATATTCAACCAGTTTCAAGAAATGCCAAATCCTAATTAAAATTTCCTGGTCTTTCAAGCAGAAGGAACAGGCGCAAGAATAAATCAAATGGTAGAGTTAGACTCTATGTATACTTACTCTGAAACAGAAAGAAGAACAGCTTTAGAATAATAGCTGGCAGAAGTGCAAGAGGAACTAAACATTTTATAGGGAAACAGATGGAAACACAGAAGAACTATGAAATGTAACCCGCTACATTTAGAATTTCAGCTCGAGACAGATTATGATATCATAAAGGTATAGGCCAGGGAGCTGATATTCAGCCTGATCAAAACCAGCAAGGACCCATGATTTTTTTGGCATTTACTGTTCAGTAAGAGGTCGACAAAATCCCAGCCAACCGTAAACAGGCGGAGGACATACAAAGAATAAGAACTTGAATTCCCGTACGGGAAAGACTAAGTAAGGGAATTAGTAGAGATTACAACCCCGGGGAGGGACATTTTAAATGTCACACAATCACAGCTCGACAATTTGTTACTCAGGAGCACATGGACAAACTCATCAAAGAACTTTTGAAGGCCCAAATATGTGTATGCAAAAACATCTTCAGCAGACTACAAAAGAGACCGATAAAACATATATAGGAATTTCAAGATTCTTTGGATTTGCATTCGACGTCGAACCACATATTGTACATTTGTTCATCACAAGTCTCAAGGGCGAGCCCCTACGTTGGTTCCACTCTTTGGATGAATGATCGATCTATTCTTTTGATCAATTACGAGATCTCTTCGTCAAAAACTATTCACATAATAGGGATAAATAGGTAAATCATTTATCCCTTATCAGTCTTAAGAAAATGCCCGGAAAGAAGCTCGAAACATTCACTAATAAATTTTTGGACCTAAGGAGGAGGGTGGGCAGTATCGACTAGAAAATTATAATGTCGACCTTTTCAAATATGCTACTCATTGAAAGCAGAACAAAAGGGCATCTTATCTTGAATAAACCAATAACTTTAGAAGATATGGTCGAGAAGGTAAACAGCTACATCGATATCGAAAGACGGAAGCTGATAAAATTTATCCCCACAATAAAAGGATAAAACACATAACGAGAATTTGAATATGCTACAGATACTGGAGGTGATAAAAATGAACTAAATCCGAAGAAGATCGACCTCAAAAAAAATGGTCTCCCAAAGCATTGTCTTCCGAGATTAACTGCTAAACTGGCTGACTTATATCCAACACTTCAGAAAGATAAGTTCTTCAAAAATGTACAACCCCTCCAGCCCATCAAAGGGAAACCATACTACAAGCACCACAAGGTCATACATCATGATACAGAGCGATGTTATGCTCAACAGAGACTTATGGAATATATAGTTAAAGAAAGAATAATATACGAGTATATTGTCGACGTGGAAAGTTATAAGAATGTGAGCTAAAGAAAATATAATGAAGTCATCCATATTGAAGAAGAGGTTGAAGAGAGATACCTCTATCATCTTCTCCTCAGTCACTTAATCGAGACACACAAGGTAAATAGATCAGTCCGATTCAAGAGATACCGACTCATTCAATGTCACGACCTATTAGTAGGGGAAAATTAAGCTCAATTGCTTCCAGAATCTAGTAACAAGAGGACTAGGATCCCTTTCGGGATTGTAATTTCAGCCATGTCATGTTCCCTTACCATGACGTACTAGTTATCATGTTAAAAATGTAAAACTTTGTGATGCACACGATGATGGTGGACACCGAAAGTGCTATTAAAGTACTTTTTTAGAGCATAATCGATCAAATGGGTCTAACAGATCAAGTCGAGACCAATGATATAGATATTAGTGGCTTCAATGGATCTAAAGAAGTGTGGGTAAGGAAAATTGTACTTCTTATCACAGCAGGCCCAACCACAGTGGATGCAATGTTTTATGTCGTGAATGCAAAGTTAAGGTATTTGGGGATAATGGTACAATGTTGGCTACACAACATGAAGACCATTCCTTCTACTTATCATTTGGCATTATGATTTGATTGGAATTGGGAGATATATGAAGTCAAAGGTAGGCAAAAGCTAGCTTGAGCATGCAATAATACTGTGACTATTGCGACAGATCCTACTAAGGAGTTTAAAGCATAGCAATTAAAGAAAACATGACTCACAGAGGACCCACCATCAACAACAAAAATCACAAAATACATTGAGATCGGTGGTTCTGAGTGTAATACATATGTCGGAGCACATTTACCTTTGATAGAGGGAAACACACTTATCAAATTCTTAAAGGAAAATAGAGATGTATTCCCATGGACATTCTAAGAAATGCCTGGTGTCGATCCCGCTTTAGCTTGTCATAGACTGTGTTTGAAAGATAAAGTTGTGGGGGTTAAACAAAAATAGAGAACGTTAGCACCCTGAGTCCAAGATGAAGTAAACAAAGAGATTGATAAGCTTATTAAAGTTTGATTCATTAAAAATACAAATTACCCTGACTAGATATCGAACATTGTGGCCGTTCCAAAGAAAAATGGCAAAATCGGAATTTTTGTGGACTTCACCAACCTTAATAAGTATACTCTAAAGGATAGTTTTCTAGTTCTAATAATTAATCATTTGTTGGATTCAACTGTTGGGCATGAGCTTTTATCCATGATGGGTGCTGCCTCAAGTTATAATCAAATTCCACTCTTGCTCAATGATTAGGAAAAAATAACATTTGATCACAGAACATGGATTATATTGCTATAAAGTCATGCCTTTCGGACTGAAGAATGATGGAACAACTTATCAGAGATTAATGACCCAAATGTTAAAAGATAACCTTGGGAAAATAATAGAAGTCTACATTGATGACATGCTATGTAAAAGCCTCAAGAAAGAAGATTACCTTACCGATTTTTGCGTAGCTTTCGAAATCCTTCGATCTTACCAAATGAAGTTTAACCCTGATAAATACCAATTTGGGGTCGAATCAAGCAAATTCTTAGGGTACTTAATCAGCCAAAGAAGAATTGAACCTGACCCTAACCACATCCAAGCTCTTTTATTAATGTCATCACCATAAACCTTGAAGGACGTACAAAAGTTAGCTGGCAAAATTGTAGTGATCAATAGATTCATGTCAAAATCATCAAATTGATGTAGATGGTTATTTAACCTACTACATGAAGGGATACAAAGATGGAAGAATAAGAAAGATTTAGAGATCGAATGGAATAACGAGTGTGAAGCATCATTTCAAGATTTCAAGAGTTATTTGGGAAAACCGCCCATCATGAGTACCTCAACAGAAGGAAAAGAACTTAAAGTATACCTTTCCATTACAAAAAACTCATTTAGTTTGGTACTCATCCAACTTAATGCAAAAATAGAAAAACCTGTATATTTTAGCAATAAAACTCTTACACCGGCGGCAAAGTCATGGTACACCAAATTCGAAAAGCTTTTTCTTACCCTCGTTTACATATTGCAGAAGTTAAAGACATATTTTCCAGCTCATTCAATTTGAGTAATGACGAATTACCCCATTCCGGAGGTCTTATTATAGAAAGAAAAATCCAGACGAATGCAGCAGTAGTTAGTTAGCTGGGGCGAGCACGATATACATTTTAAACAAATACTTTTTAAAAAGGGATATGCAGTAGCTAATTTTCTAGCAGATTTCCTAGTTGAAGACCCAGATTGGGAAGAACATGATCCCGATCTAATTGAAGAAGAATTTAAAGAAAAGGCTTATTGGATATCGAAATACAGGTGGTACCTTTTGACCGATGGGTCTGCTGGACCGACAGGTTCAGGAATCGGGGTCGTTCTCATCATACCCTAGACTACATGATTGAGAAATTAATCCGACTTAATTTTGAGGCAACAAACAATGAAATAGAGTATGAGGCATTAATCCATGGAATGGGCATGACATTAGAGCTCTGAAAACCTAAACTTTACATATACACCAACTCTTTGTTGATCGTAAACCATTACACAGAACGATATCAGAAAATTGGAAAGATGGTCGACTATGCTGTGATAATAGACACCAAAATGAGCAAATTTCAAAAGGTCACGATTGAATATCTACCTCAGGAAGAAAATAGACATGCAGACTCCTAGGCATATTTCACAGGAATTCTTGGAACAAAGGTTCGATATTTAAAAATCAAAGTCGTCTCTACCCCGAGCGTTATTCTCATCAGCTCAAAGACAATTAATACTGGGGGTGATGAGAATGTGGAAGGCGATTGGAGATTGATTTTTCTCAAATATATTGGTCTGCAGAACGATTAGAAAAGGTGAGCTTCCTAAAGATATAAATGAAAGATGAAGACTGATAAACAACGTAAAATGATACATAGTTATCAACGAAAAGCTTTACAAAAGATCAGTCACGGGTCCTTATCTAAACTGTCTGTCCAAAATAAACGCTAACGTCCTGTTATAGGAGTTACATGAAAGAACATGTGGATCGCATGCAGCAGGCCAGTCCTTGGAAAATCGAGCAATCACTCGGGGGGTTTTCTGGCCTAAAATAAGAATATAGGCTAAAGAATATATAAAGAAATGTGACGCCCGTCAACAACATGGACACAAATTTCATGCTCCAGCTCTAGACCTTCATGAGAGCAAAGTATATTGGCCTTTTAAAAGATGGGCTCTTGACCTAGTGAGAGAATTACCAAACACTCTCGGGAAGAAAATACATCTTTTAGTGGCAACTGATTACTTTATAAAATGGGTAAATGTAGTCCCTTTATTTGAAACATGAGAAGAGGAAGTCATCAAGTTCATATGAAACAATATTATCACCAGGTTCAGTTGCCCACATCTTATCAGGATCGATAATGGGCCACAGTTCGTTGGCAAAAAGGTGGTCGAATTTTTTAACAAACATAGCATCACTCATTCTCCTTCAAACCCCTATTATCCAAAAGAGAATAATCAGGCAGAAATTACTAACAAGACGATAATCGATGGGATAAAAAGCGCTTCAACGACAAGAAAGGAAATTGAATTCAGGAATTACCACATATGCTTTAGGCATATTGAACAACGCCACGAATATCTATAGGATGTACTCCATTCCTTTAGCTTATGAAACTGAAGTTGTTATCCCAACCGAATATTATTATCCTATACGCGATCATAAAATGATGGATGAGGAAAATGAATTTCAGTTATCATGCAATATGAATTGGATTGAAGAAATGAAAGACCGAGTAATTGCAAATCTAGGAAGATATCATCAAGCATTGCCCAAATATTATAACAAAAATGTTCATAATAGAGAATTCATCATCCAAGATCTCCTCATACGATAAATACCCTAACACATGAAGGAATTGAATGTCAGGAAACTTGTAAAAAAATGGAAAGGACCATTCATTTTGGTCGGCGCGAGTAACCTCGGAATTTATGACCTGATCACAGAAGATGGAATTCGAGTTCCAAACCCTTGGAATACTAGGAGGTTGAAAACATATTACCGATAAAACAACTTTACAGTTTGATGTTTTTTAATTTATGTTCAAAAAGTGAGAATTATTCTCCATTTCTATGTACGTTGCTCCCTACATTAATAAAATACTTATGTTTGGTCGACGTACACATCTAGTATAATTTTGAAGCATCTATTTCTAAGCTGGAAATAAACATCACACATCTACTATTATTTTGAACATATAATTTCAGGAATTAAATAGGCAAGTTCATCTACTATATTACAGCACACAGTGAACAAAGTATCTATAATAAATAATTTAGACATGTGTCTAAGTTTACTTTCTTCCCCTTCTCGTTGACCGTTGAGAAGACTGCTTCTTTTTCCCTCCTCTAAATGAGCTACCTACATGGTCAAGCCACATAGTGAGCAAAATCTTACAATATCTTTATTACGACATGCATGATGGAAACGTGATACTAGACCCTAATTCTCGTCATCTTTTGCAAGTCTTCCATAGATACAGGAACTGGAATATCAGTGCGATTAGAGTCCTTTGCATTCTCATCTTTTACAAATCAAAGATTCACATCTTTCATATTTTCTAAATCAAAATCTTTTCCACAGTCAGTAAGGTACTTTCAAAATTCGTTCCTAACTCTGTCCAATTCACTACTATAAAAACCAGTTAGTTCTTCCACATGTCACCCGTGCTCATCCTTAGCAACAATTTTTTTTCGTGTAGGATATAAATATTCCCTTATCTACTTATTTGAGTCATTTAGCCTATTACGAGTTTATGTTTGCGATACTTCTAAATTTTTCCTTTTCTCTTCCTCTTTCTTTATGAGCGCTATCTCTTCTGCAACTCGCGACGCGAGCCAAACATTTTGTTCGTTACAGTGGCTCAATGTTTCTTATGTAGTTGTTAACTCATTTTCTAAGCCAGTCCGTACACATTTTTGTTCTTTATTTATTTTGAAAACCAATATTCTCAATCATGACCTTCGACCCTACAAAAAGATCGAAGATGTAGGTTTATAAACCTACATACACAGGTCCCATATCATTAAGTCATATAAATAATAATTACACCAGCTTGAGTTAAACTTTTTTTTTGCCTCTGTACTATGGCGATTTCTTGCTTTAATCGCCAAATATTAAACTCGAACTAGATTTGGTACCATACCTCTCTCTATTAATATGTGTATATATACGTTCTTTAGTCCTCATTCACTATCAACTTCTGCCACAAAATAAAGTGTTAAGAATAACAGCGACTTCTCACATTCATCTTTCAGGGGGATTTCTTTCAGCACTTTTCTAAGCGTCTTAAACTTATCTAATTCATTATTAAGAGACTCATCCCTCTCTATATTTACCTTAGTGTATTTAAACTGTAAAGCATAATACAATTCTTGCCAGTTCTTATCTTACAAGGATTTGTAATGTCTTAGTTGATATTCGGATTGAGCTATTACCTGATGAGTGCGATTCAAGGAATTACTAACCCTATTCAGTGCTCCCAGTAGACTGTTTATAGTCGTCCACATTTTCTATATGTCCTGCACATATTATAAATTATATATTATTCACATAATAAAAATTCAGCTTACAGATAGTTCTTTTTTTTTATTTTACTAAAGTTTTCCCACATAACGTTCAAATCCCACATAGATCGATAAATTAAAAAAAAAACTTCAAACAAATCGAATTAACTAGAGTTGCGGGCCTAACGACCTTTTGTAAGCTCTACCTTTTCCATTTACACTTTCTCAGTAGGAAGGTTTGGAACTTTAGAAGCGTTATCAGAGATCTTCGCGAGAGGAGCATTCGCAATATCCACAGGAGAAGAACATACATCTGACTGGTCTGCCTAGGTATATTCATCCTCAACCTCAGAAGGAAAGATGATGTCTTGATATTTGTCGCGACCCAGGGTGAAGTCATTCTCTAGCAGGCTGAAGTAGCGATAAGATTAAATCAGATTGTTCCATCCAACCAAAATCGCCTCCACCACCTTCTTCATAACCTTCTGGTGCTCTAGCACCTGGCTCTGTAGCTCTAATCTAACTGCCATTTTTACTTCCTCCACGGCTCTTTCCTTATCTTTCTCAAACTGAGCAGCTAACCCATTCAATTAGGCCTTTAACTGAATGTTAATTCTCGTCAATTTGAGCCTCGACCTTACGGGAGAGCTCGAAATACTCATTATCTTTTTTTAACAAAAACTGAGACGAACCCTTGATAAGCATCGACAGCTGCCAAAGCTATACAGTTCATAAACTACAGTACCAAAAATAGTTTAAGAGATTTTCAGAGGTCAAAATACAACTGTACATGTGTGATATGCTCTTGGAATATTTCCTCAAGCTTTTCTGGGTTCGTTTCAGTCAATCAAAAGCAGCAACTCTCCACCTCCCTAAGTTTAGTCACAGCAGCAGCATGGGACCGATCACTTCCTTCGATCTCATGAGTTTTCTACCTGATTAGTGCAGACTTGTCCTCATCATCTACCTTGGTCTCACCGACCCTGCGCTTCTTCAAATTTTCTTTTTCATGAATTCCATTATCAATAACTTCCGGTACAGGCAAAGTTGAACCTTCACTAGCCGGTTAAACCACCTTCTTATTTTGGGGGAACTCTTGGTTCGACATTTTGAGCTGACAAAATCTCTGATTGGCACCTAAAGTTTCAGGTGGTGGGATATCCGCTAAGCTAATCACAATTAGGAAACCGAGACCACCAGTGTTCGACGACAAACTCCTTTTATTTGAATTTTCTTCTTAACTTGCCATAGCTCACCTCTGGTTAGCAAGATGGACTTTAGGAATCTCTTAGTTTACCCTTTTATCCCTCTGGATATTCAAATCAACAAGAACTTCTTTGAGTTCACTCTGTTCTCGACCCACACGATCAAAAAACTAGAGTCGTAGGAAGTAGCAATGGCCTAAGGACCTACAAAAATGAACAACAAGAAATGATAAGGAGCTCGAACATGATAAGACAATTACCTCTCAATTTTAGAAATAGACACTTACTCGGATTAAAATACTTAACGTCCAACTCGAGCACTGGTTCATGTTTGACCTGCATACAGTTCCCCCTAACCAGTACCAGATGTACTGGGCAGTAGTGTAGTAGATTCATGAAAAAAATTTGGTCTTGAAGAATCATTAGATAGGTAACAACTTTGACTTGCCCTCAGATATTTCATTTTATAAAATTGCATAACTTCAGAAGCAACAAACTCTTTATCCACCATATTCACTCTCTATCTCTCGTTCAAGGTCTCATAGATATTCATCATCTCGTACACATTACAATTTAGTTGTACTGGGCAGTAGTGTAGTAGATTCATGATCCCTTTTTAGAAGTGGATCAGTAGTATTCTAAGGCAATATACCAACTGGTTGGTATAACATAAAAAACCATCATCTGGAATAAACTTTATGGGTCTGGTGTAGTACTTTATGGTCACATCATCCTAAATGTCCCTATCCTTCCTAACCTGTTTGAGGTCCATAACCTGATAATACTTTTTCCCCTACTACTGAAGAAAACTCCCTAAAACACATATCTTCTTCAACTATATAACTCCCCTACATACCTTTTAGTCTCTTCTTATACCAAAGGAATTCCTTCCCAATATTTGCCCCCTATGGGTATATACAAAACTCTATATCACTCGACCCTTTCTCCCTTATCGTAGCCCCCAAAACTACAGGTTTGACCTGTATGGGCGAAGCTTCTACTATCCCTCTCAATACCTCCTTACTATTTACAACCTCTTCATCTGTATTATAAAACTCATCCTCTTGGCCAGATGTAAACATTTCCCTCGAGCTCGATGAGACTACAAATTTACTTATAGGACATAAATTCTTAATACGCATACTCGACCTACAAATACAAGAAATGATAATGTGTTAAGAAAATTCTACAGTTCTAAAACATCCATATTTAAAATTTGTTTCATTTCATGTCTAGAATAGGTGTCAGCACTACCTCGTGGTTATTCGTCGTTAGAGAGTACACGTGGAGCGACAACAGCTTGACTGATACTGAACAGGTACCTGGGTTTGTACCTCTTTGCTAAAAAATATCAAGCCTTTCATATTTTATAAAAGGTCAAAAAAGAAATTATGTTTTCTTCAAAGAAAATAGGTTTCTGGTCGGACAGACTTTTTCTATTCAAATAGACCATGTTCGAACAAATTTTTTCTCTGTTCAAACATTTTACTCAAACCACTATTTCTTTTAATAGGATCTTTGGTTCTGTTTGAATAAAAATTTATTTGTTTGAAAATACTATTTCTCTGTTCGAACAGAGGTCAGGTTTTCAGCTTTTTGATAAAATGCATCATTTATTTTATTTTTCCTTAACTTTTCCAAAACCAACTTTTCTAGGGCTTGAGATTTTAGAGAGAAGAGAGATTTTAATGAATGATTCAATGTGAAGCAAAACTCAAATTGAATCAATCGAAGATTTAATAACCTAATCTTGATTTGAAAAACATGTGAGTTTCAAGCTTGGATGCTTTAACAGGAGATTGAAGCAAGGCATTGCCAGATTGAGGAATTGATTATAAGGAGCTTGATTAGAAGAGAGGTAACCACGGGATGTACTTATCGAGTTTGTAAGTAATTGAACTCTTGTAATTTCGTTTCAATATTAGATTGTTTAGCTGTTGGGCGATTTGAGAACGAATTATGGGTTTTTCTTCTGAGAAAGGTTTCCTACAAAGTTAAAATTCTTTGTTCTTATGCTTGATGTACTTATGCTTGTTGTCACTAGATAATTAAACCAACTTGAATTAGGCTAGGGTTAGATCGTTAATTCAAGGATTTCGTACCTATTAATTTTCGCCTAAATTAATTAAAATTAATTAGTCTTAAGTGATTAGAACTTTCAATTGGTATCAGAGCAGTCACACTTCGAGGATTAACTACCTGAGTGTGGATCCTGACTCGATTATTTGAAAATAATGGATTATGAGAAGTTTGGAGGTCCTGTAAATCGTTATCCACTCTTTGATAGCAAAGATTATCCATACTAGAAAGTCTGAATGGTTGCATTCTTGTAATCAATCAGAGAAGATGTATGGATTGCCATTGAGGATGGATGGATTGCCTATCGTGATGCAAGGTCCACCATGTAGTATTAAAGAGATCCTTAAACCTAAAAATCAATGGTCAAAGGAAGAAAAGGATGTTGTCGGTTATAACTCTGAAGGCCGCAATGTTATCTTTGTGGTTGTGAGTCAAAGTGAGTTTTAACATATCTCTGTTTGTACCACTTTAAAAGAAACTTGGGACATTTTAGTTCGAACTCTTGAAGGCGATAATACAGTTAAAGAAAACAAACTACAAATGCTTACTTCACAATTTAAGAATAATCGTATGAGTAAAAATGAACCTTTTGATGAATTCTATACGAGACTAAGTGACATTTTAAACACTAGTATCATATCAGGAGCAACTTACTCTGATGTCCAAATTATTCACAAAGTTCTAAGATCCCTTCCTAAGAGCTTTAAATCTAGACATGATGCTATCGAGGAAGCTCGGGATCTTAAGAAAATAAAACCAAATACATTAGCTAGAAAGTTACAAACTTTTAAACTCAAGATAAAAATGGAAAACCCTGAGAATAGCAAGAGTGTTGTTTTAAAATCTTTATCTTACTCTTTTTCTTTTAAGGGTACTGTAAAGAGCTTATTCCGCATCTCGAACTCAAGCTCCATCATCGACCATCATATGACCACTCGACCTCGTCAATATATATGTACGCATTTATGGAGCAGTTACAAAGAAACGGAGTTACTCTAGCCGTTACACAAATCATTATGAAGACTCATCAAAATTATATATTGTTACGTTCGTCATTAAAGCAGATAACGGTCATATTATAAGACCTATAAATAGAACTATAGAACTACAGAGAAATGACAGACTTTTCCTATCAAGAAAGTCTCTACAAAATATTCAGAGCATCTCTTGTAATAATCTAGCAGCTATCAATAACATTTTTCTTTCTAAATCCTCAAAAGAGGTTGTAGTTTTTAACCTATTCAAAGGTTTCCACGCTAAATATTATGCTAGTATTCCTTTCATTACTTATATAGGTGCTCTGATTATCATTTGGTGTAAATGCTAAGTTCGAATACCGAAATTAGGCTATTACATTTGGTGTCGTCTGTGGGAACGAAGTTCTCAAACTCATTGTCTCAGAAAACAGCTGATTATCTCTACCGCCCAATTCTCATCTCCTCTCTCTCGTCCATCTCCAGCTGGTAGAACACACAGCTTTACTCGCAACCCCTGCTGCTCTTTCAACTTCAACTAGTACTGCGGTTGAGGTCTTCTCCATTACAGTAACCAGTAAATCTATCTCAAGGACAACCCCTTTATCCTCTACTTTTCTTACATTCTCATTCGGATCAGGCACCTCTGCATCTCTTGTTCCATCAAGTCCAACTTCACACCATCAACAAATTGGCACTCTAGTTTCATGTCATTTTCATCAGCTCAATTGAGAAAATTTCCAAAGTGACTGAAAAGTTCAGATTTATGAGCAAAAGCATTCGAAGATGATGGAGATTAACAATAAAGAAGAAATAAGTTCATTTATAGGTATTTTTAATTCAACTCAGATCCAACAACAATAATGTTCATAGATTCAGTTCTAGTGCTCAACAATTCCAAATAATCGAGCTATGTTTCTCACTTGAGCTCCAGCAGAGAGGGTTCGTTCATCAGACTTCAATCGAGCTTGGGAGGTCTGGATGAAATTACACCCACCTCTTTATCTTCTGCTAGTTCATGCAAGATCATATACATCTAACATGTTACTCAGATTTTGGTTCCTGTTTCTGTTGCTGGAATCATTTTCTCTCTGTTTCAATTGTTTATCGTCTCTCGCATCAAGGTCTCACCCGAGGGACAAACTTCTCATTCGAGTACCACCAACAACAGTAAGAATGGTTATAACGATTCCCTGACCGCGGATGAAGAAGGATTGAATAATTAGCCACTTCAACCCTAAGATCTGGCACCTCTGCTTCTATTGCTTCGTACAGCGCCTGAAGCAAAGACTAAGCAGTTGTCGTGGAAGTGGTAGTAGCATTTTTGGGCTCGGTTTTGCAGCCTCATCTAGTACCATAAGCAAATCATCATCCCCTAATAATGAATCTGAGAGTTCGAATCTATTCGGTAAATCTTTGTCTGGCATTTAAGGAACTTCTGGAATTGAAACCAAGATTATGCCCTCGACACAAAGCATGCCAAGTTAGTTTAGCTCTTCCACCCCATCGCTACCATTTGGGTCGAGTGGATATTCCACATTAAGCTCTACTGGTACTGCTCTATCTGGGGATTCAGTACCTAATGTAAAGTTTGGTTCAAGTTCGGTCTTCAGATCGAGTTCTTCAACAACAAGATATACAACAACCACATCAACAACGAGAAGACGTTGCTTTTGTTTTCCAGTAACAACAATACCAAGTTGTTCATAAGTTTGTGAATCAAATCCACGGTTTCAATTATAGAGGTGTTATACTCGTATTGATTTTCTTTTATTAGACTTTCAACGTCTGTTCTTGTAATGGTTGTCGCTGAAGGAGACTAATCAATCTCCAATTTGAGATGATGAGTGATCTTCCACTAAAATTTCTCTGCTTTACAATGGGCCAGATCCATTTGTGGAGATTTATATCACTATATCTTATATTCCTTCAAACGATATTGATTCAGAGAGTGATATAGCTGTCAACACTTATTCGTGCGACGAGTTTCATATAGAGGAGTTCAAGTTGCGTAGATGTGCCGTAGTAGGTCACATGATTGGACTGAGCACCCATATGCTCACCTTGGCGAGAAGGCGAGGCAAAGAGACCCAAGTAAGTTTCATTATTCTGGTACAGTTTCCCCTGACTTCCGTAAAGGGAATTATAAGCGCGGTGACTATTTCAAGTTCGCGCACAGTTGTCCGAGTCGCCTTCATCATATGATGGGTCGCCACTTTGACACACTTTCGACTCGTATTTTGCAAAGGGGTCTCCTAATTCGACTATGTTTATGCCTCCTGGGTCTCCACCCAGATTCTCCACCCATGTCACCTTTGCCACTTAGTCGCTTTCTTGGGTCAGGTTCCATCAATGAAATAGCGGCGAATCTTCACCATTTACAGCTTAATGAGGTTAAATCTCCTTCCCCATGTGTGTTAAAATCGATTCTGATTTTGGTTCGCCAAGGGGTGCCTCGTCTCTTCAACCCATATTTAGTATTTTGGCCAGCACTCCAACTCAAACTCAAGCACAGACCCCAACTCGGACCGGACTTTGTCTGCTACTTCTTTGACTCAGCTCAAGAGAACCTCAGTCACCAATAGATTGGGTTGAATCAGTTCATCCAAGTTTATATGATCGACTCGACCAAGTCGACTCGTTTGATTCGCCCGTTCCAACTCCTGTTTCTGATATTGATTGGGTGATCTGAATTAATGTTGGATTCCGCCAACAAACAAACCATAAATCATACTTGGGGGCAAGCTCAACCTCAAAAGCCGTCTTAGCTCAGACTCAATGCTCGACCTCATCTTTTTAGCAACATCAATCTCATTATTAAGGTGCTCGAGGTCATATAATAAGTTTATGCCGAGAATACCTCCACAAATCAGGCTCATATCTAATAAGGCGCTCGAGGTCAGTTAGGGCCCTTCAGCAGTAGCTAGCAGCAGTTCAAAAATCATATTTTCAACTCCACATACTTACTACAAGTCAGTCTCCATATGGACTAAGGTTCGATGATTATATGGTTGCTCTTGCCAAAGTTCAATGTCTGTATCGTGAATGGAGCTAAGACACTATTACGTACTCCAGAACTGTTTGCTTCTTTCAACATACAATAAATCATACTTGGGGGCGAGCTCGACCAACATATTACAGGTCGGTTATTAGTTCATCCAATTTGACTAAACAGATTACATATTACAGGTCGGTTATTGGTTCATCCAAATCGACCAAACAAATTATATATTCCAGGTTAGTTATTGGTTCGTCTAATTCGACAAAATAGATTACATATTATAGGTTACATATCACAGTACTTTTCTACTATCTCATACAAGTACTTCTATATATAGAATTGTTGCTTCAGCCAATTCGATCTTCTAAATACATTACAGGTCGTTTATTGGCTCATCTCAATCGACCAAGCCATCTAATACATTACATGTCACTTATTGGTTTATCCTAATTTAACCAACCCATCTAATACATTACAGGTCAGTTATTGGTTCGTCCAATTCGACCAAAACATACTACATATTATAGGTCAAAAATCCTGAAAGCGAGCATCGATAACATCGGCAATAAACTATATCATAATCAAGATAGCAACGTTCGGTAATGGATATATAATGCATTTCTCAGCCAACACCACTCACCCATGATGCTTCTCGTGCTTTTTGCTGAGAGCCGTTTAATGTACGAAGCTTATTTTGCATCTCGGACTTAAGCCCCATCTTTAACCATCATACGACCACTCGACCTTGTCAACATGCACGTGGCACATTTATGCAGCAGTTACAAAGAAAATAAGTTACTCAAGCCGTTACACAAATCATTATGAAGACTCATCAAAACCATATATTGTAACGTTCGTCATTAAAGCAGATAACGATCATGTTATAAGACCTATAAATAGGACTATAGAACTACAGAGAAAGGACAAAATTTTCTTATCAAGAAAGTCTCTACAAAATACTCAGAGCGTCTCTTGTAATAATCTAACATTTATCAATAATATTTCTATTTCTAAATCCTCAAGAGAATTCATGGTTTTTAACCTATTCAAAGGTTTTCTATGCTAAATCTTGTGCTAGTATTCATTTTATTACTTATATAAACGCTTTGATTATCATTTGGTGTAAAGGCGAAGTTTGAATCCTGAAATTAGGCTATTACAGGTGCCAAAGAGGTTGATCACCCATATATCTCAGATGATGATGAGGGTTCGAATATAGATTCAATAATTACTCTTATTAGTTAACAATATCAAAAAATCTTGAAAAAACGTCAAGTTCAAAAATGTCAATTTCAAGCCACGACCTCATGATCGGGCCAAATCTTATAATCAACAGACCAGCAATGACACTGACCTTAGTCAAGTTGAATATTATAAGTATCACAAATTTGGTCATTATGCACACAGTTATCCCAATAAGAAATCTAGAAATAATCACAAAGCTATGAACATTAGTGTTACTTGGAATGATAGTGATGATGAAAATAATAACAATGAGGATCATCCCCAAGTAGTTGAGAATGGACAATATTGCGCATATCCTGATTTTCTAAATTGTAGTAATGATAACTCTAACACTTTTAAACTTGAGAATTCTATTGAAAATTAAAAAGATCATGAAAATAATGAGTTTGAGGACCTGAATCTTGAAGACTTATATGCTCTGACTTTTGCAAAGTGTATTAAACTTGGTAAACTTAACAAAGTCTTGAAAAATCAAGTTAATTCACTCATGCGTAAATTTCAAGAAAAAACTGAGAATACAAGTCACGAGATAGAAATGCTTGAAGATGAGAAACAAGATCTCCATGACAATGTTATAATTTTAGAAAAAGGAATTCATGATACTAAGGAGAAAATAAAATCAACTTTGGACGAACTATGCACAGCCAAGCTTGATTTAGTTTTATTTCAGGAGAAACTTGAAATCTTTTGTCATGGAGCAAAAAATATTGATAAGATGTTATGTATGGGGAAAATGGATACTGTTAAAAGTGGTTTAGGATATGAGGAGCATCTTTCTAATGCCAAGACTCCTCAAGTCATAATATTCGTAAATGCAATTGCTACTACATCATTGCCCAAGCATAATATAATATCTTCTACTCATAATCAAGCCAAAAAGTTCTCGTACTCTTAGATTTATTATTGTAGAATATGTGGTCAAAGGGGTCATATTACGTCTTATTATAGATTTATTGGACCCTACCAACCATATGCTCGACCATCTAATGGGCAATGATATAGCACAAATGTGATTTCTACTAATGTGAAAAGTGAGAATTTGTCTGGATGGTTTGCATAGGAACCTTAGCTCGAAGGATTCTTTGAATCGTTTGGTGCGGAAGACTGATTTAGCACCTCATATAAGGTGTAATATTGTACTAACTACTGTGAATGCCTTCAAGTCTGTTCAGTGGTATATGGACAGTGGATGTTCACATCATATGACTGGTGATGAGTCCAAGCTGAGTCACTAGGGGATATTCAGGGTGGCGATATTACTTTTAGTGATGGGAGCATATCTCTTGTGGTGGGAAAGGGAAAGGCTGAAAGACTTGGTACTCCGACGATGGATAGTGCTCTTTTGGTTAAGGGGCGGAAAGAAAATCTTTTAAGTGTCAGTCAATTATGTAATACAGATCACACTGTTACATTTTCTAAAGGATGGTGTGATGTATTAAATTCCCAAGGACAACGTGTGATGTATACTGCTAGAACTGCTGACAACTGTTATGCTGTTCAGCAAGAATCTCTACTCTGTAACAAAGCTAAACTGGGTGATGTGGATTTGTGGCATCAAAGGTTGGGACATATTAACTTCAATGATTTGTCCAAGATTGCGAGCAAAGGGCTTATCAGGGGAATTTCAAAGTTGGGAAGATTAACTAATGTTGTGTGTGATCCGTGTCAAATTGGGAAGCAAATCATGAGTTCTCACAAGATGGCAACCAATATTGCTACTATATAGATTCTTGAGCTAATATTCATGGATTTGATGGGTCCAATGAAAACTGCATCTTTGGGTGGTAAACGGTACATTTTGGAAATGGTGGATGATTTCTCTCGTTATACTTGGATATCCCTTCTAAGAAAGAAGTCCATACATTTGAAGAATTCCGTACTATATCACTTTGAATTCAAAATGAAAAAAATTATTCTATTAACAAAATTTGAAGTGATCGTAGAGGTGAGTTTAAGGATATTGGAGTGATTGAGTACTACACTTCCAACAGGATTAAACATGATTTTTTTGCTCCAATCATGCCACAACAAAATGGGGTTGCAGAACAAAAGAATAGAGTTCTTCAAAAAATAGGACGGGTCTCACTTCACAGCAAAGATCTTCCTACACACTTTTGGAGGGAGGCCATTCATACCATGTGTTATATTATCAATAGGGTGTATCTTCGTCCACTTATGTTAAACACGCCCTATGCACTTTGGTTTGGAAAGAAGTCGAATGTAAATTACTTTTGGGTTTTTGCGAGTAAATGTTTTATCTTTCGAGATCGAGAAAGTATTGGAAAATTTAACTCTCGAAGTGATGAGGGTATTTTATTGGGTCATTCAACAAATAGTAGAGCTTTTAAAGTCTATAATTCTAGGACCAAAGGGATGATGAAGTCATGCAATGTGGTTGTGGATGATATTTGTACTATTGGCTCTGCAAATGTTGGAGAAGATGATATTACAACAGAAAATCTGGAGATGTCAACTAGTAAGATTCTTGGCACGACCCCTAATGAGCACGTAATTATGATATTTTTAATATACCCGAACATGTATTTTAGTCATCCATTATATTTAATTTAAGGTACTTATGTGCGTTTGTTTGATTGTAGCTATTGGAGATGGATATTTAAAACCAAGCTCTTAAAGTTAAGTAAAAGTGTATCCAGTAGTTCATAGCACAAAAAGTCAAAGACACAATATATTTGGTCTCAAGATTGAAGAAATATATACACAAATATTCTTGGAGAATAAGATCAAACAATATATTACATCTAAGATCCTTGAAGATATTTTATATTGAAGATATATACAAGAGTTTCCATGAATAAAGATATTTGCATCACTTAAGGGAATTATATGCAAGAATCTTAGAAGATTGGTTGTAAAATTAGAAGATATTATTGTGAACATATTTTTTATAATTTAATGTATAGTTTCTAAATTTGGGTTATTTCACCTATAAAAGGAACCTTCCCCCCATTGTAATTGGGCATCTCATATTAGAGTGTAATATCAAAGTTTAAATTAATAAAGGTTATTTTTTCTCTCTTTTTCTTATCTTTTACTTTTATCGTAGTAATAGTAGTATGGCAATGATCAAAGAGATGAGTAGCAAATCTTCTTAGCCAAGGCTAGAGGAAGCTCCACCCAATGTAGACTTAGTGTAGATTGTGTAGCTTAATTAGAGTAATTACTTTCTTTTTATCCCGGAATAATACATATTTGTATTCATTCGTCCTATGCTTGACCATAGCTAGGATTAGGAGGAGTAATGAATTTAAGTAGCCATCTTGTTTAACCATAATAAGATAGGTTAGGAACATGGAGAATAGAACATAATCCATATTTATCAACTGGACCATGGTTGAGTAAGTTGGTTTATGGGTAGTTCCCGATCACTAAATATTTTTTATCTTTTGATGTATAGCATATGCCCAACCAAGGATATGCCATACAGGAACTCGTAATTTTCTTTAATTATTTATGCTATCTAACAGTTACAAAGGGTAGAGTGGAATCTAAGCCTTGGTTCTCACTCTAACTTATACAACTCATATTTTCTAGCATTTGTTTATTTCATCTTTTTAGTTTGAAACCTACTTAAACTCATTATTATTGGATAAAACTAGTAGTTCGAAGTATAGTTCGCACCACAAGTCTCTTGGGATACAACCCCGCTTACCCTTGTATTTAACGGTACACCGTGCCCTTGCGGGTCTTTTAAAATGTCAATTTATAAATCGATCAACCCCTACATCCAATGTTATCCCTCATTTGTCTCCTCCACCACTTCCTCCTCCAGTTCCAAGTGAACCACAACCCGGATGACATCACGCAAGGATCACTCACAGGCCGATATCATCAGGGATGCTAATTCTCATGTTTAAACTAGAAGCCAAAACCATGAGACAATGAATTGTGTTTTCTATGCTTCTATGATCGAACCTATAACTGCCAAGGAAGTTCTTTCAGATAAATATTAGCTTCATGCAGTGCAGGATGAGCTTCATCAGTTTTATCGTCAAGATCTGTGGGATTTGGTTCAACATCCTTTTAGTATGAATGTAATTGGGATTAAATGAATTTATAAGAACAATTTTGTTGAACT
This sequence comes from Kingdonia uniflora, assembly GCA_014058105.1. NCBI lineage: Eukaryota > Viridiplantae > Streptophyta > Magnoliopsida > Ranunculales > Circaeasteraceae > Kingdonia > Kingdonia uniflora. The sequence continues at coordinate 1,531,069 of JACGCM010002554.1, read as the reverse complement.
TGGGAATGTCATTCGAAACAAAGCTAGGTTAGTTGCCCAAGGGTATAATCAAGTCAAAGGGGTTGATGTTACTGAAACTTTTGCTCCTACAGCAAGGCTTGAGTCTATTCGCATACTTTTAGCCCTTGGGTGTAATCAAAGGTTCAAGCTATATCAAATGGATGTGAAGAGTGCTTTTCTGAATGGGCTCCTTGAGGAAGAATTGTATGTGGCACAACCAAAAGGGTTTGAGGATCCTCATCATCCCGATCACATTCTCTACTTGAAAAAGGTTTTTTATGGTTTGAAGCATGCTCCTCGAGCATGGTATGAGCGGTTTTCTAATTTTTTTCTTAGGAAAGGAATTTGTTAGAGGGGGAGTTGACAAAACATTATTTATACAATGTAGGGGAAGCACAGTGCTCATTACTCAGGTATATGTAGATGATATTGTGTTTGGTTTTACTTCGAATTCACTAACCATTTCTTTTATAGCTTTAATGAAAAGTGAATTTGAAATGAATATGGTTGGGGAACTAGCATACTTCTTAGATCTCCAAATATGTCAATTGGTGAAAGGGATGTTTATCTCTCAATCCATATATGCAAGGGATCTTGTGAAGAAGTTTGGTCTTTCCTCTGCAAAGCATGCTCGAACACCCATGAGTACTACAACATAGCTAAGTAAGGACACTGCAAGTAATGATGTTGATCATAGATTGTATAGAAGTATGATAGGTAGTTTACTTTATCTTACTGCTACACGTCCTGATATTATGTTTAGTGTCTGCATTTGTGCTCATTATCAAGGTAGTCCTAAAGAGTCTCATTTACAAGCTGTTAAGCATATTATTCGATATGTAAGTAGGAATTCTAATTTTGGTTTATGGTACTCACATGCCATAATATTCAAGGTTATTGGTTATTTAGATACAGATTTGGCGATAATGCAGATGATAGGAAGAGTACTTTGAGAAGATGTTACTATATTGGGAATCAACTTGTTGCATGGCAGAGCAAGATAACCCTAGGTGTTCCAAATCGAGAAAAAATATTTTCTTTTAAAAAATTGAGAACAACTGCATTGTTATTCGCTTTTGAAGGGATGGCTTCAACCCATTTTGATACATAGTCCACTCCAACAAGGATGTACTCATATCCAAAAGACTTGGGAAAAGGGCCCATAAAATCAATTCCCCAAACATCAAAAGGTTCAATAACTAAAATAGGGTGTAAGGGCATCATATTTCGTCGAGAAAGGGCTCCCATTTTTTGGCATCTCTCGCACGCTTTACAAAATGCATGCGCATCGTGAAATAAGGTAGGCCAATTAAAACCGCACTGCAAAAATTTTGCCGCGGTTTTCTTAGAGCTAAAGTGGCCTCCACAAGCTTGGGTGTGGCAAAATGAGAGAATATTGGTAAACTCAGACTCGGGAACACATCTCCTAAGGATTTGGTCGGCACAATACTTAAACAAATCTGGATCATCCCAAAAGAAGTACTTCACTTGACTAAAAAATGATCTTTGTCAGGTTTACTCCAATGATCAGGAATGGTATCCGTGGCTAAATAATTAGCAATGTCAGCAAACCACGGCAACTCGGGAACTAAATTCACAGCCATAAGCAGTTCATCAGGGAAGGATTCCCTAATCGGCAAGGACTCATCAACAGACTCAATCACTATACGGGAAAGATGGTCGGCTACAACATTATCTGACCCATTTTGGTCTCGAATCTCAAGGTCAAACTCCTACAAGAGTAATACCCACCGGATTAGCCGTGCCTTAGCATCTTTCTTTGACAAAAGATGTCGAAGCGCGGCATGATCCGTGTAAACAATCACTTTAGATCCTATAAGATAAGATCTAAATTTTTCTAGCGCATAAACAATGGCCAGGAGTTCTTTCCCGGTGGTCGTGTAATTTAATTGGGCGTCATTTAATATTTTGCTAGCGTAGTGGATGACATGGGGGCGTTTGTCTATCCGCTGTCCCAAAATAGCGCCTACAGAATAATCAGAGGCATCACACATTAACTCGAATGGTTCATTCCAAACAGGTGGTCTAATAATGGGTGATGTTGTGAGCTGGTTCTTAAGCTTATCAAAAGCTACAAGATAAGGTGCATCAAACTCATATGCCACATCTTTGGCCAAAAGGCTGCTTAAAGGACGAGCAATCTTACTAAAATCTTGGATAAAACGATGGTAGAAGCCTGCATGTCCTAGAAAGGAACGGACGTCTTTGACATTTCGTGGTGGGGGGAGGTTAGAAATAACATCTATTTTGGCATGGTCAACTTTTATTCCTTTTTCAGATATGATATGCCCCAAAACTATTCCCCTTTTTACCATAAAGTGACATTTCTCCCAATTTAAAATAAGATTCTTTTCCTGGCATCTGAGTAATACTAGAGAAAGATGATGAAGTCACTGGTCAAATGAGTTGCCAAATAATGAGAAGTCATCCATGAAAACTTCAAGGAATCGCTCTACCATGTCAGAAAAAGTGCTTAACATGCAACGCTGAAACGTCGCAGGAGCATTGCATAAGCCAAAAGGCATGCGACGGTAGGCAAATGTACCGAAAGGACATGTAAAAGTCATTTTCTCTTGGACCTCGGGTGCGATGGGTATTTGGCAGTACCCAGAGTAGCCATCTAAGAAACAATAAAATTTGTGCCCAGCGAGTCGCTCGAGCATCTGGTCAATGAAAGGTAAGGGGAAGTAATCTTTCCTAGTGACCGAGTTAAGCTTCCTGTAGTCTATGCAGACTCTCCATCCAGTGGTCGTTCTAGTGGGTACGAGGTCGTTATTCTCGTTCTTTACAATGGTGATTCCTGATTTTTTTTGGGACAACATGGATTGGGCTAACCCACAGACTATCAGAAATGGGATAGATGATCCCAGTATCAAGGAGTTTTAAAATTTCTTTCCGAACTACTTCGGCCATAGTCGGGTTCAATCTCCGTTGTCCTTCCCTTGACTTTTTGGAATTATCTTCCAAATTGATTTTATGCATACAAACCGAGGGACTAATTCCTTTAATGGCTTCAATACTCCAACCAATAGCTTTCGTATTTCCCTTAAGTACACGAATCAACTTATCTTCCTGAAGGGGTTCTAGGTCAGCGGCAATAGTGATGGGCATAGTTTCGTCAATACCTAGAAAGGCATACTTAAGGTGAGCGGGAAGAGGTTTAAGCTCTATCTTTGGGGAGGTTACTTGAGCCTCCGGAATGGGTTTCTTAACATCTAAGTTTCATGCTCACCTTCAGGCTCTAAAATTTCTAAAGCCGAATCTAATAAGGTTTTCACCTCATGGATGTAGGAATCGTCCTCACAATCTCCATCAAAGTTGGACAAAATTACCTCTAAGGGATCTGAGGTACTTGACCTCTCAAAAGTGATACTTACAAGACTCTGGATCATATTACACTCAAGTGGTTCAGAATTAGAAGGGGAATGCGATGCATGAAAAATATTCAATTCTACAGTCATGTTCCCGAAGGTCAACTTCATAATTCTATTGCGGCAATTGATTACCGCATTAGCTGTTGCCAAAAAGGGTTGACCTAGAATCACAGGGATCTCGTCCTCAGGGCTTGCCACTGGCTCAGTATCTAACACAACAAAGTCTACTGGATAAACAAATTGCTCAATCTGGATCAACACATCTTCAACTACACCCCTAGGAATCCTAATAGATCGGTTAGCTAGCTGAAGGGTCCTATTAGTGGGTTTAAGTACTCCGATATCCAATTGCTCATAGACAGAGTAAGGAATGAGGTTCACAGCGGCACCTAAATCAAGTAGAGCTCTTCCTATCTTACGGGTCCCAATCGTACATGAAATAGTAGGGCATCCAGGGTCCTTGTATTTTGGAAGAGATTTACGCAAAAGGACAGCACTAACATGTGCATCAAAAAGAATAGACGTATCACTCTCGTGAACATGAAAACCCTTTTTCGGGACATGTATGCGCCGCTTTAAAGTGCAAAGATCTTTAAGAAATTTTGCGTAATTAGGAATATGTCTTATGGTCGTAAGGATAGGAATGTTAATCGCACAATGCTTAAAAATCCCTAAAATCTCCTCATAGACGTTGCCCTTCTTAGCAAGAGTTAACAGCTGAGGAAAAGGAGCCAGCGGCTGAACATGTGTTATCGTGATTTCTTCCTCACTCGCACTCGCAGGTTCTTCTATAGGTTTACTTTGAATTTCCAGCTCGGGTTCCTTAGGCATTTTCACCAAATTATCAACTTTTGTACCGCTCCCAAGAGAAATGATGGCGTTAACTCCATCACGATTGGAAGATCTAGGATGTTCAGTATTCCCTTTAGGATTAGCTTGAGTTTGACTAGGGAACGTTTCTTTGTCTCTCGTGCTTATCTCTGTCGCCATTTGACCTATTTGTCCCTCAAGTTTGGCAATAGATGACTGAGTTACTTGCATAAATGCTTTAAGAGTATCTTCTAAGGACGTGGTTGGAGGAGGCAGATTCCTATTGTGCGGAGGAACATAAGGCACATTAAGGGGAGTTTGGTATGATAGATTTTGTTGCCACGAGGAACTAAACTGGTGTTGGTTTACTTGGTTGTGCGGCTGATAAGGGGCACTACCAGAAGAACCTCCTTGGTAATTTCTATTTCCCCGAGAATTGGAGTTGTTGGAATTATTATTTCATCCACCATTGAAAGGTTGGTTATTGGGACGTTGATACGTGGCATTGGCCTGGTCTTTTCTACCCTCCCTTAAACTAAGCACATCAGGGCAATCTTGGACCAGATGGTCCGAACTCTCACAAACCACACAATTTGGCATCGCCACATGGTTAACAGACGAAGTATTAGGGTGTCTCTCCCTTTTGCCGGTCTCTAAGTTCTCGATTTTCCCAAGAATGGTTCTAAGAGTGGCAAACTCTGAATTAGAGTCCACTTGGTGCACATTTGCACGGTGACTAGGTATTTCCTCTCTCATCGTTTGCCATTGGTAAGTCTTATCCGCTACATCGTTTAAAAATGTCCAAGCTTCAGTGTCAGTTTTCTCATCGAATGTACCCGCGCACATAGACTGAACACGAGCTCTAGTGTCATAGTCTAGACCTTCATAGAGAGTTTGAACTATATCAATCAGCTGAATCCCATGATGTGGGCATCCTTGCTCTAAATCCCTAAACCGTTGTAGGCAGTCATATAATGACTTTCCTCAGTTTTGTGTAAAGCTATAGATACTCTGTCGTATCTTAGCAGTTCTGTGGTTAGGGAAATACATCTTCAAAAACTCCTTAACGAGATGTCCAAATGTGTTTACAGAGTTCTCCTCGAGAGTGTACAACCAATCGCGTGCGTTTCCCATCAGAAAAAAAGGGAAACACACGTAATTTTAAAGAATCCTCTGTAATACGTTTGAAGTTTAATAGAAGCATATGATCCCTAAAGTCCCTAAGATGGTTATACGGGTTTTCAGTAGGACTACCATGAAATTTGGGGAGCATAGACAAGAATCCCGTTTTAACTCAAAGTTCCCTACATTTCTGGGAATCACAATGCATGAAAGTTTACTAACTATTGTAGGATGCATTCGATTGCGGAGAGTGATTCTCTCTGCAGCAGCAGGTTTGGGACCGTTCCTAGGAATAACAGGTTCAGGACCATTAGTCCCATCAGTCTGACTCATATTGATTCTAGCAATGTTCTTAGTCCGAGCTTGGGTGTTACCCCAATCTAACATACAATTCAATCAATATATGCGAACACACTAAAAGTCTTAAGAATGATGCAAGCACTCAAGAATGTTTTACTGGTCTCTTTTTAGGTTAAGTTGTGAACCCGGTCTTAGGGTTCAATGCTCCTACTCCTGATAGTAGATCGGTTCACACTTGAGTTGTTTTTACTCGCTTTGGCGATAGCTCACATGCTATCTAGTCACCTAGATGCACCTGTGCTGGAAGGCGGGGCGAACCGCTTAAAGTCACCTATCCACACTAGCTATGCCAGGGAACGTACGTCCTCCAGCAAACGTAGCCACTTATCAAGTTTTCCTACTGAGCGTGTTGCTCCAGGTCCGAGCGAAGCCTTTTGATTAACTATGTTTTTTATGGCTTCTTATCTGAAAATCTTTTAAAGAGGTCGGGACTGTCGATACTGAAAAGATTAACAACCGGGTAATGAATTCCCGGGGTCCTAATGCGTGGGCACGCACGGGTGATGAAATCCCATTTTGGTTTACCCTTATCTAGGTATTATTTCAAAAATTAAACATTTAATCAATCAAACATATAGTTAAACAACGATGTACCGCGACAAGGAGGGTGCGGTGGAAAAAAATTTACCTACAAGGCGGCCTTTTTAGGGGCACGTTTGGTTACCCTGGTGAAACCGTTGGGAAGGCCTACTCAGGATCGTTTGCGAAGTACGCGTTGAAACGATTTCCGGCCTGAATAGGTACCCTATTCAGGGGTTCCGATGCTGTACCTGCAGCAAATTACAATTTCCTCACCTTACAAAACGTTACTCATTAAACTTTACATAAACATTTTCTCAATCCTTACACTACCAAAAATACATAAAAAAATAAAATTAAAATTAAAATTAAACAACTAAAGGTCTTTTTGGCTTTGTCGCCTTTTTTCTTTGATGTTCGCTTTACGCTTTGCTTTAATCAACCATATCCATCTCCTTCAATAACGTATCCCAAGCACAATCTAAAGTCACAGTTACCAAGATTTAGCAGTAATACTCGCAAGAATTAACAGTTTATTAGCAAAGAACCGTCGGGTAAACAGCGCAATAAATATCAGCTTCAGCAGTAAGAAAGAGGCAGGTTTTAGCAGCAGCAGCAATAGGGAGGACTGTTTCGTCGCAGCAACAGTCAGGTCTGTTTGATCCTAAGTCGAAAACAGCCGTAAGCAAGGTTCAAAATTGGAACGCCAAGCTTGCAAAATTGAAACCCAAACTTGGAATCAAACAATCAAGAACAAACCAAGCCAATACCTGCAATAATCACACACTACCACAAAACTCTAATTCCAGCCATTTAACAATCAGCCCAAAATAGAAAACACAAATAAACACTAGAGAACACAAACCCCAATTCGAAAATTTAGACTAATACCATTCAACACCTTCAAAACTCAGTCACAACCACCACGAAATTTCATTAATCAGTTCAGCAATCATTACCCAATACCCACAAACTAGATAATCCAATGTCACAAGTTTGTGAAATTTACGCTGAATGAAACATCAAGAACCCAAAATTATTAATAAACAAAACCAATGGAAACAATAGCAGTGAACTTAAGAAGACAAGAATGAAGGAAAAATGTGAGAAAGTGGCGAATTGGATGAACCCTAGAATGAAACAGTCGAGGACAATTTGTGAAATCTTATCGCCAAACACTGATGAGGTATTTTGATGAGGTGTTTTGAGATTGCAGATTAGCTTATGGAAGATTGGTTTACATTGATTTTGAGATCGCAAAAACCCAATGATGAGGTATTTTGAGAGAGAGAGAGACGTTTTGAGGAGAGTTTAAGTATGTTTTGTGAGAAAGAGAGAGAGAGAGAGAGAGAAATACGTTTTAATATAGAGAGAGTCTGTGTTATGAGATAGAAATATGGAGATTTTTGGTTGGAGTTGTTTAGAGAGAGAGATATATATAGAGTTGGAATCTACATTGAGAGAGAAAGAGAGAGTGATGTGTGGGATTTGTTTGCTTTAGAGTTCCAAACAACTTTAACACTGCCTTTTCCCCATCACTCTCCTGACATTAACAAATACCTGCAAACAGTACAAAAACAAATACCTCAAGGAGCAAAAATAGAAGAAAAATCACAGATAAAAACAAATAAAAATTTGTCAAACAGAATAATTATTAACAGAAACACGATTTTTAAATCACTTGCATCCCCGGCAGCAGCGCCATTTGATAATCCGTATCAAATCGGGTGTTGAAACATAGAGAGTTTCGTTCTCAAGGATGCAAAGATCAAAATCGTGAAATAAAAACCATTATTTTTTGATTAAATAAAAGGTTTACATGGAAACAAAAATAAAAGCTACAATGGTTTTTCAGAGAGTAAAAGTTAATAATCAACTCTTCTCCACTATCTCTTTATCTCCTAATAAAAAGTCCTATTCTCACTCAACAACTCCTCATTTTCAGGAGATCTTTTAGCTAGGCTTGACTACCAAGTCTTCAAGCAGCTCCAGCAGCTCCTGTAACCTTCTCTTCACTAGGTCATCTCCAGCAGTATACTTTAATTTGTAAAAGTTAGGCTTTCAGGTCGTGCTTGGTTATAATTGTCTTATTACCTGTAATAGTCAAACATACTTCAATTAGGCTCATTGAAACATAAAATAAGGTCCTAGATAATGTAAATTGAAGGACAAATATAGGCATTTTTTATGTCTATCATAATCCACAGCAGAGGTAGAGTATATAGCTACAGGGAGTTATTGCACTCAACTTATTTGGATGAAACAGATGTTACAGGATTATAGAATAATCCAGGCGATGATGTCAGTCTTTTGTGATAATACGAGTACGATAAACATTTAAAAGAACCCTAAACAACATTCCAGAACTAAACACAACGACATTCGCTTCCATTTTATCCATGATCACGTTGAGCAAAAGATCATTATTGTTGAGTATGTCCCCACAAAGAGTCGGTTAGCCAATTTTTTTCACAGAGCCATTAGATACGCTAAGGTTTAAACTTCTCAAACAGTCAATCGATGTTTGCTCCATTGATTAGGTATGTCTCTTACGTCCTCTCTACACTACATTTTTGGTAGATAATCACCTTGATATATGTTTCCTCATATGTGATTTGTGCTTCAGTGTTAGGAAAATTCAGTATGGCCTTACTTAGGATTTTTTTTCCACGACAGTCAACTAGTCTCATGTTTAAATGGTTAGGCAATCATTAACAAAAATACTTGAGGATACCTGTAGAGACTTCGTACCTAATACAATGTGAGGATCTGACCTTTTTATAAATTTTTGAGTGTTATGACATTATTTATTTCCAACAAATCTTCTTGTAGTTTTTGATCTCATTTCGTTTAGTTTACTCAGTTGTCAATGGTGACATCAAAGTCAAGTTATACTAGCAGAACATTCCCTATTTTTGATTCGAGGTAAAAAAGCGATTGTGTAAAACAAAAGATATGATAATAGGCATTTGTATTTACCCATTTTTGGCCTTCATTATTCATAACCGAAGTTTTATCCAATTGCAGCCCTTTGTGCCTCAAAATATGTCATTCATTTTTCTACCCAAATCCTTTATTATTTTACCCGTTTGTTATGAGACTTTTCAGTGAAAAAAAAGGGCAGGAGTGCAACAATGTAATTTTTGGGGGAAGGATGAATAGAAGAATAAAGTGAGTATCCCCAATGTGTTTGCTAGTATATCAATCAAAGTCTTGCTAGAAATATATATATATATATATATATATATATATATATATATATATATATAAATAAAAGAAAAAGGGAAGACATATTATATTCCTATATGCACTCAATAAAGAGATAGACTGACGGGAGATGAACTCAATTAGAAAAAAAAAAGGGGAGATAGCGTAACTGTAGTCTCAGAATACCAACAAAATACTTACTTCGTCTTGAGCCTTCCCTTGCCTATATTATAACTTGTTTAAGACCTGTTTGATCTTGAGTTAAGCACAATGACAATTGGGTTCCTATCCCTGAGATCTTCCAGCTCACAGTACGCTACCTGTTTGATGAAAAATGAATCCTTCTTTGCAAATTGTTTATATTCATATTTCATGCATAGTGTCTGCTAGTCAATTTTTAGTGATTTTGAGTAACCACCATGAGAGGCCTAATTGAAACAACTTTCCAACATAGTTATTTATTTGTGATTTCTCGGTCATATTTCACCGACACGAGTTCTCCTCCTTGAACTCTGATTTGCCTCCCTAATTCGTTCGATTTTGTACTCGATTGAAAGGGGTTTCTCTGCGATTGATCTTTCCATTGTTCTTCTACTTCAATTCCAAAGCTTGGCGTTCTAATTTTTCCCTTGTCCACGGCAGTTTTCAACCTAAGGTTCCAATAATTTACAGCTTCGTCGTCCTCAAGGTTGGTCCTTCTCATTTCTATCTCTTTAGCTCTCTGCAATTTGCTTGTTCAGATTTGATGGCAATTTGCTTCTTCATTTCTCTCTCCAACGACTGAATTACTGGTGTTAAACTCATTTTTTAAAATTGGGGTTCGTGTTCTCTAATACTTGTTTATGTTTGAAGTTTTGATTGATTGTTGCATTGGTTGTTGAAGAGTTAGAATTAAGTTTTTGTAGCTGTGGGTATTTCCTTGCAGGTGATTGGGCTGGTGTTTACACTTGTGATTGTTGAGTTAGTTTGTTGGTGAGTCCTTGTTGGACTGTGTTGGTTGTGATTGGGGTTTTATAGGAAGTATTTGTTTTTGCTGGTGATTAGGTTGGTGCTTACGCTAATGGTTATTGGGTTCTAGTTCATGTCTATTTGTTGTAGATTGGCGGTGGTTTGCGGTGGTGTTTGGTTTGTTCTTTGCAGGTTGGATGTTTTCTGTCTGATAATGGTAGGAGGCAAACGTATAGGGTTAGTATCACCCTCTCCGAGAGCTACCTCTAAGAGGGGCTAGGTGGCAGCTAGAGCTGGAGCGGGTACGAGTAGTACTCTTCCTTCAACTTTGGAGCAGGAGGTGCTAGTAGTCTTGGGGGGTCTCGTGGGCTTCAAACGCCATGAGACAATGATGGCGGAAACTATAAAATGTTTCCAAACCCTGTTAATTGGTCGACAAAACATGGTTTCAAGTTTTGTAGCTACTAGAAATAAGTGTATGTTTATGAGGAGAGTTTACTTACGGTTTCTTCCCAGTTCTCCTATATGTTTTCTGATTTCTTAGTCCGTGGTTGGATAGGGATTGTGCAGCCCAAGCTGCCTTGCTACCCTCGCCTAGTTTGGCTATTCTATGCTAGAATCTACAATGTGCGTAAAAATAAAAGCTTTGATGTGTCCATTTCTAGGGAAAAGTTTCATGTTACTCAGGCTGCTCTCCTGGCAGCGTATGATTTGGAGGATGTTTCCTCTTCAGTCCTTCCTACGGTGTGGCCCCCCAGTTCCTTATCAGTTTCCTCCCAAGAGATAACTTGAGGAACGACTTCTTCATTCTGGGAAGAAGAAAGGACCGTATCTCCGACGGAAGATTATGTGTTTGTATCACATGATTGCCCACCGTAACATTCTTCCCCAAATCGGGAATAAGAATGTTCTGGCTGGGAACATGATTTACCTGGTATATCTTTACCACCAGGACCCATCCTTGATCTGCCTGACATTATTATGCATGAGATGCTTCACATATGGTTTTTTCCATTTATCTAGTTTATCTCTCAGCTCCTGACAAATATGGGTTATCATATTCTTAAGGGGGAGGAAGTCGATCGTCGAGAAGAAGTAATCAATTTTTAGTATTGGGAGAAGAGTCAAAAACATATGGTCGTTGAAAGTAATTACGAGTTGGATGAGAACACAGAGGACTCTCATTCAGAGGTTGTGTCAGCTGGTGCGGTGCCAGCTACTACGCGCGGTTGCTCCTACTAGAGAGATAACTCATGATTTTACCCATCTCTATGCATATATGGACTCTCAGTTCAGTCTTTATCGTGAGGATATCCATCAGCTCAAGTGTATTGCTCAGACGTTGCAGTCCTCTATTGAGGCTCTGAGCAATGCTTTTAAAGGTTCTAGTTCAGGTGGTCCTGCTTCCGACCCAGATATGCAGCCTTAGAGTTTTTTTTACCTCTACTACAGAATTTTAGTCCTATTATGGCAATTTTTTTGTTTTTGTTTGCTTTAACCTTTGTTATCCTATTTGCATATTCGTTTTGTTTCGTTTAACTTTTTGTGTATGCCATGTATTAACATTTTATCTTTTCAAAATAGTTGCTCTGACATTTACTGGTATATATTTATCATTTATTTTGTGTTTAACTTATTTTGTGACTGTTTTTCATTTTGCTTTACAGGTCTGTTTCTCCTTTTATAAACTATTGCATATTATTTACCCTTTGTTCATCTGTGCCAAAAAAGTGGAGAGATGAACCTGATAGGTAAGCCAGGTAAGTTAGGATTTTTTTTTGATCCCTTATTTTATTTGAACGGTTACGTGATGCATCTTGTTTAGTGTGCAGGGATTCCAGAGTATATGCCTTTGAGTATGGATGTTCAGTGATTGAGTCAGTCCATCGAGTTGTATTTTTTTATTTCTTATAGTTCTAGTTTTGACACGAAATGAACCAAATAGGGAGATTAAAACATCCATATTTGGATTTTGTTTCATTTCGTGTCTAGAATATGTATCAGCACTACCTCGTGGTTATTCGTCGTCAGAGAGTGCGCGTGGAGCGACTGCAGCTGGACTGACACTAAACATGTACCTGGGTTTGTACCTCTTTGCTCAAAAATATCAAGCCCTTAGTATTTTACAAAAGGTCAAAAAGGAAATTATGTTTTTTCGAAGAAAATATGCTTATGTTCGAATAGACTTTTTCTCTGTTTGAATAGACCATTTCAAATAGACTTTTTCTATGGTCAAACATTTTACTCAGACCACTGTTTCTTCGAATAAGATCTTTGGTTCTGTTCGAATAGAATATTGTCTATTAGAAAAGACTTTCTCAGTTCAAAAAGAGGTCAGGTTTTCAACGTTTTAACAAAAGGCATCATTTCTTTTCTTTTTTCCTTAACTCTTCCAAAACCAACTTTTCAAGGGCTTGATATTTTAAAAAGAAGTGAGACTTTAACGAGCGATTCAATGCGAAGTAAAACTCAAATTGAATTAATCGAAGATTTAAAAACCTAATCTTGATTTGAAAAACATGTGAGTTTCAAGCTTGGATGCTTTGATGGGAAATTGAAGTAAGGCGTTAATGAGAACGAGGAATCCATTGCAAGGAGTTTGATTAGAAGAAAGGCAGCCACGGGATGTGCTTATCAAGTCTACAAGTAATTGAACTCTTGCAATTTCATTTCAATATTGGATTGTTTAGTTGTCGAGCAATTTGGTGAGAAAGGTTTCTCTTAGAGTTAAAATTCTTTGTTTTTGTGTTTGATGTACTTATGCTTGTTATCACTAGATAATTAAAACAACTTGAATTAGGCTAGGGTTAGACCATTAATTCAAGGATTTTGGGCCTATTGATTTTGACCTAAATTAATCGAAAATGATTAGTCTCAAGTGATTAGAACTTTCACGTTCATCCTAACATTTTTTGGTCGCTAATTTTGGACAACAATAATTACTTTGAATAATACCCAGTTCACATCTTAAAAGTTTTCCAGGACCTAATTCTTTACCCAAGTTACATAATTACCCTCAAAATAGCAATTTCATTAATTTTATTCAAATTTTAGAGGGGAATTATATATGTTTATAGTCACATTTACCCTCTTCTTGTGGATTTTGAAGATGTCCAACCCCAATCTATTCTAAACCCAACCCAAAAAAACTTCTCGCGGAGGTGTATTACCCAACTCCTAGATGAAGTCAGTCACATATATTACACGGGAAAGGAACTCACGGTAAGTTTTAGTGTAATTATGAATTTGTTTTTTTCCATAAATCAAGTGTTTGAAAATATGCCTCAATGAATAGAATCGAGATTCGATGCGTGTGCATGGAACATTCACTATGGTGTTCAAAGTGTGGAAGGATATTACCACAATTCCAACTGGAAGGGACGCCGTAATGAATATTTTTGTGCAGCTTATGGATATATGCTTGGGCAATTCAGATAATCGGCTAATTCAGGCACTTACAGAGCGTTGGTGGCCGAACACACACACATTTTTGTTCCCTTGTACGGAGATAGGGGTCACTCCTCTCAATTTTACTATACTAACATCATTGTCCATCGGCCGATATCCGACACAGGTGCCATATGACGACACATGGTCTATTTTATCCAATGCGAGGCAATTTCTCCCCAACATTGATTTTAGCCATATAAATAGTGGGAACGTCAGCATTACACATTTGAGGATGTACTTAACCGTCACAGCTAATCGGGATGATGATATTACTATTGCTCATGTTTTTATCCTCTTCATGATGGGACATTTGTGGTTCTAAACGGCCAACGACACCGTCCCGCTTGGATATCTCGCAGCCGTGAACGATTTCAACTCGGCTGCCCAATATGACTGGGGTTCTGCTATTCTTGCTTCCCTATACTATGATTTGGATATCGCAGTCACGACCGGGGGTGCCATCACTGGATTTGTCCAACTTCTTGCAGTACACTAACACTTTTCCCTTTTACAAATAAAATATCTTCCAATAAACGTCTTAAATATAAATTCTTATTATTTTTTATATTATTCTGAAATGCAGTATTGGTTCTACAAGTATTATGGGGTTCGTCACTCTATAGTCAAGGAAGAGGTAAAGTATTCAGCCTATCAGCGCCTCAGAGCATCGGAAAGGGGGAACAGGAGGAAAACAAATGACCAGGCAACCAATCTACTTATCCTAGGCAGATACCATTTTGATCACCACACTGTTAAGACTATCACATGGGAACCTTGGTTAGATTCTGCAGTGTCTGAGACAGAGGACGTACTGACTGCAAACTCATATCCCGTAAAAGGGTGCTACTTTAAGTACCAAGCGGAAACTGTGAATATTACTTAGGGGATAGATTTTGGAGGTAGCTGGAAGGTGAGGCGCGTATTCCTTTGGATCCTCCGCTTAGCATGTTGCCATATAATAATCTAGCGGCTTTACATGAGATGAGACAGGCCGGGTTTGTTGACTGTGAGCAGTTTATGGTAGGGGAGGATCGAGAGACTTACGCCTCATACTGGGCTGAACAAACTTTGGGGGTAGGCCACATGTTGACAGATTCCTAGAGGATGTGGAATACAGATCTGTTCGGACAGACTGCACTCAGAGCTGGTATTATACCCGTGGTGGTTACGTCAGCGTCAGTTCATAGCTTGTCCCAGGACATCAGTTTGCCGGGCGAGGCAGAGGGGACAGACCTGGGGTGGCACATGGAATGGACTGGGTAGCGTGAGAGGCTCCTTATCGCCCGCTTGAGGGACCCGCCACCCATGCCTTTTTCCTACGGCGCAGAGGAGCTGTGGCACCTGACCCATGGTATACAGTGACTCGTCCATGCAGAGTCTGCACGGGATGCACAGAGTCTCCAGGAGGTGGAGGATGAGCTTGCTATTGCCCGCAGGCAAATTGACAGTATAGATCATCAACTATATGCCCATATAAGTAATGTATTTATGTATTTATTGCGGTGTTTTTTCTTAATGTCATATTTTTTTGTCAAAATATTTATAAAGTTTTTTGGTCCCATTCAGGACCTACAGCTGAGGAGGGGACGTGACGTACAGTTGGTGCCGCTACCACCTGGAGGTGGCACGAGGATGAGGTAGCGTGGATCTGTTCCGCGAACCAGGGGAGGCGGTACTAGCCGCAGGGGGCGGGGTACTGGAGAAGATTCTGAGTAGATATAGGTGTTTGTCATATTTTTTTAAATGATGCAGAAGCTCAGCTTTGATTATGTAGATGATTCTGAGTAGACGATATATTTGTAGACAATGTTTTGGATGTTCTTAATGTTTATTAGCCATGATTATCTAATGTTGAAATTGACTAAAGTTTTTGTTGAAATTGACTATTTGTCTGTTCGAATAAATTATTACTAAGGTGTTTTACATATTTACAGACTATTTGGTAAAGTTTTTAGGCTTTTGGTAGAGTTATTTCAATGTCTATTCGAACAGACAAATAGTTTGTTCGAATAAATTTTAACAATTTGGCACTGAGCAATTTTATTCGAATAGAACCTAATTCTATTCGAACAAAATTATCACTGAGGTCGAATACAAGCATAGATTTAGCAGTGAAATGAACACCGCGCGGTGTTCCTTTTACCGCCAAATCTATGAAAAAAAAACCCACAACTTCTTCCCCTTTTAAATTTCTCCCATTTTTACACTTCTCTCTTCCATTGGAAACTTGTTCACCATCTGGTATTACACCCTTCTCTCAACTCCAAAGCCTTAAATATCTTCTTCATCATCCGATTCATCCATACCCGATTCTCAAGGTTTATCGCCGCCATCCTCCGATGACGATCATATCTTTAATTGTGCGGCGGCAATTTGCGTTCTGCACCAAGCTGCAATGAACATAGTAGTTGAGGATGCAACTTTGAATTACGGCAGAAGTGCCATGGGCCGTAAGGATAAGAGAAAGAAGCGAGATCACCCATTGGGGTATTACAGCATTATACGAGACTATTTCAAGCCGAATTGCACATATGATCCATAGGAATTTCAGCAACATTTTCGTATGAGTATAGACATGTTTATGCATCTATTCGATGCACTCGTTGCACATGATCATTATTTTGTCTAGAAACCCAACAACGTTGGTACTATGGGGTTATCGTCGTACCAAAAGGTAGTCGCAGTACTATATTTCCTAAGCTACGGTGTTGCGGCAGATCTTTTGTCGAATATATCCGAATAGGAGAAAGCACAACCTTGTTATGTGTGAAAAGGTTTTGTGTTGCGGTTATACAAATTTTTGGCAAGGAATATCTTTGAGCACCAAACGCGGCCAACGTCGAAAAGTTAAAAGTGATCGGAGAGTCCCAGGGATTTCCCGGCATGTTAGGAAGCCTTGATTGCATGCATTGGATATGGAAAAATTGTCCCAAAGCTTGGCACGGTTAATTTACTGGTCATTACCCCAAAGCGACACTGATTCTTGAAGCAGTAGCTTCACACAACCTTTGGATTTGGCATGTTTTTTTAGGTAACCAGGGTCAAACAATGATATCAATGTCCTCCAATAATCACATCTTTTCACCAACCTGGCTGATGGTATCTCCCCGCCTTGCAATTATACAATTGCTGAAAAAGCTTATGATATGGGATATTACCTAGCAGATGGCATATACCTCAAATGGGGAACACTTGTTCAAACCATATCCAATCCGGTTACAGCGAAACAAAAATTCTTTGCTCAACAACAAAAAAGTTGCCGAAAATATGTAGAATGGGAGTTTGGGGTTTTCTCTATTTTGTTCCTCTTGTTATTACAGATCGATTATCGCTCCAGCGGGTAATTGTGGATTGACGTGACCCTGGGGTAGAATAGGTTCTTGCGGAATTTGAGGAAGCACTAGATTTTTGCCTCGATTTCCCAAGAGATCATGGACTGACACCCTCGAGGTTGCAGGCAGAGCGTTCTGTGGTCTCGGATTTGCTGTTAATTGATCTTAAAGTGCTCTGATTATGCTCTGCATGCTGGTGAGCTATTTCTCTAGTTCTATTCGTCGTTCAATTTCTGCTTGCATCCTAGTTCGTAAATCCGTTACTCCCTCAGCAGCGTCAGGCAGGACGTTGGGTAATTTTTCTAGATTTTCCATCCTTCAAAAAATGAATATGAAAACTGGATCGGAGAATGATGAGTGTATGCTTCGATTCCCACAGACAGCGCCAAGTGTAATAACCTATTTTCGTATTGGACAAAGATAGTGCCTTACACCCTTGAATTGTAGAATATTAGCTAAGAACTAAAATTAATTAACACGAGATTTAGCGTAGAAAACCCTTGAATGGGTTAAAAACCACTACCTCTTCTGAGGATTTTAGAAAGAGATAAATATTTATAGATTGCTAGCTATTACAAAGAGAGAGAGAGAGAGAGAGAGATGTTAGAAAAATTCTCTTCGAAGGTCCCAAAGCAGCCTTCCTCAATCTGTAGCTCCTTGGTCCTATTTATAGGTCTTATAATATGACCGTTATTGCTTTAATGAGGAACGTTGCAAATATCAGGTTTGATGAGTCTTTTATGAGGTCTCTTGTAACGTCTTGCTATCTGATAATTGTTGATCTTATAACAGATCTCTTGATGACCTTAGCTGTAACTTTGAACTGTTGGTGAAGATATGATCTCTAACGATGTTCGAATTGTAGATGGATATCTGAGTATCTTCTGCAGTGCAATGTTACTGGCTGCTTCAATATCCCCAAACTGTAGATTAGGAAGTCTGTATTACAATCTATTTGCCCTCAATCCTTGGTTGGTTATCAATGTGTTTACACGAACTATGTGAGCTTGAATATCGGACTCAGTACGAGGATTAGAAATAAGCCCTTACATTTATTAAACTACATTCTTGGATAAAAAACTTATATATACAGCAAAGTTAAATTACATTTCATCACCACTTCAAGTACCTGGTCCGCCCCTATTGGCCAGACATTCCATTATCTCAACTTGCCTTTGCAGATAGTATTGGAATTGATGTCCAGAAAGAGTACTCAAGTCTTTCTCCATGATTTTTCAATTTTCATTTGCTTGCTCCAAATCTATTTTGTCTTGCCAGTTTTGCATTGTTTCTGCTCTTCTTCTTTCTTTTTCTTCTTTTGCTTGTATCTTGTCCAACCGTAGTTCATCCAGCATTATTTGGATACCGCTACCAGATGCAGCAATACCCTCCATTGCCTTTTGTGAAGGAAGGTTCTTTCTATAAAAAATTTGCCGATGGGCCTGCTTCCACCCTCATACAATGAACCATCTAAGTCAGAATTTGGGCCTGCGGATTGAGGAGTAGGTGGGTCGTCGGGGTCCTCTGATAAATTATTTGATCCGACCGAGTTCCCCAGAGAATAATTGACCAATGTTCTCCTGGCTATATTTCTTGGTATATTCACCGCATGGTTCAACCCATCCCATCATCCCTTAGGTTAGCCCATCGTGGTTCTCGCACCAAAATCTTATACGCTTCATGGTGTTTGAAGTTATTGCCGCCATTCAAGCCTTTATAGATTTTGTGTGCATCGCTTTCCTACAATTCGCAAAATTACCCAATACAAATAAATAACGTGTATATCCACAGGAAATAATTGAAATTGAGTTAAAAGAAACTATAACGTACCCGATCTTCTTCTGTTTTTCCGCTGTTATTCCTAAATCGTTCTTGAGTAACTATCATCTTGTACGCCACACATTGTGCATTAAGGGCATACCACTGAGATTTGGTTGACCCACATGATCGTCGTGTGGGGCACTCGGGGTCTCTGTTAAAGACAATGTTGACCTTTTAATATAAAGTAAAACCCTTTGTGCAGCCTTTTGTTTGGACAAAATTTGTTACCCATGTCCTTGCGAGACACGTAAAGTCTGCGTCCATCCAATGCATTCCAGCATCATCCATCTCATCCAAAAACTCAACATCTTCTGGCACTTGCACGTTTGGTCTTTGTTTTATGGGTGTTCTTTTCTTTCTTCCTTTTCCATTTTCTTTCTGGGGAGCCGCCTCTTCAACAGGTATTGACGCATTTGCGTCACTTTGACTGTGCTGAGTAGATTCACCATAAAATAGATAGTTCTTAAAGTAATTTGGAGGTTGAAAACCTTGAGATTGAGTGAGTGGATAGGGTTTATAGTATGATCTAAACGCCTGAGGTTGCGGTTGAGAGAATGTAAATGGACTTTAATATTGTCCATAACTGGGATCCTCATGCGATATGGTAAATGGATATGGGGTCTATGATTGGAATTGAGGTTGAAATTGTGATGGGCTTTGGTAGAGGTATGGAGTGAATTGTGATGATGGGTGTTGAGTGAATGGTGCTGAAGGTGGGTTATGGGAGGATGGGGTCGACGGTGTAGAGTTATTACTACTGGTGCCGGAGTTCACCATTTAGGGAGAGCGTAGAGGTTCTCCTCTGCTCTCTAATTAGTTTTAGGGAAGAAGAAGTAGCCAGGGAGTGTTGATCAAATTAATTGAGTTTGGAGGTGTTTAGATCACCGCGCGGTGTTCCTTTTACCGCACGGTGATCTAAACGCCGCCAAACTCAAAAAAAAAATTAGTGTGAGTTCCTCACACTCGGTTGAGTTCCTGTAGTGCCAGGTCATCCAACTCACACCCAAACAGTTGCTGCTGGGAGACTTTTGAGTGTGGGTTTGCAAACCCAACTCAACTCATACCCTGCTGCGTTTGCTCTTAAGCCCACAGCCCACACATCTCTCTTTCTCTCTCTCACTCCCTCATAGGTTTAATCCCATTCTACAAGTTGTTTAAATTCTCAAAAAAAATCAAATCATTACCCTCCAACCCATCTCCTATTAGTCACCTTCTAGGGTTTTGATTCACTTTATCGCTGCAACGAGAACACATGGGGAACGAGATTTACAATTATGGTAAAGAATGTCATTGAGAACTAGATTTGAAATTAGGACTTGAAGCTGTACAAGGTTGTAAAGATGTAGATAGTTGATCTGAGATTAATTTTATTTTAAAATTTTATCTTTGTATTAGTCTTTATTTAATCTTCATGTACCACCATTTTGAAGTTTTAGTTTCTTCAAATGTTCTTGCTGGTGTAAATGCTTCATGGGTTATTGGGATTCAAAGTGGATGTTCTTAGACATTAGAATCTTTGTAGCAAAAATGGTGTATGGAATTTCAAGTTTATGCCTTAAATCTTCGGTTTCGGTTCTATTTCTGTTTTTCCTATATTATGCCGGTTCGGTTTTGGATCGGTTTACCATAACTTCAGTTTCGGTTTTAAATTTTGCAAACCGAAAAGTTGGATTTCGGTTTTGGCTTTACACCAAAACCGACCCAAATCGACCCATGCTCAGCCCTACCCAAATCCACAAAAACACAATCTCAAATTCCCTACACACATTCAATCAAAATTAAATTACAAACAAGCAACAAGAATCCAAGAATACCACATCCACGCATAAAAAATTACACAAATCAAACTACAAATCAAGGAAATCCAAAACATAATACCAACCTGTACTAGAAGAATCACAATCTCCAACCTTCACAGACAATTTAGGAAGATGACCCATGTATCATTATTCTTCAGACACAATCAAAACAAAATGTGACATTTTGATAAAATATTTTGACTGTTTCATTGAAATTAGACGCTTTCTCTCACTAGAAGGGTTTTTCTCTACAAACTTTTCTCTCTTTAGAACAAACGAATGCCCCATGGGAAGAGAGAGATGATTTTTAATACTCTCTCTCGATTTTTGAAACGACAACTCCCTACATCACGTGTCAGCCATCCATGGCTTCTGAAAGGAGGCGTCATTTCCCCTTCGCCACCCAATCCCATCATTACTCTTGGGGAAACGAGCCCTCTAATTATTTCCCCCTTTCACATCAGCCATTAAAATAATTTCCCAAATCTTATTTCTGAAGACAATATAAATACCACACTCTGTGCAACTACTTACTACCCTTCCCCTCAAGTTCGTACTTCTGAACTATTTTAGATTCGTATTTTAAGAATGGTACAGAACAAATTTTAAATTTAAAACTTTTCGAAACAGCTGTCTCGGATAAACAGTTGTCACATTCGCACATTACACAAACCTTTATATACGACACCCATTTAGAAGATTTATATCCTCCAGCTCAATACACATTTATAAAAATAAGTTTGATTTTATATAAGAACGAGCACAGAGATACGAACTACATCGAACGAAAGCTTACTGAAAATTATTTTATTCTAATCGACCTGGGCATATAGGCAAATACATTCAAACATAGTTACATTTAAAGCAGCCAGGGTGATTAGGTTCACCACAAGAAATTAGTTCCCCACCAGCGGCTCTCTCATCCTCTTCTGCAAGTTTGTCCAGAGCAATTTCTCTCACAACACTTTCTCGAACTGCTGCATCAAGGATCAGACTTCGAAAGACATCACACCAGAAGTGACGGTTCAGCTTTACATGTATTTCTTCCGTATTCAGACCATCCAATTGCAACGGCCACTCTGATAATACTGCGTCGTATGGTAGAAGTTGGAAATACTGCTCACGTAGTTCAGCCGCCTTGATTGCTAATCTACCCTCCACTGTATGTTGATGACGTTGGGAACGCGTCTTTACAATGATAGTTATAATAGCAATGAACAAGAAGATTTACGGAGAAGGAGAAGGAGAATGATGAATTATACTCAAGGACCAAGTTCTTTATATAGCCGAAGGGAAGCAGATTTTTGGGGAAAACAGATATTTTGGAAACAGATTTTCTGGAATGCGTATCTTTGGAAAACAGACTTTTGGGAAACCAGATTTTTTGGGAAACAAAATATCTTGCATACCAATCCTAACACGTGGTTATAGGGATGCATTATTAACCACAATCGTCCCCATATATATTCCCTATCACAAAATTCTCCATAAAAAAGGGAGAATATTTGGCCAAGGGTGCCTGTAATGATTACCTATACAGTTCAAGTAAAGTTCACATATATCGAATTGTTACTTTCATTCATAACCATGAACTTGACCCAGAAAAGTTCATTTTCTAGATATCGCGCATCACAGTTCGTACCCCTAAGATCACGTAATACAAGTTTGAAATACTAAATCTACAAATCTCTTGAAATCATATACTAAAGACAAGAAACAAAGTACATTTTCATTTCAACAGTACAGATTACAAACAAGTTTTTTTTTCAAACCTACTTACAACCTATACATCCACACTCACGAGAACCCCTCTGACCGACAAAAGTTACATTGTCTTCGTCCTCCACAATACCTTTTGCCAGGCCACGAAGACATTTCCTACGCTCAATCTTTGACACAATGATGTAACAAAACTAGTAGAGCCTGAAGTAGTCCTCACTGGTATTTTTAGCCTCAACATCCGCCAGGTCCTGAAACGTAGGCCCTACTGGTATTGGAGTTGGCTCCGTAAAAGATTGTTGTCTAAAATAACGATTTTGTAATTTAGCCAACTTGGCGAAAGTTCTTCACAACGAGTCTGAAATCTTGTTTTCGCCATTTGATATTCAAGATTGGTAAAAGAAAGATAAATTAACTATCCTGCATACAAGAGATGATATTTATAGGCTACATACACATGATGCAGATTCCAACAGTAAAAAAGAATGTCATAAATACACCTCGAAACTCTGAACGTCAAGTCAAGACAGATATTTAAGTATGACATCGGTAATGATTCTACCAAACACCATATATCAGTATGGTTTACAACATTAAAAACGAGGTTCTCAACCAACATCACTCGTGCTCTTGGTTGAGAGGGGGTGGTTGTAAGGACCTGCTCCCGGTAACAAACTCAAATATTAATATCGACCTATTTGTAGAAGTTCGACTTCATAGTTCATAAGGCATCGTGCTATAATAGTGACACATTAAGGAGGCTGTTACAGAATTAAAGGATCATTCATGATGCAACCGTTACTTAGACGTTTCAAAACTATCATATGTAACGTCCTTCATCAAGAAAGAGTAGTGGTCATTAAATGGTCATAATGTGAGACATATAAATAAGACCAATGAAGAACAGATTAGGGATAAATTCTCTTACTTAGAAACTCTAAGCAATTCTACCCAAAATATTCTCTGTAATAAGTAGTCTCAATCAATAATGTCATCGTTTCCAAAATTCTCAAGAGAGGTCGTGGTTTTTGCATATTCAGAGGTTTTCACGCTAATTTCCATGTGTTAGTGATTATTTATTATTGCTAGTGTTATGCTCATCTCTGGTGTAGGTACTAAGCTCGACCCCCTGAATTTAGGCTTTTACACCATCGTCTCTCTTTTGTCCTTTTTCTCTATCTCACTTTCTCTCTCTAGGTATATCTCAACTCAAAATTTAAAAGTTATAACAACACCACTTATAATCAAAATTAAACTTGAGAGAGAACGATTAAGTCAATTTGGTATATGATTGTGAGAAGGCTTGCTAAAATTCATGTTTGGATGAGCTTTTGAGAAGAAATTTATGAAAATAATTTATAGGATTTTTCCCATCAATGCTAGAACCTTACGTTTTGTATGTCCTAGAAACGCTGGGTCAAGTTTTTAATATTACCCATTAACGATAGGTTCTTAGCTTTAGAAACTCAGGAGTGTTTTTTTCCCATTTTTTTCCCCACCACCGCTAGGAACCTGGCGTCTTGTATGTTTTTGGAACTCGAGGCCAACAACTTTCAATATTACTGATCAACGCTAGGACCCTAGCATTTTGAATGTTATTGAAGCGCAATGCCAGCAGCTTTCAATATTACCCATCAAATTTTTTATTTTTTTCCAATTTTTTCTATCAACGCTAGGTGAAAATTTAAAAATCTTTTTTTAACTAAAATACTGAGCGTATCGAGATTAGCAAAGCAGATTTTTGCGTTGGGGCACTCATCTTTTAAAATATGACAACTACGAAGCATAGTGAGCTCTAGCAAAATCACGTAGTGAAGTTAGAACGATACTTTTAAGTATTCAGCTTCAGTTTCAATTTCAATTTTAGATTCAGTTTGAGTTCCATTGCAAACCGAACCATGCTCAGCCCAAGTTAGTAGGTGTAGTTATTAGGTGTTTAGAGTTGTGGCCTAATGGGTGTGTTGCGCATGTTGTGGTGTGGACCCTTTGATAGAGAATATTGCATATCTTGGATTGATTTTAGTTGGAGAATGATCACTTGCACACAGGGGCGGAGCAACGTGAGGACAAGTGGGGCTCACTTTTAGCAAAAAAAATAGGGTTAGTTATGTGTAAAAAAATAGGTTAAGTCTTATGAACCTGTAAGTATAGCTTTCCCTTTGATTGAGCAATAGCACGGTATATAGCAGCAACGTTTTCAGCAACAATAAAAAGCAGCAGTAACTCAATTGTTGTTCTGGTAATGAGTAGCAACAATTATACCGGCAGGAAGTATTAGGTAAACTCCGGTAATAAGGCAATGGATTAACACAAGAATAACATGTTGGTCCAGCAGCAAAAACCGTTGGATTGGTAGCGCAAGTTCAGGCAGCAAGAGCTGTTGGGTAAGGCAGGTTTCGGCTCCGGTAAATAGCAAGTATTACAGGCAGTCTAATTTGCAGGAAGCAGTCACTACAGTAGTGCAGACGGCAGTTACAGTAGCACAAGAACTTAGTTATTACAACAGCAACAGATAGTGAACTCCGGTAACACCGCAGTTTAAACTTTGGACAAACATGAGGTAACACCGCAGCAGCGCAGTTTAAACTTTGGACAAACAGGAGGTAACACCGCAGCAGCGCAGCTTGTATTCCGGGCAAGTAGTAGTAGGAAGAACGGATTGTAGTTTCAGGCAGTAGCAAGAAAGAACTAACACCGGTACAGCGCCTACAACAAGAGAGAGAGGTTGTGATTGCTCGAGGCGTGGGTCGCACTCTCTTTAAAGAGTATTTCGACCTACCTCGGGTAAGGTAACGAAGGTCTGATCTCTTTCCAAGATACAACGAGCGTAACGTATACAGTAGACTTCAGTTATCCCGGAAGTCTACGTAAGACTAAGGAATAAACCAAGCCCAAGCCCAAGCCCAAGCCCAATGAACTTTTTGTTAAAAAGATTATGGACACCCAAGCCCCTCCAGAGCCAATTGCCCAATCCCAATCCCAAGTCCGAGCCCGAGCCGTCTGAGAGAGGTCCAAGTGTGTATAGAGTATAAAATCCTCTCACACACTCACACAACTATACACTCTCTCTATGTCACATGTTACACACATGTCACATGGGTACTACCTTATATATTTAGTTCCTCTATTGTTTATAAACAATGTGGGACTAAACTTTAGGCTATAGTATAGGAGTCACATAAAATAGATGACCAAGAGGTCATGGGTTCAAGGCTCAAAAGAGGTATAAGTTTTGAAAAATTCCAACATTATGTAATTTGGTACCTGTTAAACAAACAAAAAACTATGTGGCTCTCTTCTCTCCTTACGGTTTGGGTTGCAATATCTCTATGTCACTCTCTCACACAAACATGTAATTCCATTCTCTATCCCATTGAATAAGCTTGAATTTGTGTTTGTTTCGTTGCCCTAATTTAAGTTTTGCACTGATAAATTTGAGGGTTACAATGAGGGTTGGAACTCTTTGGTGACATTGGGGGATTCGTTGTGGTTACATTGGTTTATTTGATTGATTATATGGGAGAAATATCCTTGGACTCCCCCAAAAACATTCTGCCCCACTAGCCAATAATCCTGGCTCTGCCACTACTTGCACATGTTGCATTTTTTCCCTCCCCTTTTTCTTAGGCTAGAACAAACTCCAAGCATAGGTGAAATTGGGTTCATCCTCTGTATGTAGCAGGTATGAACATTTAACATCTACAATACATAATCATTTTGTTTTAATTTTAGGGTTTAAAGCTTAATGAAGCACTATGGAGGACATAGTTAGTTAGCAATTATATGCAAATAAAATAAGTTAGATTAAGTTGCAATCTTTAATCCAGGGGAGTTAGCTTTAGATAGGCTGCACTGAATGCTCTTAGTTAGCAATTATGTTAAAAAAAAACTATATTTATCATGGAGGTGGGGCGACATTGATCATTTATAGAATTTGGGGGGTTTTAGGAGTTTAATTTAAGTAACATTGTACTTGTTTTGCTTGAGGATGTTCTATTATCACAATTGTTCCATCAAAAACCCTTGAAACTTTCCCTGCTCATAAAGGTGGACCTAAGAACCCTGTTAAGTAATGAGCATAAACATGGTTAGTGCAAAAACCGGGCATTAATTTATAATAAAAATCGGGTTTGCCTCGCCTCTCCTTGCCTCCCATGTAAAATTAAACTAACTCTTCATTCAAAAATATATATGACATTTTTCTTTTGTGCTTTCCAATATAGAAATGGCGATTAGTTGTACCAGCTTAGAGTAAGCTGTATCGCCACGGCCAAAGATCCAATTATTGTGGCAAGACAGATAACATTTTCAGCAGAAGCAAATAAGGGTGTGCTGGAGTTAGTGCTGCTCAGGCAAAGAAGATGTTGTTTGGCAAAGAAGTAAAGTCTTCTAGCACAGTTGCAGGTGCCAATATTCTACGTTTGACTAAATAAGAAATGTTTTGTTAAGTTGGACGACCGCGCCAGGATTACTGAAAACAACTCTATGAAATCTAAGAAGTGTGAGTACACAAAGTCTAATATCTTCCTAAACGTATATGCAAATATGCAGTTCTAAATTAGCGTCTATTGATCATCCAACGGTCATGCAAATTCTTTTCTGAATGACATGAATAAACAAGAGGTTCGATATGGTTAAAATGATTATACTAATAATCTGAGAGATGAAACTGTACCTGGAAATTGTTCAGAGCATAAAGAAGATGAATATGTCAAACTGTACTTGGCATGTTTTACATTTATATTTCAGGGTGGTTTTACACTGGTTTGAGAAAGCTTTCATTCATGATTGGTTCTGTTCTTGATTTTTGGTACTCCTGAAGTTGTACCAAGCACCTCTACAGAACAAATATCCCGGAAACAAACATACTTCGACTATATATACAGAAGTATGAAGCAGGGTCTACGTAAATGTCTGTATATAGTTACATCTACTAAAGAACAATGGTAGAGAAACATTTAGATCACTGATCAACATTTTACACATCTAACAGAAGTCAAATCCAACATTGATCTCAGCCCAGAAAGACTGGCATTCTGATATATTCTTGTATAAAGTTGAAACATTGTACACATTTGTACAGTTCCGCAAGATCGGAAAACTCAGATGGTATTGAAAATCTTCACAACCTGAAAATGGAAAGAACAAGGTTGAGAGATCTCCAAACCAACTTCTGAAACCCTTCCTGGCCTCAAGTAATAATATGTCAGAATGAGAAAGGATGTACGGTGTACCATGTTTACCTGTTTAAATTCTATTCTCCAGCAGCAAAAAATGGGATTCCCCTAAAAGTAAAGAAAAAAGAAAATTAGTCAGTATTTCTCGATGAATTTAAAAAATGAATAATGGGTAGGATGTTATTTGGGAGATTATATAATCGATAATAACCAAACACACTAAAATTTTAAAACTGCGATTTGTATTGCAAAATCGACTGTGCAATTTTTTTTTTGTGTACCGTGTATATACTGTACAGATTGACTAATTTCTTCAGGGGCACCTGTAGTAAGAAGAAGAGAAGAAGTTACCCATCTACTAACCTTCAGACTTCTAAACAATTAATATCATTCTTTACTAGTAGTAGACTTATACAGAACTTGTGGTAACTTTGTACACCAAATATTGCCCTTATGAATATACTAATATAATCATACCACAACCAGAATTCAAACGGAATACATATCAAACATAGATTCGCATGTATAAACTTCAGAAGAAGAAAGATGATTATGGAAAAATGAGAAGAATAAAATCCTGCGGAGTCTTCTATAGTATACCCAGTCCTTTAAATAGTCCGAATTTAAGAAAGAAGAAAGAAAAAGAAAAAGAGAGACTAGTTTCTTCGATATTTTCAACATCTTCTTTTCAAAACAAGGAAGGCATCAATTAAGGAGAGTTAATTCACTGAATATAGGAACAAGGGCAGAATAAGATTACTATTGAATTATTTGATATGGTTGACGAGGCTAACTGCACTTTTAGTTATCTGGCATTTATTTTTTTCCGATACAGTGATCTAAGGTTGTCTATTGTTGTATAGATAGTGTACCAAGTTTTGGTAAGAATATACGTATTGTATCGTGTATCCTGACAACACATTTGGATTTTTTAAATAAACAGACAAATATATACATTTTTTACTGAATCTATACTATGTCGAACATAAAATAAAAGGAAAATATGTCAAACACTCCCAACTATCTAATCCTTTCCCAATAAAACACTAACTCGAGGTTCAAAAATGGACTAAAACCTCCATCTAATGACTAAGTACTCAAAAATCGAAATAAATCAAATAAGCATAAAAAGAGTCAAACTTCAACTCTAATAGCCATACTTCAACTCATCAGTATAATATTTCTCCCCCATGTCTTGATGGACACTGAAGACTTCACTCCTACATGAACTTCTCTTTTTTCATCGTCTAGCGAATATACTCTCGAGAGAAAACCCCCAAATCCATAAAGTTCTTTTAGCGAACAAATAGAGTTGTCAAAAAATATTAGGTTACTTTAAGCAAAGAAGGGAGATAGTAAGAAATTAGAAGGAAAAGAAAAAACCTACGTCTTAAATGCCCCAAAAGGGTTTGAGATTACTTTATAGACCAATACAGCAGCATCAACAAATACAAGGTGTATACTCGATACGCTTTTAGACACACCTGATGACCTCAAAAGGATAAAGAAGCGTAATACTGTATCATTTCTACTAATACAAGGTGTATATTCGATACGCTTTTAGATACACCTGATGACCTCAAAAGGATAAAGAAGCGTAATACTGTATTATTTCTACTAATATGATATATGTGTGACGTGTGTATCGTGTATTAATCGATACTAACAACCTTGCTGTAATTATGACCAAGTAGTGAGTACATCGTGTTATCTTCTAATATTTGTTGCTGAAAACTTCTGTCATAAATTTGTGACTTTTGTTCGTTGTAAAGGAAAATGACATGTAGCTATTGTCCAAGAAAGAATTGAGAGCTACAGAAAATCTATAGTTTTTAATAAGATAATTCTCGGGGTGTGAATATTCTCCTTAAATACTCCGTCGAACTTTTGCACAAATTTTCAAATACCAAAACCGATCGAACTTGAAAGTTTTTAAATATCCCAGAAATTAGTTATCAAGGATCAATTATGCAGATACTTACCAACTACCGTGCCTCGAGAAATAGTCATTATCCAGCGAAACAGCAAGAGCAACGGTCACTGCTCTCTCTGATAGAGTGAGTGGGCGGATGACTTCTAAATCCTGAATCTGAAACATAAGCAGCAGGGAGAGGAGTAAATAAGACTATGACCATAGCATATAAATGAGATTCCAAGAGAATTGTCAAATGCGACCATGGTTCAAAAATTCGGACTCGGGACCTGGATCTTCTCCCACATCCGATCCTGAGTTGGCCAGTCGATTCGGCTCCGAGTTTATCAAAAAAAAAAATTGTATTATTGTTAAACTCAAAAAAATTATAAAAATTATTAGTTATATATAGTTAAGTTTGTACATTTTAACATTATAAAAAAATATTCATCCAATCCAGTCCGACGATCCGAGTTGACTTGAAAAAACTCCGACGAGTTGGTCCGAGTTCAAACGATCCTGGACGATCCCATGTTTTTCCTAGAAATCACTGAGAATTGGATCCGGACCAGGCCTATCCCAAGTTGAATTGGGAAATCCTGGTCGATCAGACGCGAGTTTTCGAACCATGCACACGACTAAAATAAATCTCCAGTTTTGCGACCGCCAAACTATCCCCAAAATTAAAGGCATGGGTTCGTTGTGTCTATATCTGACACTCCAAGACAACCACCCACCATTCAATAAATGTTTAACGACAATAGAAACGTGAAAACCTTCCCCAAAACTAATAATTGAGTTACTTTCTTTTCTTTTATTTGGGCTAGGTACTAATAAGTAAGGTCTAAAACCGGCATTTGTACTTTACCCATTTAGCAAGACCAACCTTCGATCTCTTATCTGCATCCCCAAATCGTATCACATACTGACCCGCATCAGTTAAAAGCTGTAACAAACATAATCATAAAATTAGATGGTTGAAGAAAACCACTGGTGCAAATCTCTAGCTTCCATGTATGTACCAGTTGCAAATACAATTTCTTTTTTTTTTTGAGTTCACAAACAATGGAACGAAAGATCGTGATACATATATTGTAAATGCAGAGTTATGAAACATCATACACTATAAGTACATAGCAAAAATAATCTACATTTGAATCCAATAACCTATACGGCAAGTACTATATTGTGTTACAAATCACAATTTGTTGTGATTTGTATCATGAAATAAATATGCAACGACATCACTTCAGAATTTATTGTGTTAAATATCATGAAATAAAATAGGAAAAGAGTTCACAAAAGAAAATAATGTAATCATGTTGATTGAAAGCAGTGTGGTGATATTTTCCAACAAGTCGCAAGAATTTCTCTTATAAGGTTAAATTTGTTAACGTACTTTAAAGGAGGTTCTTAAGATAGGAAACCAATGCAACTAGAAGGGAAAGAGAAACCCTCCTGAGGGAGGAAAAGTTCAACGAAAACAGGAAGACGGCTGAGATGTAACTAAAAACATCCACTTAACCACCAGATAATCACACATCATTCTCGTGATTCTGTGTCTGGATGTCCCCAAACAAGTTACATGAGTATTTTTCCAACTTGATCACATCCACTTTCTTTCGCCCATGAGACGTTACATCATATAAGGTATGTATCTCATGAAAAAGCTTTTACAATTCCACAATTATTAAGAATAAACATATCACACTTAGTTCTCAGTTGGACAAAATATAATCAAAGCTACATAAAGAATTTTACTGAACGTTTATTAAAGTATGTAATAAATATGAGAAAAAATAACAACCTCAAAGCCGAAACCTCTCCAGTCACGATCTATTTCAGCCAACACTTTCCCATCATAATCCTTCAAAGTAAATGTCCAGAACCAAAATCCAGGATTTTCAACCACAGCAAACTGTTTGTTTCTGATAAACATACAGAAGGAAATTTGGTTAATCTAATAAGAGACGGTTGGTTGTACATTTGAAGTGATTAACCAATTCAATAGCTACCCACCTAGGCTTATTGATGTTAGTTGACAGTGAATAAAAGACTCCAATGCCCAATTAAATAAAATAGACTACTGAATAAAAGTTAAAACACAATATTACCCCAAATACAAATCATACACTCTCCTCCAAAGATGCCATCGTCTATGAACCACACCAATTACCTAATACAGATGAGAAATATATGAAATCACTATAAGATGATATGCTCTTTTCTAATATCACTTTGTTAAATCAATACCTTTCCATCTATCTCAGCAAAAATTGTACTGGTTATCCACCAAAATGGCCTGCGAATCTACACTTAGACAAAAAGAACAAAGAAATTAGAGGTGTACATTCAAGTATAGAATGATTAACAGTTGAAATTGAGTACAAGGATGAAATTGTTTACACACTTCTCACCTTAAAGAGCTCATTCCCCATAGCATCAGTTATATACGCGACAAACGGACGCCTTAAGCGCAGTAGCTGCATTGTTTGGCGACACATGAAATGTTGACTTTGAATAGTTAACTCATTAGTAATGATTAAATTGCTTCTACTCATGGTTCAATATGTCTTGGTTATTTCCAATATATCAAAAAAAAATGCTTAAAACCTTTAGGGGACAAAGATTAAAATACCTGTCTAACAATGAAATTACTCTGCTCACGTATAAAACCCACAGGCTGGAAATAAAACCCAAGTACGTATTAGACTGCATTCATGATTCAAATGAGGAAAATATATTTTCTTACGGGTTTTCCTACAATCGAAAAATGAAAGGAAAGAGTGGACCCGTACCAATTTAGGGTAGCAAGCGTCGACTATTCCGTACTTGTTTTCCTACAATCCAAAATACTACAATAATAAAACCAATGAAATTCTTCAAAGATTATAAAACAGTGATGGCTCAATAAGAAAATAGTTCGTGGATTACATCTTGCAGTACTACCAAAAACCTTAACCCAGGTCTCGAGGAACATGGTCAAAGCTCTCCCCCAAAACACTATTCGAGAAGCGAAATTACTCAAGATCTAGGGTGGCCACTGGATAGGTAAATTGACATGGGGTTGCTAGAAGCTTCAACTCTTTGGTGGACAAATTTTGACAATATTCTACATAAAGAATGTTTGAGACACGCGGAGAAGAACTTCCCCCACCCACCCACAACCCAAAGAGATAAAGAGAGAGATGATCCTATTGATTTGTGTGGCACGGGCACCGAGCATCAATGTCAAACATACTATGCCTAACAAAATAACAATAAAATTGGAAACACACCATAAAAATCCTACTAATATGCCAATGAATGTTATTTAAATCAAAATAAAGGCGCAACTTCAAAATCATGTCTATTAGTATGAATATTAAGGCATCCTTCTAACTGGAAAATTCCAAATTTAGTCCAAATATAGGAGGAAAAATTAGCATATATTATTGAGTTGACAAAAGCTATTAAAAATTGGTAATATGGGAACAGTCAGATTTGGTCTTAACGAAAAGATCTCTATGATACCTTCGCGCAGTTACAATTTTTTATCGTGATCTCATCTACAAAAGAAAAAAAAAAATGACAGATTTCAGTTTTACCAATGTATGCGGGAATGAGCAATTAATAGCTAGTCATATTATGACTCCTATTCTCCTACGTACTTCAGACAACCCTCAGCTCACTTTCTTGCTTCTAGTTAATACATGAATCAAGGCCTTTTAACTAAATTCATCTCCCAAAAGGGGACCAACATCCTACATTCCTTCAGGTGTCTATTGCCCCTATACAGGCATACAATACGAGAGGGTTGTCTAGGCAAGTCTGTACTTTAAGTACACTCAACAATTTGTATTCCTACAAAAAGATAAAGATTACTAATCAGATCCATTACCGAGTAAAAAATGGAAATTTATGACCCTCCAGGTTGTGAAAAGGGGGCTATTTAGTTGCAAGTGTGTTTTGTGCATTTTTATTTAATTATTTTAGGGATCATTTGAAAGGGTGTGTTCCTTGGAAGGGATGGATTGGACCAATCAAGTTAACCCCCAATTTTCTGATAATATAACAATTTGTTCGTTCAAGTTTGATTGTTTCATACCTCTATAAAACGGAATAGGTTTATCATTGGATGAACTAAAAGGCAAAATATGATCCCAATATCAATATCTACACACATATAGATATATTAACTTGCACTTTCCAACAACTGCTGCTTTTCATTTAGAAAAAAACTGCATTTACGAGACAACAGGGGTTAGAGACGGCCAATGAAATGCCTAAACCTAAGGATTTTCCTTGGAACTCTTTGATATCAAACTTCCTTTACCATGTTTTCTTGTGCATGAGCCAACAAGTACATAAGCAACCTAATATGCTGTTAATATTGCTCCGACTCTTTTTATACTTGCTAATCCTTATACTATGAGAAATTTTACCAGAAAACAGGTCCCTGCCTAAACTTGCTCGAGCTTCGCTTAGGTGCTAATTCACTAAAGGACACAACAGCTTAAGCGCCACTAAACGATTGTGACTATACTAGCTCTAACAATATCAGTTAATGATAAATTACAATACCAGATCACAATGCGCTAGAAGAGAAGAGCATGTACGTATCATCTGAACAACTACAGTTAAAAAGAAGGTAACCTAAACTTTTATAGTAAGTCCCACTGGATCAATATTGTGGCGCGAAGGTATCATTACCCCTACGGTAAACTGAAAGCTCGTCTTATTGACTTATTCCATTTAATTCTCATAAACTCTTGTATCATTTTTACTTTTTCAAAAACAAATTTTCTAAGGGATGTAGATAAATGCTTTCTTAAGGCAATGATCAGTTATACAACCCAAAAAACATAGATACAGCAACATCAACAAGCATAACATTATCAAAAAATATTACATTAGACTGATAAGTTCAAACATCTATAAATAATTACTAGGAAGTTTGTGCAAATCACCTGCTCAATACCAAGCACAAGATTTGCCCACTCTATGTCTCTGGTGATGAGTAGATTTGACCTAGCAAGAAGAGGCGCAACTATGACCTAACATAAAATGAAAATGAAAACCAATGTCATTTTCAAGTAAGTGTGAATGTGGACAACCATTCAACTTCTGCAATCCAATTTAACTGGATTCGGAAAGATCTAATTTTTTTGAGGGCAGTCTCCATATTGAGAACACCATCCTTACTAAAATCAGTTCTGAACTACTTCTGCATTTAGGTGGTTGTCAAGTTCTTTGTAAGAATCTTTTTTCCTGATCCCACCACGATGTACACATATAGATACTGAGCAACGTTTGTTACCTCTTCCGGAGATGTAGGTTTCAAGAAACCAGTAGCTGATTGGCTAATCGGTGGTTGCTGAAGAACTGGTTGTACCTCCTCAGCAGGTCCCTCTTCTGTTACAGATGCACCTGAATACCCTCTCCCCCCACCACTTTCAACTTGTTTAAAAACTCTCGGCCATCTCTTGAGTCTGAAACTTCTCATTTTATAGTCCTCAACCCAGAGTTTCACGAGCCAGTCTCTACTTAAGTGGGAATCATTTTGAAAATGTACAAATCGACGAGGAACTGTAAAAGGGATTTGATTCATACTTATAGGACTTCCAAATGGTTTATACTCCTGTTTTACTAAGATCAACCTTTCTTGAGGACTTACAGTGCCAGCCCCGCTTTGTGTGACCAAGTTTTTGTTGTTTACAATATTTTCAGCATTAATAACACCCTTCTGACACTTATCCATTATACGACACCATGAAGAACCAAATTTGGGCATCTCTCCACTCGGATTAATATGCTCGGAAAAGCAATGTAATTTCTTTATCCGGTTCATCTACCAATCCACTGTGTCTAAACGCCTCACATTTATTTTTCCAAATAACACAACGAGATGAGAATTCTTGAATGGGAAAACTCCGTATGTGAATAATCAAAGTAACAAGATTAGATAAATTGCAAAATTAGATAAATTAAAAGATGAAAATTGCATGCTACAAAACAATAAAATGAAAAGCTCCCGAAGCTCGATATAGAACATAACTTCGGCAAATAACCCCAAACATGATATCCACTGATAAACCCAACCTATGACATCGACCAATCTATTTTCACGGTACCTTGTACCCTTTTACATAAAGCAAAGATGGGTACCTAAATCTACTGTCATTCGATGTTGTCAAGATAGTGTGATTAGACAACTTATAAGACTGAGTATTGCATGTAAGAAACCACGCCCAGTATAGAATATAAATTCAACAAATAAGCCCAAACACAATATCCCATCATAATCCCAACCTCTAGTACACACCACTATAGTATTCACTCAAATGCACCAGCAATTTGCGCCCTTTTACACAAAACAAAGATGGGTATCTAAAATTTATCGTCATTTGATGTTGCAATCCAAGTTTTTTTCTAAAGATTTAATCTTTAAACTATTCAAGACAACCCACATTAGAATTTGCCTCTATGAGGTTATTCCAATCAAATACCCTCTTTCTTCTCTCTTTCTAAAGATTTGGCATTCCTCTTTCTTACTACCCCATTATCATTAGACCTTATTACAGTAGTTAGAACTAAAAACCTTCAATCAAATTACCCCTAAACACATAATTACAAGATCAATATAGCTTCGTGAGACAAAATCAATCACTCATGAAATTTTGCATTTTGGTACGAAAGATTGCAAATTTTGAGCTCACCTTTGCACTTACTCGTCACTTTCTTAAAAACTACAGCTACAGATGATGAAGATTGTAGAGAAATATAGAGAGAGAGAGATATTATTTGTAGAAAGCTACTTTGTGTCTGACTAATGTTTGCTTCGAGCATCTCCAAATGAAATGAAGGTGAGTTATATAGTAGTGCCATCTCCAATGAAGAGGAACTCCTTAGTGAGGAAAGAGGAGGAAATTAAGGCGATGGGAGCATATAATAAGAGTCTAGTATGAAAAGACATATGGTCGAGACATATGTGTTAAGACAAACGGACGAACGGGGTAGACACTTTAAGTATGACACATGAACATATTTTATTTTTATTATTTTGTCTTCTCTATCACAAAACACTCCCTCGGTTCGTTTAACCACTATCTAGATGAAATGATTGTAAATGGTGGAGACAAGTTTGAAATTTGGGTTCATGGAATTTTCAAATATTCAGATTAACAATATTTCATAAGCTCACTTGCAGTTTTGAAGTACTTTGACAGTTGCACTTTTATAAAATAACAATTGTAAGGAGCTTATTCCGTATTTCAGACTCAAGCTCCATCTTCGACCATCATACGACCACTCGACCTCATCAGCATACAGGAAACACTACTAAATATATATTCAGCATGCCTAAGTTCGAGTCATTACTTTCGACTTCCACATCAACAGTTTGGTTTATGCAAGTGCACAATCATCAATAAAGTCGTTGTACAGCAGCAGAGATCAGTCTGTTACACAATCGTTATGAAGACTTATCAAAACCATAACGTTCGTCATTAAAACAAATAACGACCATATTATAATACCTATAAATAGATTCATAGAACTACAGAGAAGAGACATACCTTTCATATCAAAAAAGTCTTTACAAAACGCTCATTGTAATAGACTAGCAATCTCAATAAGATAAGATTATCACTTTCTCGAAATCCTCAGGAGAGCTCGTGTTTTTGACATATTTAAAGGTTTTCTACTCTAAATCATCTTGTTGTTTATTACTTATTGTTTTTGAACGTTTTGAATACATTTAGTGTAAAGGCTAAGTCCGGATCCGGAACTAGACTATTACAATGTAATAACATCAATTGATAATTTTATAATATTTTAATGATTTCGAGCAGAAAAGAAATGAAGCGAATTTACCTTTTAATATAATGTTCGTGCTTAAGTTGAATTGATTTACAAAATGCTTTCCAGACCCCCGAGGGCCGAGAGTTATGCACTACTGATGATGATCTACTATACCAATACTCACAACTAAAATCTCTGTGTTTCTCTCTCTAAACCCTAATGGAACTCGATCTTCTCCTATATTTAGAGTTGTAGATCGTTTCCAAAGACGTTTGAGCTTAAAATCTCCATAACTTTCAGGTAATTGTGTTCGATTTGGTTTAAATATGTTCGATTTCAAGGAGTTTGGTGTTCGATTTAGGTTTAAATGTTTTAATTGATATCTTGGTGCTTCATTATTGATTTCTAGGTCTCGTGTAATCATCGATTCGACGACTTCTACGCCCGTCCATTGGTAAGTTCAATTTGGTTCAGTATTTGTTGTTGTTGTGGTTACAATCTCAGTTTACCATGATTTTGGGTTTCTCTTTTGATTCAGCTGTGTTGCTCACGTTTCTAAATAACTCGCGGACTTAATATTGGACATACAACTCGGCTTTCTTAGATGATTGTGTAAACAGTAATCAAAGATAAATGTCTTTGCATTCTTCAGATGGTATTCCCTGGACACTTATTCAGCTGAAACACAATATAGGCATAACATTAGTAAGGTATATTTCCCATATCAAAGGTTTGATTTAACGATGATGTAAGGTTTGATTTTGGGTTACTTTTCAGATTGGAGTTTCAAAGGTTTCAATTTGGGTCTGATTTGGGGTTAAACCCTAGGTTTGAATCAACATTCAGATTTGTTCTTAAAGTGTTTATAATTTTTCTCAATTACAAATCAAAATTATGATTTGGGCTTAAGATTTCAAGGGTTTTTATTTGGAATTAGGGTTTGGATCAGATTTGAGCTTCAGATTTCATCACAGAGTTTCGATTATTGAGGGTTTAAATCAGATTGAAGTTTCATGGGTTTCATTTTGGGTTTGATTATCTGTCAAGGGTTTCAATCTGGATTTCATCATGGGGCAACCAATCTCTCTTGGGTTTAGTTTGGCTTCCTATTAATTTGGGTTTGATCATCATGGGTTTTAGCCACCAATTTAGATCTCAAATTTGAGGGTTTCATTGGTGAAATCTCATGGGTTTGATGCACAAGTTCAGTGTTTAAAAATTTATTACGATTGCTGGATTGATGTCGTGATGGGCTTTGTTAAGGTTTCAATTGAGGTTCTCCGTGAATTTCTTCATTTTCATGTGGCTTTAATGAGGATCTGTTTCAAACCCAATATCATTGTTCTGAGTAGTCAAACACGTGAGTTGGTGTTTTGCTCAATGTTAGGCGATTTGTAATATGGGATTCAACTCAAATTGATTGTGTCTTTTGATGTTCACATTGGTTTGATTGACTTGGAAATGGGTTCGACTTACTTTGAAGCCTCTCTTGATATTCAAGCGAGTAGGCAAGAGTATGATTGTTCGAAATGGGTTTGATATGGTATTTGCAATCTTGGGTGTTATCGTTATCATTGATTGGTTACTTTTGGCTGAATTTATTCAATGTAAGGTCAAGTTTTGCCAAAAGTCTGATGGGTGAACCATTGAGCATCACTTTGAAATTTTGTTCGCTCTAGAATTTGGATGAACACGGGAAATTAGTATGATGCAATTTTGTTGCTACTACCGAATATTTTCATTGTTAGGTTTTTCTTCATTGTCTAGTGGTGTATGACAATTCTTGGTGTGTGCAAAGAATAATTGGGTGTTTTCGTGCGATGTTAATGGCATGCCATAAGGTGGGAGGAGTGGTCGAGTTTCCTTGAGAGCTATGGAGGAATGCGGGTATGGGAGTTAGTTTATGATGAGGAAGTTTCTACTTTTGGTGTTCCCTTTCTAGGCTTAGCTCCAAGAATCCTCGGTTTCGTCCAAATAAAATCCTTCACTAATTTTAGTGGGATGAATGCCAATCTATACAACTCAAATTAGCATAATTTGAAGAATTTTAAAGACTTATCACTAATATTTTAAGCCTTCAATACCCTAATTATTTCATAGATTCCGTGGCTCTAAAAAAATGTTAGCATCACATATGAAATTCTAGTGTTTGATATCCATTCTCTAATT
The DNA here is from genome assembly GCA_014058105.1 of Kingdonia uniflora. Lineage (NCBI taxonomy): Eukaryota > Viridiplantae > Streptophyta > Magnoliopsida > Ranunculales > Circaeasteraceae > Kingdonia > Kingdonia uniflora. The sequence goes on along the minus strand of JACGCM010002554.1, from coordinate 1,491,547 downwards.
GTCACATGTGAGGAACACATATATCTCAAACTTTTTTGCCAAGCTACTCCTAAATTCTTCCTCCAGCTACATGCCTAAGGCACTTATGTTACTAACCTGCAGCTTAGGAATGGACTACCAACATGTGGATGTGTGAAAGGAAGGGTTCCCCTCATATAAGCAAACATTAAAAACTAGGGATACCCAACCATTACAAGTTAAATTGATAAAGAAAATTAAAATGAAATTGTGAGTTTATAATATAGGGTTTGGATGGTAAAGTTGTGGATTTTACATATTTTGGAGTTTATATGAAGGCGTGTATGCAAAGTGGAACAGTATTCGTATGACAATGCACACCTTTAGGGTTTGCACCAAGATATGTCAGATCTAATCCTATTGAGGGGTAGGGTAGTGACAATTCTGCAAGTCTTATTTGGTAGTGCCAAAGGCATGCCATTTGGATATAAAAAGACAAACGGTCGGGATATACGCTTTAAGACACACGGACTAGAAAGATGGACGGACGGGGCATACACTTTATGTATGACACGAACACATTTTTTTATTTTTTTTGTCTCGTCTATCACAAAACACTCCCTCGGTTCGTTTAACTAGTATCTCGATATTCCAAGCGATTGTAGATGGTGGAGGCAAGTTTGAAATTTGGGTTCATGGAATTTTCAAACACTCAAATTAACAATATTTCATAAGCTCGCCTGAAGTTTTGTGGTACTTTGACGGTTTCACTTTTCCAAAATAACAATAATATTTTAGCAATATTTCTGTAACAACATTAATTGATAATATTGGAATATTTCAATGACGAAAAATCTCAGTAAAAAATAAGCACATTTCAGGGAATTACCTTTTTGCTAGGTAACAACGACACTTCACTTTGAAAAAATAAAACGTGTTCGACACCTCGACACTCGGACACACGTGTCCAACACTATTTACAAGGTACTTAACAATTTTATGCCGTTTCCGACACCCGTACCCGTGTCGGACACCGACACTTTTATCTGTGTCTTTGTTACCTAGCCTTTTTGAGACTCCAAAATATAATATTCGTACTTAAGTCGCATTGATCACCTCTTCTAATTTAAGAGGCATACAACAGTTATGCAATCTTATAAACGCAAAATGCTTGTGCTATAGAGTCTAGACACTCCCAGATCCCGAGAATTTTCACCACCAGTTATGCACTACTGAAGATGATCTATATACCAATACTCACAAATTGAACCTTGATGCCTCTCTTAAAGAAGTTTGGTCTCTCACTCCTTTGCTCAGAGCTCTGGAACTTCTCCTACATTGCATCAAAAAGGTACTCTTTATTTTGTTGAATTTATGTTTCTAGGGTTTCAAAATGTGACCTAATTCCCTATAATCTGAACTTTTCGACATGAAACAACTACTACATGAACCTTCCTAATGCAATCATTTGAAACCTAATAATAATTCATTCGAGTTAACTTAACTAAGTTGGTTTAATGGAGCAAATTTTTTATTATTTTTTGCTCACCTAAAGGTAAAACCCTCACTTAGAACCCCAAGAGACTGAAAGGACATGGGGTTTTACCATTTTAACATGGAATACCCAAACCAACACAGAGGCGCCTAATGCCCATATGTTCTGTTGATGTTGCTTTTTAGATTGTGGTTGTTCATTTTGTGAGTTTTAAAGAAGGCGACTACGTCAACGTTATTATTAATATTTTAGAATCAACATCAACCTATATTGGTGTTGCGACATACAATGTGCAACAGGTAAATATCAAATTTCATTAAGTACAATAAACGCATTGGCGATAACAAGGGACAATCCAGTATTGGGTAAACCAAATTCAAACTTATCAGTTAGTCAGGCAGACAGATTGTAAAACATTCTACCAAGTTATACCAGGAGTTACTACTATGAGGGATTATTACAAAATGAAACATCAATACTTTTTTTGTGAATTTTAATTTATCACATTTAAAACCCTCTCTTCGTGACACTCTATAAGTTGCTTCAATCCATTCCAAGATTTACAAGAACAATAATATATTTTTAGAACAAGATATTACCATTTGGTTTATATCTATTTTACCACGATGAAGGTAACCTGACAATTATCTTTGATCCTATTGATCGTGGCATGGGTAGCTATGTCCATCTCTCCCATTCAAGCTCAGTCACCCCTAATCTCCGGTCTTCCATTTCCTAGACTCCCATTACCCAGTTTCCCCTTCCCTGGTCTCCCATCCCCGAGTCTCTTACCGCCTGGACTAGGCCAGGAGATCCAGCAATGTTTGTCGTCTCTTCAGAGCGTACAAGGATGCTACTCCGACATCTTCAGTTCCATTACTAGAGGTCAAGTTCCTTTACTTTGCTCTGCTTGTTGTAAAGCCCTTGCTGGTGTTAGCACTACCTTTTGACAAAAACTATTCCCATTCTACCCTCAACTCCCTTCCATGCTCAATGAATTCTATGCCACGCAAACCACTTCACCACCTACTCGTACTACTACTGTTACAGCTATACCCGTTCGATTGGATATGATTGCCGCAGAAATAGCTCCCGGGCCAGGCCAATATGACCAAAAAACACTCAGGGTGGAGCTCAAACAAGAGATTAAGAAATGCTTGTCGACTATCCGAAGTGAAGAAGGGTGTATGGAAGAGGTCATCAGTTCTTTCTTGAGGGGCCAAGTTCGTCTAGGTCTGTCTTATTGCAAGGCCATTGTCAAAGTCAGTGACAAATGTTTGCCTAAGATATTTCCATCCAACCCTTTGTTTTCTCCATTGATCAAGAACTTCTGTGATCGCCTCGTCCCAATTACACCTGCCTCTCCCCGACGTGTCAGCCCTACTTTCACAAGCAACAAAATTGGTCCAAACTAGTTCAAGTTATGAGTTAGGATTGATGATTTGCTCGCTGTTGGGGAAATAAACCACTGTCGTCAATTTTCTTTGTTTACTATACTAGAGTAAGATGCTCCTTTGTATCTGGTGTACGCCTATCCTTTGGTTTCTTGATGAGTATGAAAGAGATTGTTTTCTACTAGACACGTAGCTCTAAATAAGTTTGAAGATTAAGAGTAATAATACAAGAAAAGTATGGCTTAACGAAAATTACTAAGATTCAGCAACATAAAATACTAACAGATTCACCTATGACATAGCTTTCCTCCATTCTAAGAAGCGCAAGTATCTTCAACTACTGTTATAATTTGTAAGTTCGTTTAGTTTCCCCCTCACCATTGAATTAAATAAAGTTTTCAGAAGCATTTCATGTTTAAGATAAAAATAATCAGAACTTGTAATTTCCCAGAATTTTTTCCCTGAAGTATTATCTTCCCCTCCAAAATTATCTCCAAGAAAATAGACATTTATCATAAAAGCTCATTTATCCTAACAAGAGAAGGAAGACTCAACAAAACAAAAATCAGAGTTCCAATTTCTCTCCAATAGTTCTTATAAGGTCCTCAAAGGATAAACTAGGGAATGATTTCCAGGTATTCTGCGTTGTGATGAAGACTTGGCAAGGGAATGGGTTACATGAAGAGAGGAGAGGGGAGGCAGGGAAGAAAAAGAAGGTTTATTCTTCTTTATTTCGTAACAGACACGGGAACTTTATGACATTCTTTGATTTTTCTATGAATGACGACTGAGGAACACTCCCATTGGTTGTCTGATTAACTTTTGTGAATGACATCGGATATAACACAATTGAATGAGAAGTACCCCTTGTTTAGTTTATGACTTAGACATAAGTTGTGCATATAGTAACATTGATATATTTACTTATGATTTGTCTATACCGGTAGCTACTATATTGCATTCAATGCTTCTCTTTCATACTGTCCTGAAGTCTGCGTAAATGCATTTTTCTATTTGGATAACTGCAGCTCATTCGGGGAGCTAACGTTTTTTGGGGGGTAATATACAAGGAGAGTTTTGAATATCATGGCAGACTTGGAGGACATGCTGATGGAGGCTGCAGGAAGAACTGGTGCACCAGGGAGGAGCCGACAATCACGTCCTCCACCACCAGATTCAGATGATGGAAGTGATTCTAAGGACGATGATTCGGACGATGATGAGCCAAGATTTCCAAGCCGAAAATCTCCGGGATCTCATATCCCTCTAAAGAAGAGGCTGGATCCTTCCGAGAAGGACGACGAGGGAGATGATCACGAGGGTGACAGCAGTGATGAGTCTGATGTTGGGAGTGACTTGTATAAAGATGACTCTGACAAGGAACAACTTGCAAATATGACTGAACTTGAAAGGGAAATGATCCTTGCAGACCGAGCCCAAAGAAGAGACGACCAGCGATTGACTGAGAGAATAAGGGCGAAACAGACTGCGAAGAAGAACAAACTCGAAAAAGAAACACCACGTCCAGCACCACCTACATCTCGTGTGCGCTCATCAACGAGATCTGCTGAAAAAGCGTCTGCCAAAGGTGATGCATTGAATGAATTGCGTGCAAAGAGGTTAAAACAACAAGTCCCTGAAGGTCTTTGGAAGTCAAGAGTACGTAATTCCTCTCCTATTAGGCGAAAACCATCTAGTCCAAACAATGACTCCAGCCAAAGCGACAATGGTAGCGATAATGGAGATGAAGAAGGGGATGCTGACTTGGATGAAAGTGATGAGGAAAAACCTATGGCGAAGGACATTCCAACCTTTGATGATATCAAGGCCATCACAATCAGGAGAACAAAGTTAGCAAAATTGTTTATGGAGCCTTTCTTCGAAGAATTGATTGTGGGGTGTTTTGTGAGGGTTGGAATAGGGAGGAGGAACAAAGAAAGTGTATATAGGCTCTGCATGGTTGGGAATGTTGATGCAACGGACCCTGACAAACAATACGAGCTTGAAAACAAGAGTACGCACAAGTTCTTAAACCTTGTATTCGGTAAATCAGAAGCCAGGTGGCAGATGGACAAGGTATCGGATTCCCCGCCGCTGGAGAAAGAGTATGACCAGTGGTTAAATGAGGTAACGACGACTAAGGCACGAATGCCTAGTCAGGATGATGTGCGAGAGAAACAGGATGCCATTAAGAAGACCAACAATTACGTTTACTCAGCGGAAACTGTTAAGCAGATGTTGCAAGAGAAGAAATCTGCTTCATCCAGGCCAATGAATATTGCATCAGAAAAGGATACATTGAGGAGACAACTGGAAGTCGCTCTGAGCCGGAAAGATAGTGTGGAAGTGGATAAAATCCAAGCTAGGCTTCAAGAGTTGGAAAGTCTTTCTCGGCAAGCAAAGGAAAAAGATTCGAAAGCTGTGAGGTTGTCCGAGATGAACAAGAAAAACAAGGCCGAGAATTTCAAAGCCGCTTTTCAAGTGAAGGCTGCAAACCCAGGTTTAAAAGCTGGAGAGGCAGGGTATGACCCCTTCTCTAGGAGATGGACAATGTCTAGGAATTATTATGTATCAAATCCTAATGAAGCAAAGGAATCAGCCAATGGGGAGACCGTTGCTACAACAGCAGCCCTGAAAGCTGCTGCTGGTGCAGGGAAGTTGGTGGATACAAACGCCCCTGTGAATCAAGGAACAGAGTTGAACAACTCACACAATTTTGAGTTACAAATCTCGTTGTCAGAGTTGCAGAAGTTTGGGGGAGCTCAGGGAGCTCATTTGGGATATATGGCCAAGAAACAAAGGATAGAGGCAACCATGGGATGCCGGGTCCCTGAGAATGACGGAAAGAAACACTCTCTCACATTGTCAGTAAGTGATTACAAACGACGGAGAGGTTTGCTCTAAAAATATGGGAAGATACTTTTCAGGTGAAATCTACTAATGTATTAGGTATTAGTTGAACTTAAAATGGCCTTATTTTATTAGCTATATTAATTAACGGTGTAATTCTTCTTAAGTTGGAATGATTGCATGGGTATTTCTTCTCAAGTTGCAACAACTTAACATTTATTTTCAGCATGGCGGAGCCACATGAGGACCCCTCACTCACTTTTCTCCAAAAACGAGCTTATATATAATATACATAAAAAATAAATAAAAAACAAAAGTCTTCCCTATTGGTATGAGCTTACATTGACCAACTGAATTATTTCTAGCGAAGTCTTGAACAACTGAAAATTTTATCTTCTACAAATCTAATCTTCCAATGAGACTGAATTTACATTGGAGATAATTGTTACCTTCCACAACCTGAAATCCATCCTTGGGTGTTGTAGTTGTTGTCAGAGCTTCCCGGGTTTCATTATTCGCTGGGTTTGATGTTGATTCTGGTTGCTGAACTTGCTCCATCTCACTATCGATCAATTTCATCAAATTGCCCAATTCACACTGTTGATTACTCTCTAAGATTGAATTGAGAACACCTCCTTTGTCATACGCTAGTTTGGATTTGGAACATCTTGATTCACCTTCAATTTTTCAGGAACTTCGGGTGGTTTGAAGCTCCCCTTCAGCATATATGAAAATTCCATCAAAACCAATGCAATCCCGCAATTTTTTTTTGGGGAGCTACCGCCCCCAAACCCCCCAAAATTCCCTGCCCCCCTTGACCAATAATCCTAGCTCCGCCAAGCATAGAAACTATGGTCAAATCAGAAACCCTGTGTAGACAATCTAGGTTCTGGTTAGTATAAACCTCACGCTTGTAAATTTAGTAAATATTTCGGTCTCTGTATTCATCAAATTACCCCTCATACATGTAAATGCCTGCATTATAACAAAATCATAAATACCCTAATCCTCATACAAAAAAGCATGATGTATATGCAAATATCAAAAACCAGTTCACACCCTTGAGCTTAAGAAAATTTAAGGACAAACTTTAAATAGCAAGGAGTTAATTGTCGAACTCCAGCGAAACAAAATTGCGCTTCCCGAGCTTCATATTAGGTACTATTTGTTCTTTCCAACCATGCGTAATCACCCATCACCAGCATATGCAGATGGAAAGTGTAGGTGATATAGTTAGCAAAATCTGTCCCAGAAATATCAATTCTAGGACCACTCTCTATCCTCTTCTAAGTCAAGTTTGCTAAAGTGAGGTGGAAGATGATTGCTTATATGGACATTGTCAAGTTTAAGATACCAGCTACTAATATCATAATCATCAAGTAATTGAAAGATTGGCCATTGTTCCATCAATATATGTACAAGCAATCAAACCACTCTGTTATATGAAAAAATATCGAACCAGAGGCATAATGAAAATCATTCTGATAATGCTTCTGATTTTGGCACCCATTCCATAGATACTTAGCACTCAAAGCCTGAAAAACTTGCGCATTCTGCACCCACCTTAAACAATTTCTCGTTATGATTAACGTGGCTCATAAAAAACCAACTTTCTACAACTACGAATTGGAACTCATAAAAAATTGCATTATAATGTTAAATGAAAAAGAGAACACAAGGCAAGTGAAGATCTTTTTAGACCATCTCAAACAGAATTGCATGCTAATGCTATGCATCCACACCAAAATATCACCTCCAACAATAGGTGCTAAAGCTATAATCGGGGGCAAGATGCTAAAAAGAAAAACAATACACAAAAGCCGGAGAAGCATAATTCCACAAAACAATATAAACAGAAAATATCAGAAGATATCATTATTAGTTTATCAGGCATGAAGCCCAAGTACATTGTCAAAAGAGTTTAATTATAACTAAGGGAACAGAGTATATATAAAGGGAACAAAGTGATAGGTGCCCCAACTCGGGTTCTCAGAAGGTCAATTCTCTGGAGCCAGAGAAACAATGAATAATACATTAATCAAATTTTTTAATATCAAAATAGTGAGAGGGAGATTACTCTTCCGTCTCTGATGCTGAGGATTGCACCAACTGAAGAGCGGTGGAATGGGAGAACTTGGGTGGGAGTACCATGAGTGGTTGATCGACCCCAATCGGCTGCTGCCAAACAGTACCTAATGCATACCCTAGAGCTCTCGAAACAGAAACTGCCACCGCGTTTCCCACCTGACGGTACCTGCCAATTCAAATAACTCCAGATATAAGAAATATAGCCATCACAAATTAGTTTTGTTTTAGTTTAATTTAGTGAGTTGCATAAAAAAAAGGAAATGTATAGGGCATCATTTGTCCCCTGGTTCATCATAGTGTGTGGGCGGGGATAGTAGTCGACGAAAAATGGATTTACTAGTGATTATTCACCACGAGGAATTTCTGATCATTTATTGTTTAATGATACTTTATAGTAACAGAATCCTATTACTCAAATTAGTGAAAGATCTGAAAGTTTTCAGACTTGAATCAAGAAACTAATCTGAAAAGGGAAATAATCCGTATCCTAATCAAATAGATTCTTAACAAGGTTTGGATAATATTGATATAATGTACCCCAACACCTTAATACAGTGAAACCTATCTAAATACACACTTTTGGGATCAATTAAATTTGTGCATTTACAAAGTTTAGTCTCAATGTAACACACTTAAATCTAATTTAGTATTATTTAGTGTTGTTTTGAGTAATCTAATGCATGCTAAGTGTAATGGACACATTTAATTATGTGAGAAATCTCTTATTTGTAACTAATTTAGAGCTAATTAAGTGCAATTACATTGGTAAAAAGTATAGTGTTGGGACTAGAAAAAATTTGCAGATTACAGAGTGCAAGGAAATCACTATGCTGTGTTGTCCCGACTAAAGGAGTAACATTTTCTGTGCAATTAGGCAGGTTAGGCATTTAGATAGGTTTCATTGTATGTTGCATCACTTCCATATTCTGTAATGGTCATTTCATATCTACCGTTAATAATTTTGTTTTGTTCCGATAAGCTTTACATAATTTACGTATTAATCACAAAATTTCCATGAATGTATGCAATATCAAGCTAGCCAAAAGTTGAAATTGAATTTACAACTTTGCAGAAGAGCGTACCTTTCTTTGACAGGTCCATAAAATCTATAATAATCTGGAAAACCTTGCAATCTTGCGCATTCACGTACTGTAAGGACTCTATCTTGCTCGGGGTGTATCATAATCTACATATAATAGAAAGCTTACTACAATATAGAGGACTCAGATAATGTTAAATTAAGGTAAAAGTAATCGGAGCGAGATATAACCAGCGTGCGAGGCTCCGGTGTAGTCACAACAGTCGGCACTGTCTCATCCCACCATAATCGTCCAAAGGGTCTAGAACATCAAACCAAAATAATTTTCAAACAAATTGAATGAGGCTTTTATGCCACAAGGGTTGTATATACAGGATAAAGTCATGGCAATAAAACAACACAACCCATGCGGCCATGCCGATTGTTGACAGCAGGCGCACAGACTTTTCAAGAAAATAAGTATATAAATATATGTATTATCTTATATCGTTCAAAACAAACATATTCCAAATGTTTATCTTCAATGTTTAATTGGGGAATTTTATGATAAAGTTAATGGCTGGAGCTCTTTATAATGTATCAGAGTTTGGTTTTTATATGAAATTGCTGTTATAGCAGATAACTGTACTGACTAAACATTACAAGAAATTTCAGTTTTCCTTTTTTTTTCAAAAGTATCCACGAGAAGGATTATTAAAAATATAATTCTGCTTTGGCATTTCAAACTTAGTAGAAGGCTCCCACGCAGAAGTACCTTACCTATTGGACTTTCCTCCACCTAAACTCAGAGCATAGTTTGGAACCTATTAATAACAAAAGGAGAATATAAAAAGAAAAAGTAAACATTAGAATGAGATATTAGTAAGGACTTCAATCAAATAAACATTAATATAATATGGTCAATCCGATGCAAATGTGTGCTACATGGTAGCTTATATTAATGGAGAATTGCACCTTACAACTAATTTAGGAGTTGGTTTCTAGCTTTCCTCTAATGATATAGCCTCAACATTATCCGTGAGGCTTAAGAGTTGACCAACATGACTTTTTATGAATTGATGTCAAACTCATTTAAACTTCTTTTTGTTTTTCTCTATATGACCCGCCCACTAATCTCCAAGGTCAATACCTACCTAAAGAGGTTCATTCTTAGCATGATGGCCAATTACATGATGTGTTGCAATGTGAAAGGAAGCACATCAAGCATCACACAGTTGCAAGCTCATAAGTCATAATGTATGTTGTTACCAGTGTCTTAGAGCTTAGAAAGATCCATTTGCGTTTAAGCAAAGTATTATAGCTATATGTGTGTTCCCCTTATGTAACCTAAGATGGAAAGGCCAGCTACAGGAATAGAGAGCCATGCTCATACTTCAATGGCTTGTTATTCAAAAATTCAGTTTGTACTGTACGCTAATTTGAGAATTGATCATATTGATGAAGCATAGACATTAAGCGTTTAGCTTAAAAACTTTATTGTTAGAGTATAACTTAAGACATGATGACGTGCTTCTTTCATCAATGTCTTCGAACTATCTTAATCCCTATTTTTCTGTTTGTTTTTTTATATATAATTCTCTTATAAATTTAAGCATACGCCTTATTTGAGGCCAAAAAACCCAAAGATCGCTGTGTATCTACTAAACATAGAGAAGCTAGTCACCTTTTAGGAATAAAACTAGTGTACAAATTGTAACATAAAGGAAAATGACGGAAATGCTTAATACTACATCATACAGAATGAAAGGATGGATTCCAGTAGGACTGTAGGAGGAAATATGGAGAAAACATACGAGATTCCTTCTCTATATGTAAGGCATATTAAGTTTGCATATGCATATTAACTGAAATTAAAAAGACAAATAATCAATCTCTCACCAATGGCTTTCCTGATGGCAATAGTACCCGCTCCATTTCTGGATCAAGTTGAACAACATTGTCACGGCCAACAACAAGACCAGGGAGGTCCTTAAAATTTGCTCCCTGTAAAGTGAAAAGGTTTGACATTAGGAAATATCAAACATAAACATATATGTCATGTGACTACCAACCAACCTTTTCTCGTGGAATCTGACAAAGTCGCAAGTAATTATCTTCATTTAACGGAAAAGATCGATGGTCATAAAGTACATTCTTTTTAGTATTCTTTGCATCGTTGGCTGCAAAACCCACCATCTCTAGAGACAAGAAACAATCATGTCAAGACCAAACTCTTTTGAAAACATAAGTATATTTATATACATGAATTTCCAATACACCAATGTCTGAACTGAGGTGAATAATTATGACATAATTATTTTAATACAAGCATTATTAAACATGATTAGTACATATGCCTTATTATATGCAAACCTCATTCAAATAGCGTAGAAATAAATATATAAAAACTAGTTCATTTCAGCAACTATAGATTGCTTAGCTCTAGGAACATGCAGCACTGTATACAGTTTGGTCAATTTTCAGGTGCAGCTCTTTAAACCGAAAAACTTTTAGTGGTCAGCATTACAATTAGTAGGCAAATTTTAGTCTATTTAGGCATTTATCTGTAATATGCAGATAATGGTTACTATAACCATGGAATATGTAGCAAACTGAGAAAGAGCTTCCTGTTTTCAAATTTCTAGTCAACGTGCACAGAATCAAACATCAAGAGATGAATTGACAGTATCATGAAAGCATGTAAAAACAGCATTCTATTGGATTATAATAAAAAGTTGGAAGGATGTAGACCGCTTGGTTACACTTATTAATAGACTTTTAAAACCGAATAAGAACTTAACTAAAAATGGAAGCAAATCATGATAATCTTAGGAGAAACTAGCATTTTGCAACCTATGCATCCCTTCTAGAAGGCCAGGTAGAGGGTATAGACAGACACGTAGTGTGGGCATAGTTGCCAAGCTCCAAAAGGAACACATGCTCTTACAATCAAGTAAACGAGATGCTTGGAGCTTTAGCAGGCATACATTGGAGGTTAAAAGTGATACAAACATATGCACTTGATATGATTTGGTAGGACAAATTGGAGGCAAAATTGGCAGTTTTACATAAATAATGCTATGAAAATTAAGCCTCTACGGAAATGGAAACAACACTATCTCTACAACTTGTGTTTAGTCTACAATATCACAAAAATCAAGAGAGAGAAATGTGCATAACAGATGCAAGGTAGATCTACATAGATTCCACATGCTCTTAAATCACAAAAGTAAAGAGCGCCTTGATTGTAGCCGCATTTCAATTTTCAATAACAAACTACTATGTTCGTATGATATGCTTTCAAATCAGCCAGTTAGCATAAATTTGTAATGAAGGATAACACCTTACCCCATTTACTTGATCTAATATATTTTTGAAACTCAGATTGTGGAGGGTCTTTATAAGGCATCTCGTCTTTAGCTTCATGAGTTGTGACCTAAATGGAGAAGGGAAGGTTATCAGTTTTTATTTCCAGAAAAGTTCAAGGTAATCTTTCCAAAAGAGTTCAAGATAGAAGCATTACAGCTGGAAGATCAAATATAGCATCACGCAAGACAAGTAATTTTTCGAGCGTTGGACGTTTGCCTTCATCATAAGCTACAGTGCTCCGCTGCAAGGTAAGACCAACGAAAGGTGACCACTAAAGAGCAATCAATATCAATACCAGGAATGACATAAAGAATATAGGGCATACCTCAAACTCAAGAGGACCTCCATATCTTTGAATCACATCATGCGTAGGAAGTGGAAATTGGGGTAATTTCTGCAAGCTAATACACAATTTATTAGAAATTAATTTAGACTTAAGCCCTGCTTGGTTGCAAATGAATTCTTTGCAAATGACAATTGTTTGTGAAATTCGAATCTACAGGTGCTTGGGAACGTTCTCCAAAGTTGTGGGTTGTAAGCTATTCACTTATGTATGTATTTCAGACAAAGAGCAAGCTCTCTCCTTCTCAATATAGCGCAACCGTTAAAGTCATTGCAGGACTTATGTTTTCAATTAAATGGAAAAATAAGACCATTTTTATACTAGTAGCTCTATATCGCTCTCATGACCTGCCCCGTTCCTCAACTTTGAGGTTAGATCTCTTAAATAAATCATGCTTAGTTCGAGCTTCGAGCAAAATAGAGTGGAGAAACTAAACTTGCTTTTCTCTAGTCATGACAGGAGGATAAAAAAAAGATCTCTTAACTTGCTTTTCTCTTATCTAGTTAAGATATAAAGAAAGTTTGAAGAAATTAATTATAAATTAGAAGAACCAAGTAATTAGAAATAAATGTTTATTTTCAGGGATGCTACCAAGCAGCCTTGACCATATGCACGGCAAAAAGATTGCAGATGGCAGATTTTGCAACACGAGTAATATACTAGTGCACTGATTTATAGAGTACCAAGCAAGACCTTAAACATAAACGGTGATAATTAGGATAACTTGCCTCATTAGGAGCGGCCCCCCACAAGAATACACGCAACCGAAATTGTGGAAGACCGTAACAACCGGCTGCCATAATTCCCAGCCTTGATTGGTAATTCATATGAACCAAGCGACTAATAGCATATCTACCGAGAAACCCATTTGCGAACCTCATTATATCAACTACGTTCTCCATCAGAACATACTTAGGCTTTAAGAAATTTACTATATCCATGAAGACTATTATTTGACGATTTCTTTCGTCATCTAGAGGTGCGTCAAACTTTCTATGACGATTCAGGCCGCTGATTCCTTGGCAGGGAGGGCCGCCACATAGAACATCAACATCCCCCTGTATTTAATAAAAATGTTTAGCGAAGTTTGATATGCATGAAAAAACAATAACAAAAAATTGACTAACATAATCAATTCATGAGGTAAATGTGTAACATATGACGTGGAACTAATGAATTAGAAGAATGTAATTTTCACAGAACTCCAACTAAACAACACTTACTGGAAGTGGCAGCATCTTCAATTTAGAACCTTCTGTTACAAATTCTCGTAGACGATCTTGACAGTCACTGTAAAAAATATGAATTGGTAAGAAAGAGCAAAACAAAGTAAGGGTAAACCCCAAAGATAAATAATGGCATACCCTAATCCTTCCATCGGCTCCCAAGTATCTTCACTTGGACCATAACCCTTCCAACGCACCTACAAGATAAACATAAATTGAAACTTAAAAGTCTCGTCAAATAGTTTCAACTTTCACAAGGGGAAATGTTTTTGTAGAGAGATTTTCATTTATTTCTTTGCATATATAATCACAGGTTACCTACCAGTTATGGGCATGGTCCACTGGTACTTGCGTACATATCCACAGATTATCTTGTTTAGCAAGTAATGACTAATAGAAATATGTTGGTAACAGGCTCTCAAAAAACCATATACATTTCTCCAATAAACGACGTCTCATTTATTGTATAAACCATAGGTTCTGGTAAAAAAAACTAAGGTTTTATTTTATATTTCTTCCAGGGGTTCTTCAGCAATACATAAAGGTTGAATCGGTGCCTAGTGATCTACTTTATGTTCATATTTTTAACTAATTCAGTGATAAAAATCAACATCCCCCAGCTTGCTCCGTTTTAAGCTTCGAAAAAAAATCATAGCTGCTATAGTGCTATTGCTAACCATAAACACGACAAACATTGAAAAGATAACAAATTTGAGGAAGGAAACACTGCAGTGTAAGAATTTTCAGCTTAGTGTAATCAAATTGTGCCCTCGACCTTTAACCTCCTTCGAGAACATGATATACAATTTCCCTAGAAAAAAACTTCAGCTTCAATAGATATGTCAACATGTTGATGAATAAACTCCCGAACTTAAATCAATAAAATATTAGGCTTTGCAACGATGTGAAGAACTCAAGATACATTTTCACATAAACGAAATCTACTTTTCTTCAATTACTATGACTTCAGTGACAAAAATATTATTAAAATAAACGCCAAAAATACACAGTATCTTCACAATGAAATTTCAAATGAAAAATACTTAACCAAAATAAAACTATCATTCGAGCCTTGATGGCTGGCGATTGTACAAAAATAGATAGACGTATTTGATCAAAGAAAAAGATGCCGGAAATAAGGTTCCCTAAGATGAAAACAATAGATCTGATAAAAACACACCCTCAGAAGAAAACAAAAGTGTTGGCGTACTCAGAAAGAAATAATTGATACAGACTTAGAAAACACTATTCACAAACTCAAAGAACAGTTATCAAAAACTCAGAAACCCAAGCTGGGTTTGATTTTGAGAAACAAGCAAAAAACCTAAGACAATGGAAACTTTAACAAGAGAATAAAAAATGAAACAAAAGGGGAAGAAAAAAACATTTTCGTGTTTGTTTTTCCAAGTCATCTTCTTGATTTTATGCAGAATAAGACACCAAAAGAAGACTTTTCTGATTTTACTCGTAAATGACCAATATATCTATACATAGGAAACTCAGACGAGTTAAATAAAGAGGTCCCAGATCTTCTCGGAAAATAAACAATGATGCAAGCATTTATCGCCAACTTTGATCATGTCCACAAAGAATCTAAGATTAGGTTTTGTCCACGTGTCTACCCATGCGATCCCTTGTCCATGCTGAACTGAGAAACTTGTGAGAAAAAATCCTCATCGAGCTAATGAATTGAGAAGTTCTTACAAGTTAAGACTCTACCAATGAACCACACCAAATTTACTTTCGCCCCAACCCACCTTGAAGATAGCAACCACCATTAATAAAGACGAAGTATTAGAAATACTTCCCCAGAAACTAGACTCGAACAAAATCAATGGATCCCATAGGAAACCATGATGCTGCAACCCGAATCTGTACAACCTCTCGAAAGAGACATATAAAGATATGACCAAGAACTGTCAAAATCAATAACATGGACTACGGACAAAAAAAGCATCAGAATTTAATGCATGAATCAACTTAAGCAAATGTATCCTTCTTCTGAAATTAAAGTTCACTTATTTGAGTGTAATAGTCAAAGATCCAGAAACCAAAGCAGCCCAATATATCAAAATGTAAGAAAGATAATAATTATAACATGCATGTTAGACAACATCCACACACAAAAACCGGTGACCTAAAAGGCTTCTATATCTAAAAAGAGCGACATGTATAGATGAAGTAATTATGATTGCCATACCTTAAATTTAAGACCCCGCTTTCCTGTTTTACTTGGATCGCCATAACATATATCAACTAATTTGAAAACCTCAAATACCCCAGGTGGGTCCTTCGAGTTGTCTTCTGGATTTTTTTTGCTCTCCCGACGTGTTTTTTCTACACTAGCTACCTTGTACCTTTTGCAAAGTTTTTCCCATTCCCTCAATAGGTCAATGAAGTCCTCAGCAGATTCATTTCTAACCTATTAAACAATTGTCAAAGTAAAATTCTTAAGTTATAGATACATACACCAACTTGGCCAAAATTATTCATAAATAAAGCATACTTACATATGTTCCTGGATGATTTAGTCTCAAACTTTCACATGCGTGGTTATTGTAATCAATGGCCCATCTCTATGTACATAAAAAATGATATAGGTCAGACATCACAACAGGCATAAGAAATATCGAACTAATGGTAAGCCATACTTATTATAATATTGGAATGTCATTTCTCAAAACAAACATAACAAAATAGTAATAATGTTAATAATATCGACATGTTGACCAATATTCCCTGATTCAAAAAACTCTGAATTAGGGAAATATCATATATTTGCCAATATAATAATCTACAGAACGACATTGTAATATATTACTTAGGTCATTTGATTTACAATAATGAAAAATAATAATAATAAATAAATAAAATTGGTTGTTGGACCAATATGTCGATAGTATAATCATTTTCGCCGATAAGTTGCTTTTAATCCACCTTTTTTTTATTCAATAAACTGCCGGTGCACTGTAGATATCAGACAACTTATGTAATTGGCCTGATGTACTGGAATTGAGGATTTATTGAATCATGCATCAAACAAATTAGAGGATGCTCCATTAGTAGCAGTAAAGTTTGAAGAAAATTAAAATTTGTGGTCATGTTCAAACTTTACCGTAACAAGATTTATTTGACAGAGGTTGGCACCAAGGCAAAGTCCAGTTGACATCCCACCACAACCAGAATAAAGATCTAACAGAGCTACCTCTGATTTGACAGGCTTACAACTGGGTACTGTGTCCAACTTAGTTTTAACGTCATTCATATTCGATGTCTCAATGCCACTAGATGGAGATAAATCGCTGCTTTCTGCAGAATAATCTGAACAAAATAGAGTCGTTACATAAAGAGAATTGTGGAAAACGATCTTGATATCGTAAATACAGTTGAGATCACAAATTTACCAGACGCTATTGAAGAGAATGTTGAATAGTTCAAGGAGTATTTCATATCATAATAAAAGTCAAATGATGCTGTAGATTTTGATTTCAATCTTGAGCTTAACTGCAAAAGAATCAGATCAGTCACTAACACAACCAACAAAAATATGAGATCAAGCAATTTACTGAAAAACTAACAAAATGCCCGAAAGTAATATATTGTGGGATGTTTTGGTCGGTCTTTTTATATCTTGCCACATGTGACTAGTTTAAAGGTTTCCGCAATATACAAGGGCAATCTTTGTAGTTTACCTTTGGTTATCTTCTATATATATATCAGAACATTAAAAATTGTGGAAGCTAATTATCTCCCATCAGTGAATCATTTTCCATGCAAATGATTCTTCTATGTTTTCTTCTTCTTCTTCTTCTTCTTCTTCTTCTTCTTCTTCTTCTTCTTCTTTAACACAGTTTCTACCGTGTATGTATACTTAAGGAGAGGATGTCTCTCTCTAGGTCGATTAGTCGATGCCGCTCTCTCCCCATTTTATTTTGTTATTTTGCATTTTCTTTTATCTGATGATGTAATGGGTTAGTGGGTTGGAGAGGGTCTCCTAATTGTAGGAACCCATATGTTATTGCGATTAGGGCTTCTCTCTATATAAGCCATCCCTAGAGTTAGTACTCGTTAGTTGTTATTGAATCATATTCAATTATTGGGTTATTTTCAAGCTATTGAATAAATTGAAAGAGTTTAAAGTCAATCTTTAATTATGCTTCCTAGGCCTATTTTCGGATTGGATCGGAAATGGGGGTAGTCAAAAAATTTCCGAATTTTTTTCAAAACTGTAAAATCTGTTCCGATCCGATCCGATTTTTTTTTTAAATCCGAAAATTATTTCGAATTCGGAAAATTCGGATTTTTCAAAATAATCAGAATTTTCGGATTAAAAATTTGGAAAATCGGAATTTTCATATAATATTTGTGAAAATAATGAATCTTTGGTTTTTTTATATGTAAAATTAAATGTAATGTTCCCAAATCAAAATATCCAACCATTACTCATACAACGGTAACATCACCACATCTCCATCTAACAATATATTTTTTTTATTAAACTACAAAAAACACATTAAATATTAAATAAGAATATTCGGAAAAATCGGATTGAAGGGTATTCGGAATAATCGGATCGAATCTTGTTCAGAAAAATCGGATTGGAAATTTTAGAATTTCGAAATAACAGAAAGCTATCCGATTCTGATCCAAATTTTTTTGAAAAAATGCGGAAATCAGATTTTCAGATTTTCGGAAATCGGAACTGTAAACTAGGGTTCCGAAATCGGAAAAAATTGTAAGTCGGACAAAAGTTGCAACCCTAATGCTTCCATTCAATCTCGTATTCACGTCACTTTCTTCTTCACTAGTGATGACTTGATACCCATGCTGGACTCTAGCAGGCCTACCTTTACCAAAGCTTATAAGTCAAGGAATTGTTTCTTTAGATTGCTAAATCATAAGGAAATCGCATCCACTGTTTTAAACCTATCCTTCTTTCACAATATGTTGATATAGCCACACAAAAAAAAGATTACGTAAAAAAAATGCTTTTTATTTTACAAAAATACCCGGGTAAACACAAACAACAATGACAATCAGACAATTTACCTCAAGTAAAGTTTAGATGGAAGCTTACATTAGGTGATATCCCTATAATTGTAACTTTTGACACAATGCAATCCAACGCATTGTCATTCATTAAGTCAGAATAAAACAAACGTTTGCTATCATGAAAATCTGCATGTTCTTTCATAACCTGAGACATAAATACACACTATGAGCAATAATCACTTCAAGAAATAAGATCAAATGCAAGTATATTCACCAATGGAACTTCTTACAGTATCTGAAGCTCTGAAGAACCACCGAACCCTAAAATAGTCTTCTTCATCCGTTGTTCTAAAGAACTCCAAGATCCTACCAACATAATTTTGTGCTCCTTCTTCACCCTACAAGATATACTTGATTTGTCATGATAACATCTTTCAATATATTAACCGCATAGTTAGTGATATTGAAATGATGATTTCCAAAACAATCTTCAACACGATAGTATATAAATCAATCAAGATGTCCTTTAAAAACTAAACTCCCTTCATTGTAACATGTATGCCATGTGTAAACTATAAATTAAGTCAATCACGGTGAAGTAACTCGCATGGCAAATATAAATTTACACCTTATTAAAATGTTTACTACAAGTGTGAGCTTGTTTTAGTGTATTAAATATTTTCTATTGAGAAATATATTTAAATGATCTTCCTTCCTATTGCTATATAATAGTCTCAGCCACGGGCAAAAGACTGGCTACCTACAGCCAAAAAATACAACTATAGATCATATTTAAATTCACATGATGCAATCGCTCTAGTCCTACTTTGATATAGAAACGGGTGTTTTCGACTATGGGAGTACTCACTTATTGATACCAGAAAATACGAAACTAGGAATAAAAAAACATTATCTGATGTATTTACTTGTGCTTTTTTCACATTCGTCTTGCATTGTAATGTGTTCTATAGCAGATAAACATGGCTTTTTGTATCACACATTTATCAACAATTATGATTTTTGAGGGACGCATTTTCGTTAAGCAATTAAATGTCAATCCATAAACACAACAATCCAACTCATATAAATGAAGAAGAAGAAAATTGATCCGCATGCGGCGGTTCGATCAGAATCGTACCGATCACATGAACGTGAGTTCTATTTCCATCCTGGGTGGACACAGGACACTCACATTTCAATGTGGGTAATTTCCATCAAGATGGATAATGGGATGGCCAAATGATTGTTTCCATCTCCATTAGAGACAGTGTTTCAGCCTGTAGATGGAAAGATCTATTTATCCATCTCCACTGAAGTTGCTTTAACAAAAAAAGAAGGAACCAACTTATTTATACACAGAAGGATATAAGAAAATGGATTTACCTTAACATATGCACATTCTCCAATATCGAAAACACACTTATCGATTTCTGCTTGAGCATAATGACACTTTACATTTAAAATCATTTTGTCGTCGTCGTCGTTTGCGCTATGGAAAGGACATGAAAAATGTTTACCAAGTAAAGAAAGAGAAAAAGGAAAGGATACATGCGTATAAGAAATCACTTGGAATGAACAAAAAGACATGTCCATTGTATAGTACTCACTTATTGATCCAGTTCGGTCCTCCAGTCTTTCTACTCTGAAAGAGTCCAGGAGATACACAATCAGAATAGAAGATAGTATGTTTCATTGTCGGAATGTATGAAAAACATAAAATAAAAAAAATAAAAAAAACGATCTGCACTAGCTAAAAACGTAGAAACTATTTGATACAAACTTAAAGGGGGATTTATGACGGTGAGACGCTTTTTCAAGTGGGGAAATAAAGATTGCATTTCCAATTTCAATATTTTAAAATCAAAGAAGCGGGGGACACATGATATCCTAGATTTAGATCCAGTAGCTTATATAGTAACTGTATCAAATTGATGTAAAAGCCCTGATTTATTTTAAAAAATTCCCTTTAAATGATAGTTTGGAACTTCATAATACAGATTGTGGTCTTAGGCACAAAATTTTAGGTTTGTACAAATCGAAACACAGGTAGAAAGAGTGTTTACATAAAATGACCGACGACTTTTAGATTCCGTTTACACTTTAAGAAATATTAGGTTTTAACTTTTGATAAAAGAGATGGAAAGAAACAACTATATAGATGCCATGTGAAGATGCTGTTTTTTTTTTTTGTCAGTGAAACTTTAACTTGATGTCTGGAAATAGTTTGATAGTGCCAGGTCAACTGCTTCTTTCAAGTATTTTCTACCTCTTTGAGTCATTTCAGATTTGTAGATAAAAGAAAACAGTTAAAAAATCAACTTCATCGTTATGTATTACTTGCCATGGAGTTTAAGTTATAAATATTACGTACTAAACCAGAAAAAAAAAAGAGGGTAGATCGCAATAGGACCGAAAGCTTACAGCTTAATTGTATAGTCCATTTTTCATTATAAAAATCTCAGAGTTTGGCAACTAAACTCTCTTTACCTAATTTCGGAAAAGAAAAGAAAAATGACGAGTACAAACTACAAATATTTCCTAGATTGGCTCCATTAACAGTCTAGTAAGCCTAGTGTCTAGGGACAGATAAGCATATAGAGATTAGGTGCACTCTTGTACAAGATAAAGCATAGATATAAACACAATCTCCCACACTACATAAGCACTTCTATTAGTAGAAGCCTTTGTACTTAAGACTCCCTCGGTTTTGCTCGTGCTTTTGCCCACTTGGCTTGATCACTAATTTGACTCGGAAAATCAATTTGTTACGGCAAAGAATCTCCGCAACTGGAAACTTTCCAGACACCCATATCTCAGCAACCTATTTGAAACAAGTAAACTATGGAAAAATTTACAGCTAAAGTCATAAAAAGAAGTGAGCACCAAGAAACAAGAAAAAATAAATCCTTTTTTTTTTCACAATGCAGACCAAATTCAGCTTGCAGTAACCAGAGAAGTAAACAACAACAATCAAAAATAGTATAATTTAGCTCACATAAAATGCAGCTAAAAATCCCCTCACAATCCAAGCAAAATCAACTCACATGCAACTCAAAATAAACCTAAAAAATCACAATCAAGTAAAAATATCCAAGAATCTGACCTTGGTAGTGTAACGCAAAGGCCACAGCCTCCTCGCTTTCTCTTCCGGAATCGGATCTCCAATAAAGAAGGAAACAACATCCGACTTCTTCTTCTTCGGTTTCTCCTCGGAAACCGCAGCAACATCAACCTTTGGTTTCTTTCTCGGGCGAGATCTTGAACTAGATCTACCGCCAACATCATCTTCATCTACATACAACGGCGGAGGAGCCGAGGACGGAGTAGTGAGAAGTCTCGGCGATTTCCTCAAGATCTTCTCCTCCATTGTTAGGGCTTTCGCATCATCATACACTGGCATAGGAGCTGAAGATGAAAATTTGACAAGTATTGGTGATTTTCTCGAGATCTTGTTCGCCATTGTTGGGGCTTTAGCATCAGCAACTACTGGCAGAGGAGCTGAAGATGGAGAATTGAGGAGGCGAGGTGATTTCCTCAAGATCTTATCCGTCATTGTTAGGGTTTTGGAGGTCTAATTTGAGAAATTAGGGTTTGTTTTATTTATTTATTTTGCAAATGTGAGAATCTCTGAGAGAGAGAGAGAGAAATTAATTTTGTAGAAAGAGAGAGAGGGAGAGATTAGAGTATGGGTTTGTTTTTTTTGGGGACAAGGGGAAGCTTTGGGTTTGGCGGGAGTGGGAATTCTAATCTGAAAATTTCTAAAATTGGCAATTGTTGTAAACCTATCACAATTCACAAGCAAGCAACACAGCCAAATAAATATCATCTATAGCAGGGTCTATATTATGGTATGCATTAGATACTGTTGGATGAAATCAGTTCCATTTTTATTTTATTTTTAAATCAAATGAGCGAGCTTCTTTTGGAGATCCTCAAGGCCAATATATTGGGGTCCAAGTTCAATAAATGACAAACTAGGGGATCCATCGTTAATATCACAACAAACATCGGGGGTTATCTCAAATTCACTCTAATAGTAATTAGGGATGGTTAACAGCATTTTGATAGGAAGGAGATTAAAGTGAAGGATAAGAGAAATACACGACTAGTTTGCCTCCTCCAAACCATCCAATCTCATGCCTCTAAAACAGGTTTTAAACGCAACCAAACTAATCCAATCCCCCGACATGAGAAACACTCAAGAAATGTGTTTAGTGAACACTAATCCTTCAATCATTAACTCCTCTATTTATAACCTTAAGGTTACTATTAATTTTCAATTATGCCAAAAGGCAGTAAAGATAAAAGTGAACTTCAGTAAAAGTGTAAAACACACAGTGAAAACTACGAGAATATTTTTATCACAGGTTCATATTCGATTCCGACTCTTCCAGTTGCAGATGGGATCTTTATTGAAACCATTTTTGCTCAAAGTTAGCTTGTCCATACTATTTGTAATATAGTCGCTCATGGCTCAAATAAAGTGCATATTAAGTAGTAGTGCTTCTTAGAGTATATCCTAAAGTGCCTCACTACCTTGGGAACCCAAGGTGAAACATCCATATTTGGAGTTTGTTTCATTTCGTGTCTAGTTTAAATATCAACACTATCTCGTGGTTACTCGACGTCAGAGATTGCACATGGAGCGACTACAGCTGGGCTGGCACTGAACGGTACATAGGTTTGTACCTCTCTGCTCTAAATGTCAAGCCCGTAGTATTTTAGAGAATATGAAAAGAAAGTGTTTTGTCTTATTTGAGAAAAACTGGTCTCTATTCGAACAGATTTTTGCTCTGTTCGAATAAAATTTAATTTATTCGAATATTTTCACTCAGACCAATATATATTCGAATTGACTATTTATTTGTTGGAATATATTTTATGGGAACTTAGTTGTTCGAATAAAACTTGTTTTGTTCAAATATATATTTCCTTTGTTCGAATAAAACTTTTTTTGTTCGAATAGACTCTTTCTATATTCGAACAAATTGACTCATGACTTTATTTGTTCGAATACATTTTTGATGTATTCGAATAAAAAATATTCTATTCAAATAGATTTTATTTATATTCGAACAGAGGTCGGGTTTTCAGTTTTCTTTTTTCACAACTCACATCTTCTAAAACCTATTTTTTTAGGGCTTGAACTTTTAGAGAGAGAAGAGATTTTTTTAAGAGATTCAAGAGAGAACTAACAACTTAAACTTGAATCAATAATTGAATCACAACCTCAATTCATGATTTGAAGAACTTCTGAGATTCAATATTGAAAGCTTCGACGAGAGATTGAAGCAAGGTATTACAATAGCGAAGGGCGTTGCAAGAACGTGGAATTGATTGCGAGGAGTTCAATTAGAAAAGAGGTAATCACGGGATGTGCTTATCAAGTCTGTAAGTAATTGAATACTTATAATTTGATTTTAATAGTGGATTGTTTAGCTGTCGGGTGATTCGACAACGACCTGTGGGTTTTTCTCATGAGAAAGGTTTCCCACAGGGTTAAAAATCATTGGTCTTGTATTTAATTTCCAATTGTTTGTTAGCACTAGTAAATCGAATCAATTTGAACTAGGTTAAAGTTAGAACATTAATTCAAAGGAATTCAGACCTATAGATTTAGACATAAATTAATCGAAATCGGTTAATCTTAAGTGATTAGAAATTTCACAAGCCTTACTGACTTAGATTTGAGTCTCAAAAAGCAAGGTTAATCCAAGACTCAACCTTGTTTTTTTACGTCGCGATTGGGCGCATGTTTGTTTTTTAATCGAGCGCCTAAGGTTTGGGCGCCCAATTGTTTTTTCTTTTCTTCACAAAAATTCAAATTGGGTGCCTAAGTCTTAGGCACATGATGAAATAAAATAAAATAAAACATGCGCTCAAGTGTTGAGCGTATGTTAAAAAATTAAACTCAGGTACTGTTGGAGGAAATAGAGCCTCACTGACTTGGATTTGGTTTTTTTCCAACCAAGTCAGTGATGCACTTTAGGAAATGCTCTTAGGCTCTTATCAAAAACTTGAAACTCAAGTCTTGAGGTATAGTTGGATATCATTTAAGACTTAACATCAACTTTAGCTTACCGTAGTTTAGCTCTTATGGAAAAAGACTTATAGAGAAAGAGAGTCTAGTTCCTTAATAACACCCAACTCCAACTCCATCCCCATTACCGCCATCTCTACCCTTTCCTTTCCCTAGTCTAATCCATCCATCCCCATCACCGAGGCTAGGAGGGTGTTTCTTGATTGTTTTGGGTGTGTTTGTTTTGATCTTGTGGCCGTGTGTGTAGGCAGGGAGATCTCGCCTGTATCTATATCTATGTGTGCGGAGATGCTTGTCTGAAGGTGGAAGGGATTACAATTCCCTAGTTTCCTAATCCTCCTCTTTGTTTCCTAAACCCTTCGAATCCCATCGTTTTTCATTGTCGTTTCATTTCATTTCTGAATCTCTTTTCGTTTTCTATTATAATCATTGCTTTCTTTGTTTGTTTGTTTCTATTGCAGGTGAGAAGTTTGTGGTCATTGGTCTTTGGAGCCGCCAGGGAATGGTATAGCAGAGGATACGAGCTTGATGTCGTCAACGGCCACGGCGAGTGAGAAGCTTTGAACCACGGTCGAGATCAGGCATCGAAGGAGGGTTTCCAAGGCATTATTGTAAAAAAAAAAAAAAGGAAAAGGAAAAAAATGTTGCTACAGGCGGTGGTGTTAGGTTGGGCTGGTGGATAGTTTTTATTTTGATAGGGCCTGTAGTGTCAAGGGACTTGGGCCTGTTTAAATTTTGTTTGAAGGACGTGGTCTATTTGTCATGAGATAGGCATGGTGTGATGGACTGAGGTGTGGACTGTTTGTGTTTGCTTTTGTTTACTGTTGGAGGGTCTTAGAGCTGTTTTTATCTCTCTTTTGATTTCCACCTGGTAAGCAGTGACAACTAGAGTTATATTGTGGGGTTAAAAATCTGGCTACGTATAAGAGTACTATTACAACTGTCATTAGAGATTATCAGGTGGTGTTTTCATCTGTTTCAAAGACGAGTTTTGAGTTGATGTCTCCCTTCTCTCTTGGTTGTGGTTCCGGTCGATCATGAGTGACGGGGTGGGGTGTTTTTTCTCTATACTTGGCGACATTTTCATGGAGTGCTCATAGGCGGAGAGTTTCGATCTTGCTGTGGGTATTTTGCTTATCTCGTGGAAAGGTGGCTCTGGGAGTAGTGTGTCTCGGCTAGTTTCACGTAGCTGCGTTCTTGGGTTGTGGTAGGAGGAAAGTTTTGGCGTTTCGATGGGAGGAAAACTTATTGGGTTACGGGTAAGATGTGTTAGTTACAGCTTGTAAATGAAAGTGGGTGTTGGGTTGTATATTTGATCTGACGGGATAAGTTTAGAAGCCGGTGTAATTGGCTGTTATCATTAGTAGATTTTGGTTTTGGTTCGGTCTATTTTGTGTGTTCCGTTGGGGAAAATTTGCTTTGGTTTGCTGTTGTGTGGTTAATTTGAACTATCACTAGTGACTTCTGGATGTCATCATTTTCTGTTACGCAAGAGTTTGTCTCCAGTATGGAACATCTCTCAGTGCGTAAAAAGAGAGCGGCAGTTTTTATGCAGTTACCACCAGAAAGTATACAAGCGGAAGAAGATTGGTGGGGACATGTTATCATAGGAACAATGTCGTTTGAAACGGATTGGGGTTTTACGAAGATTGCATCGGCTCTAAAGAGCTTTTGGAATATGAAAGCTTCAACGAATGTACAGTTCTTGGAACGCGTGGTGAATGGTAAAATGTACTTTCTTATTAAATTCCGGTCTACTTACGAGTATAACTTTGTTTTGTTGAATCAATCGTGGAATCCTTTCGGACAGGCATTTATCATTTTACCTTATGTGGCCCGTACTCCTATTGAACCTCTCATTTTTAAGCATGTTCCGTTATGGGTGAGATTTGATAATAGGGATCCGTTCTTTGGGACACCGGAGTTCATTCAGGTGTTTGGACAAAGATTGGGTGAAGTTTTGGCTACGGAACTGAGTGCAGAAAACAGAAAAGTGACAAAAAAGGGTACCGAGCAAGAGTAGTAATGGATATCTACGAGGTTTTCCCCCCAGCTGTCTGGACAGAGATGGAGAACGGTCCAATTATGTTCGATACAATCTACGAAGGGGCTCCAGTAAATCTATACGAGTGATGTTATAAGATGGGACACCGGTTTACGGGCTGTTCAGCTAGTCCAGAGGAGGATACTTTGGCGGAGGAGGGGAGGGTCGAGACATATGAAAATCTCTTTCGATATGATCCTGGTATGGAGCGAGGGGTTCCCGAGCGGACCCCTCGTCGGTCAATCCCCCAAAATTATGAACCGGTTGAGGCCACAGACCGTGTGATCCATAGGTTGTCGTCTCATCCTAGTAGACAGGCAAAAGGAAAGGGTCTCGCATTATCTGATCAGTCAGGCTTACAGATTCGGCCTACATATCAGGAGAGCCCTTACCAGATAGGAGGACAAGCGGATCCGTCCGACTGGCCTCCTTTTCAGAGAGGAACTGATTTTACGACTTTTTAGGACCTCCTTGATCCAGTTAGGGAAGGTCCTACTGGGGACCTTATGTTACGAAGGACAATAGAGGATGGTCGAGATACTCTTGGGGGTTTGGTTGGGAGGAGACAGACGCGTCTACTGTCTTTTGAGGAGGAAATACTTATTTTTTAGATAGTCGGGACGGCTTCTGATAGACGGGGAATGATGACTGAGGCGAAGCAATGGTGGGGGCAACCGGTCGAGGAGAATGAGGAAAGGGAGATAGATGGTATGACAGGGGGGGAGATAAAGGTCTGATAGTAAGGAGGTTGGTCTGATTTACGTAAGGAGCAGTAGTTCGGGGGAGTTACAAATTGTTCCATCTCACCCTCAGACGGTGAGGATGGTTGATAGCTCAGGGGGTACTATGAGCTCATCTACTAGAGGGTAGGGTTCTAGACAGACATGATAGATGACTGGGCTTTCTACTGGGTATCCACCGTCTACGTCACGAGTAGCGCGCCGTCACTTTCGCGCGGCTACACTTTTGACAGAGCTTGTTATACCATTCCAGTCTCCACTGGCGAGTAACCGGAGACTTTCTCACACGTAGGTGCACAACTCCTTGTCTCTTTCCTTTATGCACATCAGACGCACTTATCTTTTGCTTGATCATGCTGCTAGGGTTCAGGTGGCTCCTCGGAGACCACCCGGGTCATTATGATTATTATCTCCTGGAACTGCCGCTACCGAGGTTTGGGTCGACCAGCGGCAGTTCGGCATCTTAAAGAGCTTATTCGATCCTCTAAGGGGGACATCATTTTCTTATCTGAAACCAAACGATCCTCTGCAGAAATGCAGATTTTGGTTCATAGTTGTAATTACCCTAATTGGATTGATGTACCAGCCTCGGGTGTCCAGGGACGCTCGGGGGGTTTGTTTGTGATGTGGAAGGATAATATTGATATAAAAGTTGTTTTTAGCAATAAATATATTATTAATATTCTGGTTCCTTCGGATCTGACGGACCAGCCATGGATGACTTCCTTTTTCTATGGGAGCACATACCATCGTGATAAATACGAGAGTAGTGGAAACTACAACCTAGGGATTTAATGGCCATTGGCTTATTTTGGGTGATTTTAACACAATTTTTGACAGTGAGGATAAACTGGGGGGGTGGGGGGGATACCTTTTCGAGCGGCCCCGTGTGCATATGCTAAAGAGGTCACCCAGAATGCTGGGCTTATTGATCTGGGTTTCTCTGGACACCCTTTTACTTGGAATAATAAACGGGGGGATGAGATAATATAAAAGAACGTTTAGATCGATGCTTGGCCAATGCTGATTGGATGTTTATCTTTTTAGTAGCAAAGGTTTTCCATTTACCTGCTTTGGGCTCGGATCATACCCCTTTATGCCTTGATACTCTTCCGCAATATGCAACCTTAGGTAAATGCTTTCGTTTCTAGACTATGTGGACTCGGGAACCACAATTCCCCCACCTGATTATGAATCTCTGGCATAATGAGGCCAGAGGCTCCCCAGCCTATCTGGTCAAGGAAAAATTTCTAAACACGAAAGCGGGCCTTAGGACCTGGAATAAAAAGAGTTTTGGACATGTCTCTAACAAAATTTTAGCGCTAAAATCGGAGATCTCTCATCTCTAGACTCTACCTTTTAATAAGGTAGTTAATTTTCGTGAAAAGTCCTTGTTAGCCGAGTTGGATGAAATCTATGTGAGAGATGAGATGTTCTGGCGTCAAAAATCGTGCATCTCGTGGTTGGCTGAGGGAGATCGGAATTCAAAATTCTTTCATATGCAAACCCTGGCGCGGCGGAAAAAAAATTCCATTGACTGGATTAAAAACGCGTCTGGCCTCTGGATTTCGGATCAAGTGGAGATTGGAAATATTTTTCTCCGAGATTTGGATACGAATTATCAGACGTATTTTCCTGAGGGAATTCAAGCTTTCCTTCATACTTTTTCCCTGTGTATTACGGAGGAGGATAATCTTGCTCTTGTTCGGGTAGTCACGCCTGAGGAGATCAAGGCAGCGCTTAAGAGCATCAGACCCCACAAAGCTCCCAGCCCGGATAGTTTTCCTGCGGTATTCTTCCAACAATCGTGGGATATTGTTGGACCAGATATTTGTAACCTCGTTACCTCTTTCTTTTCTTCAGGCTTTATGCATAAGTTTATCAATGTCACCCATGTGGTTATGATTCCAAAAAGTGTTGTTAAAGCCCACCCGCGGGATTTCCGTCCGATCAGCCTCTGTAATGTGACCTATAAAATTATCTCTATAATCCTGTCTACTCGTCTCAAACCTCTCCTTGATAAAATTATCTCCCCTTTTCAAGGGGCTTTCGTGTAAGGGCAACAAATTTCGGATAACGTATTCATTGCTCATGAAATTATCCACACGATGAAGAGGAAACAAGGTCGGTCAGGTCTGATGAGTATAAAATTGGATATGTCTAAAGCGTATGATCGGATTGAATGGAGTACTCTAATTCAAACACTGAAAGCCCTGGGCTTTAGCCCACAATGGTGCCACTGGATTGAGCAATGCATTTCGATGGTTAGATACTTTGTCCTGATTAATGGGGTTGTCCATGGTTTTCTGACGTCGATTAGGGGG
Source organism: Kingdonia uniflora (assembly GCA_014058105.1). NCBI lineage: Eukaryota > Viridiplantae > Streptophyta > Magnoliopsida > Ranunculales > Circaeasteraceae > Kingdonia > Kingdonia uniflora. The sequence continues at coordinate 1,461,666 of JACGCM010002554.1, read as the reverse complement.
CTCAGACAGGGAGACCCCCTGTCCCCCTTTCTTTTTATTATTTAAATGGAGGGGCTGTCGCGTGCTCTGGGGGTGAAAGAGCTAGCAGGAAAAATCCATGGCATCAAGGTTTCACGACGGGCCCCCTCTGTCTCTCTCTTGCTGTTTGCCGACGACTGCCTCATTTTCTGCCGGGCTGACCTCGACGAAGCGAACGAAGTTAAGAACACCTTCGATGACTTCTGTCGTGCCACTGGGCAGCAATTGAATCTGGGGAAATCTGGCGCTTTCATTAGCAAAAACCTTCCTCTACGCTTTGTTCACCTTATCGCCCGCATTCTTAAAGTGAAGATGATGCTTCCGGATGAACGTTACCTTGGGACTAATTTGTTCTTTGCCTGGTCTAAGGCTCAGACGTTACATCGCATTTGTAATCATATCTTGAGTCGTCTTCAAACCTGGAAAGGTAAACTCTTGTCCCAAGCTGGCCGCACGGTCCTTAATAAACTCTTCTAGACGATCATTTTCGAATAAACATTTACAATTTTATTTATTTATTTATGAAATTACTAATAAAAAAAAAAGTACAAATTTGAAGGGGGAGGGTCCAGTTTGGTACAAAAGGGTTTGGCTTTACTTTTACGAGTAAAACAAACAGTCCCCCCTGCCAACATATGCAGATCAGCAGTGCTTTTTAAAGATACGTACGTGCATGGCATGCTGTAGTAAACACGTACTGGTGGGAATATTTGTATCAAGTCATGACTAAACTTTTGCAGCAATGGTTGGAGAGTAGGTTAATTTACTTATATTAAGCACATAATAAACAATGGATTAATGACATTCTTATAAACATATTATCCCGTCCCGTCCCGTCCCGTCCCGCCCCGCTCCTTCCCTTCCCATCATATAAATTCGTAACACATCCTTGAATTTCATAGGGCATGCATTTGATGGGCAAATGTAAATTTGTGGTGTATCCTTGAGGGAATATTGAGGTTGAGCTTAGTGAAACGCTAACACGACTACTCCCCAAGTAATCCTTTCATGCCTTGTTACTCATTGCGCTCTCTCAGTCTACTGATTATTGTATATATACATAAGTATATAATGATGACCTCTAAAGAGATAAAGTCGATCATTCATCCTCTTAGTAGTTATGGTGATGCACACCTTTCTTTTATAGGAAGATTGCCTTATGCAAGAAAACATCAACAAATGTTTATAAGATATACCATCAATAAAGGAGAATCCAAGATATCTCATCAATCGCCTTATGTGAACTATACATATAATGGTGGTCGTTATTCATCTATTAGTCTACGTCAAGTCACAGAGTAAAGTTAGATAGGTTACGTCCGAGAGTAGCGGATTCGAATTTGGGGAATAAAATAGAGAGGATGGTGAGAAGCATGGTTTGCATTTCCCAACTTCCTCGAGGAAAAATAACTGTAATAGAGCGTGAAAGTAGAAAGAACATGAGAGACCTAGTTAGGTTATAAATTAAAACATGTGAAATTACTCCCCTCTATTTTGATTCTTAGTTAGTTAACATAATCTAACAGACCACTTATTTTAGCCATTGATTCATCCTCGTGATACAAATGATGTTATTTCAGAAATTACACGGGGGAAAATGTCGTAATTAGGTCATAACTTAAAAAAAAAACACCCAAACTTTACATTTCTTGAGCCACCAAGAGCTTTAAAAGCATAACGTTAAAGAGGTCGAAGACCTAGAATCCGAGGTCCCAGGGAACGCTATATAAGCCCCTAACGACACATTATACAAAGTGTTGCCTTCTTTCTCAATATGTGTAATTCATAATCACAAACTTAGTTGTAAATTGATTGATAAAGTTGGAATGTCAGTCCAATATCCATGAAATTAAACCTCGAGATCATCCAACAAATTGCGAAAGATTAGATTTTTGTACTCCATGGTAGAACCATATTTAGTTACTTAACCACTCATCATTTCTTGATGCGTGTTTAAACAAACTTGTTTTGTGTAATTTTTTTAGCTCAGAGCTGACAAAAATAAAGATTCAGTCAGTTATAGGTTTGTTGAGTAGTTAAGTTATGGAATATAAACCAGTTTCATGGGCCCCAACAAACCCTAAGATGGTAAAAATAGTACAAATTATGCAGGCCACTGCCAATTACAAGAATACCCATCATCACTAAGCGTATTTACTCCTCCCATGCATGGCCATATAGCTCCCCAAGTTCTAACCAACGGAGGTTGTTGAAACGGTTGGTACCATATATGCCTAAAAAATCAGAGATCCTTAGTTCGATTCACCACTACGGGGCTACTTGAAAGACAGACTTATATGATATGCAGGTTGGAAAATATTTAAATCCAAGGGTAATTTTGTAATTCATGATCCAACCCCCCCTAAAATATGGGATTTCCAAATATGAAAGGGCAGCTTTAGTAATTAAACACGAAAGCAATGCCTCTTTGCAAGGAGCAACAATGATGAAGAGAGATAGATATTATATCACGCGAGAATATACAAACATTTTGGTGGGTCCCACTGACTATGAAGAATCTCTCAGTAATAACAACTTCCCAATTGGGCTAATTGAGTAATCCTCAAAACCTCTTTCTCTCAGTTTCAGTTCCCTCTTCCCCTACACTTAAACTTATATAACTCTCTCTCAATCCCAACAAACTCTTCTACTTTTTCTCTTTTTTGTCTCACAAATAATCTGCTTCATCTTGTCTCCTCTTCTCAAATTACAAAACAACTATAATACTAGGACACTCCTGTTTTCTCCTATTTTGTGAGCTTCATTCTCTCTCGGCTTTGATGTCTTCATTTGGACTAGTTTTTTTGGGCTAAAGTTGCATTTTAGCTCTTGAAACTGCAATTTTTCTCGAAAAGATTATTTTGTAATTTAGTTTGTTTTTTTTACCAAGCCTTTGATGTTAATTTTGTTTTTGGTTTGTTGTTGTTGATGTAGAGAAAAGGCTTAAAACTTGAGTAGAAAGAGAGCAATATCATAATCATGTATGAGGAGAGTCATTACTTTGATTCCCATGATCCAAACTCCTTACCAGGAGGAGGAGAATCAATTGGTGGTCCTAATTCTCAAACAGATTTCTCCACTTTCGCATTAGAGGATCTCTCCACTCACAACCATCACCACGGCCCCTTAGGAGAAATGGTTGCAGATACGCCTACAATGGGGTTAGAAATGGAGAATGAGTTTAACAACCATTTGATGCAAGATGTGCTGAATGACCCGAACTCCGGTGGTCCCTCATTCGATCAACAAAATTGGGATTCTAGGGTAGTACAAGAGATGCAAGATATGTATTCTCAACAATCCCCCCAACAATATCATCACCACCACGACCCGCAGTTCTTTAATCTAAACCCTACACCAACCCCAGACCTTCTCAAGTTATTACACCTACAAAGATGTTCCGTTTCTTCGATGCATCCCAATTCATCAATATCTTTTACCAATCCGAATAAGAAACCGGGGAATAATTTCCATACTTCGTTGGATATATTCGGGGAAATCCCGTCTGTGGTGACCGATTGTGCGTCGAGTGTTTTGTATGATCCACCACTTCATTTGAACAACTTGCCTCCTCAACCGCCGATATTTAGGGAGTTGCTTCACTCTTTGCCTCATGGATATGGGAGTTCTTACTTTGGGGGTTCGGATGAGAGGGAGGGGACCGGAAGGGTTTATCAAGATGGCGGCGGAAGGCAGTTTGAGAACTCAGTTCTGGATTTTAGGCGAGAGATGACCGTGGGTGGTGGTAAGAGTGGAGATGTGAAGGGGACTGCAACTGAGAGGCAAAGGAGAGAGCAATTAAATGAGAAGTTTAAAGCTTTAAAGCTCCTTCTTCCTAACCCTACAAAGGTAATCTTTATCTCTCTCACAAACACATAATTAGCACAACAGTACCTTAAAGTTTAATGGAGTATCACAATCTTTCTTGAAAGTTGGACCTTAACCCTAGCTATGATGTTATCCTTTATATTTTTATGTTTCTCTTTGTTGAAACAGAACTTGTTGCAAATGTTTGCATACACATTATACAATAAGTGTAAGACATCTTTTTTTCTTTGATGATAATGGGGTTGTTTGGGTTGTAGTTTTTACATCAACAAAGTGGTTTTAGTACTAAAAAAAGCTGTTTCTCTTCAAAAAGCTATTCAAAGTGGCATAGTACGTCTCTTTATCTCTCACACACACATTCTACATTTTAGTCATATAGCTTTAGTTGTGTTGCAACTCTTACATTTTAGAGATAGTTCTTGAACATAGATTATCATGTTATGGTATATATGTTTAATTTGCCAGCTTTGCACCATTCAGGTAATGCCTAACACACCTTTCTATAATACACAGAAGCCTTTCTTATTTGATGAATCTCAGGTCTGTTTGAATTGTCTATTTTCACCAAAACGATATGTACTAATAAGTTTATTGGAAATTCAAACATACTCCATTCTCAATTTTCTAAAAAATAATAAAAAGCACATTTTTCCTTTAACTAGAGATCTTTCTCCTTTACTAACTTTATAACTTTTGTGTGTTTAAAATTGTTCCCATGACTTAGCCTGATAGAGCCTCAGTAGTTGGGGATGCAATTGAGTACATCAAAGAGCTGGTTAGATCAGTTGAAGAGCTGAAAACAATGGTAGACCAAAAAAGGTATGGGATTGATAGAAGCAAAAGGCTCAAGACCGAGAACGATGCAGCCGGGGACATGGAAAGCTCTTCAATGAAGCCCGTTAGTACCCTTACAGACCGAGAACAGTCCTTCAACGGGTCGTTAAGGAGTTCATGGCTCCAAAGAAAGTCCAAAGAGACCGAAGTGGATGTCCGTATAATTGATGATGAGGTTACCATCAAGCTCATTCAGCGAAAGAAGATTAATTGTTTGTTATCTGTGTCAAAGATTCTCCAAGAGCTTCAGTTGGACTTACTCCATGTGTCTGGCGGAAACATCGGAGATTATTACAGCTTCTTGTTCAACACCAAGGTATTTCAGTCTCATATTTATCAAATTATATCATTTTTTGTTGATATACCGTATTTTTTGTTTACATTTGATGATGGGGTTATTGTTTTTTGATGCAGATATATGAAGGTTCATCAGTTTATGCAAGTGCAGTGGCCAAAAAGCTGATTGAAGCTGTGGATAAGCATTATGCAGCTTTTCCTTCAAATGGCTTTTAGATAAGCATTATGCAGCTTTAATTTCCAACAAATGGCTTTTAGGGTTTTAGAAGTGGCCTGGACCAATGGAGTTTCTTTTCTCCATGGCTAACCTAACTAGAGTAACTGAGAGATAGAAAGATCTTTTGCCTAGTGGGAATGGGCTTTGCTTCGTTGTAGAAGAAAAGGAAAGACAGGATAAATAAGTTGGTAGAACTAGAAGGACATGAGGTAGTAGTATTGTCTTCATTTGTTTTTCTATATTTTATAAATTTTGATTAAGGCTTTGCTTGGATCCTTGATTATAGTACTTACTCAGTTGCTATAAAGCTTGAATTGCTTGCAATTTTATGATTTGTACCTAATTTAATATCGGTTAGTCTTATTGATTAATCTGATCCCCATTGGAAATAAACCTGTAAATGCACAATATAACCCTGCCTGAGAACTGAGAAGCATACAATCCGGTCCTGCGAAATAGATATTTTTTCATGGTTGGGCTCTAACCTACGAAGTCAATGATCATGCGTTTGATAATTAGTAAGTTTGTGTGGGGATGCCTGTTGCCTTAGTCGTTCAAACGAGGTTGAGAGTCGTTCGAACAACATTTTTACAACCCCCTGGAATTTTGACCCAGGAGCTCAAGTCGTCCGAACGACTTGATATTTCGTTCGAACGACCAATGTTGAATCCCCTGGAATTTTTGCTAAGACGCAATTTTCGTTCGAACAACTCCCTATTTCGTTCGAACGAAATATGAGAACTCTATTTTTTGATATTTTTCGAACCTCTTGATTGCCTTGAGATTTGAGCGATTGTAAAGAGTTTTCCCTAGCATATAAAGAAAAACTTGTTCTTTGAGAGCCATCATTTTGACAATTATTTGGTGAGAACATTTGGGGATGATTTTTTGTGTGAGAAATCCTAATTGGGTTTGAGTGATTGTAATTGGGACCTTGAATAAACTCTCTCTCTCTCTCGAAAGTGGAAGTATGCAATTTGCCGAACTACTATAAACTTGGTGTTGTGTGTATTTCTTTAATTGTTGATAAACACGTAATATTTACGTGTACAACTCCTAAATTTATATATACCTAGTCATTTATTAAATAAATGTGACACTAATAGTGTTTTTGTTTGTATTTACAAAAATCGGTCACATGATAAACAAGTCGTACAATTTTCTGGTTTTTAACGAAGAACAAGGGTGATGCACTCAAACAATGATTCTTATTTGAAGTTGTCAACCAAAGGCCCATGCATGGAATCCCATTGAAGAGAATTATATATATATATATATATATATTATTATTCTCATGAGTTATAATGCATGATTTTAGGCATTGTTTAGGGGATTTTATATTAATGGTGATTTTTTGTAACCCTTCCTATACTCTTTAAATAGGAGGGGAATCATACCCTTGAGAGATCATATTGGAGAGCGTAAATCAAAGTTCATAGCAATAAAACTTATTCTTTCTCTTGTTCTTGTCTTTTAATTTTATCGTAGTAATAGTAGTATGGCAATGATCAAAGGGATGAGTAGCTAATCTTCTTAGCCAAGGCTAGAGGAAGCTCCACCCAATGTAGCCTTAGTGTAGGTTGTGTAACTTATTTAGAGTAATTACCTTATCTTTATCCCGAAATTTTGCATAATCGTATTCTTTCGTCCTATGCTTGACAATCGCTAGGATTAGGAGGAATAATAAATCTATGTAACCATCTTGTTGGACCATAACAAGATAGGTTAGGAACATGGAGAAGAAAACATATCCGTACTTATCAACTGGACCATGGATGAGTAAGTTGGTTTATGGGTAGTTCCCAATTACTAAATCTATTGTATTTTTTGATGTATTGCATATGCCCGACCAATGATATGCGATAAGGAAACTCGTAATTTACTTTAATTATTTATGCTATCTAAGGGTTTTAAAGGTTTGAGTGGAATCGATGCCTTGGTTTCCACTCAAATTTATCTTGTAATTTGTTTCGTTCTTATTTTTATTTCAAACCTACACAAACTCGTTGTAATTGGATAAAATAAGTAGCTCGAAGTATAATTTGTACCACAAGTCTCTTGGGATATGACCTTGCTTACCCTTGTACTTAACGGTACACTGTGCCCTTGCGGGTCTTTTAAGACGTCGGTTTATAATCGATCAAGTTTTTAGCGCCGTTGCCGGGGACTTGCAAAGTTGCATTTTATTTTTGAGTTCTTTTATTTTAAGCAAATTTTTTTTTTTTTTTTTTTTTCTTATTCTTTTTTTGGATTTGAAAACAAAGTGATTATCCCAAACTCTCTTGGCGTTACAGTAGCTGTGAAGTCTGTCCCTAAATTTTTTACCATTTTTGATCATCTATACTTCACAGTTGGGAAATACGTTTGCTACGAAAGTTTTAGATAATTTAAAACCCTTTCCGAATTGTTATAGATCATATTTTTCTGTTTAGTCGTTTGTGAGTTACAACTTCTTAAAAAAAATAGTAAAAAACAGTCTCTGTAAAGGACACTATGTTCATTAATCACTTGTTTTGAGCGGTAGGGAAGCTAAATTCTAGAAAAATTCCTTCTTGAATGTCTTTCCTTTCTGAATTATCTTTCCAAATTTATATTATTTAATTCTCTCTCTCAACCGAGTTGAAAGATATGCGTATTTGAAAATTTGGATATCATAAACTACAATAAACTTGGAAATTGAATTAATATTGTTGTCGCAAGTTCACTAATCCTTTTTCTCTTGTTTTGCAGAATAGTCACAAAGTTGGAAACGAGATGGACAATACGCAAAGCTAAAAGTATCATCAAATCCATCCTTCTTGTGCCCCCTAAGTGAAGGGGCACTTCCTTCTTTCGCCCCCTAAGTGAAGGGGCGGCCGCAGCTACACCGGGAAACACTTCCCGTAGGTTGGAACTTCTTAAAACTTGATATCTAGAAGGGGTACATATCCGCTCCGCTCCAGCACTAGGACATATAAAATCGTGTGGACTGTACAAATACAAGCTGCTCTAATAAAATTTTTGTTGTGGTTGGATTGACCTATTATTGTGTTTAATATTATTTTTTATTCCAACATTAGTAAAGGTAAAAACTGTTAGAGACTTGCGGGATTTCATCACCCAAAAAGCTCTCCAACAAGTGGGACCACTCATTAGGGATACGAAGAAATTCACATCACACAAAAATTGAACGTCCTGGACCTCAACATAACTGTTAATAAAAAGAGTAGCAAGATTCCCGTGGGATTTCATCACCAAACGGATAGGTGTACCAGACCGGGGTAGAAACACGGGTTCGTAGGATACGACCTCAACCTAGCGCCACAAAATACTGGTTGTAGGTTTGCAACGTCAACGTTCTGAGTGCTGAAGTACAATAATGCGACTCGCTCAGGCATGAGGACTGAACATCTACTTTAAGCTGGTACTAGCATAGTGACGCAAGGGAGTATATGAACCAAAGCCTTTTGCCATCCTACCCATTTTGAACATAAAAGAATATAGGGGAGACCTAATTATTACTTCTAAAAAATGTTGATGTGCTAGAATTTAGGTTTGATTGATTATTTACTGCTCCGGGTGCCAAATTTTATTGATTATTAGTTGTGTATGATCAATTAGATACGTGGAGGAAAACGTTTAGGAAGCTTACCAGAACCTTTGCCCATTTACAGGCCACCACCTCAGCTTAAGCAGAGAGGGCGACCACCTCGTCCAGTCAATATAATAGAGGATTTAGGATTCCCAGTTTGGGAGAAAAGTGATCTATTTCGAGTTTTTTCAATTTTGGATGAGGGTAATTCATCTAGAGTTGACCCAATTGAACTGATTGTTGAGCTAGAAGTTGAACCCCCAATCATGGCTGCCGTCAAATCTCTTAGGGACTATTGGACCCAATGGTGAGTGATATGCCTTCGTGTATTGTGTTACCAGTTGTCACGACAAACCATTATGAAATTAAGCCTAGTGTGATCCAAATGTTATCTACATTTCGTGGGCTTGATTCTGAGAGCCCTTATAAGTACGTCTACGAGTTTAAGAAAATTTGTGCGCTCTCCAAATACCAACATTTTACTGAGGATTCTGTTCGCCTTCGTTTATTCCCATTCTCGCTAAAAGGCAAGGTGAGTCATTGGCTTGATTCATTGACACCAGCATCTATCAATTCATGGGATCAAATGGAGACCAAGTTTAAAACCAAATAGTTTTCTATGGGAAAAACCCTCGCTCTTAGAAATGTAGTTGTTGAATTTGTTCAAAATAAGAGTGAAACATTTTACGAGGCATGAGAGAGATATAAAGATCTTCTTTCACAATATCCCCATCATAGTTTTGAGAAGCAACATCTAGCCCAGATTTTCTATCGTGGAATATCTTTTGAGAATCGTTATAGGATAGAATCCATGCATAGTGGCAAATTCCAGGACCTTGAGCCTGATAGAGCTTATGAGGAGTTTGAGATATTGGCTAAGAACTCTCAACAGTGGGATTTTGATCCACATAAAAATATTCGTACAGCCAAGAAAGGTAGCTTATATGAAGTGAGTGAGTGAATGGCCATCAAAGCCCAATTAGATACTCTTACCCGAAAAATTGAGGCTATGACTATAAATCAATCTAAGGGTAGTGTGAACCAAGTTCAGCAACAGGGTTGCATCGTTTGTTATGATGTAACCCATGTGACTCAAATGTGCCCCATGCTCAATGAAATGAATGACAATCAATAGCAAGTGATTGCTTTGAATAATACCTACAAGAGGCCCTTTGACCCGTACAAGCCAACTTGGCAGAACCACCCAAATTTTTCGTGGAAGAATAACCGACCCAGTTCAAGTTTTGGAGAGCCACAAACCTCAGGTCATAATTTGCCTAGGAATCCCCTTTCTCAATCTTATCCTCATGCATCTCAGTAATCCTTTCAGTCATCCAAACAGTTCCCACCCGCTCCACCCAAACCATCTTTGGACGATACCCTTGCTCTCTTCATGCAACAATCAGTGCAATTTCAACAACAAATGATACAATTTCAACAACAGACTTTGGTGAATCAAAATTCTACATCCCAATCTATCTATAATCTAGAGACTTAGATAGGATAATTAACAAATGCATTGTATGAGAGACCACCAGGTCAGCTACCTAGCTAACCTGTATCTAATCCGAAAGGTCCACCAGGGTTTGATTCTAGCTCAATCCCAAAACAAGTTAATGCCATTATAACTCTTCGAAGTGGTAGACAAATTGATAACCAAGTTGAAATGCCTGGGGTTGAGCTAACACCCGTTGCTATTGAGGATGAGGTCGGTACGAGTGAACCTTCTAATAAATCAAAGGAGTTGCCTACCTCATCTATTTCCCTACCAAAGGCACATTTTGAGCCAAAGGTGCCTTATCCATAACGCCTTCTTCTGACTAATAAAAGGATTCAATTTGATGAGATATTAGATACAATTGAGCAAGTTCATATAAATATTCCAGTACTTGATGCCATCATGCTTATCCCTGCATATGCCAAATTCCTTAAGGATGCGTGCACTAGGAAAAGGAAAATCAATGTGCACAAGAAAGTCATCTTGACTGAGACATTAACCCCTCCTAAGCTTCAAGATCCTGGAAGCCCAACCATCCCTTGTAAAATTGGAGATCACAAAGTAGATAGGGCGTTACTCGACTTAGGAGCTAGTGTGAATGTCTTACCTTACTCGGTCTATCAGGAATTAGGACTTGGAGAACTCGAACCTACCTGAATGACACTTCAATTGGCTGACAGGTCAATACGATACCCACATGGTATCCTTGAGGATATTCTTATCAAGGTTGATACTCTCATTTTTCCTGTGGACTTTGTTGTTTTGGACACTGAAAATGTAAAGAATCCTAGTTGTGAGATTTCTGTCATATTGGGTCGCCCTTTCCTTGCGATTACTCATGCTATTATTAATTGCTTTAATGGGGTCTTACAACTATCAATGGGAGACATGAAGATCAAGATCAATGTTTTTAACAATAATACTCAAGTCCCTCATTCTGATGACATGGCTGAGCTGAATATGATTGACTCCCTAGTTTACAACTCGTTCCCTAAATCATTTTCTGAGGACTCCTTAGAATTATGTCTTGTGAACTTTGGTGAAGACTTTGATGAAAATCTGATTGTTGAAGAGCTTAATGCTTTACTCGACTCAACACCTATTTTTAACAAGTCCAAATGGAGACCTCATGCTGAACGGTTGGAACCGTCCACTACTTTGCCTATTCCATCCATTGTTAATGCACCCAAGTTAGACCTCAAGCCATTACCTAAGACTTTAAAGTATGCTTTCTTAGGTGATTCTAACACTCTGCCTGTGATCATAGCTTCCAACCTTAATGTTGACCAGGAAGGTAGATTGATGGGTGTTCTTGGAAGACACAAATCAGCCCTAGGGTGGTCTATAACAGACTTGAAGGGGATTAACCCGACCGTTTGCATGCATCGGATCAATCTAGAGGAAGGTGCTAAAAATTCTCGCGAGATGCAACGACGGTTGAATCCCACCATGATGGAGGTGGTGAAGAAGGAAGTTCTCAAACTTTTAGACTCGGGTATCATATACCTCATTTCGGATAGTAAGTGGGTCAGTCCCGTTCAGGTTTTACCTAAGAAATCAGGGATTACTGTAGTTGAGAATGAGAATAATGACCTTATCCCCACCCGCATGACCACTGGGTGGCGTGTATGTATCGACTAAAGGAAATTGAACACGGTCACAAGGAAAGATCATTTTCCTCTTCCTTCATTGATTAAATGCTTGAACTCTTAGCCAGAAAAAAAACATTGCTGTTTTCTTAACGGTTATTTTGGATATAACCAGATCTCCATTGCCCTAGAAGATCAGGAGAAGACAACTTTCACGTGTCCCTACGGGACATATGCTTATCGACGTATGCCATTTGGGTTGTGCAATGCACCCGCTACATTCCAGCGTTGTATGATGAATATATTTTCTGATATGGTTGATAAATTTCTTGAAATATTTATGGATGATTTTTTTAGTGTTTGGATGGTCTTTTGATGAATGTTTACACCATTTAGAGCTCGTTCTAGAACGATGTACACAAACCAATTTGGTGTTAAACTGGGAAAAATATCACTTCATGGTGACACAAGGGATAGTTCTTGGACACATTATCTCCAACAAAGGGATTAAAGTCGATAAGGCCAAGATTGACATTATCTCTTCTTTACCTTCACCTTGGACGGTTAAGGCCATTCGATCATTTTTGGGGCATGCCGGGTTTTATCGCTGGTTCATCAAAGATTTTAGTAAAATTTCCTAGCCCTTGTGCAATTTACTTGCTAAGGACACTGATTTCAACTTTGATGATACATGTTTAAGAGCTTTTGAGAAGCTTAAACTTTTATTAACTTCAACCCCTATCATCCAACCTCTCAATTGGGAACTTCCCTTCGAGCTCATGTGCGATGCTTCTGATTACGCTGTTGGAGCGGCTTTAGGGCAAAGAGTAGATAATAAACCTTATGTTATTTACTATGCTAGTCGCACGCTCAATATCGCACAATTAAATTACTCTACCACGGAGAATGAGTTATTAGCCATTGTATTTGCCTTGGAGAAATTTTGATTATATCTTGTTGGATCCAAAATCATTATTTACATCGACCATGCGGCCTTAAAGTATTTACTATCTAAAAAAGATGTCAAACCTCGGTTAATCAGATGGATTCTTTTGCTACAAGAATTTGATATCAAAATTCGAGATATGAAAGGTGTTGAGAATGTGGTTGCAGATCATCTATCTCGAATTCTCACTGAGGGTGCTGAAGATTTTCTCCCTATCTCAGAGACATTTCCTGATGAGCAGCTCATGGCTGTCTCACAATTGCCTTGGTACGCCGATATTGTCAATTATCTTGTTACGCAACGATTACCTGCCCATTGGTCAAAACAAGATAGAACCAAACTCTTGTACGAGGTTAGACATTTTAATTGGGACTTGGGACGATCCTTATCTTTATAAGTTTTGTTCCGACCAAGTGATTAGGAGATGCATCCCAAATGATGAGTTTCATAGTGTACTCACATTTTGCCATACCTTAGCTTGCGGAGGACATTTTGGGACCAAGAAAACTGCTGCAAAAGTCCTTTAATCTGGTATTTATTGGCCTACCCTTTTTTGTGATGCACATACCTTTTGTTCTAAATGTTATAGGTGCCAGAGGACCGGGAATATTTCTCATCGAAACATGATGCCCTTGAACAACATCCTTATTGTTGAACTATTTGATGTTTGGGGCATTGACTTTATGAGCCCATTTCCTTCTTCTCGTGGTTACCTTTACATTATAGTTGTAGCCGATTATGTTTATAAATGGGTTGAGGTGGTGCCATGTCAAACGAATGACCATAAGCCGGTGGTAAAAATTTTGAAAATATTTTTTAATTGTTTTGGCACGCCTCAGACAATTATTAGTGATGGTGGTAAATATTTTTGTAACCGTGTCTTTCAAAATCTTTTGAAAACTTACTCTATCACTCATAAAGTTGCCATACCTTATCATCCACAAACAAGTGGTCAAGTCGAAGTATCCAATCGGGAGATCAAAAGAATTTTAGAAAAAACTATTCGAACCGATCGTAAAGATTGCTCTGATCGTCTTGATGATGCCCTTTGGGCATATCGAACAACTTATAAAACCCCAATTGGTATGTTGCCATATAGACTTATCTTTGGGAAGGCTTGTCACTTACCTGTAGAATTGGAACACAAGGCTCTCTGGGCTACAAAGGCCTTTAACTTTGAAATGAATAAAGCTGGATCATATAGAAAACTTCAACTTTTTGAACTTGACGAACTTCGTCACGAGGCTTATGAAAATGCAAAAAATTACAAGGAACGAACTAAAGCTTTTCATGATAAGTCGATTGTTCGTAAAACTTTTGAGCCTAATCAGAAAGTTTTGCTCTACAATTCACTGCTACGTTTATTTCCTGGGAAATTATGTTCTCGTTGGTACGACCCTTTTATAGTTAAAACTGTTTATCCTCATGGAGCCGTAGAGGTGGAGGATCCTCAGAACGAAAATATTTTTAAGGTCAACGACCAACGATTAAAACTGTAGAGTCCTACACTTTTGATGAAGAGATAACATTTCTAAATGATCCAGTATATCATAATTGATATTATGTACCCCTATAGTACCATTATAAATCATTTAAGTATGGGGGTATATTTGTCTGGCTGAAGACGGTAAACTTAACGCTTCTTGGGAGGCAACCCTTGACACATTTAGGTGAGACACTTTAGTTTCCCTCTTCCATTTATTTTCTTATTCTCCAACATTGAGGGCAATGCTTGATATAAGTTTGGGGGTAGGAAACCATTTCTTGATATGCTTTTTGAAGAAAGTGAAATAATGGCACTTTGGCAATGCATGGTATATTTTTGACGAATTTTTAAACACTTAAACTGATTTAACCTTGACATAAATATTATGGAAAAACCTAAAATTTTAAAATTGTACCAAGTATGCAAAAAAATATTTTGGAATATCTTAAGCTTGATGCACTATCTTTTTATTAGCGACTAATTCAAGTTAACTTGACATATTTTGAAAACGTGCACTTCATTGTAGTTTTGCAATTAATACCTTCAATAGATTTTTGCTCAGTATAAGGGAAATTTAACATTTATGTTGGGAATAGTTTGCTACAAGGGAGACAACTGCCTAAAAAATAAGTTCATTCCTAAGAAAAAAATAAATAAATAAGCCAAATATGCTCTAAAAATTTTCACGCTGCAAGGCCACTCGTATGATTAAGAACTGAAAGATGAAAAACTATCACCAATCTCGAGTTTAACCATGAACTATGTGAAAGGAGCGCAAGAAAATGTTACTTGTGAGAATCCTGAGTCTGGGTCATAATGAGGTACCACACCCTGACAACCTTAGCCAACTTAGCGCTTCTTGGGAGGCAACCCTTGACACATTCAGGCAAGACAATTCAGTTTTCCTCTTCCATTTATTTTCTTATTCACCAACATTGAGGGCAATGCTTAATTTAAGTTTGGGGGTAGGAAACCATTTCTTGATATGGCTTGATTTAAGTGCCAAGTTTACCGTATTCAGCCAGACAAATATACCCCGATACTAAAATAATTTATAATGGTACTATAGGATTGATCGATTATAAACTGACGTCTTAAGAGACTCGTAAACGTACGGTGTACCATTAAGTACAAGGGTAAGCGGGGTCGTATTCCAAGAGACTTGTGGTACGAATTATACATCGAGCTACTAGTTTTATCCAATCATAACGAGTTTGTGTAGGTTTTGAAATAAAAAGAAAAATGAAATAAATTATAAGATAAATTTGAGTGGAAATCAAGGCATCGATTCCATTCCACCCTTTAAAACCCTTAGATAACATAAATAATTAAAGTAAATTACGAGTTCCCGTATCGCATATCCTTGGTCGGGCATATGCAATGCATCAAAAAATACAAGAGATTTAGTAATTGAGAACTACCCATAAACCAACTTACTCAACCATGGTCCAGTTGATAAGTACGGATTATGTTTTCTTCTCCATGTTCCTAACCTATCTTGTTATGGTCCAACAAGATGGTTACATATATTCATTATTCCTCCTAATCCTAGCTATGGTCAAGCATATGACGAAGGAATACGAATATGCAAAATTTTAAGATAAAAGAGAAGGTAATTGCTCTAACTAAGCTACACAATCTACACTAAGGCTACATTGGGTGGAGCTTCCTCTAGCCTTAGCTAAGAAGATTAGCTACTCATCCCTTTGATCATTGCCATACTACTATTACTACGATAAAATTAAAAGACAAGAACAAGAGAAATAATAAGCTTTATTGCTATGAACTTTGATTTACACTCTCCAAGATGATCCCTCATGGGTAGGATTCCCCTCCTATTATAGAGTATATGAAGGGTTACTAAAAATCAGCATTAATATAAAATCCCCTAAACAATGTCTAAAATCATGCATTACAACTCATGAGAATAATATATATATATATATAGAGATTAGATATATATATATATATATATATATATATATATATATATATATATATATATATATAATTCTCTTCAATGGGTTTCCATGCATGGGCCTTTGGTTGACAATTTCAAATGAGAATCATTGTTGGAGTGCACCACCCTTGTTCTTCGTTAAAAACCGGAAAATTATACGACTTGTTTATCATGTAACCGATTTCTGTAAATACAAACAAAAACACTATTAGTGTCACATTTATTTAATAAATGACTACGTAGATATAAATTTAGGAGTTGTACACGTAAATATTATGTGTCTATCAAATACCCCCAAACTTATATTTTGCTAGTCCTCGAGCAAAAGTAAACAAAAACCATTTTCGCATGTTACGTGGTTGCATTTAGCGCATGTACCAAGCCGTTAAACCCCCAGGTTTAACCTGGTGGACGAGTGTTGTCTCGTGAGGGTTTGCAGTGACTATACCCACAAAAGTCAATAATGACATTTTAAACAATTCTAGAATACACATGACTCATTTCCTGTGAACTTAACCTTACTTAGTTGTGACAAAAATATACCAATGAAAAAATCCTTAAACTTTCTATTCTCTCAAGTATATCAAAGAATATTTTAACCTTATCCAAAATTAGAGGTACTATCTCAAGATTAGAAAGAGATTCAAGTAATTTGCTTTAGCTATATTTGAGTGTACAATGAAAATAGTTTATCGCCTAATACGTTGTCTAGAATAATTTACTCAGTTTTTGGTAGTCTAGTTCTTACTGGAATAAATTCAACGGTCAGTTCGACAAGTGCCTTAGTCAATTCGTATTCCTAGAATTTCATATTATTTTTCTTTTCTTTTGCAAACCTTTTCTTATTGAGTACATTATTTCTTAGTGAAGCCTCCGTTACAAGGAGTTTTCTGTCGACAATCCCCGCCAGTTAGCTAAGGTTGTCAGGGTGTGGTGCCCCATCATGACCTAGACTCAGGATTCTCACAAGTAATATTTTCTTGTGCTCCTTTCACATAGTTCATGGTCAAACTCGAGATTGGGGATAATTTTTCCTCTTTCAGCTCTTAATCATGCGAGTAGCCTTGCAGCGTAAAAGTTTTTAGAACACATTTGGCTTATTATTTATTCTTAGGTATGAACTTATTCTTAGACAGTTGTCTCTTTGTAGCAAACTGTTTCTAACATAAATGCTAAATTTTTCTTATACTAAGCAAAAATCTATTGAAGGTATTAATTGCAAAACTACAATGAAGTGCACGTTTTCAAAATATGCCAAGTTAACTTGAATTAGTCGATAATAAAAAGATAGTACATCAAACTTAAGATATTCCAAAATATTCTATTGTATACTTGGTACAATTTCAAAATTTAGGTTTTTCCATAATATTTATGTCATGGTAAAATCAGTTTAAGTGTTTGAAAATTTGTCAAAAATATATCATGCATTGCCAAAGTGCCATTATTTCACTTTTCTTCAAAAAGTATTTAAATAAATGTTTTCCTACCCCCAAACTTAAATGAAACATTTCCCTCAATATTTAAGAGCATAAAAAATGGAGGAATACAAACTGGAATTTCTTACCTGAATGTGTCATGGGTTGCCTCCCAATAAGCGCTAAGTTTACTGTCTTCAGCCAGACGAATGTACCCCCAAACTTAAAATTTTCAATATGATTGGAAGGGTACGAAGTTGAAAAGGTGATGTACTATCCTGGTTGTAAATTCTCTTTCAAAAACTAAATAACACATGAATGACGATCCTTAATATTAGCCTCTAATTGGGCATATATATTTTGTAAAAACCAAAGAGAGTTTAACACTAATTCTCTATAAAAAAGATTTTTTCTAAAAACTTTGCCTAATTTGAAAATTTTAGACAAATGAAGAAAAACCATTTTCTCCAAGATAAAGCAAATACATACCCAGGGAACATATTTTCTTTTAGAATTTTCAATACAATCATATGATTACAACATGTTGTAGTAAATAAGAAGATTGGTATACAAGTATTCATCCTCGAAAATGTACTAGATTTAAAACTCGATTTTCCTGGAAAGATATTTTCTTTGAAAATTTTCAAAACCCCCATGTTATCGTTGATATTTCAAAAAATGTGATAGGTGGTTCTGACAAAGCAAGTCCGTGAGGCATCCCCAAAATTATAATTTTTCAAAAGGATGTTTTTTTTAGTAGAAGAAAAACTATATAACATATTTGTGGATGTGGGGATCGGGGAACAATTGACTCTAACAAACATTTAAAATTTATGTGCCTAAAAGCATAACTTATTTCAAGTGACTCATCCTAACCATTGACGTGGATATTCATTGGTTTAGGGACATAGCCAAGTTGAAACATATTTTCAGATGCTAATGATTGTACCATTTCACGAATCTCAGGATCATTCGAGTCCTCAAAATAATTTAAACATTCATTAACAAAAATGCAATAAAAATTATCTCCGTACAAGTCCTCAAAATCATATATGGTCATGGTACCCCCATCAGGCTCGTGAAATGGAGATGTAGGCATAGGTATAGGTGTGGTTGGTGAATGAGTAACCAAAACAGAATCAGCCCCCAATAATAGTGGTATATCCTGTAAAGAATGGTCGTCCACCCACTGGTTTTCAACATTGCAATTTGTGTCAGGTGGACGCGGCTCAAGGCAAGGCTGAGGTGACTCATAAGGAAACTGAAAAGGAAATAAAAAGTTGATAACATCTGCAACAGGTTCGACAATTTCTAATTTCTTGACTTTGGCACAAATATCATAATCTACAAATTCCTCGCAAATTATCGTATAATGAGATGGTGATTCCATATATTCATATTTTATCTCGTCATCATCATCGTCAGAAAAATCATCAGAGGAGAGGGAAAAATATTTAGTCTCGGTCATAGTTTCCTCAAAATAATTTATTGGGTTAACAAATAAAATGATGGATGGTGACATCGATGGTTGAATTTGGAGGGCTTCTTCAAAATCTTCTTGTGACATAGGATCGTCGACCTTAAAATATTCATCTTCTAAATCTGTCTCACAATATGGTATCTATTCACCCCACGGAGAAAACATTTCTTGATTACGCTTGAATTCATCTATTTCTAAATCACAAGGGGATTTAACTTCGTATTGTTCTTCTTTATATCTTAGAAGTTTTTCATGCTCTATTTCACTCAACGTAGTTGACAACTGAGTTATCTGAGTCTCTAATCTAGAGATAGATTGGGTTGTAGAAGTTTGATTCACCAATGTCTGTTGTTGAAATTGTATCATTTGTTGCTGAAATTGTACTCATTGTTACATAAAGAGAGCAAGGGTATCGTCTAAAGAAGGTTTGGGTGGATCGGGTGGGAACTGATTGGATGACTGAACGGACTGATGGGCCTGCATATATGAATAAGATTGGAAAGGTTCCACGTATTGAGAATTTTGGTAATCCCATGATTGAAAATAATTTTGAGGTTGTTGCGGGATGTTGAATTGTGAGCTGTAAGGATTCCAATGTTCTTGCATGTATGATATTTTAAAATAAAAGTAACATACAATGCAATAAATAACCAATCAAGCCTAAACTCTAGTACATCATCATTTTTTAGAAGTAATAATTAAGTCTCCCCTATATTCTTTTATGTTCAAAATGGGTAGGATGACAAAAAGCTTTGGTTCCAATACTCCCCTGCTTCACTATGCTAGTACCAGCTTAAAGTAGATGTTCAGTCCTCACGCTCGAGCGAGTCGCCTTATCGTACATCAGCACTCAAAACGGTGACGTCGCAAACCAATAACCAGTATTTTGCGGCACTAGGCTGAGGCCGTATCTTATGAATCGGTGTTTGTACCCTGGTCCGGTACTCCTATCCATTGGGTGATGAAATCCCGCGGGAATCTTGCTACTCTTTTTTATTAACAGTTATTTTGAGGTCCGGGATGTTCAATTTTTGCGTGATACGAATTTATTCGTATCCCTAATGGGTGGTCCCACTTGTTAGAGAGCTTTTTGGGTGATGAAATCCCGCAAGTCTCTAACAGTTTTTGCTTTTACTAATGTTGGAATGAAAAATAATATTAAACACAACAATAGGTCAATCCAACCACAACAATTTATTTATTAGAGCAGCGTGTATTTGCACAGTCCACACTACTTTATATGTCCTAGTGCCAGGGCTAAGCGGATATGTACCCCTTCTAGATGTCAAGTTTTAAGAAGTACCAACCTACGAGAAGTATTTTCCGGTGTAGCTGTGGCCGCTCCTTCACTTAGGGGGAGAAAGATGGAAGTACCCCTTCACTTAGGGGGCACAAGAATGATGGATTTGATGATGCCTTTAGCTTTGCGTATTATCCGTCTCGTTTCTAACTTTGTGACTATCCTACAAAACAAGAGAAAAAGGATTAGTGAACTTGCGACAACAATATTAATTCAATTTCCATGTTTATTGTAGTCTATGATGTCTTGATTTTCAAATGCGCATATCTTTCAGCTCGGTTAAGATAGAGCATTAAATAATATCAATTTGGAAAGATAATTCAGAAAGGAAAAATATTCAAGAAGGAAGTTTTCTAGAATTTGGCTTCCCTAATGCTCAAAACAGGTGATGAATGTACAACAGCGTCCTTAACGGAGACTGTTTTTTTACCGTTTTTTCAAAAGGCTGTAACTCACAAACGATTAAACAGAAAAATATGATCTATATCAATTCAGAAAAAGTTTTGAATTATTTAAAACTTTTTTAGCAAACGTATTTCCTAATTGTGAAGTATAGATAACTAAAAACCGTAAAACATTCAGGGACAGACTTCACAGTTACTGTAGCGTCAAGAGAGTTTGAGTCAATCATTCAATCAATTTGTTTTCGGATCCAAAAAAAGAAAAGAAAAATAAAAAGAAAAGAAAAACAAGAATGAAAAATTGGCTTAAAATAAAAGAAATCAAAAATAAAACGCAACTTTGCAAGTCCCCGACAATGGCGCTAAAAACTTGATCGATTATAAACTGACGTCTTAAAAGACCCGCAAGCGCACGGTGTGCCGTTAAGTATAAGGGTAAGCGGGGCCGTATCCCAAGAGACTTGTGGTGCGAATTATACTTCGAGCTACTTGTTTTATCCAATTACAACGAGTTTGTGTATGTTTTGAAATAAAAAGAAGATCGAAACAAATTACAAGATAAATTTGAGTGGAAACCAAGGCATCAATTTCACTCCACCCTTTAAAACCTTTAGATAACATAAATAATTAAAGTAAATTACGAGTTCCCGTATCGCATATCCTTGGTCGGGCATATGCAATACATAAAAAATACAAGAGATTTAGTAATTGGGAACTACCCATAAACCAACTTACTCAATCATGGTCCGGTTGATAAATATAAATTATGTTTTCTTCTCCATGTTCCTAACCTATCTTGTTATGGTCTAACAAGATGGTTACATAGATTCATTATTCCTCCTAATCCTACCTATGGTCAAGCATAGGACGAAGGAATACGAATATACAAAATTTTGAGATAAAGAGAAGGTAATTACTCTAACTAAGCTACACAATCTATACTAAGGCTACATTGGGTGGAGCTTTCTCTAGCTTTGGCTAAAAGGATTAGCTACTCATCCCTTTGATCATTGCCATACTACTATTACTACGATAAAATTAAAAGACAAGAATAAGATAAAAAATAAGCTTTATTGCTATGAATTTTGATTTATATTCTCCAAGATGATCTCTCATGGGTAGGATTCCCCTCATATTTATAAAGTATAAGAAGGGTTACTAAAAATCACTATTAATATAAAATTCCCTAAACAATACCTAAAATCATGCATTACAACTCATGAGAGTAATATATATATATCTAATTCTCTTCAATGGGCTTCCATGCATGGGCCTTTGGTTGACAACTTTAAATGAGAATCATTGTTGGAGTGCATCACCCTTGTTCTTCCTTAAAAACTAGAAAATTTCACGACTTGTTTATCATGTGACCGATTTCTGTAAATACAAACAAAAATACTATTAGTGTCACATTTATTTAATAAATGACTAGGTAGATATAAATTTAGGAGTTGTACACGTAAATATTACGTGTCTATCACGGGTCTTTTATGACGCCGGTTTATAATCGATCAAAAACTACGGAAATATTTTTATCAGAGGGTCATATCCGTTTCTGACTCTTCCAGTTGGAGATGGGATCTTTATTGAAACTATTTTTGTTCAAAGTTAGCATCTCCATACTATTTGTAATATAGTCGCCCTTTGCTCAAAGAAAGTGCATATTAAGTAGTAGTGCTTCTTAGAGCATCTCCTAAAGTGCCTTACTACCTTGGAATCCAAGGTAAAACATCCATATTTAGAGTTTGCTTCATTCCGTGTCTAGTTTAAATGTCAGCACTATCTCGTGGTTACTCGACGTCAGAGATTGCACATGGAGCGGCTACAGCTGGGATGGCACTGAACAGGTACATAGGTTTGTACCTCTTTGCTATAAATGTCAAGCCCATAGTATTTTAGAGAATATGAAAAGAAAGTGTTTTGTCTTATTTGAGAAAAACTGGTCTCTATTCGAACAGGTTTTTGCTATGTTCGAATAAAATTTAGTTCTATTCAAATATTTTTACTCAGACCAATATGTATTCGAATAGACTATTTATTTGTTCGAATATCTTTTATGAGAACTTAGTTGTTCGAATAAAACTTGTTTTGTTCGAATATACTCTTTCTATATTCGAACAAATTCACTCATGACTTTATTTGTTCGAATACATTTTTTATTTATTCGAATAAAAATTGTTCTATTCGAATAAATTTTATTTATATTCGAATAGAGGTCGGGTTTTCAGTTTTCTTATAAAAGGCATCTTTTCTTTTTTCACAACTCACCTCTTCCGAAACCTATTTTTTGAGGGATTGAACTTTTAGAGAGAGAAGAGATTTCTTTAAGAGATTTTAGAGAGAGAAGAGAATTGGGTTTGTGAATCAATCATTGAATCACAAACCCAATTCATGATTTGAAGAACTTGTGAGATTCAATATTGAAAGCTTCGGCGAGAGATTGAAGCAAGGCGTTGCAAGAACGAAGGGCATTGCGAGAACGTGAAATTGATTGCGAGGAGTTCAATTAGAAAAGCGGTAACCACGGGATGTGTTTATCGAGTCTGTAAGTAATTGAATACTTATAATTTCATTTAAATAGTGGATTGTTTAGCTGTCGGGTGATTCGACAACGACATGTGGGTTTTTCTCCTGAGAAAGGTTTCCCACTGGGTTAAAAATCATTGGTCTTGTGTTTAATTTCCAATTAATCGAATCAATTTGAACTGGTTAAAGTTAGAACATTAATTCAAAGGAATTCAAACTTATAGATTTAGACATAAATTAATCAAAATCGGTTAATCTCAAGTGATTAGAAATTTCATAAGGTGCCACATAGCATTTTCGACCTCTAACAGTGCCTTACTGACTTGGATTTGTGTCTCAAAAAGCAAGGTTAATCCAATACTCAACCTTGTTTTTTTACGTCGTGATTGGGCGCCTGCTTGTTTTTTAATCGAGCGCCTATGGTTTGGGCGCCTAATTGTTTGTTTGTTTTTTTTCACAAAAATTCAAATCGGGTGCCTAAAACAGGCGTTGATGAAAAAAAAAAAAAAATTTAAAATAAAACAAGCGCTTAAGTGTTAGGCGCATGTTAAAAAATCGAAGTCAGGTACTGTTGGAGGAAATAGAGCCTCACTGACTTGGATTTGGTTTTTTCCCAACCAAGTCAGTGATGCACTTTAGGAGATGCTCTTAGGCTCTTATCAAAAACTTGAAACTCAAGTCTTGAGGTACAGTAGGAGATCATCTAAGACTTAACATCAACTTTAGCTTACCCCATATGAATCAAACTCAAAACAAAATGGTCTCTTGATCATATTACATCTTCTTCTAGACGATCATTTTCGAATAAACATTTACAATTTTATTTATTTATTTATGAAATTACTAATAAAAAAAAATAGTACAAATTTGAAGGGGGAGGGTCCAGTTTGGTACAAAAGGGTTTGGCTTTACTTTTACGAGTAAAACAAACAGTCCCCCCTGCCAACATATGCAGATCAGCAGTGCTTTTTAAAGATACGTACGTGCATGGCATGCTGTAGTAAACACGTACTGGTGGGAATATTTGTATCAAGTCATGACTAAACTTTTGCAGCAATGGTTGGAGAGTAGGTTAATTTACTTATATTAAGCACATAATAAACAATGGATTAATGACATTCTTATAAACATATTATCCCGTCCCGTCCCGTCCCGTCCCGCCCCGCTCCTTCCCTTCCCATCATATAAATTCGTAACACATCCTTGAATTTCATAGGGCATGCATTTGATGGGCAAATGTAAATTTGTGGTGTATCCTTGAGGGAATATTGAGGTTGAGCTTAGTGAAACGCTAACACGACTACTCCCCAAGTAATCCTTTCATGCCTTGTTACTCATTGCGCTCTCTCAGTCTACTGATTATTGTATATATACATAAGTATATAATGATGACCTCTAAAGAGATAAAGTCGATCATTCATCCTCTTAGTAGTTATGGTGATGCACACCTTTCTTTTATAGGAAGATTGCCTTATGCAAGAAAACATCAACAAATGTTTATAAGATATACCATCAATAAAGGAGAATCCAAGATATCTCATCAATCGCCTTATGTGAACTATACATATAATGGTGGTCGTTATTCATCTATTAGTCTACGTCAAGTCACAGAGTAAAGTTAGATAGGTTACGTCCGAGAGTAGCGGATTCGAATTTGGGGAATAAAATAGAGAGGATGGTGAGAAGCATGGTTTGCATTTCCCAACTTCCTCGAGGAAAAATAACTGTAATAGAGCGTGAAAGTAGAAAGAACATGAGAGACCTAGTTAGGTTATAAATTAAAACATGTGAAATTACTCCCCTCTATTTTGATTCTTAGTTAGTTAACATAATCTAACAGACCACTTATTTTAGCCATTGATTCATCCTCGTGATACAAATGATGTTATTTCAGAAATTACACGGGGGAAAATGTCGTAATTAGGTCATAACTTAAAAAAAAAACACCCAAACTTTACATTTCTTGAGCCACCAACAGCTTTAAAGGCATAACGTTAAAGAGGTCGAAGACCTAGAATCCGAGGTCCCAGGGAACGCTATATAAGCCCATAACGACACATTATACAAAGTGTTGCCTTCTTTCTCAATATGTGTAATTCATAATCACAAACTTAGTTGTAAATTGACTGATAAAGTTGGAATGTCAGTCCAATATCCATGAAATTAAACCTCGAGATCATCCAACAAATTGCGAAAGATTAGATTTTTGTACTCCATGGTGGAACCATATTTAGTTACTTAACCACTCATCATTTCTTGATGTGTGTTTAAACAAACTTGTTTTGTGTAATTTTTTTAGCTTAGAGCTGAAAAAAATAAAGATTCAGTCAGTTATAGGTTTGTTGAGTACTTAATTTTGTTTTTGGTTTGTTGTTGTTGATGTAGAGAAAAGGCTTAAAAATTGAGTAGAAAGAGAGCAATATCATAATCATGTATGAGGAGAGTCATTACTTTGATTCCCATGATCCAAACTCCTTACCAGGAGGAGGAGGATCAATTGGTGGTTCTAATTCTCAAACAGATTTCTCCACTTTCGCATTAGAGGATCTCTCCACTCACAACCATCACCACGGCCCCTCGGGAGAAATGGTTGCGGATACGCCTATGATGGGGTTCGAAATGGAGAATGAGTTTAACAACCATTTGATGCAAGATGTGTTGAATGACCCGAACTCCGGTGGTCCCTCGTTCGATCAGCAAAATTGGGATTCTAGGGTAGTACAAGAGATGCAAGATATGTATTCTCAACAACCCCCCCAACAATATCATCACCACCACGACCCGCAGTTCTTTAATCTAAACCCCACACCTACCCCAGACCTTCTCAAGTTATTACACCTACAAAGATGTTCCGTTTCTTCGATGCTTCCCAATTTATCAATATCTTTTACCAATCCGAATAAGAAACCGGGGAATAATTTCCATACTTCGTTGGATATATTTGGGAAAATCCCGTCTGTGGTGACCGATTGTGCTTCGAGTGTTTTGTATGATCCACCACTTCATTTGAACAACTTGCCTCCTCAACCGCCGATATTTAGGGAGTTGCTTCACTCTTTTCCTCATGGATATGGGAGTTCTTACTTTGGGGGTTTGGATGAGAGGGAGGGGACTGGAGGGGTTTATCAAGATGGCGACGGAAGGCAGTTTGAGAACTCAGTGCTGGATTTTAGGCGAGAGATGACTGTGGGTGGTGGTAAGAGTGGAGATGGGAAGGGAACTAATCATTTTGCAACTGAGAGGCAAAGGAGAGAGCAATTGAATGAGAAGTATAAAGCTTTAAAGCTCCTTCTTCCTAATCCTACAAAGGTAATCTTTATCTCTCTCTCTCACAAACAATACCTTAAAGTTTAATGGAGTATCACAATCTTTCTTGAAAGTTGGACCTTAACCCTAGCTAAAATGTTATCCTTTATATTTTTATGTTTCTCTTTGTTGAAACAAAACTTGCTGTTAGGAATACGGTTCAAAACTAAGAAAGTCGTTCGAACGAAAATAACGCTTGGGCTAAAATTCCAGGGGATTGTCTAATTCGTTCGAGCGATCTCATGACTCGTTCGAACGACTTTGACTCTGTTTGTTTGTTTCTAAATTCGTTTTGCAAGGGATTTGATCCAAAACGATGGATTATCTCGTGATGTGTATTTCGAAGATGACCTAATTGAATGTCTATAAATAGAGAGTTTATATTAAAGGCATTTGTACTGTGAGAATGAGTTAGAGAGAGAAAATAGAGAAATTTAGGGTTTAGCTCTGGAGAGGTTTCTTGGGTTTTCTTTCTAGGGTTTCTTGCTGGGATTATCTGTAAGGGTAGAAGTGAGGTTTGAGTGATCTCTGTAACCTTTTGTAACCCTTAGTGTGATAATATATTCGTCGTGCTTGTCGGGGGTGGTTTTGATCATGTTTAGGGTTTCAACCTAATTAAACCTTGTGTTGTGTTTTTTATTGCCTTTATTCGAATTCTCTTTGGTTAGGGTTGGTTCTTCGAGTTCTTGTTGATCATATTGTGCTTCCGCGTGCGATTTGCCTTCTATATTTTCCCAACAATTGGTATCAGAGCGAGGTTAGGGACAAGTAGAGTAACAAGATGAGAAGATCTAAGTTTTCTAACGCGATTAAGCTTGATGTGGAGAAGTTCGATTGGAAGATTAATTTTGGATTGTGGCAAATACAAGTTTAAGATATCTTGATTCAAGGCAGGTTACGCAAGGCACTGAAAGAGAAACCTATACCTAAAACTCCGGTTGAAGGTATAGCGGCCCAAAAAGTGGACGACGATGAAGAAAAGGACTGAGAAGATCTGGATTCAAGGGCTGCGAGCGGGATACGCCTTTGTCTCGCAAAGAACGTTTTGGCAAACGTGTGTGGAGAGAAGATCGCAAAGGGTCTTTAGGAAAAGCTTAAAAGTTTGTACCAAACAAAGAGTCTTTCGAATCGCTTATACCTCAAGGAGTAACTTCATACGCTTAAGATGAATGAGAGTACGAGCGTTGGTGATCACCTAGGTTCTTTGAACGGGATCGTTTCGGAATTGGAATCGATCGGAGTTAAAGTTGAGGATGATGATAAGGCGCTTCAACTCATATGGTCTCTTCCGTCTTCTTTCAAACATCTTCAACCTACACTGATGTATGGGAAGGAAACCTTGAGTTTTGAGGAAGTTACAAATACGCTTCTTTCCGAGAGAAGACTTAAGGGTAGCGAATCCTTTGGGGAAAACTCTGCAATGGTAGTTAGTAGGAAGAAAAACTTTAATAGGTTCAAAAAAGGAACTTGTTGGAGCTGTGGTCAATCGGGTCATTATAGATCGGATTGTAAAGCGGGAAAAGGTAATTGAGCAAGTTCGGCAAGAGGCTCCGAAAGTGACATTAACAAACTGACAACGGTTACTAGCAATGATGGTAACGAGGCACTCCTCGTGGTGGCCGCTGATGGTTCTCGCCACGATAGAGGATGGGTGTTTGATAGTGGGGCTACAACGCATGTATGTGCACACAAGGCATGGTTCGGCAATTATGCAAGGTGTAAGGGTAACAAGTTTGTGTTGACGAGCGATGGCTCTCGAAGGCCGATTTTGGGAGTGGGTGATATTCGCGTGAGGATGTTCGATAGACGCATTGTAGTTCTTCATGATGTTCAACATGTGACGAGTATGACTCATAATATAATTTTACTTTCCAAGTTAGATAATGAGGGTTACAATTACTCTGGGCGAGGTGAAGTAATAAAAGTTTATCGGAAATCTTATTTGATCATGAAGGGAGTTCTAAGCGGGAACTTGTATGCATTGGTTGGTAAATCAATGGGTGGAGATGTGAAGGTTGCGTGTACCAAGGAAACTATGGAGATTTCTCGAAAGGGGAATTTAGTTTAAGGTGGAGCAATGGCACGGTCTACAAAGATGATCAGAAAGTGGGTTCCGATTGGTGGGTCTAGGAAAAACCTAAACTTGTGTAAATCTCTTAATTGAGAAGCGACAAGGATACATGATGAATGCAGCAGAAGAAACGGTTTTATCGCCGAGGTGGAGATTGTTAGGAATACTGCTCAAAGCTGAGAAAGTCGTTCAAACAAAAATAACGCTTGGGCCAAATTTTTAGGGATTGTCTAATTCGTTCGAACGACCTCATGACTCGTTCGAACGACTTTGGCTCTGTTTGTTTGTTTTTAAATTCGTTTTAAATGGAATTTGATCCAAAGGGATGGATTATCTCGTGATGCGTATTTCGGAGATGGCCTAATGGAAAATCTATAAATAGAGAGTGTATATTAAAGGACTTTGTACTATGAGAAAGAGTTAGAGAGAGAAAAGGGAAAAATCTAGGGTTTAGCTCTGGAGAGGTTTTTTGGGTTTTCTTTCTAGGGTTTCTTGCTGGGATTATCTGTAAGGGTAGATGTGAGGTTTGTGTGATCTCTGTAACCTTTTGTAACCCTTAGTGTGATAATATATTCGTCGTGCTTGTCGGGGGTGGTTTTGATCCTGTTTAGGGTTTCCACCTACTTAAACCTTGTGTTGTATTTTTTATTGTCTTTATTCGAATTCTCTTTGGTTAGGGTTGGTTCTTCGATTTCTTGTTGATCATATTGTGCTTCCGCGTGCGATTTGCCCTCCCTGTTTTCCCAACACTTGCTGCAAATGTTTACATACACATTATACAATAAGTGTAAGACATCTTTTTTTCTTTGATGATAATCGGGTTGTTTGGGTTGTAGTTTTTACATCAATAAAGTGGTTTTAGTACTAAAAAAAGCTGTTTCTCTTCAAAAAGCTATTCAAAGTGGCATAGTACGTCTCTTTATCTCTCACACACACATTCTACTTTTTAGTCATATAACTTTAGTTGTGTTGCAACTCTTACATTTTAGAGATAGTTCTTGAACATAGATTATCATGTTATGGTATATATGTTTAATTTGCCAGCTTTGCACCATTCAGGTAATGCCTAACACATCTTTCTATAATACACAGAAGCCTTTCTTATTTGATGAATCTCAGGTCTGTTTGAATTGTCTATTTTTCACCAAAACGATATGTACTAATAAGTTTATTGGAAATTCAAACATACCCCATTCTCAATTTTCTAAAAAATAATAAAAAGCACATTTTTCCTTTTTCTAGAGATCTAAAAAATAACTTTTGTGTGTTTAAAATTGTTCCCATGACTTAGTCTGATAGAGCCTCAGTAGTTGGGGATGCAATTGAGTACATCAAAGAGCTGGTTAGATCAGTTGAAGAGCTGAAAACAATGGTAGACCAAAAAAGGTATGGGATTGATAGAAGCAAAAGGCTCAAGACCGAGAACGATGCAGCCGGGGACATGGAAAGCTCTTCAATGAAGCCCGTTAGTACCCTTACAGACCGAGAACAGTCCTTCAACGGGTCGTTAAGGAGTTCATGGCTCCAAAGAAAGTCCAAAGAGACCGAAGTGGATGTCCGTATAATTGATGATGAGGTTACTATCAAGCTCATTCAGCGAAAGAAGATTAATTGTTTGTTATCTGTGTCAAAGATCCTCCAAGAGCTTCAGTTGGACTTACTCCATGTGTCTGGCGGAAACATTGGAGATTATTACAGCTTCTTGTTCAACACCAAGGTATTTCAGTCTCATATTTATCAAATTATATCCTTTTTTGTTGATATACCGTATTTTTTGCTAACATTTGATGATGGGGTTATTGTTTTTTGATGCAGATATATGAAGGTTCATCAGTTTATGCAAGTGCAGTGGCCAAAAAGCTGATTGAAGCTGTGGATAAGCATTATGCAGCTTTTCCTTCAAATGGCTTTTAGATAAGCATTATGCAGCTTTAATTTCAAATAAATGGCTTTTAGGGTTTCAGAAGTGGCCTTGACCAATGGAGTTTCTTTTCTCCATGGCTAACCTAACTGGAGTAACTGAGAGATAGAAAGATCTTTTGCCTAGTGGGAATGGGCTTTGCTTTGTTGTAGAAGAAAAGGAAAGACAGGATAAATAAGTTGGTAGAACTAGAAGGACATGAGGTAGTAGTATTGTCTTCATCTGTTTTTCGTATATTTTATAAATTTTGATTAAGGCTTTGCTTGGATCCTTGATTATAGTACTTACTCAGTTGCTATAAAGCTTGAATTGCCTGCAATTTTATGATTTGTACCTAATTTAATATCGGTTAGTCTTATTGATTAATCTGATCCCCATTGGAAATAAACCCGTAAATGCACAATATAACCCTGCCTGAGAACTGAGAAGCATACAATCCGGTCCTGCGAAATAGATATTTTTTCATGGTTGGGCTCTAACCTACGAAGTCAATGATCATGCGTTTGATAATTAGTAAGTTTGTGTGGGGATGGCTGTTGCCTTAGTCGTTCGAAAGAGGTTGAGAGTCGTTCGAACGATATTTTTACAACCCCTGAAATTTTGGCCCAAGAGCCCAAGTCGTTCGAATGACTTGATATTTCTTTCGAACGACCAATGTTGAATCCCCTAGAATTTTGGCCTAGACGCAATTTTCGTTCGAACGACTCCCTATTTCGTTCGAACGAAATATGGGAACTCTATTTTTTAATATTTTTCGAACCTCTTGATTGCCTCGAGATTTGAGCGATTGTAAAGAGTTTTCCCCAATATATAAAGGGAAACTTATTCTTTGAGAGCCATCATTTTGACAATTCTTTGGTGAGAACATTTGGGGATGATTTCTTGAGTGAGAAATCCTAATTGGGTTTGAGTGATTGTAATTGGGACCTCGAATAAACTCTCTCTCTCTTGAAAGTGGACGTTGGCAATTTGCCGAACCACTATAAACTTGGTGTTGTGTGTATTTCTTTGATTGTGTTTGTTTGTGACTAACCTAAATCGACTTGGAGTTTGTGGCTTCCGCGGTCGCAACTCAACAATTGGTATCTGAGCGAGGTCGATTCCTCGGTTGTGTGCGATTTTGAGGTAACTTAGGGTTTCTCAATTTCAATTTATTTTTGGATTTGGTTAGTTCATGAAAATTGGGGGAAACATAGGAGATGAAGTTGAAACTAGTTCTTCGGCCCCGAAAAGTAATACAACGGTGATGTTCAACAATGCAAAGATTAAAGTTGAGAAATTCAATGGCACAAATAAGTTCGGCATGTGGTGATGTGAAGTTATTGATGCCCTAAGTCAACAAGACTTAGACGAGGTATTGGAGGACAAGTCGGTTGATATAGAGGATAGTACATGGCGAAAGATAAATAAGAGAGCTTGTGGCCAAATTCGATCTTGTCTTGCTCAAGACATTAAATACCTTATGATGAATGAGACTTCCGCAAAAGAAATTTGGTGGATACTAGAGGAGAAGTATTTGGTAAAGGGCATCCAAAATCGACTCCACTTGAAGATGATGCTTTATCGCTTTACTATAAGGCAAGGGATTAGTATGTCCGAGCATTTGAATGACTTCACTAAGTTGTTGGCCGACTTAGCAAATTTTGAAGAGGTAGTTGGGGATGAAGATAAAGCTTTCTTGTTCTTGAACTCACTTCCGAAAGAATTTGAACACTTTGTCACTACGATAACTTATGGAAATAGTTCTTTGAAGTACACGGATGTGACTACGGCCGTAGTTAATCACGAGTACCAGAGAAAGGAGAAGCGTGAGACTAACAAGTCTACATCCGATGTACTAATGGTTCGAGGAAGATTCTTGGATAAGAAGAAGCCATTGGGTAACAACTCTCGATCAAAATTGAGAGGTCGTGGGGGAAACCAAAATAATTTGACTAAGGACCAATCCGCATTTTGCAAAGAAGCGGGACATTGGAAAATTGATTGTCCCGCGCTCAAGAAAAAGAAAGCAGAAAAAATGGGTTCTTCTGTGAATTTGGCTCAGGACACAAAAACGGGAGGTAATGATTCAGACTTCTTTTTTATTATAACTTCTAGTGCATGTATTATTGATACAAAGGAATGAATTTTAGATTCGGGTGCTACTTATCATATTTTTCCTGAAAGGGCTTTTTTTCTAGTTTAATTGCTAGAAGATGGAGCGGTGGTGATGAGAAATGACAATTCTTGCCGCATCATGGGGATAAGTACCATTCAACTAAAGTTGCACAATGGGTTGGTTAAAGAGATTGTTGAAGTTTTGTTTATTCTGACAATGAGTAAGAATATTATCTCGACGGGGACATTTAAAGCGCAATGCTGCAAGGTTGTGTCTGAAAATAGAGTAAAAAAGGTTCTTAAGGGAGCCATGGTTATATTGAAGGGTCACAGAAGAAGTAATAACTTGTACTATTTGGATGGTAAGACTATTCTTGGTGAGGTATCTACTGCGGGAAGAGAGGAAACCACTTCTAAAGATACCACATGGCTATGGCACATGCGTTTGGTGCATGCGGAAGAAAAGTCTTTGAAAGTTCTCGTGAACCGAGGGCCTTTGAAAGGTGCCAAGATGTACAAATTAAATTTTTGTGAACACTGCGTTCTGGGCAAGCAGACAAGAGTTAAGTTCGGCATTGCAATCTATCGTACTCGTGGAACTCTTGATTATGTTTACATTGATGTTTGGAGACCCTCGAAGAATGCATCGTTAGGGGGGGGGGGGAGCATTACTTTGTGTCTTTTACGGATGACTTTTCTAGGCGTGTTTGGGTATATACTATGAGGAGGAAGGATGAAGTCCTAGAAATTTTCATGACGTGGAAGAAGTTGATTGAGATTCAGACCGACAGAAAGATCAAGTCGCTCCGTTCGGATAATAGTGGGGAGTACACTAGTGATCCATTCTTGCAAGTATGTCGGAATGAGGGGATAGTTCGACACTTCACCGTCAGAGAGACACTGCAACAAAATGGGGTAACCGAGCGCATGAATCGTACTTTGCTAGAGAAGGTGCGGTGCATGCTGTCCAATTCTGGGTTGGGCAAGGCATTTTAGGATGAGGCTTTGACATATGCATGTTATTTCGTTAATAGGTTTTTTTTACTGCAATTGAGGGTAAAACACCAATGGAAGCTTGGCCGGGAGAACCTGCTATAGATTATGATACTCTTCGTATATTTGGGTGTCCGACATACTATCATGTTAAGGATGGTAAGTTGGATCCACGAGCAAGGAAGACCATTTTTCTGGGTAAGAAGAAGGATGTGAAATGTTACAAGTTGTAGGATACGAGAGACCGAAAGATCATTCTGAGCAGCGATGCTACTTTTGATGAAGCTTCTATAATGAAGTCACATGACTCTGGGCACATAGAGGAGACGACAAATAGGGTATTACAGCGGGTGAAGATTGTTGTATCTTCATATTGGCCAGAAAGTTCTGTACTTAGAGGGGGGCCATCTACCGGTGTGACAACGGGTGATGAGACATTAATACATATTCCAAATGATGAAGACACAGATGAAGGTGAAGCATTTGGTAGTACGGATAAAGAGATTTCAGTGGCAGAGTCAATCACAAAGAATAAACCAAAGAGGGATGTAAGCAAGCCGAGTTGGCCTATAAAGGATATGGTGCTTCCAAAGGCGAAGGCCATTATAGCCTATGCACTTCTGGTCGTTGAAGAGGATGTTCCCTCCACTTATAAGGGGGATATTTTCGATTCCAGGGCTAAATATTGGAAAGGAGCGATGAAGGAAGAGATGCATTCTCCTTTCAAAAATAGAACTTGGGAACTTTCGAAGTTGCCGAAAGGAAAGAAAGTGATCGATTGTAAATGGGTCTACACTAAGAAATATGGATCTCTTGATGAAGATATACAGACTTGTAGCTAAGGGCTATGCTCAAAGGGAAGGGATCGATTACAATGAGGTATTTTCTCTGGTAGTAAAACATTCTTTCATACGAATCCTATTGGCCTTGGTAGCACAATTCAATTTGGAGTTGCAACAACTCGAGGTTAAGACGACGTTCTTACATGGGAATTTGAAAGAAGAGATCTATATGACTCAATCGAGTGGGTTTACGGTTGCGGGGAAGGAAGACTATGTGTGTAAGCTAAAACGGTCATTGTACGGTTTAAGGTAGTCTCCAAGACAATGGTATAAACGGTTTGTTCGGTTTATGATTGGGCAGAAGTACAAGCGGAGTCATTATGACCATTGTGTCTACTTACGCAAGCTACGTGACGGGTCTTTTATTTACTTGCTTTTGTATGTGGATGATATGCTTATTGCGTGTAACAAAAGTGAGATTGATAAGCTAAAAAAGCAAATGGTCAAAGAATTTGAAATGAAAGATCTTTGTGATGCGAAAAAAATTCTTGATATGGAGATTCTAGAGATAGAGAGAATGGAACGGTGCGTCTCTCTCAGACTTCGTATATGAGGAAGGTACTTCAGAGATTTGGCATTGATGGTAGCATAAAATCTATAAGTACGCTCCTTGCTCATAATTTTAAGCTTAAGGATTCTATATCTCCAAATACTGATGAGGAATGTGATTATATGAGTCAAGTTCCTTATGCTAGCGCGGTTGGTAGCTTGATGTATGCTATGGTATGTACTCGGCCAGATATTTCATAGGTGGTTGGTATGGTTAGTTGATACATGCATGATCCGGGTAGAGATCATCGGCGAGCTGTGAAATGGATTTTATGGTATATCAAAGGTACTGCGGAGGTTTGGAATTTCGTAAATTAGATTCGATTGATCGGTTTTGTGTGGGTTATGGGGATTCTAACTATATGGGTGATTTGGATAAACGACGGTCTACTACCGGGTATGTGTTTACATTGGGTGGAGGGCCAGTTAGTTGGAGATCCACGCTACAGTCAACGGTGGCACTATCTATTACCGAGGTGAAGTATATGGCGGTGGCTGAGGTGATAAAAGAATCTATTTGGATGAAAGGTCTTCTGTACAATTTAGGCATTAAGATGGATCATCTTGATACTTTCTGTGATAGTCAAAGCGTTATCTTCTTGGCCAAAGATCAGGTTCATCACCAACGCATAAAGCATATTGATCTACGTTATCACTTTATCAGAGAAGTCCTGGAAGAGGGTGAGATTCTGCTAAAGAAGATTCACACCAAAGATAACTCGGCGGATATGTTTACAAAAGTTATTTCGGGAATTAAGTTCAATCATTGTTTGGACTTAGTTCAAATTCTTCATGTTGATTGATTGGATATTTTGTGAACAATGGGCTACTTGATCCTCGGAGGTACGTAGGTAACCATTAATTTGGTGCAATCGATTTTGGTTCCGTAGGATATTTGGTTCGGTTCGATTCTTTGGGACGCTTGGTTTGGATTTGGTCCTTTTGGGGACGCTTGGCTTTTGTTGGTTTCTTGGGCAGTGTGTATGGGTCTTTGGGGACATTTGATGGTGGAGAGTATTTGTTTAGGTCTGGTTGGTTGGCTTCTATGTTTGACTCAGATTTTAATTTGTTTGGTTGGGGAAATCTTCACTGAGGTGGAAAATTGTGGGGCTGCCTGTTGCCTTAGTCGTTCGAACGAGGTTAAGAGAACGACCTTTTTACAACCCCCTAAAATTTTGACCAAGGAGCCCAAGTCGTTCGAACGACTTGATATTTCGTTTGAACGACCAATGTTGAATCCCCTGGAATTTTGGCCCAGACGCAATTTTTGTTCGAACAACTCCATATTTCGTTCGAATGAAATCTGGGAACTCTATTTTTTGATGTTTTTTGAACCTCTTGATTGCCTCGAGATTTAAGCGATTGCAAAGAGTTTTCCCTATTATATAAAGGGAAACTTGTACTTTGAGAGCCATCCTTTTGACAATCCTTTGGTGAGAACATTTGGGGAAGATTTCTTGAGTGAGAAATCCTAATTGGGTTTGATCCAGGAGAATCTATGGACGTTTGAGGTGAACTCGTATGTGAAGAATGAAATTATCGTAAAGTCGTTTAAACGAGGTTTAGAGTCGTTCGAACGACCCTTTTCCAATCTTTGGAATTTGGCCCAGGAACCCAAGTCGTTCGAACGACTCCCTATTTTTGTTTGAACGACCAATGTTCAATCCCCTTGAATTTTGGCCCATAGACAAATTTCGTTCGAACGAGCTTGGATACCGTTCGAACGAGTTGTCATGTTTATTGGGTTTAAGACCAATTAACGTAACATCGTTCAAACGGGCTTGGATGTCGTTCAAACGAGCTTGGCGTAACTTATTATTCTGAGACGTGGGTTTGCCTCGAGATCTGTTCTTCTGGTATTTGTTTTGTTCCCTAATATATAAAGGGGACTTAGGTTATTTTTTTAGCTTATGTTAGTTCAATAAAAGTTATGAAGAAGAAGCTTAGGGTTGAGAGTAATTCTATTGTAATTAACTTTGTTTAAGCAATTAAAGCTCTTAAAGAGATTTTTCCCAACTGATTTGGTGTTCTTCGCACTTTTTTGCTAACAAGGGTTTCTCAATTCGTATTATGGATTATGTGGTATCAGTTTTCTAGTTATAATTTTTGGGGGTTGATTGTGATTTATGGTCTCTATACGTGACCGTCTCAAGCAAACGAAGGAGAAGCTAGTGAGTCTGTTGAAGATTCATCGATAACCTAATTCGAAGAAGAAGGACGATTTGGAGATGGACGATTCCAACGATCAACTCACGACTTTGGAAATGATAGTTTATGTTTCCGACCTAACTTCTACTATAGGGGAGTTGGTAGAACAATTGTGTCTTACAAACCTTGCGAAGGCTTCCGCTTCGGTAACACGGCGAGGCTGCTCTCATCGGCGAGGCCGCTGGATGAAGAAAGGGGTTATGGAGGTGGATGAACACGGGGATAATGCGGAGATAGATAGGGATTCTAGTGATGCCGAATCCATCAAGGAGCGCTCGGGTTTTGGTAAGTCAATGAATCCTATACGTAATCTTCATATTGACTTTAAGATAGAAATTTCAGTATTTGACGGTTCAGTCGATGCGAGAAGTTGGATAATTGGTTAGATAGGTTAGAAACCTATTTTTCTATTTATGAATATTCCAACGCTCAAAAAATTTGTTTTTCTACGTTGAAATTCATAAGTCATTCACTAACGTGGTGGAAATCCTATCGAAAATGTCATGATGTAGAAAGTTTTAGTTGGAAATAATTCAAGGTTTTGGTGAGGAAGCAATTCTATCCAATTGGGTATGAATCAAAGCGATGGTACAAATGACATAATTTGTGCTAAAGGTTTGGGCAATCCATACAACAGTTCACTACAGAGTTTCATAATCAAGCATTGGTTTTGGATATTGATGTGGATGTGTACGAGGTGTTTATGAAATATACATGAGGTTTGTCAGAGTCTATTAGAAGAGAATTAAAGTTCTTTAATGTAGAAAATATTAAGGATACTACCGTTAAAGCAATTTCCATTGAAGGCAAGTACTTGAAGAGTGACAAGAAAGACGACAAAAAAAAGTCAGGGTACAAGTCTACTTGGAAGTATGATCAAAAAGGGAAGTCCAAAGGAGAGGGGTCTTCATCCAAGGGAAATATCTGTAGTCATTCTAAGGTTAATGGGCACATTTCAGATAAATATTGGAAACTTCACCCGGAGCTTCGGCCGAAGGAGGAGCGGGGCAAGAAAGAGAAATGTGCACTAGCCGCAACGATTGTGGATCTTTTAGATTTAGATAAGCTAAATCCTTACAATACTCTAATGTTCAAGCAACCTATTAGCTATCGACGAGGCGAGTCGGGAAGAACTTTTTTATGTCAGCATTCAAGTGAAGCAGAGCTTAGTCGAGGCCATCATTGATCCAGGTAGTCAGAAGAATTTAATTCTAGAGGCAGTGGTGAATAAGAAGGGTTTGGCTACTGTGGTTCATCCTAAGCCGTACAGTTTGGGCTGGATTCAGAAATACGCGGAGTTGATGATTACTAAGTAGTGTACGTTTAAGTTTGCGAATACTGAGAAGTATATTGTCCAAGTGACATATGAGGTGGTTCTGTTGGACGTGTGTCAAGTCATCTTGGGTAACCCTTATCTTTGAGACTGAGATGCAATCTTTTACCATTGAGCTCGCAAGTATCATCTTGTGAAGGATGGGATGGAGTTTCATATTAATGCGTGCAAAGAACATATCACTACCAATAATTTAGTAACGGCGACTCGGGCGAAGAGGTTGGTTAATGCGAGTGGCAAATTTGTATTATTGTTGGTGTGACCAGTTTAAGAGGGGCCGTCGACTAAGGTTTTTTCTACTTTGGCAATGTCTCCTAAGCAATAAACCGATATGGGGAAGTTGTAAAAGGAGTATGAAGACTTGTTTCTGGGCATATAAGAGATACCGTGCAAGAGGGATGCAGAACATAATATCGCCTTGGTGAATGGTGAGCCACTACCCAATATTGGGTTATATCGGACTTCTGTTAGAGAGTCTGATGAGATCAAGAAACGGGTACATGAAATCCTAAAGCAAGGAGTTATTAATCCAAGTTGCTCACTTTGTGGCTCACCGATGTTATTGGTGCCGAAGATGGATGGGTATTGGAGGATGTGTGTGGATTATCAGGCGCTGAACAAGATTACTTTCAAGAATAGTTATCCGCTTCCACAGATTGACAAGCTTTTAGATGAGTTGCAGACGGCTCAGTTTTTTACCAAGTTGGATCTTAAGTCGGGTTACCATCAAGTTAGAATCCGGGAAGAAGATACTTGGAAGATAGCGTTCAAGACCAAACATGGCATATTTGAGTGGTTGGTGATGCCCTTTGGGTTATACAATGCTCTGGCAATGTTTATGCGTTTAATGAATGAGGTACTTCGTGCTTTTATTGATGATTTTGTGATTGTATAATTGGATGATATCTTAATATATAGTCGCAGTCGTACTTGGGAGGAACACCTTGGGAATTTACGCAAAGTGTTGGGCATTTTGCGATCATAACAACTTTTTCTAAATGGGAAGAAGTGCGAGTTTGGGAAGAGGGAGATGGTCTATTTGGGATTTATTGTTGGTGGCGACAAGCTTAAGGTCAATCCAGAGAAGGTCTCGGTCATTACTAATTATCCTAGACCCTGTACAGTGATAAAAGTGAAGAGTTTTATGGGTTCTTGTCAGTACTTACAGAAGTTTATTCTGCATTTTTTTACAAATAGCCGCCGCTCCTTTACATTCTTTGACGATAACTGGAGTACAGTTTGTGTGGGAAGAACACCATGAGAAGACTTTTATGTTACTGAAGCGCAAGATTACGGATGCACCAGTGTTAGCATTGCCTAATTTGTAGCGGCCTTTTGAGGTCGAGATAGATGTGTCAGACTATGCATTGGGAGCAATCCTTTTGCATGACGGGAAGCCGGTTGCTTACCATTCTGAGATCTTTACAGGAGCAGTACGCAACTATCCTACCTACGATAAGGAATTCTATGCTTTATATCAATCAGTAAAACATTGGCAGAATTACTTATTGGGGAAGGAAGTTGTGGTACATTCCAACCACAAACCATTACAGTTATTATCTACACAGTCCAAGCTACAACAAGCTCGCCATATGAAGTGGATGTTGTACCTTCAACAGTTTACCTTATTGATCAAGTATAAGAAATGAGTGGACAACAAAATGACTGATATATTATCTCGACCCCTAATACCAACTATTTCCGCTTTGTTGGTAGTTATGCAGATCCAGCCTATTGTTCCTTCTGAGTACGTTTCGGTGTATGACGACGACAATGAGCTCAGTATAATTCATAAAAAGTTACTGCAAGGCAAGACATACGAGTAAGTTTTGAAGGATAGTTTGATTTAAAGGGGCAGTCTACTATATATTTAAGAGGGAGGAGACCATTCACATTGGATTCGAGAAGCACATTATTCTTGGGTGGCAGGTCATTTGGGGGTTGAGAATACTCTTTTGAATTTGGGGCATTATGTCTATTGGCCGTAGATGTAGGTAGATGTTGTTCGTGTGGTTCGTGGTTGCGTGCTATGCAATACATCGAAGCCTTCCAATAGGAAGATAAGATTGTACTTACAATTGCCAGTTCCTAGTCGACCTTGGGAGAGCATTTCGATAGATTTTATGGGTGGTTTGCTCATGACCAGGTGTAAGAATGACTATTTGTTTGTGGTGGTAGATCGATTTAGCAAAATGATTGTTATTATTCTATGCCAGAAGACGGTCACCGGGAAAGAGCAGCGCGATTGTTTTTCAGAGACGTCTGGAGGTATTTTGGGCTCCCTTATTCTATTATTTTTGATAAGGATAACCGCTTTTTGGGGAATTTCTGGAGATCGTTATGGGGAATCCATGATTGACACTAAGTTGAAAAGAAGTATTGCTTTTCATCGTAGACTGACAGGAAAACAGAGGTAGTTAATCGTACTTTGGTATATTTATTACGGGGATTCCATTCTAATTATCCTAAGACTTGGGATAAGAGTTTATAATATCTTCAGTTTGCGTTCAACCGGGTGATTCATGGTACCATTTTAAAGTCTCCATTTGATGCTTGTTTGTGGTACTTGCTGCAAAGCCCTTTTGATTTGGCGTTTAGTCTTGGCGACAAGACGATGTCAGGGAAGGAGGAAGAGAAGCAGGTTAAAGCTCAGCGTTTCATTGAGAGGATAAGCAAGGTTTATAAGGTGGTTGAAGTACAACTGAAGAAGACTCAAGCGAAGTATAAGGCTCGCCACGACAAGTATCGGGTTGAGTGTACTTTTCAAGAGGGCGACCTTGTTTGGTTGCATTTGGGTATGGAACGGCTTAAGGGAACGGTAAGAAGCTCAAACCTATCCGTTATGGTCTGTTTTTGATCCTTAAGAAGATTGGTGACAATGCATTCCAGTTGGATTTGCCATCTTTCATGAAGATGTATTCGGTGACTAATACCGAACATTTGAAGCTGTTTGAGCCATCTCTTTTAGATGAAGACTCTATAATCGACACTTATCTACCGTCAGTTGATGACTTATGGATGGAAAGAGAAGATCCGTTACAGGAGGATGGTATTCTAGAGAGGAAAGTTTATACTACAAGATGGGGTGGTATTGAATCGTTCTGAGTTGGGAAGAAGGGTCAGCTACCTAGTAAGTCGAAGTAATACAACAGGGAAATGGGCAGCGTCGCATTTCCACATCTCCAGTTTTAGCTTGAGCAGGAGCTCAAGGCTCTTAAAGGGGGGAGCTATGATCCGGGAGGATCTAGGGATGTTTGAGATGAACTCGTATGTGAAGAATGGAATTATCGTAAAGTCGTTCGAACGAGGTTTAGAGTCGTTCGAACGACCCTTTTCTAACTCTCTAAAATTTTCCCCAGGAACCCAAGTCGTACGAATGACTCCCTATTTTCGTTCGAACGACCAATGTTCAATCCCCGGTTGCCACTCAACAGTTTGAATTTAAAGTTATTAAATTACTCTTTCTTATTATAAGTTGTAACTTTATAAGACATTCCTCTATGATCTAATGATAAATTATCAAAACCAATCATTACAGTTGGCGTAGTTCTGATTTGATATGGATTAGCAAGAACAGCTTGGGTCCATTTCGAATGCACTATGTAGTAGAGTACTGACCCTTTGTAAATGTTCTACAGAAATGCATATTTTCATTGAGCTCAAACTAAATACAAAACAAGTTTAGGAATAATAAAAAAAAACTCAGTATGAAACCCAACACCTACTTGAAGGATGCCCTATAGTTTTTTAGGTTGGCGTCTTGTGATTTTCAATGAACAATAAGGCAAACATTTTCCTTGAT
The DNA here is from genome assembly GCA_014058105.1 of Kingdonia uniflora. Lineage (NCBI taxonomy): Eukaryota > Viridiplantae > Streptophyta > Magnoliopsida > Ranunculales > Circaeasteraceae > Kingdonia > Kingdonia uniflora. Next base: position 1,419,178 of record JACGCM010002554.1, on the reverse strand, counting down.
TGAATGCCAAGTCATTGGGCTTTCAACTCTTCGAGTTTGGAGCAAGCAAACTTTCTTACGTGCATAACTAATTAGGCATTGGCAAAATTAAAAGAACTAGAGTTTTGCTTTAGACAGGTTTTCCTCTTAATTTCATGTTAAATAAGAATTTCGTAACATAATGAAATATATTGCTCAGTTTAATTCGAGTTTATCAGCTTACCTAAATATCTTCTTCAAATAGAGAATCCGAAACCGATTTACAAAAAATACAATTTTTTTTAGACGAAACAAATTAAAAATGAAACTAGTATTATTTTTATCATGAAATATATTTCATGATAAATAAATAATTGGCTAGTTTGTTTGTCTTTGATTAGATACATAATTGGTATCCAGTTTTCGTTGTGTGGTATATCTTCCTTCGTGCCACTACCACACTATTCAAACAACTGAATTATAGGTTGTGTTTGGTTCGTTGCACGCAATTACATTCTGCAAGTCACTGCAGCTGCAACGAGTTGCAATGCACCCTAATACAATGCCCAACACATAGGATGTTAAGGTATGAAGTTGAATTATGTTCGAGGTCATTTTTGTTCGAGTTATTTCAGTTCAAAGATTGAAGACGGATTAAAATGAATTGAAAATGAGATTTTCAATGTTCAGATTCGAACTGGTTAATTGAAAGGTTTTATTTGTTCCATTTCGGGTCTGTGAAGTCTCGAGGTCGTTTCAGTCGAAGACACTAACAAAATGGAGATCTCTGGACAGAAGGTAAGTATAACTCAATGATAAAGGATTAAGCTTTCTATTTAATTATCGTTCGAACGAGTTTTCAAGTCGTTCGAACGACTTGGCATGTCTCCTGGAAATTTGGCCCATAGCCAATTTTTGTTCGAACGAGTTTTATTGTCGTTCGAACGAGTTGACATATCCCCAGGTTTTTGGCCCATAACAAACCTTGTTTTCATATTTAAGAAAACCTTTTTTTTCCTTTTCGTTCGTACTATTTAAGCAAACCTTGTTTGCCTTTTCTCCCTCGGTCTTTTTGTTTTCAAAATCCAATTTATTTTTCAGAAGGCAAAAAACTCCTTTATCAGAGAGTGAATTCAATATCAATCAATCCTCTTCTAATCCAGAGATTGATGTTGAATTAGTTTGACAATACTTCCTACATATCGTTGAAGAAGATTCTTGGTGGGAGATCAAGAAGAGCTGTTGAGAGAACTGAAGAAGATTTGGTGGGAGATCAAGAAAGATTATTGCGAGAACAGAAGAATGATTCTCGGCGTGAAGCTTTGGTTAAAAGAGAGATAATCTTGAGATTAGGCTATCAAGTCTGTAAGTGTAATTCTGATTAAACTCTTTTTGATTAGTAGATTTTTAGTTGTTGATTTCATCAACAGTGACCTGTGGTTTTTTTCCTGTGTAAGGAGTTTCCACAGGGTAAACAATTGCTTATGTCTTTTAATTCATTATCTTTACTTTTGATTGTTTCTGTTCAATCCTAAATTATTGATTGATAGGAATAGTTCTGACCTAATCTATCGAAATACATTAAATACGAGTACATAGAATTTTAATTGGTATCAGAGCAGAATCGTTTGTAGGCTTTATATTCTGAGCGGTGATCCTGTTTATGTGCTTTCTTAATTTAATAGATTTCAAAAAATTTGGAGGTCCTATAAATCGTCCACCACTCTTTGATGGCACGAACTTTTCTTACTGGAAGGTTCGAATGATTACCTTCTTGCAATCCATGGGAGAAGATGTCTGGATTGTCATTGAAGATTGATGGGTGCCTCCGACTGTTATGCGGGGTGAATCAGCAATTGCTGTTGAAGTTCTTAAACCTAGAAATCAATGGTCCAATGAAGAAAAAGATATTTCTGGGTATTATTTTAAGGGTTTTAATGTTATCTTTAATTCGTTGAGCCAAAGTGGGCATAGGCATATATCTGCGTGTACCACTTCGAAAGAAGCTTGGGACATCTTAATGCGTACTTATGAAAGTGATGATACGGTTAAAGAAAGTAAATTGGAAATGCTCACATCTCAATTTGAAAACATCAGGATGAGTGAGGATGAGTCATTTAGTGAGTTTTGTGCCAGACTTAGCGACATTGTCAATAACAGTTCCTATTTAGGAGTTGGATACACTTATGTTCAAATAGTACGTAAAATTCTAAGATCTTTTCCTAAGAGTTTTAGATCTAGACGTGATGCCATAGAGGAAGTACACAATCTTAAAACCATGAAATCTGACACACTTGCTGGAAAATTACGAACATTTGAAATTAAAATGGAAATGGAAAACCCTATAAAAAATAAGAGTGTGACATTTAAGTCTTCCTCAAAATCTTCATTTTCTCAGGGAACCAGAGATGTTGACAACTACTGTGTCTCTGACAATAATGAAGAACTTGACTTTGACTCTCAGGTTGCTCTTATAAGCCAACAATTTAGAAAACTTTTGAAAAAGAGGCAATTTGAGAAACAAGGGCAAAATGTGAATTACAAGTCTCGTCCTCATGACCGTGTTAAGTCTTATGGCAAACAAACTAATTTAAGTACTCATCCTTACAACGACTCTGATCAAGATCTTAATAAGGTTGAATGTTATAGATGTCACAAGTATGGTCACTATGCTCACAGCTGTCCCACTAAGAGCTCTAATAGTAACCATAAGGCCATGAATATTAAAGTAGCTTAGGATGATGATAATGATGAATTTGATGGTCATTCCCAAGAATATGAAAATGGTAACTATTGTGCATTTCCTAGTATAATAAACTCTAGTAATAATTATTCTGATCTGTTTGAGCTAGACAACTTTATTGAAGGTTAGAGTGATTATGAAAGTGATAATAGTGAAGAACCCAAGATTGAAGAATTGTATTCTCAACTTATTTCTCAGCTTGAGAAACTTAAGAAAGAGAAATATGCTCTTATTGTCAAACTTGATATGTGTGAAAAAGAAAAACATACCGTTGTGGGGAAATTAAAATTGACTGAAACTAAACTTGAGAAGCTTAAACTTGACTTGACTGTCACTAAGCAGAAACTTGAAGTTTTTCTCCATGGAGCAAAGAATATTGACAAAATGCTAAGTATGAGAAAAAATGGTACTGACAAAAGGGGACTTGGATTTGATGAACAAAATGCTAAGTCTATACCTTAATTCACCAAGTTTGTCAAAGCTACTCCAGTGCCATCTTTGCCCATACAAAGTGTTAATAATACTCTTCATAGTCAGACTAAACAGTCTTTTGTCTTTAATATATTTTATTGTGAGGCTTGTGGTCGAAAGGGTCATCTTGCTCCCTATTGTAGATATGTTCTTTAATTCCGTGGTAGGAATAATCTACATTTGGAAAGAGGGAAACCCCAACGATCATATGCCCAATCATTTGCTAACTCGTTTTTTACCCAAAAGTCTTTTAATGATTTTAGGAATATGACTCAAGCGACAGAAGAATAAAAGAAAGTGAGATCTGTTTGGGTCCAGAAGAAGGACCATCTACCACAATTATGGTCCTATGTTGCAGTAATGGCTCTAAATGCATTTAACTCTATACAGTGGTATGTAGATAGTGGATGCTCTTGGCACATGATAGGGGATGCTACACGTCTGAATAATGTCACAGATATTCTAGGAGATGATATCACATTTAGAGGAGTAATGAGTGGAAATATTGTGGGAAATGGGAGTTTAAAAGAAATTGGGTGTCCGGCAGTCGATAATGTACTCTATGTCAAAGGACTCATTGCAAATCTTCTGAGTGTGAGTCACTTATGTGATGTGGACGACACATTAACATTCGACAAGAAAAATGTTATGTCTTTGATAATACCGGGAAATGCATTGTGACTGCTGATAGAACTTCGGACAACTGCTATCCTGTATCGCAAAAGGAGATATCATGTAAAGTTGCTAAGATAAGTGATGTGGAACTTTGGCACCAAGGGTTAGGACATGTGAACTTCAGTGATCTGGCGGAGATTACTAGTAAGGAAATAGTTCGAGAGGTTCCTAAACTAAGCAAGCTAACCGATGCAGTGTGTGGACCATGTCAAATTGGAAAGCAAACCAAGAGTCCGTACAAAAAATCTACCAACATTGCCACTACGCAAGTTCTGAAGTTAATTCATATGAACTTGAGAGGTCCTATAAGGGTGAGTACTTTGGGTGGAAAGAAGTATATTTTGATTATGGTTGACGATTTCTCACGGTTCACCTGGATTGTACTATTAACGCAGAAGTCGGACACATTTGAATATTTTCATGCTATAGCTCTGGGAATACAAAATGAGAAAGATTACTCTATTGATAGAATTCGAAGTGATCGTGGAGGAGAGTTCAAGGACAGTGATGTGATTGAGTACTATAAAGCAAATGGGATCAAACGTGAATTTTCAGCACCAATCACACCACAGCAAAACGGAGTCGCAGAACAAAAGAACCGAGTTCTACAGGAAATAGGGTGGGTATTACTTCATGGAAAGAATGTTCCTAATCACTTTTAGGGAGAAGCTATTCATACCTCGTGTCACATTATCAATAGAGTTTATCTGCGTCCTCTTACACTTAACACACCGTATGAACTCTGATTTGGGAAAAAGTTGAACGTGAAATACTTTCGTGTGTTTGGGAGTAAGTGTTATGTCACTTGTGATCGGGAGAACATTAGAAAATTTGTTGCTCGAAGCGATGGAGGTATTTTACAGGGATATGCTACAAACAGTAGGGCTTATCGTGTTTACAACTTGAAGACCAAAATGGTCATGGAGTCGATTAATGTGGCAGTTGACGATTCGACAGTTCTTGGTCAAACAAATGATGGAGATAGCAATGTTCAAGTAGATTCCCTGCCAACCTCATCTATTGTGACACAAGATGTTCAAGAAGAACCTCACGCTGAAGCTCCTATAACATCTTCTGGGGAAATTTTAACAGCAAATGTTACTGTCCGTACTAATCTGTCTCAGAATTGTGGTACTCCTAGATACCTTGATGATTATGAATGCCCTACACTTCATGAGTCCGCTAGGTGTGTCGGGTATCATTGCTTTACGTTATATGAGACAGTGGATAGTATGTATTATGTGTCCATCATTGAACCAACCAACATGAAAGATGCCTTATCTGATGAATATTGGATTAACGCCATGCAAGATGAGCTTAATGAATTCAAATGAAAAAATGTGTGAGACTTAGTATCACGACCGGCAAATACTAATATTATTGGCACTAAGTGGATTTACAAGAACAAGTTTGATGAGAACGGTGATGTTGTTCAAAACAAATCAAGGTTGGTAGCTCAGGGATACAATCAAATAAAAGGGGTGGATGTCGAAGAAACTTTTGCTCCCACAGCTAGACTTGAATTGATTCAGATGCTTTTGGCTTTTGCTTGTCACAAAAATTTAAGCTTTATCAGATGGATGTGAAAAGTCCGTTCTTGAATGGGCTACTTGAGGAAGATGTGTATGTAGCTCAACCAAAGGGGTTTGAAGATCCTCATCACCCAGATCATGCTTATCATTTGAAGAAAGCACTTTATGGCCTAAAACAAGCTCCTCGAGTGTGGTATGATAGACTTTCAAACTTTCTACTTGGAAAAGGGTTCATTCGAGGGGGAGTTGATAATACATTGTTTATTTAGCGGGAAGGAGATGACATTCTTATTGCTCAGGTTTATGTGGATGATATTGTTTTTGGATCTATGTCGGACTCTCGTGTCAAAGCATTCGGTGAGTTGATGGGAAAAAAGTTCGAGATAAGCATGGTTGGAGAATTGACCTATTTTTTAGGTCTTCAAATCAAGCAACGGGAGGATGGTATCTTTGTTTCTCAATCTAAATATGCAAAGGATATTGTCAAAAAAATTGGTCTTAATTCCTCCAAACATGCCCGGACACCAATGAGCACTACCACAATATTGAGTAAGGACTATGCAGATACTGATGTGGATCAAAAGATATACAGGAGCATGATAGGAAGCTTATTGTATCTTATAGCTAGTCGACCAGACATTGTGTTCAGTGTTTGCATATGTGCACGTTATCAGGCAATTCCTAAGGAATCCCACTTACACGTTGTTAAACGGATCATTCGATATGTGTCTGGGACTTGTGAGTTTGGATTGTGGTATATTCGACACACTATATCTGAAATTATTGGATACTCAGATGCCGATTGGGCTAGAAATTCTGATGAAAGGAAGAGTACCTCTGGGGGATGTTACTACATTGGGAACAATCTCGTGGCATGGCAAAGCAAGAAACAAAATTGTATTTCACAGTCTACTGCGGAGGCAAAGTATATTGCTGCGGGAAGTTGTAGTACTCAACTAGTCTGGATGAAGCAAATGTTACATGATTACGGGCTGAATCAGGGAGTAATGTCACTTTATTGTGATAATACAAGTGCAATCAACATTTCCAAGAATCCTGAACAACATTCGCGGACCAAGCACATTGATATTCGATTTTACTTCATTCGAGACCTTGTTGAGCAGAAGATTGTAATTATGGAGTATGTTTGTACGGAGAACCAACTTGCTGATCTCTTCACCAAATCTTTAGATGTTATTCGGTTTGAAAATATTTGATGCGCTATTGGTGTTTGTTCCATTTCCTAAATCCCTCTGGTCCTTCTGTTTATGGTGTCTCTATCTTGTGGGCATCGTCAGGTATGTGTCCTATCTTTTACTCTTACTAACTATCTTCCCTGTTTTGTACTTAGCCTATCGAGCTTTGCATATGCATGTATGGAAATTATTTACATGTTTTATATTCATTTAATGTTTAAGTTACTTGGCATCACTTATTCGTCACGAGGTTCAACTGTCCATGACTTTCAGTATATGTTAAAATCTTGAGGGGCAATGAAGAGACTTCGTTACTTAACATTATGTGAGGATCTAACCTTTTGTTCTAGCGTTGAGTGTTATTAAATAAATTCTTTCCAGCAAACTCTCTCTTTATTTATGATCTCATTATTTAATGTATTTAGTCAATTGTTGGTGGTGATATATAATTCAAGTTAAAATACTAGAACATTTTCTCTACTTGATTCGAGGCGAAACGAGATATTGCCCAAGTCTTAGGACATGATTTTAGGCATTTTTATTTGCTTATGTTTTAACCTTTTAGCATCTAACCCAAAATTGTTAATTCACTTGCTACCCGTTGAGCCTAAAATAAGCCTTTTTTTATTCGCCAAATTCTTGTTTTAACCTTTTGTTCTGAGGACAGGAAGTAATACAATCTGAAGGGTGATGTGTGTATGAGTGCTGCTTAGGAGAATGTTTTGTTACAACAAAGTGTATATTCAAAGAGTGCCAGAAGATGTGTTGATAACAACAATGGAGGTGATCACAACAAAGGAAAAAAAATATATAATTAAAAAAAGAAAAAAAGAAGAGGAAAGGAGGTGTATTGATAACAACAATGGAAGTGAAAGTTCTTTTTGTCCTCAGAATACCAGCAAAACACCTTTTTCCTCACTAGCCTACCTTTGCCTTCATTACAACCTTAAAAGTCCTAGTTGATTCTATGTCTAGTACAATCGGGATTAGTGGAGATGATAGTTTGAAAATCTATGGTACTTAACTTGACACCACCAAAACAATTGATATTCCTTCCATGAGATCTTCAATAAAATGGCGCCGCTTTCTTGGATTATGATTTTTTAACTTCATTACTCATATTCATATTCCCTAAGAGTGATTACTAGTAAATTCTCAGTGACTTTGAGTGACCAACCATGAGAGGCCTAAGTTGAATCATGTTTCTAATATAGTGCTCTTTGTATGCCTACTTGTCAGGACTTTGTTTGGGCTACACACACACACACCGAGTTCTTTTGCATTATTTAGTGTATAACTCTATAATATTCTCTATCGTGTATCTGCTATGCTTATAGATATGACTGCATATATTGAGGGGGAGTGTGTCTGTCTATCAGTCTTATTTTTCTTTTCTTGCTCTCTGTGTTTATTTATGGCTACTCAGTGATTTTGGATGAGTTTTTCTTTTCTTTCATCCATTACTTCTTTTGGTTCATCCATTTCCAAACTGCAATGTATTTTTTTTGGAAAAGATTTTGTTTCGTTCCAACGACTTATATAGTCGTTCGAACGAGTCTCGGATTTGGTTGTTTTATAAACAAATTTGGTTTGTTTTTTTCTGTCTCTCTCTCTCTCTTGTTCTCAACTACACTCCACCATTGTTCTTCAAAGCTTGTTATTGGGTCTTGATTGGAAGGAAATTAGCTAAAGTTGGTATCTTCTCTACTCTTCCAAGTACAATTTGACGCTTGGGTCTCAATTTGGTAAGTTTTGGTTCCCCGTACTGTTTGTGCCCTAGTTTTTCTTTGGTATGTTTCTTTGGACGAATTGGCTTAGACATGCATGAAAAATCTCCTAAGTTGCGTATTTCACCTCTGTGATTGTTGATATTGTGGGCATTGTTAGTTTTGGAATTATTTTTTTTACTGTTTGAACAAGGGGATTTCTGTTGGAGTGTTTGAAGAAATGATTGATTGGTTAGAAACAGTGTTGAATATAAGTGGAAAAGAATTTGGGATTGGAGTTGGGATTGATCATTATAGGTTTTGGGGTGAAATTGTGCTTGTTTGGGTTCCCCTGCTTAACCGTGTTGGTTAAGTTTGGGGAGGTAGTGGTGTTGTTTTCGTGCAGGTGTTGGAGGTTTCTTGGCTTCAGTAGGTGTGTGTTTCTTGATTGATATTGGGTTGGTTATATACCTGAGACTGTTAGTTACAGTAGCTTTCCCTTTTTGTTCAAATGGCAACTAAGCAACGGATCGGTAACAAGAGATCTTGCTCTGACAATACATGTATTCTTGATGGCCAGAGGGTTGGTGCTAACCCAGTATATTGGGCTATGGAAAAAAGGTTTAAAGATTGGCAAATTGTGAAAGAATAAGTCGTCGACATCAAAAGTGTTTCTGAGGTGAATGAAGGCTATGCCCGGGTTTTTGCGAAGTTTAAAGAAAGAAATTGGACCAAGATTCTTACTCCGTCTGGAAAGGTCTATCCGAGGATTGTTTGACTATTCTATGCTACTCTGCAACTTGAGCATATCCATACTCTGTATAGTCGTACTTTCTCTGTCACTATTGATGGCTCCACATACACAGTCACTAGGGATAGTATCTACGCTATTTTGGGTTTCCGTTCTTCTCAGTGTATTGCAGTTCCGAGATGTATTTGGCCAGCATCGTATTATCCTTGGCGTGTTGCTACATCTGAGGGGGAGTTCAAGGAGGATGGGGTTCCTATTCTTCCTGATTTGCATACTATGATGATTGACATCACGGCTCAGCATCGTCTGTATACTGAATCGGGTATTGTTTCCCGAAAGATGCTAGATGATGAGTCTCGCCTGGTCCACAACATAGCTATTACAAATATCATTCCGCGCTCTCAAAAGAATGAAATCTTTAAGCGGATGAAAGTCTTTCTTTATGCCTTCAAGAATGATATTGAGATAGATCTACCTAATGTCATTCTTGAGGAGATGATTGATGCTAGCACCAAAACGGTGACCAGGAGTTCATTACCGATTGCTCGACTTGTTATGGCCATTCTTATTGCTGCTGGCTACAAAGTATTCCCTAATGAACCTGAGGATATAAAAACTAAAAAATTAGATGCGAGTAATTCTTACAAAAGTGCATCTCATCTTCCTCCTGTGTTACGTTCTGCGCCTGTCCCTCCAGGTGAGCACATCGGTTCTTCTAGCTCAGCGGCACAACCTTAGGAGGTGTTTTATATTCAGAGTATTGGGAGCATGCTTCAGACAGTGACGACCAAGTTTGGTGCTATTAAGGGTCGTCTGGAGACTATTGAGGTGCACCTGGAGACTCTTGAGACAGAGGTTCGGGCCTTCGTCCTACCGAGGAGTCACATGGTTTCGTGTTTCATTCTTATTCTGGAGATGACTGACTGCATAAGGTGCCTTTACTAGATTTTTTGTTGTTGTTCTCCATCTGCTCTCCATTTTGGTTTCTTTTGTCTATTTTTTTTCTTTGAGATTATGTTTTTGTTTTGTTTCGAGAGCATGTGAGATAAGAGCTTTTGTACTAACTCTACCAGCTTATCTAGTACTACCTTTTGTTTATCTCTTTATCAGTTATCTCTAATTTCTTTTCTTTCAGATAGTTGTTTGTAGTTGTTTGATTATTTCTTCTGTGACAAATTGGGAGAGGAAAGAGTTTACATAACTGGTTTGCAAACGCTTCTCTGGATGTATATGTTATTTTTTTTAGTTCGTCTGTGCGACTATCTTATAAGTTCTTTTTTCTACATATATCATAAACGCATTTGCTGAGTGTGCAGATATTCAATCACACTATTTGATGAAAACAGGGTTGTAAGGCGATATTATTCCTAAAAGAGGTCTAGAGATTGAACCTATTCAGAAAGGGGTGGTGTCCTTCTAAGGTCTAGACACTCTCTGTCGCTGGGAAGTACTACAATGTGTTCGTCTTAGTTTTTATTTGTCACGAAATGAACCAAAGGGGGAGATTGAAAGGTTTTATTTGTTCCATTTCGTGTCTGTGAAGTCACGAGGTTATTTCAGTCGAAGACACTAACAAAATGAAGATCTCTGGACAGAAGGTAAGTATAACTCAATGATAAATGATTAAGCTTTCTATTTAATTGTCGTTCGAACGAGTTTTCAAGTCGTTCGAACAAGTTGACATATCCCCTGGTTTTTGGCCCATAACCAATGTTTCGTTCGAATGATACTTATTATCGTTCGAACGACTCTCGGGAGAAATAGGGTTACTATTTAAACAAACCTTGTTTTCCTTTTCTCCCTCGGTCTTTTAGTTTTCAAAAACCAATTTATTTTTCAGAACGCAAAAAACTCTTTTATCAGAGAGTGAATTCAATATCAATCAATCCTCTTCTAATCCAGAGATTGATGTTGAATTAGTTTGACAATACTTTCTACATATCGTTGAAGAAGATTCTTGGTGAGAGATTAAGAAGGGCTGTTGAGAAAACAAAAGAAGATTTGGTGGGAGATTAAGAAAGGTTGTTGCGAGAACAGAAGAGCAATTCTTGGCGTAAAGCTTTAGTCAGAAGAGAGATAATCCTGAGATTAGGTTATCAAGTCTGTAAGTGTAATTCAGATTAAACTCTTTTTGATTAGTGGATTTTTAGTTGTTGATTTCATCAACAACGACCTGTGGTTTTTCTCCTGTGTAAGGAGTTTCCACAGGATGAACAATTGCTTATGTCTTTTAATAAATTGTCTTTACTTTTGATTGTTTCTGTTCAATCATAGATCATTGACTGATAGGAATAGTTCTGACCTAATCTATCGAAATATATTAAATAAGAGTACATAAAATTTTATTAAGATCGACAGAAGTTCGAGCTGGTTACGTATCCTGAAGATTCGAACTGGTTAACTTACCTAGAGTTTGAACTGGTTATGTTGCCTGAAGACTCAAGCTGGTTTTATTTGAGTTACTGAGGAAGAGCTGAAAGAAGGTCGAAGTCGTTCGAATGAGAATGGAGCTCGTTCGAACAAGATTGTCAAAAGTTACGTTTTACTTTCAAAGATCGAAGAAGTCATTCGAACGAGATGGGATTTCGTTCGAATGACCTGTATGTTTTCAAGGGCTGGAACCTCTAATCACTTAAGTCGTTCGAACGACTTTGTGCTTCGTTCGAACGAGAATTGCCTGGTTGCCCTTGTGAATTCTTTTGAGACGTTAAGTTCTATCTCGTGATCCGTTATACTTGTATTTAGTCCTCTAGTATATAAATAGGACTTAGGTTATTTTGTTAGCTTATCTTTTCCATGTGAGTTTAATTCTAGACCTAAAATTTGAGAGACTCCATTAAAGCTTGAGAAGCTTGGAGAGATCGTTGTAACCTATTTGATTAACATAGTAGATTATTCGGGGAGTAGTTTTTTATCCGAAAGGGTTTTCCACTTCCCTCCTCTAGGAAGCCTTGTGTTCTTTATTGTTCTGTGTTTCTTAGTCTGGTTGATTGGCATATTCCGCGTATCGTTCTTGTAGTAGAAGAGAGATTAGCTATCTCTATTCTCAACATAGGAATAATTATTTCCCTTTCTGTAATTGTGAGACATATGAGAGAGAGAGAGGGGGAAAGAGATTCGAGGATAGATAGAAAGAGATTTTAGGAGAAAAAGAATTCGATCTGAGGAGAGAATCTAGTTTTTTGGGTTCTTGAAAGTTTTATTGCGATTGTAAATTTTACAAATCGCGGTTTAAGGAGTGAATAACATGACTGCAAACTGCTGCAACCATTTTTAGACTATAAGGGATTGTAAAATATTTGTTAATTTGGAGCCATCTTACTGCAACTTGTTGCAATGCACCGCGGTGCATGAAGTGAAACCAATCACTCAGAAGCCTCAAATTGGTGCAAGACGATGTAGATGCAGTGTGGTACTGCGAACCAAACACAGTCATAGTTTTTATTATTTCCCCATTTTCTTCACACATGGAATTAGCGTCTCTTACAAAAATGGGAGTATGAATTTGAAAGTGTGAGTATTCAAACTCCTCGAGACAGTTTAAAGTGAGCGAGTGAGAGTTTTGAGTTAGACGCCATTCGGAAAGGCTCACCTTCACGAAACCATATGGTGTGTTTCGAAAGTCGTATTGTGTTTTTAGCTTATGCGTTGCGCCTTTCTTAATGACGAATTTAGAGTGTGAGATTTTGATGCTAGAGTGTGCGAATTCTCACTTAAAAGTGAGTGTGGGAGTCTAAATTCAAATTCATACACCAATGTTGAGAATTCAAATTCACGCACCCATGTTGAAGTGGAGCATTCACACCCTTATTGTGACGCCTCAGCGGATCGAGCAAATATTTTGTAAATAGTAACTTTAGAATATAATAAAGCCTTGTAAAAAGTTTTGTTTATTTATGTAAAGTTTAGGTCAGCCAAAATGGGGGAGTACGCTTCATCTCCAACTTGGTTGTTTCCTTTTGGTTGTAAGTTATTTACTTTGTAGTTATTATGTAGAGAGCATGTCTCCGATACACCTGAGAAGGAAATAAAGCTTTGTAATTGTTGTTGATAAATTAATGAAATGAAATTTGCATTGACCTTTTGTACAATTGTATGTTGCCTTGATATTATGTGATCTTATATAATATTACGTTAAAAGACTATTAAAAGAAACGAATAATTAGGCTTACTTGAGGCACGTGCCTTGAGTGCCGCACGTACCAAGCTTGTGTCTTCATCTGGTCTGTAACAGTTGGCGTCAGAGCTACATTTTAGTAGGAAAACGATCTTGTTGCTATGGCGGAGGGTTCCAATGTTACTGACCTTGCCCCTGCCCCACAGATGGTAGGACCACCCATCAATTCCAGGCCAAACACCCGAACGCGATTGGACCAATTAGAGTTTAAGATGCAAGCTCTAGGTGGGATTATTGATCAAATAACAACTTTGGAGGAACGATTGGACGGGTTCACAGATGATCAAGCCCATATGGGTGAACATCTCATTACGTTAGAAGGAGTACTTGAGGGGAATATGGCTACACTTCTGGATCAGTTGGCTAAACTATCTTCGAAGGTGAATCTCCTAGTTAAGGTTGTTGGGACTGGTAAACCAACACCTTTGGGCGGCGGTATAAAATGGCCCAGAATCAGGGTCCCTGAAACCAAGGCGTACGAAGGGGCGAGGGACGCAAAGGAGGTGGAGAACTTCCTCTTTCATATAAAGATGTACTTTAATGTAGTCAGGCCTGAGAGCAAAGTTGCGAAGGAATCAATGGTAACCATGTACCTCGCAGGTGGCGCTAAACTATGGTGGTACACCAAGTATGCCTAGATCCAGAGGAGTTACGGTACTATTAGTACATGGGATGACTTGAAGAAAGAGTTGAAGAATCAGTTCCTACCCGAGAATGTTAAGCTCATTGCTCGAAGGAGTTTAAGGAAATTGAAGCAGACAGGCAACATCCGTGAGTATGTGAAGCGGTTCTCAGTCCTATTGTTGGATATCCGCGATATGTCTGAAAAAGACAAGTTGTTCTATTTCTTGGAAGGTTTAAAATCATGCTTCCAGAATGAACTATAAAGGCAGCGAGTTTAAGATTTGGCATCTGCAATGGCCTCCGCTAAGTGCATCAACGACTATACTCCTATGCAGGGTGAGCGTCGACCTACTCAGTCTCAGTTTAATTCCTAGCCACAGCAGAGAACGGGATCCTCCTATAATTGTAATAAGGGAAAGAATGGGGGATACCAAGCTAGAAGTAGGGGAGACCAAGGTTAAAGCTAAGGCCATGGCTAGGGTAGAAGTGGTGGAGTAAGTACGGGCAGTGCCTCGAGTTCCAATCCTTAGAGGGAGTACCACAGGCCACATAACAGTGGTGACACCTCCTCCTCATTCAAGTTTTAAGGACGTCCAAAGAACTTGAAGTGTTTTCTTTGTAGAGGGAATCACAAACCTTATCAATGTCCTCAGAAGACGGCATTGAATGCTCTATTGGCATTGCAAGGAGAACAAGCCAATGACACCACGCAAGGAAGTGATAGCGGTAAAACTCACATAGGTTATCTTTATTTGTTAAATGTAATGACCACTTAGTTGGCTGAGACTAAGCCTAAGAAGGGACTCATGTACGTGAACCTCGGTATTAATGGGTGGAGTACAGTGGCGATGGTTGATACAGGTGCTACCCATAGCTTTATAGCCATTCAGGATGTGAATCATTTGGGACAGTATTTGGTGAAAGATTCTAGCAGGATGAAAGCCATCAACTCCACCACAATGCCGATACATGGTGTTGCCAAGTTGGTTCCAGTTAAGATGGGACAGTGGAGTGGAAAGGTTATCCTTCTCGCAGTGACATTGGATAATTTCAAGATTATTTTGGCAATAGACCTTCTTCGCTACCACAAAGCAGTGTCGATGTCGTTCGTCAATTCCTTAGGGATTTTTAGTGATAATCCCTCAATTATACAGATCTTCACGCATAGAGATGAAGGCATAATATTATCAGCTCTTCAATTGGAGAAGGGACTGAAGCGAGGGGAGTTGACTTACCTTGCTACCTTACGGTTAGAGCCGGATGATCAGAATCACAGTGCCATGCCGAAGGAAGTATCACGGGTACTTACTGAGTTCAAGGATGTGATACCAAAGGAACTGTCAAAGGTATTACCTCTACGAAGGCCTATCGATCATCAGATCGAGTTAGTACCTGGAACCAAACCTCCTGCCAAAGGACCGTATAGGATGAGTCCTCCTAAACTAGTAGAGCTTCTCAAGCAACTTGATGGACTGTTGGAATCGGGATTTATTCCCCCCTCAAAGGCGTCGTATGGTTCCCCGATCTTATTTAAGAAGAAACATGATGGAAGTCAGCGATTATGTGTCGACTATCGAGCCCTTAACAAGGTAACGGTGAGGAACAAATATCTAATACTACTCATTGCCGACTTATTTGACCAACTTACATCCGCGAAGTACTTCTCTAAACTTGATTTGAGATCGGGTTACTATCAAGTCAGGATTGTTGTCGGGGATGAACTGAAGATGACCTGTTTCACTCGGTAAGGGGCATATGAATTTCTTGTCATGCCATTCGGCCTCACCAACACTCCTACAACATTTTGTACTCTTATAAATAAGCTCTTTCAAAAATATATTAACAAGTTTGTGGTGCTGTACCTGGATGATATTGTTATCTAAAGCCGCATTATGGAGGAGCTAACACCTTGAACATCTTCACATGGTATTCCAAGTCCTACAACTCTATGTTAAGTTAGAGAAATACTCATTTGCCCATGAACAAGTTATGTTTCTTGGGCATATTATTGGTGAAGAACAGATCCACATGGATATGGTCTGTGTTATTGAGGAGTGGAAAGCTCCTACGGAGGCTACAAAAGTTCGTTCCTTTTTTGGCCTCGTGAACTACTTCCGTAACTTCATCAAAGGATATTCATAGCGTTCAACACCACTTATAGATCTTCTTAAGAAGGATTTATCTTGGTCATGGTCCAAGAAATGTTAAACAATATTTGATGATCTGAAGCATGCGGTGATTAACAACCCAGTCTTAGCCTTGCCAGATATTACCAAGCCATTTGAAGTACACACCGATGTGTATGATTATGCTATCAGTGGAGTGTTGTTACAAGAAGAGCATTCGGTTGCATATGAAAGCAAGAAGCTGAATAATACAGAGATGCGGTATCCAGCATAACATAAGAAACTTCTAGCTATTGTACATTGTCTGTGAGTATGGCGACACTATTTGTTAGGAATAAAGGTTCTGGTGAAGACCGATAACAGCGCGGCAAACCATTTTCTTATACATAAGAAGTTGACATCAAAGCAGGCTCGCTGATAAGAGTTTCTAGCAGAGTTTGATTTAGATCTTGAGTACAAGCCAGGGAAGATAAACAATGTACCGGATGTGTTAAGCTGTAAAGTTGAACTAGCGGCCATCTCTATAGTCGCCGAACAGTCTCACTCTCATATTACCAGCACTCTCCAAGATGGGATTCGCAAAGGGTTGGCGGTAGATCCTCAGACCCAGGTCATCATTAACTTGGTGAAACAGGGAAATACCAAATGATTATGGGTAGAAGATGGTCTTTTATATACGAAGGGACAACGGATTTATGTTCTTCGGTCAGCAGGACGGAAGCTGATAAAGGAGTGTCATGACACTCTTTAGGCAGGCCATTCGAGTAGGCGGAGAACACTATCCCTGTTGCACAGATTATTATTGGCCAAATGATCAAAATGAAGTGATGGATTATACGTAAACTTGTCACATTTGCCAGCAAGATAAAGTTGATCGGGACTTGCTACTTGGATAGCTTAAACCACTTCCTGTACTGATACAACCTTGGGAAAGCGTCTCTTTAGACTTTCTCTCTGGGTTACCTAAGACTGAAGGATATGGTTCCATACTCGTGATCATCGACAGATTCTTTAAGTATGCAACGTTCATTCCATCCCTAATTATTTGCCCGACAGATGAAATAGCGCATTTATTTGTGAAGCACATCGTCAAGTATTGGGGCATGCTACATGACATTATCAACGATAGAGATCCTCACTGAGAAGTTTTGGAGGGAAGTTTTTAGATTACTGGGATCCACTATCAACTTCTCAACCAGTAACCACCTGTAATCAGATGGTCAGACCAAATGCTTCAACGCATTGTTGGAAGAATATCTTCGGCACTTCATCAGGGCGAATAAGAAGAACTGGGCCAAACTCCTAGATGTAGCGCAGTTTTGATTTAATTTACAGAAGAGTTCATCAACCAACAAGAGTCCCTCTGAGATACTATTGGGACAACAATCCCTCACACCGTACACGGTGGTCTTCGGTTATAAAGGAAAAGTTTCAAGAGCCTACCAGTTTACAAAGGAATGGCAGAGAAATACTAATATTGCTCGGGCCTATTTGGAAAAAACGTCTGCCAGAATAAAGAAATTGACAGATTATAAGAGACGACCAAATCCTTTTCAAGTTGGAGACCTTGTTCTGATCAAGACCTTCCACCTCCAACATCAAAGGGATAGAGTACATAAAGGCCTGGTACCCAAGTATGTAGGTCCAATGTCAATCATTGGCAAAGTTGGAAAGGTTTCCCCATCTTTGCTTCACCCATCCAGTGTTCTATGCTAGCGTCCTAAAGCCTTACCACGAAGACAAGAAAGATCCAATCTGAAGTACTGTCAGACCTCAGGTTCCCCTCAAGCCAGTCAACCCAGACCAAGTTCGAGAGAGTGTTCTTGCTCATAGAGTGAGTTATGTTGACCCGAACACCAAGGAAGAAGTCTACGAGTACCTAGTGAAGTGGAAGGATCTGCCAGAAGCAGAAGTAAGCTGGAAGCACCAAGATTCTCATCCCCTACTGGTCTGACTCAGGAAGATTGAGGCCAAGCATAAGAGGAAAGAAAAGAGGTAGATGAGGAAGAAGAAGAAGAAGAAGAAGAAGAAGTCAACGATGGCGTCTCCAAGCTGAGTGGGGGAGAGTGTGACGCCTCAGCGGATTGAGCCAATATTTTGTAAATAGTAACTTTAGGATGTAATAAACCTTGTAAAAAGTTTCGTTTATTTTTGTAAAGTTTAGGTTAGCCAAAAAGGGGAGTACGTTTCGTCTCCAAGTTTGATGTTTTCTTTTGGTTGTAAGTTATTTACTTAGTAACTATTATGTAGAGGACATGACTCCGATACACCCGAGAAGGAATTTGGTTGTAAGTTATTTACTTAGTAACTATTATGTAGAGGACATGACTCCGATACACCCGAGAAGGAAATAAAGCTTTGTAATTGTTGTTGATAAATAAATGAAATGAAGTTTACATTGACTCTTTGTACAGTTGTCAGACCTCTACATTGCCTTGATATTATGTGATCTTATGTGATATTGCATTAAAAACTATTGAAAGAGATAAATAATTAGGCTTACTTGAGGCACGTGCTTTGATTGTCGCACGTACCAAGTTTGTGTCTTCAGCTGGTCCGTGACACTTATGTTGGAGGTGCTCATGTTATATATATATTACATTCTAGGTACTTATATCAAGTCAAACTCAATTGGGGAGTCCCTCTAGGCAACAACGTTATATTTGTTTTCTCTTTCAAAACCGTCGGAACTAGTACAACTATAAAAATATGCTAGAAACCTTCCATTTGTCTATATCATTTGACATGTTCTGGGCATAATTACGCGTCACTTCATATTTGAAAAGATTTGTAAAACTACTTCCCATTTCCAACTTTACTCCAACGGCTAAACTTCTCTATTTGTTTCTTCTTCTATGTTTTCTCTCCCTCTACCAAAACATATTAGGGAATGGATTTACTTTCTGATTATGTCATTGTTTGGACGCATTTCAGTTATAATTTGGAGATTATGGAAGTGAAGCTCATGATTCAGTAGGTGATAGATTGAATCGTAGATTTACCGTGGAGTGGACTTTTGAATTCAAGTGAAAGAACAGAAATACGGCATTCGAGTGGTAGGATTATCTCTCTCTCTCCCTATACAACAAATTTATAAGATTATGAATGGGGACTGTTTATTTTTGTTGTTTTCTGTAAAGGGGTTTGCTTAATTTCATTTGATGCCTTCAAAGATTATGCTGCAACTTAACATTATGCTTCTTTTTATCTTCCACTCTTGTCATAATTATGTTTACCACTAATTCAAAAAATCATTTCTTTTTACTATTTAAATGTTTTGATTCATACACTTTAGAAATTATCATCTCAGTCATTTCTTGCGTGTGTTGGGATATTTGGTGACCGTGCAAAGTCATGTTAGAATGGAAGCTATGTTTTCCTATCTATGTCGTGTTGTGTTGTGTTGTGTTAGACTGTGTGTTGTTGGTTTCTTTCAAGTCTTCAATCCACTTATTCCAAGAATAACAAAATTTGAACTATATCTGAAATGTGCCCACTACTATTGGCCTCATATATACGAGATTTGAAGTCTGCCGTAACAACCAATTGCAACTCTGGAGTGATAGTGAATCAAAGAAAGTGCTAAACAAAAAGATAGTAGCAATGTAGTACTACATATTTCATGATATGCTTATTCTCCAATATAAGCAAAAAAATAAAATCGTATGTAGTACTACATAGTTTCTATATTCTCATGTTTTTTGTTTCTTTTAATGTTAGGATTTTCAAATTAGTTCGTAAACGATTTGATTGGTTTTTGTAGATATCAATTTCTCGCACTACACAAGCGCAAACCTATGAATTATAGACAAGCCTCTTTTGAAGAAGAAACATCTTGGTTTATGGGATTAATTTTATAGCAGTGGGGAGAGAGTAAGAAACGGTGAATGAGTTCAGTAATGTTGGAAGTGGCAATCTAGGAATGATAATCCAAGAGATACGAGCACTGAGGCACGCGCTAACGCGCATGCTAGACCGTTATGCTCAGTAAATATTTAGGCATTAAATGTGAATATTATTTGTATTTAATGGAGAAAGGCATTAAGTGGCATTTGTGGTTTGGAGAAAATATTTAGGCATTAATTTTAAACCTATTATCTAGGCTGGAATTTATCTTAAATGTAAATAAAAATAATACAGGGCATGTAAGGCAAATCTCATTCTTTCTTCGCTCTTAATGGTGCATAGAATTATATTCTAAGGGAGAGTGATGGAAATTAGAATGGCAGTGCAGTATGGTTTTCCAACAAAGAAATATAAGATGAGAAGATGAAACAAATTATAGTATAGACACACACTCAGACTTACAACATGTCTTAGCCTTAACCCGAATTCCAACCAACCCCTTCAATCCTTCCTATCATGAAAATGTTTCAACATCTTCAGTTAAATTATTTATGTCAGGGTAATAAAATTTCGTGACTACAGCTCAAAGCATTGCTATTTTAAAGGGATGGATTTCATATGCTAATATACTCTTCAAGGGTAATATAGGAAGACTTCGGAATGCCCCTTCTATTCAGCAAGTTGCTTGGACTCCTCCAGCTCTGTCTTATGTCAGGCTTAACATGTATGGCGCCTCTAAAGGCAACCCGGGCCCTTCTGGTTATGGGGGTATTTTCAGAGCCTATAATGGGGAGTTCTTGGGTACATGTGAAGTTTCGCTAGGTTATCACAATGATTTCTATGCAGAGCTTATGGCCATCATTACCTCCCTCGAGCAAGCTAAAGTAGGGTTGTCAATGGACCAGATTGGACTAGGATCGCCGGTCCGTTATGAAAATCCTAAAACCCGACCCGATCTTAAGTCCTTTAGAATTATAGGATTCAAAACCATATCCGATCCGTTGATGATAACGATGATCCTAACCTGAACTGATCCGGACCGTTAGTGTTAAAGAGTTTAGTATTTTAGAGACGAAAATAAAGAGTTGACTATTTAAGAGGCAAAAATAACCTTATTTGTTATAGATAATTACACTATTATGACAAGTAGTGTGTTATTAACGGATCGGGTTGAGGAATCCTTCCAATCCATTACTTTTTAGATCGGACCTTAACGGATCGGGTTTCTTAATGGATTTAAAAAACCGATCCTAAACCTTTACCAACGGATCAGATTGGACCGGGTAACAGGTTTAGTCCTTACCATTAACAGCCCTAAGCTAAAGCAATGCATACTCCCCACCTTTGGCTTGAATTGGATTCATGGACTGTCACAGGTATGCTCCTCAATAAAAAGACTGAAGTACCATAAAATCTTAAAAATAGATGGCTTAATTGCTTGCATTATATCGGATCTATCAATTTCAAAGTTTTCCATATCTTCAGGGAAGGCAACAGAGTGACGGATAAGCTTGCCAACATGGCCATTCTTATTGCTCCTACGTTTACTTGGTGGCCTGCAATGCCTAGCCTTTTAGGTTTTCTTTTTCATGATGTACTCAATTTACCGAGCTTTAGATTTAGCTGAGGTGCCCCCCTAGAAATTGTTAGAGGCGTGCAGCAGTATTGATACACTTGCTTCCCTCATTCTTTTAGGTCTGAGCCATATTTTTTTCTCTTTTGTATTTTCTTTTTACTTCAATAAAAATCATTTTTCCTTAAAATAATAATAATAATAACAATAAATAAATAAATGTTAGTATGAGTGATATGCCTTCTCTGAGAAACATTTGGCGAGGGGTTTTTAGAAGATTTGATGTATTAAGTACTCTGTCTCGAGTTAAAAACAAGTTTTACCAAAAGGATCGAATAGAGTTGAGGACAGGGCTTCGAAGTCCAAGGGAAAGCAAGAAAAAAAAAAAAAAAAAAAAAAAAAAGGTCAAAAAATTATAAAAACTAAGGCCCAAGACAAAGAAGATCACTTCGCTAATTAAGGACATGTCAAAAGACTAGGAGAACAAACTCGAAGACTAGCCTTATACACAACTAAATTTATGTTTTACTAATGCGGAATGCCTGGTATACGCAAATGCATATTAGTTCAAAGAATCATTATTTAATCTAATAGATGATTGGTGCATAGCCATAAAATTGATATACTGAAAAACTGTTAGTCTTCTCTTTATTTAATCTAATAGATGATTACAAAGTAGAGGGTGAAGCATTTTTCTCTAGCAAAGAGAAGGGACTTCTAACCCGATATAACTGATACAAAAGATGCCTTACTGTTCTTAAAACTACTTCCTACATATCATCATTATTATTCGTCTTATAGAAATACATACATATAGAGAGAAGCATGTCTTTTCTGTAGAGTATCATTTAAAGGAGTTCTTAACATCAATCACGAATTGATACTTTACGTCCCTGTTTTCTATCCTCTCGAGTACTTTATTCACATACTGGATTGGAATAACAACCTCAGGGTGGATACTATTAGTTGCACAGAAATCTAACATTTCTAGCATATCTTTAGTACCACCAGCAACACTTCCAAAAATAGCTCCCGAACCTGCGTAAAACCCAATTTTATGGTTATTTTGAAATGCATTACAATTGAAGGTTATTTTTTTGGAGGAAAAGAAAATAGAGGGAAGAAGGTACCTGTTAAAAGACTCATAGGGTTAAATTTGACCTCGCTGGGAAATCCCACTAGGACTAAAACCCCACTTGGTTTCAAAAGAGCCATATACGGATCAAATGGGTGATCCCCAGATGCGGACTTTGAAGCGGCGGACATTGATCCAACTCCAACATGAGGGAAGAAGGTGTGTGTTGTTTCAGCATCGCAGTGAACTTCTTCTCGAATTTTACAATGTTCGCATGTTTTATAGTTGTTCACATATGGCCCAACTACAACATGATCGCTGACTTTGAAGCGGCGGACATTGGATCCTACCTCTTTGGCAATTCTTATGATCTCATGTCTGGCTCAAAGAAAATCTAGTCTAGAAGAAGTCCTAGAACATTTTGAGAGATTGCGATAATTGACATACATACCCCAGGCACTACTGGATATATTGTATTTCTAGGAATGTTCTTTGCCCAGGCGACATCAGCATAACAAATTCCACAATGTGTTATTGTCAACGAAACATCATTAGGTCCAGTATCCATGCACACAGTTTTATTAGTTAATGACTTAATGCAAATAATGAAGCCGTCGGGGAAATTTGAAGCATGTATCCAAAACTGATAGTCTGATAGTATGTCTCAATATAGTCTGATTAGAGTTTTTAATACACAGTTTCACCAGAAACATTTCAATTTCCAGTCAATCTGAAAATTTTATAGATAACTTCTTTTAAGTTAAGAAAAAAAGTGTTATAACTGAATGAATTTTCATACCTGCGATGGAATTTGTAGGGCGATAGGACGCTAGACATATCCCTTGCTGTCCATCCTAGGCAATTTTCGTTAATACTTTCCATGATCACTTTAACAACTACTAAAAATAATTGTTGCATCAGTTGACAGCCATAAAGAAACTTAAGCCTATGCCATATGACAAAAAAGAAGAAGAGGAAGCAAACATGTGAAACGATAACATGAAACTGAAACTTTGTAGAGCCTAAAACACCACTTCTAGATAAGCTCATGTTCTGAATGTTTTTCGGGTAATCAATCACTTTTAATTCTTCAACGGCAACCAGAAAATACTTTCCTGTTCTGAAAGCAGCGTCTTACGTTCTGGAACTATATATTTTGTTTGATTACATAATATATTATTTTGGCTAATTGAATATTTACACTACCATTTTTATGAGGAGAACATCGTCAACACCATAGTTAACTGGACAAAAAAATCTTTATGTATTACAATATCAGTCTTTTTCACAAGTATTACTAAATATTATCAGCATACGAATATATAAAGTATAAATGGAAAAGGCAAGCAATTATTTTATGCTCCTTCTACTTGACAGGACTACGATCAATAACTGCCTCTTCTTGCCCAATTACATGCTTACGAAGTGTCTCCTCCATCTAAAGGAGGCGTTCAACATTTTTGCTTGAGACTTTCTCAACGGGTATTCCAGTAGAGAGGGTTATAATACATTCTATATCGCTTTCCCGCACAATTGGTTCTCCCCAAGAATCTTTTTTATGATTAAACCGTACCCATGACCCTGCTTCATCAATTAAGTCTATCACCTTATCGGGCAGAAAGTGATTGCTGAAATATATAAGCAAAATTTAATTGTATAAGGAAATACAAAGTATAAAGATAACAAAAACACTTTATTAACGATCTTTCATGTACCTGATATATTAATGAGATAAATTTGCAGACGAAACAAATGCCACGTGTTCATAATGAACCTTGTGATACGTCTCATATTTGGCACGTAAACCTTGCAGTATCTGTATGGTTTCTTCAACAGTTGGTTCTGGTACTTTCACGGGTTGGAAGCATCTCTCAAGAGCTGGATCTTTTTCAATGTGCATCTTGTATTCCATTATGGGTTGTTGCAGCCATACACTGAATTTAAGTTGAAAAATTATGAGGGAGAAGAAACTACACCCATAATAGATTACATAAATTTGGTCAATGTAAGTTACATACCTTTATCTCCCCTCTAGCAAGAGCTGGTTTCAGTATATTTGCCGCATCCTGTTTACCAGCTCCAACTAGAGTGTGTACCTCATCAATAAAAAGTATGATACTACCATTACTTTGTTTTGCTTCATCAATCAACTTTAATAGTCTCTCTTCAAAGTCTCCTCGATAATGTGTGCCAGCAATCAAACGTGCCATATCAATTGAGTACAGCTAAATTGCAGAGATATCATAAGAAAACAAATTAGCATACAAAAATCACATAAAACTGAAACTAGATAAGCGTACATTTATTAACCTTAGTATCTTGCAGTGTTGAAGGGACTTCCTTGTCTACAATGCATTGAGCTAAACCCTCTGCAATTGCACTCTTTCCAACCCCGGGCTCTCCAATGAGGCATGGATTATTTTTACTAATCCTACACAAAATTTGAACAACTCGATCAATTTGTTCTTGCCGCCCTATCACAGGATTGAGCTTTCCCTGGAGAAAAACAGAAGAACAATGTTTATGGCATACAAAAGTTATATAAGTAAGGACTGAAATCTTATCATTTTCTGCTGGGAGAAGCATGGTTTACCTATCTTGTCATCTTTGTGAGATCGGTGCCGTATGTTGTTAGCATTTCCTTATTATGGTCTTTCCCATGTTTCTCCATGATCTTAATCCTCCTGAGAAAACTAGGAAAAGAAGAAGATGATGAAAGGAAACCAAGAGTGGAGATAAAACAGGCCTAAGTGCCCCTTTATAGATAAGATGTCATGGTAACTCATCGTTAATCGAGTACACAATCAAATGTTCCAATTTCCAATGGTACTCTCTCTGAGATGTTAAATAGCTCTGTTTAAGAATGATACATGAATCGGCTTTCTATATTCTCCTCCAACTAAACCCAAATGATGTCCTTGGCTTTCACTGTTTCTCTTCATATTGTTTCGTTAAATCCCGTCATAACTCTACTGACACCAAAAAAAAAACTCTCAAATAATATTGGGTACACCGTGTACTTTTCTTGGTTGCATTACAAAATTAACTCCGAAACTTACTCTAATCGGTTGTAACACTGGCTAGTTCTATGAGTTTGGGTGCCAATAGTTTTGTCTATTACGTATACAGTATACTACTGCACATATTCACCAGTTATGCACACATTTCTGGCCTTTGTTTCATTCATTGTTGTTGAGATCCTCACTTTAATAAGAGTATATGAAACTGCACTAAACTTGTGAAGTCTGGATCAAGAAGTTTGAAATTTTCCCTTTTCCTTTGTTTTTAGCGGTATCTATTCAATCATGTATGTTAAATTTTCCTTGGAGAGACATTATCCATGGACTGATGATCCCAAATTCCAGAAGAAATAGAAATTGTGTTTAATTTATATAAATTATATTTGACTTTTGGAACCATATAACGTGGAGTTCCATGCTTTGCTTGTGATAGCAAAATAAGTGCGAGAAATAAATAAAAGAACAATAATCAGACGCCATTCTTAAGAATAATATAATAGTTAAATTGAATGTTTAAAGCACCAAATTGGAATACTGGGAGAAACCCACCTGAGGAGTTTTAGATATATCACTCAATCTTTTTGGTAATCCGAAATCGCAGAGCTGCAACGCAAAAAGAGACAGGTTCCGCAAAAAGAGACAGGTTCAAAAAACTTAATTAGAAATTATTGACCAGGAAAGTGATGATAACCCAAAACATTAGAGAAACAGAGGGAAGGTAATAAACTACCTTTGTGCACCCATTCTCATCTAGAAGGATGGTTTTAAGTCACAGTAAATAATACCATTTGAGTATAAGAACCTGTACATTAGTTCTCATTTCTAGACTTTAGTTTGCAGAATCAAATATATATAAATAAATAAAATGTACACTTTGTTAATCAAAGACAAAAAAATTCTTACCGTAAAGCTTTGAGAAGGTCGCAGGTAAGATCATGCACAAAGCCTTCAGGAAGCTGACCATTCTATAACACCATTTTGTAACTGGATTAAGTGAGACGCCAGATTGTAAGCTAACAGTGACTTAAGGTGTTAAGACTCAATAAAATCTGGTTTTGGATATCAAGGAGATTCATGTGTTTTAACTTTCTTATGTAGATTGTGCAATCGTATCTATGTGCCTACCCATCAGATGGCTCTTGAGCCAGCCTAAGCAGTGATAGCATGCTAATCATTTTCACTATGAGCCTTAAATTCATACAGGTCTTTCCATACATGATTGCGTCTTTAAGATTGAAGCGCAAAAAAGTTATGAAATAAAATGCTTTCGCCAGTACCTATTTATAATATTTTTGGAATATAATAAGATATCATAATATATGTAGCATAAAAACTAACAAATTTCATAAGATCATTTTACTGTATTTCAGCTGCTTATGGATAACTACGTGTTTAACATCACACATGAAGTAGCTTTAACGTTTACATGTAACATGAAAGAGCAGAGAATAATATGTACCTGTCCTAACAAAGTCATGGATATATAACTTAAACACACCCATAACATCAAGATTTTTAACTTCAAATATGACAACTAAACATCAGCTACGGAACTACACATTGTTATTGAGATTACGCCGATGGTTTCTTCTTTGGATTGTTAGCCCAATGGTTACAACTACATATGCACTCAATGGAGAAGACTTACAAGGCTTCAGAAGATTGTTGGTGTTTGAGAGGATAGACAAATGAGAATACAATCTATGACAATATGTTTCTTTTTACTAATATGATATTTAACTTTGGCACTCTAAAAATGGATTTGAGTATTGTACTTGTTAACTATAAAACTTTAGCAAAAACGTCCACACATCAGAAAATTACTATATTGGAATAGGACAACAAAAATGTATTAGAGAATAACATCCCTTATGTGTGCCCTTTTTTTTGCTTCTTCTTCCCCTTCTTAATCATCTAAATATCATATCTTTCTACTCCACTACGGCACCCATTTTCCTTCCCCTCCCAAATCTTACTCCCTTTTCATGAGCTATTTGCTTCAAAGATGGGTGTTCCCCATTGTCAGTTTTTATTCCAACAAATATGACATATCAGATAAGGTGATCAAAACACCTAGGCTCACATGAAGTTCAGACTCTATCGCAAAGTAAAAGCAAAATTAAAGCCAAACCATCAAAGATCATTTTTTTTCCTTTAAAAACTAAACACAAATTGAGAATTCGACCAAACCCCAGAACCCAATTAAGATTGAAGCTCAAACCCTCTAACATTGCACCCCAAAAACCCTGTTTGTGTCAAAATAAACCCCTAAGAATACAAAACAACATAAACCCATTTTTTTTTAAACACCCAAAACAAATAAAACAAACCCTCATCAAACATCAAACACAAAGAACTAAACCCATGAAATTAAAGCACAAAATCACAATATTTCACAAACAAAACACAATGTAAACATGAAATAACCTTACAGCTTGAAGAGAATTGTGATCTAATAGCAGGAAAAGAAGGATAATAAAATGATAAATCGTTACTAAACTCACCAGCCTGATTGAGCTCGTGTCATTTGACGCAGTTTCTCCCACTTGCCTTTGAGCTGCAAATTGGAAGTGATTAGTGTGATGTTACAGATTTATCAGCATTAAACATCTGTGATTACTGGTGATTAGTATGATGTTACAGATTTATCAGCATTAAACATCTGTGATTACTGATGATTACTATGATGTTGCAGATTTAAGGATTAAGAAGACATTGCAAGATTGAGGATTGTTCTAGAGAGGGAGAAGGGGTAATTGAGAGCAGAGATTAAACAGTACACAAACTTGTTCAATTACCCCTAATTCGGGCATAAGGTATTTGAGAGAGGGACGGATTTAAGGTTTTGATCGTGATATATAGAGAGAGGGAGGGAGTAGTGAAGAACAAACTGAAGTTTGCCATATGATTTGGCTTTAAAGCTTAAAACAAATGTTGGTGGAGTGAAAATATAGCCTAATAAGGCAGATGATATGGCATTTTAGAGGTGTTAAAGAATTATGATATTTGATTTAGGATCCGACAGCTGGGACTTAATTTTAAAGCATAGGAAAGATCAGAGCGGCCTAAATAATCCTCGACTCACGAAATATGGGTAACGAATGGCTAAGATCGAGAAATGGCTGATGAGTTATTCTCTTATGTGTATAGACAAGCACTGAGGTACGCGCTAACGCGCATGCTAGACCATTATGCTCAGAAAATATTTAGGCATTAAGTGTGAATAGTATTTGTATTTATTGGATAAAGGCATTAAGTGGCATTAAGTGTTGAAGGTATATTTGAAGTTGGTTTTGGTTATTAATTTTTTATCTAAACAAAATATAAAGGATTGCATAATATTAGAAGTATATATATTATAAAATTAATCAATAAAGGGGAGTTCATTCAATGAAGAAAAAATAATTTACATAAGAAACATTATTATCAAATAAGAATTGTTGAAATATTGAACATGAGAGAAATATAGTCAACCTTTTGTTGGAAAAATATAGGTTATCTAAAATTACAGACCCATAATTAAATCATAAATTGCTTAATTGACATAACTTATTTCTAAATATTGAATAATAGTAAAAATAATATTTCTTCCTTATCGTCATATTCAACATTATTGTTGGATCCATCGCTTGAGGTATCATCATCTTCCATGTTATCAAACGCAGTTGTATTAGACCTTTTGGCATTAATTGTATTTAAAATAAATATTTAACGCAATCTAGTTAAAGTTTCCTAAAGTGGTCATTATATACCAAACCAAAACAAAACAAAAAAACTGGACTAGATGGATTTGAATCATCACCCTCTCAAAAGGTTTTGAGCGCTCGTGCCATTTAGAGCTTATAGTCCAATAAACAAAACAAACTATTCAGTTACTCATCCTAAACAAGTAAACATTTTTTGCCTTTATGGTTTATAGACTAATAATGACAATATCAATGCTAACTTCGATATTTTATTCTCCATGGTTTAACATATTACAAGATTAGAGAAAGCAAGTACACATAGCCATGGTTTTCTTTCTTATAGTAACACAAGACAACCCAATATCACTTACTAGAAAGTACAAGTGAATTGTTGATGAAAAGCTTTGCTTCAGTCTTTACATGTATTCCCTTGTTTAGAAGTTTAAAATATAGTTATTATGTAATTGTGGGCCACCTCGTAAAGCTTAAATAACTCACTCAGAACATCCTTTAAGAGATTACTACTTACTCGTGGATTAAGTAAAATAATCCAATTTCAAAAAATATACAGCTTAAATAAATAACTCACTCAAAATATCCTTTAAGAGATTACGTGCATGGTAGGATTAAGTAGAATAATCCACTTTCAAATATATACTCAGTCCTTTATTGATCCTATTGTACATGAAATTGTAGAAGACAGTTTCTTCAATGATTTCCTTCTTTTTTCATCTCTCAAACTCCGATTATGTTTCGTTACTTATCACAACCTAAAGTTTTCAAAATGAATCATAATTCCATCTCTTTGATAATTGATAAAGTAACAAGTCAAACTTGAGAAAATATACTCTTAGAGGTTATGATTTATTTCTATCTACAGAAACATATATGTGATGAATGATGTATCTGACTACAAGAGGGCACATAACAGCATGACTTACATTGTACTTATTGACACTACAAATTCAGAAGTTATTGCCGCTAGCAGCATGTAAACCGGTGAAGAAAACATACATGAATTTGCTAGTAAGCGATGATGGATATACATCTCAATAGGTGATTCAAGCAGCAACACCAAAATGAGCACAGCAGCCATGTGTGCAGTCACATGAAGAATTCCAATTATCGCCCTCTTCTTAAGTGATAATTTGGAAGAGATAAATAAGAATGTTGTCATCAACAACAAAAGCATGCCTGATAAAGATACATAAGAAAGTTCTATGATGTAGATAAATGCACGCAATACTGTGTCAAAGAAGTTTTTCAAATCGCCAGAAAATGAATCTCCCTGCATAACGTGATCGAGTCTGCACTGAAATTTTTTAAGGAAAATTATCAGTAAACATGAGGACATTTGTATACCAAATTCTCACCGAAGAGATCATTCTCCCATGAATTTAACTATTTCTAGTCAGCTAACTACATTAAATATGGCTTCATAAATTAGACTGCAGAAAATCTATCAAAGTTTAAAATCTCCTTTCATATATATTAGATAGTTTAGATATATCTATTTTTTAGTTAAAGCGGTCTCCATTTTGAGAAGGTTCTTATCACCTAATATAAGATATTACCCCACTTTGAAAGCAAATAAAATAAAACTATAGTAGGAAATAATTTCCCGCGATTTGGTCCAACAAATTTTATTCAGCTGTTTATTGTAGGCGACCAAGCTTGTAAGAGAGTATTTGTTTTCCAAAAAATAAACAAGATAATTGCCGAGGTTGTGGGAATACTTCACCTAACTTTAATTTAGTAGAATATAGAGCTTTTAGAGTGCATCATGTTTATCAAGAGGTAACAATGTAAATTGAACTAGAGTGTACATAAAGTAATTTTTGCTACACAACTATTAAATGTGTTTTCCTATAGTCCACGAGTACCTAAAATGTGCATTCTCATCCTGTGATTGTACAAGATGAGTGCCGACTCTTTACAAACAACCTAACATAAACGGTTCCAGACCATTGATCCAGAGTAGGGATAAAGTTCTGACAACATTACTATGAGTAATTTCCAACTATCCCTAGATGCCTCAACCCGATCATAAGAGTTATTGATATAAGAGAGTTTGAAAACTATGTCCTTTGACGCATCGAATAGTGGAAGTACGGTGTCCTCTCTAAAATAAATATAATCCCAGATACATAGGTAAAAGATTATATAGCAAATATTCTACAAAGTTTGGATGTAAAATCAAAATGTGAGGGGCGCAGGAGGGAACATGTCAATTGGTTGCACACTTATCATTTTATAAGACCATTTCATATTTTGCTCAACCTACATACATATACATAATGCACAAACAGTTCTATAAATGAGTTGAAGTTTACCTTCATCCGAATCTAAGGTCTTATAACTAGATCTAGAGAAAAACATATTTGATGAGTATGGAATACATCATCTGAAAAGGGTGTCCTCAAATTATGCGAAAGGTGGAAAATAATGGAACTAGTGAACTACAAGAAAACTAATATTAAGCATAATCCCAATTTTTTCCAACATTATATATATTCGTACTGCTACCAAGTACCAAGTAGAGCCTCAAATAGCCATAGGCCATAGCTAAGTAAGGTTTAGAAAGAGCATTCTACTATATAGAAACAAATGATAGAAAAATAAGACGATTCACATTTTTTTTTTCAGGTAGTTAAATTCTTTCTATCAAAAAATACCTAATCATTATTCTTTGAAATCACTCCAGTCTGCTTCATATTCAACCCAAAATGCAGTTTCATGTGTTTGAATAAGTATTGGATCAGCTCTGTAAAACAAATTAGACGAGTGCATTTAATTGGTGTTGAATTCAACTTTAGAAAAATCAGTGTTAAATAGATCAACAACAACAACAAAAACTTGCATTCTCCTTATTCGCAGATTGTTGGATGCATTGGAGCTGCCTCCGCTGGTCTAGAAGGGCCACTGGTGCATATTGGCTCCTGTATTGCTTTCTTGCTAGGTAAAGGTGGACCTGACAATCATCGCCTCAAATGGCGGTGGCTCAAATACTTCGACAATGACAGGGATCGCAGGGATCTCATCACATGTGGGTTTGCAGCAGGTGTCTGTGCTACTTTCTTTAGCACAGCTGTGGTAGTGGTGGTCCTCCGAGCATTCATGGAGTACTGCAACTCTGAGAACTGTGGTTTGTTTGGGAAAGGAGGACTTATAATGTTCCATGTGAGTGATGCTACTGTGACTTACCATGCAATGGATCTTATTCCCGTTGCACTAATTGGAGTTATTGGAGGAGTTTTGGGAAGCTTATATAACTATCTTCTCCACAAGGTCCTCATAGTTTACAATCTCATTAATGCGTAAGTGAAAAACTAAAAAATTTCTTTTTAATTGTACATCTGTACATAAAATGGTCCAATGTTTGGTAGACAATAAAAATACTCATAACGTGATGAATATATAGTATAAAGAAGAAAGGTGATCAAAAACAAACAAAATACAAGAATTTATTCCCAAGAAAGTGGGACAATAAAAGATATTACTGCGAACAAGAATGAAAAAAAGGCTGCAACCTTCTCTTAACTTCCTAAAGAATGGCTTTATTGAACATCCATTTTTTAGGTTTGTACTTTTGAAGTCAATTACGAGTTAGGATTAAGTTTTATTTTTACTACTTTAGTTTATCTTGATATTCTTTTAGTCAATATTTATATCAAGTAGGAATAGCGCCCGATGTCTAAATATAATTTTTTTTTCCTTCTTTATCACCTTGTAGGAAGGGTAGAGTGTACAAAATTCTCCTCAGTCTAGTTGTTCCTATGTGCCTCTAATGTCTTCCATTTTTGGCAAGTTACTCATCTTGTGACGCTTCCCTATCCGAATCTACGTGCTCCACCACTGGAAGAACCGGTAGCTTCAAGCAATTTAACTGCCCACCTGGCTGCTACAATGATCTAGCTAGCCTCTTCCACTCAGCCAGCAATGACGCAGTTTGTAACATCTGCTCCACCTCCACTCCATCTGAATTCCACCCTATCTCTCTCCTCATTTACTTTGCAGTTTATTTAATATTGGGCCTCTTCACTTTCGGAATCGCAGTTCCATCCAGCCACTTTTTAGCCATAATCCTCATGGGTGCAGCATATGGCCGCTTACTTGGAATATTTATGGGCTCATACACAAAGATCAACCAAGGGCTCTATGTTGTACTTGGTGCCGCCTCACTCACGGCAGGGTCCATGAGGATGAATGTATCTCTATGTGTCATCTTTCTTGAGCTCACCAATAATCTCCTTCTACTCCCCATAACAATGTTCATCTTACTAATTGCTAAAGCAGTTGAAGATTGTTTCAATTCGAGCGTCTATGAGATCATTCTTCACTTAAAAGGCCTGCCATTTTTAGATGTCCATCTAGAACCATGGATAAGGAATCTCACCGAAGAACTTATTGATGCAAAACCAGCTCTAGTAACACTCTGTGGCGAAGAGAAGGTATCTCGTATTGTTGAAGTTCTCAAAAACACTACCCACAATGGCTTCCCTGTTGTTGACCAAGGGTTTTCCCATCAGTAGGTTTGCCTATTGGAGCTACAGAACTGAAGGGACTTATTCTGAAAGCTCACCTTATGCCAATGTTAAGAAAGAAGTGGTTTCTGACAGAGAGGAAATGAACAAAAGAGTGGGAAGTGAGAGAAAAATTTAGTTCTGCTGATCTGGCGAGAGGGGGATGAAGATTGAGGACGTGGTTTTGACTGAGAATAAGATGGAGATTTATGTAGATTTGCATCCCCTCATCAACAAAACACTGTATACAGTGGTGGAGGGCATATCAGTAACAAAAGCTTTGGTGCTCTTTCGGCAAGTCGGGCTCCGTCATTTGCTCATTGTACCCAAATATCAAGCAGCTGGGGTGAGTTGATATTCCTCTCTTCCAGTATGATTTTATAATACAAATTTAAAGGATAAGTTACTTAATAAAATTAGAATATGTGGTGTAGTCTAACACAAAGGATCATAGTAAACTATGATTCTTTGCATCAAACCAACAAAAAAAATTCTTCTTAAAAAGTTAAAAATTATTAGCAACACAAAATAAAATCTCAGGTGGATAGTATTACAGCCCAAATGTTATTTTCTTTTATTTTTTTGGAAATAGTCCTCATGCACGACCATAAAACGATAAGTTAGATCTAACAAAGCTAGCCTCCATCTAAACAAATAATCCTCAAACCTTAAAATTTTCATAATCTTGAGGGTTAAAGGCACAATACCACATAAGTAACCAGAACTGCCACTTTGTTTTCTCGCTTTCTCTTCAAGGTATCCACTCCTACTTTAGAGCCTCTATTTATCATAGATCTCGGTTTATAGGTGTTGTTTCGCGAGTCTTGAGCTAGATCAACATGTATATCTCTTAACCTTGATTAGTAAGCAATGCTTCTCCACCCAGCCCTTCCACACATATCTTATCTATAGATATATCACTTTTTCTCGAAAGTCTTGCACTCTTTCATTCTTTTCGCAAGGCAAGCCGGTATTTAGGAATCCCTAACCACTGTAACCAGGCCTGAAAAGTTTCTAAATCCCCAATCCCCAATGCCCACAAGCCCCAAAGGGTACAAAGCCCGAAGGCATCCACAATTTTAAACCCCATGGTGTTACGAAAAGGAGGTGAAAGCGAAAGTCTTGCATTCTTACAACCCCTTGAATTGAGATAAGTGGTTGAGAGAAAGGTTTGCGTTATCTCTGAAGATGTAAGGCACCTTCACCGAATTTAGTAGGTAAAAAAATTCGTTGAAAATATGCCATATTGTAGGAGATAGGAGGGTCAATGGTGTCGGCCTTGATGGGCTTGATTCAAACTTTGCATTCTAAGATTCAAGTTATCTGCCTAAATTAAATGGTATGGGAAGGATCTGTGGATGTTAATACAATTTTATAAATGTCAAGTTAAGTTGGCCGCAAAATGAAGTTGCTGAAATTCGCCAGTGTGTATATCATCTATTTATTGAAGGTCACTTGGCTTCTAGAGTCTCGAAGTTTTCTCTCAGGCGTGTAAAATTCCTCATTTTCCCACCCATATAGTTTGCTAAGTAAATGTTCTCATTCTCTTTAGCGTCAAAAACATCTCAGGTTGCTATGATCCTCGGTATGATTCCTAGTTCTATCTCATGGGAGATTTCATTAGCTACTCATAGTGACATTATTTTGTTGCAAGGCAATTATTTTTTTGCAAGGCAGCCATAGCGATATTCATGAAATTTTATTCTTATTAAGGCTTCCAAAGTATTTTTTACAAGTAATAAAGTGGGCCGCTCATATTTCAATTCACCTGGTACCTAAGAAGTTATATTTTGGAAATTCTTGGATTCTACTAGTCATAAATTTTGTTCCTATAAAAATCTTGTCTTAATCTCCTAGACTCATGGTTTGGAGGAAGCCACTTAGAGACTAGTTAAACCATATAGAAGGGAACCATGCGTTAGTAACTTGTGGTGCCTAATAAAAACTGAAACCGATTTACTGCTGCTAGCATTGGTACTGGAAGCCATGTTTGTTGCCTTGAACTGCATCTGCTTGTAAGTGTTAAGGGGATGATTTGATCTTAAAAGCCAACGCTAATTTTGCCGTAAAAACTTTAGAGATCATAAAAAAGTTCTCACTTAATTCCGGACTTCTTAAAGAAAATGCGAGTAAAAGCTCTATTTTTTTTATGGTGCTACAACTATAGAGGATAGAGAAGCAATAAGTAATATTCGGAACTTCAACATTTGAACTTTGCCTATAAGACTCCTGTTGTGATCTACAAAATTGTCTGAAAATAAATGTGAGTCTCTTTGATTGAAAAGATTCAGAAAAAGCTCTTCAATTGGATGAATAAATTACTATCTTATGGGGGAAGGCTGGAGCTCATTAGATTAATTTTGTCAACGTATTTTGTGCATTGGGCTGAATATTTCAATTTCCCTAGAGCTACTATTAAAAAGATTGAATAATTATTTCCTAGTTGTTGGTGGTCTGGAGAAGAAACTAGTGAGATCTTATCTTTGATTGCTTGGTTTGATGTGCGCTTAACGGAGGGTAGGCTAGGTAATAAGAGAATAATATTTTTAATGACCAACTATTTTGTTACGAACCCTCTGGAATTTAGTACCTGGTAGGTCAAATCCATGATCAACATGGGTGAAGACAAATTATTTGAAGAAAAAGTTTATATGGATAGTGGGGATTCCTTCTGATTGCTCAAGGGTATGGAGTTCTATTATAAGAAAATGCCTTTGCTCTATAACACTGCAAAATTATTGTGGGCAATGGAAAAGATACTTCTATTTGGAAAGACCCTTGGTTATGTAAAGGAATTCTCTAAGAGCTTATATATGATTCAAGCAATTGGATAAAACTTCCTCGAAGAATGAGATCTAGTGATTTGAAACAAGTTTGGGAAGAAATTTATGAAGAAGGCCACCTGATACTCAAGAAAAAGATGTGATGATCTAGAAGCTTACGAAAAATTGGCAGTTTAGCTCCTTATCTTCTTGAAATGCTTTAAGACATTGTAAAAATCGGCTACTTGGAATACGATAGCTTGGGATCTCGATGCTTTACCTACAGATGTTTTCATACTATGGTTTGCCATAAAAAATAGACTTCAAACAGGATTTTTTTGTCAAAATAGGAAAACTTGACATAACTTATTGCTCATTGTGTGGCACCAATAAAGAAAATAGAAAGAAACCACTTTTTAGCTGCTCCTATTCGAGAAGATTAAGGGCTATTAACTGGATTGAATGGGCTCCTTCTTCTAATCATAACGTGGTTATCAACTGTGCTGCTTTCAATCAGTAGAGCCTCAAACGGAGGGATAGTTAAAGAATAAAGTGGATTTAATGGTGCAACTGCTACAAACAATGATGTCAATCTTCTTACCCAAGCTCATGCCTGCTACGTTCCAAGTCTGTGGCACTACGAGAATCTCCTATTGTTAATCAAATATAAAGTATTTATTAGTTTTTTGCTAGTGAATCGCTCCAATCGTTTTAGACCAAACTTTTATATGTATGTAAGTTTCTTCTAGACTTAAATTCTTAATCTAAAATGAACTAAAAATAAATTAGTTAAGGAGAATCTTAGTACTACCAGTTTTCTTCGCTGCCAAACTCGTCTCCCATTAGCATCATTCTGCGACAGCTCCTGCTGTAAATTAACCAAAGATGAGTTATAATAAATTTAGAAACATTATTAAAATACAGAGCAAAATCGAGATTGAATCACTTACTTTTGCACTAATTGGTAAGTTCGAACAGCATGAACTTCCTGCTCGTATTCCATCCTCTGTAAGAGATGTGGTTTCGAATGAACATCTCTCCAAATAAATCCAACAGAAAGTTCCATACAGAAATCAAATTCAAATAGATAAAAGGATGAACATAGTTTTTAATGATCCCACTGGAGAGAAAACCCAAGTGTGCATGAACCAAAAGCAATTGAAAACCCAAGTGTTCAAATCCCCATTAAAGCTTTTCAAACCAAACCATTGAACTGCAAGACTCTATCTCTACATCACATCCATCCAACCCCTTAGATTGATCACCCCCGACGTGCAGATTGTCCGAGCTCTGGTTCCTTCGAATTCTAGGGTTCAAGAGAGGGCGATGTAGCAGAATCCACTCCATCAATCAAAGGGGTTGTTGCCTCTGATGATGCCTGCAACCCCAATTTTCAAAATCCAATTTCAATCAATCAAACAAAACCAAAATATAAGAAAATTAGAGCGTTTGTTGTTAGGGAGAGGAGGAGACCCATTAGGGGGAGAGAGCGCGTCGATGAAGCAGAGCTTCGTCTTGTCTCCACCATGATTTGTTTCTCTTCACCGATCTATATTTCAGAGAAAATGAGAGAGAGAGAGCTCATCGCTCGCAGGACAGTTGGGATTATGTTCTGACGAAGATGTAATTTTGTCTGATTAAGAGTAATTTTGCCTTATGATTTGGCGTTTTAGGCAAAAAATCTGTAGTTAGTTCACTGAAAATTTAGACTAATTCGGCAGATAATTTGGCAGTTTATAAGTTTGAACTAATTCTGAAATTTCTTGTTGTGGGATCCGACGGCTGTGACTTAATTTTAAAGAATAGGATAGATCCGAGCGGCCTAAATAATCCTCGACTCACGAGAGATGGGTAATGAACGGCTGAGATCAAAAAATGCTGATTAGTTATTCCCTTAGGTGTATAGATAAATACTTTCAAGTATCTAAAACTACAAAACTGGATTCCATTTATGAGTCATGTTTGATGTCATTTAGTTTTATGTCGAACCTCCGTAGATTTGACGCATAATCCAATTTTGGCTATAGTGGAATTAAGTTTTGGGTCTGAAATATCTTGCCAATGGTACAGGGAATGCCATAGACGAAGAGTCCTAATAAATTATCATAAAAAGGATAATAGTTTCCAAGATTATAAGATTCATCGAAATCAATGTTTTTTTTTCGAGTATTGAGAAACTTATGGGAGTTTTCAGGATCAAATGATTGATTTGAGTCTTCTTTGAATGATTTTAGTAGTACTGGTATAATTTGAGGGAGTGGAATTCCAATATTTTGAGGTGTCTTGAACAGGATAAAACAACTTAAAGTTTAGTGTTTTTGTTGTTTCATATCCCGATTTTGATATAGATCAATTTTACCGCAATTCAACCTAGGTCTCAAAATACCGCAATTCAGCCTATATCTCAATATTTTGTGTAGGAGCACGCTCCCGCTAACCTCGAGGCGGAAGGTCGTTGGACGACCTCTCCACCAAAAGTAGGAGCACATTTCCGTTAACCATGAGGCGTAAAGTCGTTAGACGACCTCTCCACCAAAAGTATGAGCACTCTAGCTTGGGTCGACCGTTCAGGTCGTTATAGGAGCTCCCTGCTAACGATGAGCACATTTCAGGGGGGAGCTCTCCTAACGAACGCAACCTGTAGCAACGGGCCTTAGTCCCTGCCCACGTGGAAAGGTAAAGTCTACAACTCTGGGAGGATACCTTAGGAATTATACACGACACGTGAGCAGGAATACTCTTAGGTTAAACCCTCCATATAAATAGAGATGAGAAGTAACCTAGGAGGGAAACCTTTTTTCATAACCTAGGAGGGAAACCTTTTTCAGAGAACTTCCTTCTCCTTCAAAGAGACCCGAAAAGAGTCGAGTGGTGTCATCCTCCGGTGAGACGCTTTAAGCCCAAAACTAATACCCACTTGTTGTCGCTCCTGAGAGGAATCCTGAGACTATATTTTGAGATATACTTTGAAATATATTATTGTTGCAATTAATTTAGGGATGCTATTAAGTGTAATGCGTTGAAGATTGGCCTAAAACCCAAACTAAAACATAGATAGTGTTACACGATCATCTTCAGTTCAAACCCAACATCTCCAAAATAAGCTACGTAGATATAACAGTAACAAAGATGCATCGATATAGTTGATCATGGTTGAGAAGAGGGCGAAGCATATTGTTATTGAGAAAAGCTCAATTTATGGATAATTGAGGGCAATAGACGATTTTAAAACACTTATAAATGGTTGGTTATGCTTGGAAATTCCCATCATAACAGGAAACTACCAAAATGTTGGAGCACAAAATGTATTAAAGGATTTCATACTATAAGCAAAAATCCCATATAAGCATAAATCCCGATTGGGATCATCTTTGAAATTTTTGTAACTTTGTTAGAATTGTTAGAGCTCCACCTTAACCTAGCCATTTAAATAGAATAATAGAAACAAAATGAACAACTTCTAAATGATTACTAACACAGACAATACTGTAAAATGTATGTTCCTTGATTATGAACTCCCCGTTCACCATCGACATGGCCATTCCCAAGATTTGCCATGACTGGCCCAACACGTATGTTAACAATGAACTTATCTAGGCAATGAATTAATTTAGTAACTGAGATAATTACGGGATAAAGATGCAAGCAAAGGAAAAAAGAAAGAAGCATCTATATCCATCTAATAAGCCATAATAAAAGGATATAACCCAAAGAAAATAATTGAAGTGCAAAAGGCGCGTCAATTGATATAGTTGTAATGAAGATGTGCCCGAGGTAGTGCTAATATTTATACATTTAGCATCGAAGGCGCATCGATGTACTTGCCCGTGCGTAGTCACGGATGGTACTACTAGTATAATATATACTATTAAGCAGATTGGTTTGGTTGTTCGTCGTCTCACTTTTTGGTTGTCCCTTGAGCCAATAATAATATGACATGCGTTAATTTATTTGGAGAGGACAAAACTACCCATCAAACTCTGCGAAAATTGCATGTAATTTGAAAATCCAACTCTCTGATTGAAAAGATGCGACTGTTCTTTTGTGCGAAGGAATTCATTTATCTTCTTCTCCAACTTTCTTTATTTCCTTCATTTTTACAACTCAAGATCTAATGGAAACAACAATAACATTGGTACGTTTTATAACTTTGTTTCTTACAAAGAAATTTGATGTTGATTATTGAGAATTGATTACTAAGTCTAAACTTTTCTTGGGGATTTATTTGGGGTTTGAATTATTCGATTGTTATGGTTTTGATTTGTTGAATTATTTATGATTAAGGTATTTCTTCATTTTGGACAATTGTAGTGTGATTATTGATTCCGATTGTGTTGATGCACATCAATTCCGTCTTCCCTTTGGAATTTAGGTACTCTCACTTTCTCTCTCTGTATATATGGTAAATATGGGGTCGAATGGAGGATTTATTATCTGTAATTGGGATTTGTTTGTCTTAATTGATATATATTTATTTGATGAGAGTTCCTGCCTTATCCAATTGAAGAAGGCATGATATCAGTCACCCTCATATTACTTTTGGATGTCTACAAAGTGACCAAACTAGGATAGGACATAGTAGAGATCTGCCTCCACTTCAACACAATGATTAATATGTATCATTCTAAATTTTATCAGTAATTACAATATGGCTTGTTAACAAGATGGCTTGTTATCAGTATAAAATTTTATCAGTTAAATAAAATATAGGATTGTTAACAAGATGCCCATTTTACTATTTTTTTTAACTTTACATGTTTGGCAGTAGCATCTTCGTCTACCTATGATCTTATTTATTTTATTAGAAGTCTACCTATGATCTTATTTGTCTATTCAAGCTAAATATCAATCGCGGTAAAGTTAGAGATATATTCGAATTAGAATCTATATTTAAAAGTAATTATTTTTAATGACGATTGCATTACCAACTGCATTACCAACACTCAATTTTGTTAAATCCTTTCGAGAGGGAGAAATCAATTATTTCATTTACATGTAAAACATCTGAATATTAACCCTGTAAATCAGTTTCGAGTAAATAGAAATTATGTCTGAAAGATTTTGTTTTAAAACAAAAAGTATTTAATCTTTACCCCAATTTGTAATAGACAAATCATTGTTGCCTGTAAGTTTTTTTATCTTATGTTTTGTGTTTGTTTATTGGTAATGTGTTTCTAAAGATTTGATTTTTACACAATCCATTTGATAAATTTGTTGGTTTTGATTGAACTTTGATTGTTGAAGCTTTTGGGTGTTGAGGTTAGAGATTAAGTTGTTTAGGATCACTCCAACCTCTGCTTAACAATGAGGGTAGGCCTTATGGTTACTTATCGAAAACGAGTAAACTATTCATATAAGAGCACCCTGCATTGACACCATTGGATACATTGGGGTTAAGCACCTTGCATAGCTCCAATGATACCCTCAACCATAAAATTGATGAATAGGCTTACTAAAATCTGGGGTTAAAAAAATCTGCAGTGGTGTTTCTTTTGCAAGGCAAAGCTACGGTTGGGCAGACCCAAAACCGGATATATTCAAGTATAAAAAAGATTACATCCTAACAAACTTCTTCCCCTTAGCATCCTCCTCTACTTTGACACGCAGATCCGAGGGATAGGAGTTAATGCGATTTCACCAAAAGGAATGCCTATAGAAGCAAGATAGTTAACGAAACAGTTAGTCATGCACAACATGGCCAAAGTTACAATCACCCTGGGAGTTTTTTCTTTCTTTTTTTTCTTCCTACCCCCCCCCCCCTCCCGAGTTACTTAAAGAGCCATCAGCCATCACTATTGATCTTCCATGTGTTAGCAGGTGGGAGAATCCAAATACATAGAAGTAACAGCTTGGACTATTTATTATCCCCGTAGTACTGTCGAGGTACGTATATCATTGTTCTTTCTACTCTTTATGAATATGTTTATGATGATATTATGGACTTATATAGTTTGTGTTGTTTGGTTTCAGATGTGGCCAAATCCGCTACAGAAGGCCAAGGATGAAGGACTTGATACTATTGAGACTTACGTCTTCTGGAACGCGCATGAGCCACGTCGACAAGAGGTATATTTTACTTCTTAATATGAAGTTTTCTATTAAATACCATACAAAGGGTGCATTGATCAGGCATCACAAAAATCTCTTCTGGAAAGGGTCCATTACTTTAAGGACCTTTATCTGAACTCTAGCTTCAGTGTCTTGAAAGATGGTTTTACACCA
This sequence comes from Kingdonia uniflora, assembly GCA_014058105.1. NCBI lineage: Eukaryota > Viridiplantae > Streptophyta > Magnoliopsida > Ranunculales > Circaeasteraceae > Kingdonia > Kingdonia uniflora. Next base: position 1,376,512 of record JACGCM010002554.1, on the reverse strand, counting down.
CCTCCTTAGTCTCTGATTCATTCCTAAAGATTTTGATATTTCTTTCTTTCCAAATCTTAGATATGAAGGAACATAATACAATGTGAAACTGTTTTGACTTCAATCTTCGGGAAATCAGCCAACCAATTGACTTCATTAAGGAACCCATTAACTTGCCTCACATAATTTCATCTGTACAAGATAGCCTACCAAATTGAGCTTGCACAGTTGTACTCCATCATAAGATATTCAATGCTCTTATTTGAGGCTTGACAAAACACATAAGAAGAATTAAAAGGAACATGCCTCTTATAGAACCAATCTAAAGTAGCAAGGTTAGCTAAAATAGTTTGACACTCGGTAAAATTCTGTTAAGGGATAGAGATAACACACCAGCTGATCTTAGTCCACTTCAAAAGAGTTATTTTAGTTCTCAAACTCTCATAGGCAGAAGCCACTAAAAACTTTCCATCTTCTTTGGCAGTCCCCAAATGAATCTCGGGGAGGTCCAAAAATTCTATCTCGACAAGGTAAACTGATTGATAAAGTAATTTCTCTATTATTCATTTTTTGATATTTTTCAATTATGTTTATCAAATATTTCCCTTAAACTAAGGTTATTTTTCTACAAAATCTACCAGCAAATTGATGTTAAATCTATATCTCAAATGACAAACAGAGAATTAGCATGGGTCTGTGAAGTGTGATATCGGCGCTCCTGATCATGCTTATTCTAAACTCACAATGGAAAACGATCGTGGTTCTCGGAGAACTGGAGTTAATATTCAAATAGGACGATGTGCTTCATCCAATTGTAAGTATGTCTTATGGATACATGTCACTTTTACACTGTTTTCAAATTAATGTATCTACGTCCAAATGCACTAAATTGGAAAGTTCATGGATAACCATGGAAACTGATTATGCAAATGATCATGGAAAGTAATTTAAGAAACAATATAACTTGAAACTAAGTTGCTCCAATGCTAATATATTAAATCTTAAACTTCCTCTAGCTTTTACACTTAATATGCAAAAGGTTTATAGTATTTCTGGCCATTTATGAATTTTACTTCACGTGTATAGAAGCTTTTCTGAAATAAAGTAACCACATACCTTATGTTGAACATCACATATACATAATCCGTACTTTTTGACTGTTGGCATAATTATTCTGGTGACATTTCATAGTTGTTAAGGATGGTATTTAGAGACTTCCAATCCTTCTTCGAAGAATAACATTTAGGATTCATAACTTGAGATTACTCTGAAATGTACTCTAATAGTAACATCAAACACCCTTCAAGGTTCTTTGATAAAAATAATTAGAAAAAAATTAGTTTTTTCAAAAGTAAAATTGAAGTTATATTTTATTTAAGATTACTTCTACACAAATACTCTTTCCAAATAACATTTACTCCATGCTCTCAGATGGTAGTTAAAGATTCGTGAACGCATACTCGAAAAATGATTGGACACTTGGAGTTGCATTTCGTGCAAGGTACACATGATTTATGTAGGTCTGTTATGCCTACCTAACTGTTAATTTCCATAATCAATCTTCTACCATTTACTGATCATAGATTAGCTATTTTCCAATTTGCGTCCTACATGAGCATTTACTTTGGCCATCTCCTGAAAATGGACTTTGAGAAGTTACTTGATCTTAGAATTTCATAATGTTTATGTAAAACATTGTTGAGCGAAGAATTCTAATGAATTACAGTCCTTTTGTTAGGGCTTAAAAGTTAAAAGTTATCGCACCACATTAACCTACTTTACTTTTGGTTTTATTTTATGTTTTATCAGAGCCAAACCCGCAATTCAACCTAAATATATCTAAACATCCCCAAATAATAGTATCTGATCATATATAAAACTGTTATGACTGGCAGTCTGCTTTCTAAAGGATTAGTAGAAATCCAACCTGTAGATGTTCTTAGGATTGAGAATGTACTACATCTAACCCCTCTAATACTCCTTGATATTCCTTACTGTCTGGGTTATACCTGAAGTGTCAAGCTAAATAAAATGTGTGTTTTATTCATCTTATTTTCCAGGTTGATGTAACAGAGTTTATTGAAGGTCATTCATATTATCTTTGGGCTACAGAGCAGATTTTGGAACAACTTGAACTGGATTCATACCACCCGGTTTTCAAGACCTGACAAACCCTAACAAGAATCTATAAACATAAATATAAAATAGGGAGAGTTTAGATGGAAATTGAGAACGTTCAGTGGATTAATACTTATATATCAAATCAGAGCATTTAATTGGTTTTCATACCAAGAATATCTGCAAAGTTTTAGAGATTCTTATTAGTTCTTGATAGTAAAAAAAAGTGTAAGTCACCAAGATTGATATGTAAAAGACAATGATATATTTTGCTGATCTTGATTATGTTATAATGATTTCTTTTGTTGATACATTCACGTCCATAGGCAACAACAACAAGGATGCAGAGTTTTTGGAGAATGGTTAATTTTCATGCATGATCGAGACGTTCAACATGTAGACTGCTGACCAACAAAGACATTCTGAGAATGCTGGAGAAATCTTTGATGAGAGAGCTAGATTTGGAAAAGAAGCTATCAGACTTCAGATATGGCGAAGAAGAGCTAAAGCGAAAGCTACACTCTGCCGAACAAGAGGTTCTCAGCATGGAAGAAGGACAAATTATTCTGGAAAGGCTATTTGACGCAAAAATTTCTTCCAATGTACTAAGAGAGCTTCAAAAGAATTGATTGGACATATCCACATTGTTCAATTGAATCTAAATTGTTCCATCCAACGAGAAAGAGAGATAGGATCTAAGCTTCAAGGGACAATGAAAACCAAAGGAACTACCTCACAGAAGCTGGAAACAAACAGTGGAGAACTTGACAACTACCTTGAGGATAAGAATAACTTTTCCAAATCTAAGCTTCAAATTTTAAAAGAATCGGGGGATCTTTTTGAGGGCCCGCTGAGAGAATCTAAATAATGCACCACAATGAGAATGCCTCAACGAGTGAAATTCAAGAGGATATGTTATTATCTCCTGAACGGGAAAGATAAAATGTCATGTCTATAACTTTTGGCAGATAGTATCTATTCAATGATGTAATTCTTTATCGAAAAATTCAAGAAAAGAAACGATGATTTTCACATTAATAATTTTGTTGCTTGGATAGAAACCAACTAAACTCTCAGCTGCTTTCTTAGTCTCCCTGTAAACATGGTTTATATCGAAGTTGTGAAGTTATGTAATCATAGTTTGTTCCTGCTCATAGTGTATCTCAGCTTCCAAGGAGGGATAATGCAATTCCTAATCAAGGGCATAACTGAAATAGAGTCTGAGACAACCTTGATTCTTCTGAAATCATTTTGAATGAAGCAGCTTAAGGCCAAGTTCAATCCTGAACTCATGTATAAAAGCAGAAATAGGTTCTGTCTCCCTGAGTCAGCTACTGACACAATATCGACATAGTCTCTTCTAATACCATTTAACCATATGAGATTGCTACTACAAGAGAGGAAGAAAAAGTTAATACTTGATGCTCTATTTTGCATAATTTATAGAATTCTGAAGCAGGGCATGTTTGAAGTATCCCATTGTATTTTTCTTCAACGCTTACGAATGTAACCATATAAATTAAACCGTCACGCACTCTTCTTCAGAACATTAAAAGACGCTAGACCAAACCTGTTCATATGATGTCCAACCGAATTTCTATCATCAAATGCTACCTTCATCCTCACTTTCACAATGTTTCCTATTTGTTGCTAGCAATATATATACGCGTGACCTTTAACACGAGGGTCGTTTAAATCGATCTACAACCTTTTTATAGTTTAATACACCACATATAGAAAGTCTATATTGTGAAATTTGCGATAAACTCCCTTCAATCGTTTGATTAACTAAAAGAAAAAGGAAGCTATATACTATGATAAAAAAATGGCCATGGCAATTGGCAACAAACATCAAATATTGGATTAATGTTTTGGTAGAAATGAGTTACTTTAAGGTGAACAATATAATATGAAGGCCGCACAAATATACATCTTCGAGTCAAAAAAATTCATATTGTTGAGATGAAAGGTAGCTTAAGGTTTTGAAGATCCATTTGATGCCGATAGTTAGTAATCTACGTCAATTTTCAACAGTTTAAGTTTCCTCAAGCACATTTTCAATGGACTAATTTTGTCTAATTTACGACAGACATTTAATAGCATCTCCATTTTATACCCTTTATTTGTGTGTTACAACAATATGAATTAGCTAATCTCAACAATGGGTCAGTGTTTGTATGAAGCTCACGAACCAAATATGGTTAAAGTAGATGAGAAGTCAAAAAAGGATATAGTTGTGCCTGAAACACCAAAGGAGATAAAACCAACTTTCACATACACATAAGATATCATAGAAAGAAATTAGCAATCATAAATAAGCTTGAAATTTTCTCACCCAAGTCATACACCAAATTCCAAAACAAAAAGAATCCTGACAGGAAAGGGTTAAGGATACAACATATCTATCCAGCTTCACACTTTTACATAAATCTTGCCTGCAACATCTTTATTAACCATCTCTTGTAATTCCTGAGAGAATTCTTCAAAGGTGAGCTCCATATATCCAATAGTTGTGAGTAACTTAGCAATATAAACCATGACATTACAATAAAAAGAGAATTTGACGTAGCCGTATGATTAATTATAATTTCACGGGGGCTTGATAAATGGGGATTACTTAACATGTATCAAATAATTTCCAATATAAGGACGGCTCCGGCCTCCTTGATAATCATTAGAATCTCTTCAACAACTATTTTTCTCCCCATTGAAGAGAAGTGAAGACCATCCCTGGAAAGATATATATACCTATAAATAAGCTCATTCCACACGCTAACATATTCCCTTCAGAATAAAATATATATAACACCATCAAACTCATTAAAATAGACGACATTATATATTTGATTGTCATGACACTCTATTGAAGCATCTAAGTTTCTGAGCAAGTTTACAAAGTGCTATGTAATTCCTAGCCGCACAAAAGCATGAAAAGACTTCTTGAATGTCCTTTTGAAAGTGCGATGATGAAAATAGTTAAATTAATTTTGATAAATTACTCACCAATGTAGTCTTCCTAAGACACAAGCATAAGATTAAAAAATGGGGCAATGATCTCTAGACTGTTCGCGGTTCGCTGTCCTCTTTTTTGGTAGTCCCTCCAACCAATAATAAAGTAACACATGTACAACTTTGTTAGATGATCCAGGAGGATCTAGAGTTATTTGAAGATTTGTCAAAGTCATTCGAACGAAGTTGAGTGTCGCTCGAAGGAGTTGTCATGCCCTCTGGAATTTTGGACCAGAGCCATATTTTGTTTGAACAAGTTGGGCTTTCGCTCGAACGACCAGGCAAGTTTCAAGGGTTTTAGACCAATTAGTCATAAATTCGTTCGAACGACTCCCTAGTTCGTTCGAACGACTTTGGCACTGTTTTGGAATCTCATGCGTTGTTTTGCCCCGAGATCCGTTCTTTTATGATTTTTGAGTTTCCTAGTATATAAAGGGAACTTAGGCTATTTTCTAGGCTATGTTAGATCTGAAGAGAGTTCTAAGAGAAGCCTAAGATCTGAAAGTTTTTATTGTAATTACTTTAAGTTTAAGTAATCGAATCTTTATTTTTCCAAACCGACTGGTGTTCTTCGTATTTCTCTACTAACTAAATGCTTCTCAATCGTATTGTGGATTAAGTGGTATCAGTTTTCCAGTTTCGATTCTCGGGGGCTGATTGTGGTTTATGGTCTCTACACGTGACAGTCTCAAGCAAACGAAGGGGAAGCTAGTGAGTCCGTTGAAGATCCATCGCAAACCTACTTCAAGGAAGAATGACGATTTGGAGATGGGCAATTCCAATGATCGACTCACAACTTTGGAAATGACTGTTTCCACCCTTAATTCTACTGTAGGGGAGTTAGTCGAACAATTGCGTCTCACAAACCTCGTGTTGGGTTCCGTTTTGGCGAATCGGTAAGGTCGCTCTCAACAGTGACGCTGTTCGAATGAGAAAGAGGTTTCGACAGTGAATGGAGATGAGGTTAATACAAAAAAAGATAGTAATTCTAGTGATGCTGATTCTGTCAAGGATCGCCCAGGTTTTGGTAAGTCAACAAATCCTATGCATAATCTTCGTATTGGCTTTAAGATTGAGATTCCAATTTTTGATGGTTCCGTCGATGCCGAGAAATTAGATAATTGGTTAGATAGGTTGGAGACCTATTTTTCCATGGATAAATATTCCAATGCTCAGAAGATTTGTTTCTCTACTTTGAAATTCACAAGTCACTCACTTTCGTGGTAGAAATCCTACCAAAATGACATGATGTCGGAAATCTGAGTTGAAAGAAATTCAAGGTCTTGCCGAGGAAGCAATTCTATCCGATTGGGTATGAACAGGAATGATGGTACAAATGGCACAATTTGCATCAAAAGTTTGGGCAATCCATACAACAATTCACTACAAAATTTTATAACCAAGCGTTGGCTTTAGATATTGACGTGAATGACTACGACGTGTTTATGAAGTATACGGGGGGCTTATCAGAGTCCATTTGAAGAGAATTAAAACTCTTCAAAGTGGAGAATATCGAGGACGCTGTCGTTAAAGCAATTGCCATTGAAGGCAAGTACTTGAAGAGTGACAAGAAAGACGACAATAACAAGTTGGGGTACAAGGCTAATTGGAAGTTTGATCAGAAATGGGAGTCCAAAGGAAATGGGTCTTCATTCAATGGGACTATCTGTAGTCATTGCAAGGCTAATGAGTACAATTCTGATAAATGTTGAAAACTTCTTCCGGAGCTTCGGCCGAAGGAGGAGAAGGGCAAGAAAGAGAAACGTGCACTAGCCGCAGTGATTGTGGATCTTCTGAATTTAGATAAGCCAAATTTTAGGCTTACTATAATATTCAAGAAATCTCTAGCTATCGACGAGGCGAGTCAGGAAGAGATTTTCTTTGTCAGTATTCAAGTAAAGCAGAGCTTAGTCGAGGCCATCATTGATCTGAGTAGTCAGAATAATTTAATTTCTAAGGTGGTGGTAAAGAAGATGGGTTTGGCTACTGTGGCTAATTCTAAGCTGTATGGTTTGGGTTAGATTCAGAAAGACGGGAGTTGAAGATCACTAAGCAGTGTACGTTCAATTTTGCAATTACTGAGAAGTTTATTAACGAAGTGACATGTGAGGTGGTTCTGTTGGACGTGTGTAAAGTCATCTTGGGTAGCCCTTATCTTTGGGACTGAGATGTAATCCTTTACCATCGTGCTCGCAAGTATCGTTTAGTGAAGGATGGGACTGAGTTTCATATTAATGCGTGTAAGGAACATATCACTACCAGTAATTTGGTAACAGTGACTCAGGCGAAGAGGTTGGTTAATGCGAGTGACAAATTTGTTTTGTTGCTGGTATGACTGATTCAAGAGGGTCTGTCAGCTACAGTATTATCTACTTTGGCAATGTCTCCTAAGCAGCAAACCGATATGGGGGAGTTGCAAGAGGAGTATGAAGACTTGTTTTTGGGCATAGAAGGTATGTCGCGTAAGAGGGATGTGGAGCATGATATCACCTTGGTGAATAGTGAGCCACTACCCAATATTAGGTTATATTGGACTTCTGTTACAAAATCTGATGAGATCAAGAAACAGGTATATGAACTCCTGGAGCAAGGAGTTATTAATCTAAGTTGCACACCTTGTGGTTCGCCGGTGTTACTGGTGCCAAAGAAGGATGGGTCTTGGAGGATGTGTGTGGATTATCGGGCGTTGAACAAGATCACGGTAAAGAATCATTATCCGCTTCCATGGATTGATGAGCTTTTAGATGAGTTGCAGACGGCTCAGTTTTTTACCAAGTTGGATCTTAAGTCGGGTTACCATCAAGTTCGCTTTCGGGAGGAGGATACTTGGAAGACAGCATTCAAAACCAAACAAGGCTTATTTGAATGGCTAGTGAGGCCTTTAGGGTTATACAATGCTCCGACGACATTTATGCTGCTCATGAAAGAAGTAATTCGTACATTTATTGATGATTTTGTGATTGTATATTTTGATGATATCTTGATATATAATCGTACATGGGAGGAGCATCTTGGGAATTTACGCAAAGTGTTGGGCATGTTGCGATCACAACATCTTTTTCTGAACGGGAAGAAGTACAAGTTTGGGAAATGGGAGCTAGTCTATTTAGGTTTTATTATTGGTGGCGGCGAGCTTAAGGTCGATCCAGAGAAGGTCTCAATCATTACTAATTAGCCTAGACTCTGCACAGTGACGAAAGTGGGGAGTTTTATGGGTTCTTGTCTGTACTTACAGAAATTTATATGACATTTTTCTCAAATAGCTGCACCGTTGCATTCTTTGACGAAGAACGGGGTACAGTTTGTGTGGGAAGAGCACCATGAGAAGACCTTTCTATTATTGAAGCGGAAGATTACGGATGCACCAGTGTTAGTATTGCCTAATTTTCACTGGCCTTTTGTGGTCGAGACAGATGAGTTAGACTATGCTTTGGTGGCAATCCTTTTACAGGATAGGAAGTCGGTTGCTTACCATTCTTAGATGTTTACAGAAGCAGTACGCAACTATCTTACCTACGATAAGGAGTTCTATACGCAATATCAATAAGTTAAACATTGGTGAAGTTACTCATTGGGGAAGGAGGTTGTGGTACATTCCGATCGCAAATCGTTACAGTTCTTATCTACGTTGTCCAAGCTTCAGCAAGCTTGCCATATGAAGTGGATGTCGTACCTTCAACAGTTTACCTTATTGATCAAGTATAAGAAATAAGTGGACAACGAGATGGCTGATATGTTATCTCGGCCCCCATTACCAACTATTTCCGCTTTGTTGGTAGCTATGCAGATCCAACCTATTGTTCCTTTTAAGTATGTTTCAGGGTATGACGACGACAAGGAGCTCAATGTGATTCACGATAATTTGCTGCAGGACAAGACGTGCGAGTATGTTCTGAAGAATGGCTTGATTTACAGAGGCAGTCTACTATGTATTCCTGAGGGTGGAGACCATTTACAGTAGATTCGAGAGGTACATTGTTCCTGGGTGGCAGGTCATTTCGGGGTTGAGAAGACTCCTTTAAATTTGCGGCGGTATGTCTATTGGCCGAAGATACAGGTGGATGTTGCTCGTGTGGTTTGTGGTTACATTTTATGCAACACATCGAAACCTTCTAATAGGATGATAGGATTGTACTTACCATTGCCAGTTCCTAGTCGACCTTGGGAGAGTATTTCAATAGATTTTATGGGAGGTTTGCCCATGACCAGATGTAAGAATGACTATTTGTTTATGGTGGTGGATCAATTCAGCAAGATGATTGTTCTTATTCCATGCCAGAAGACGGTCATAGGGGAAGGAGCAACGCGATTGTTTTTCAGAGACGTCTGGAGGTATTTCGGGCTCCCTTCTTCTATTATTTATAATAGGGATAACCATTTTTTAGGGAATTTCTGGAGATCGATATGGGGGATGATGGACACTAAGTTAAAGAGAAGTACCGCTTTTCATCCGCAGACAGACGGGCAAACAGAGGTCGTTAACAGTACTTTGGTACATTTATTATGGGTACTCCATTCTAAGCATCCTAAGACTTAGGATGAGAGTTTACCGTATCTTCAGTTTGCATTCAACCAGGTAATTCATGGTTCCACGTTGAAGTATCCTTTTGAAGTTTGTCTGGGTTACTTGCCGTAAAGCCATTTTGATTTGGCGTTTAGTCTTGGCGATAAGACGGTGTCAGGGAAGGAGGAAGATGAGCAGGTTAAAGCTCAGCGTTTCATTGAGAAGATCAGCAAGGTTCATGAGGTGGTTGAAGCTCAGTTGAAGAAGACTCAAGCAAAATATAAGGCTCGCTACGATAAGCATCGGGTTGAGTAAACTTTTCTTGGGGGCGACCTCGCTTGGTTGTATTTGGGTAAGAAATGGCTTAAGGGGGAAGGTAAGAAGCTCAAACCTATCTGTTATGGTCTGTTTTTGATACTCAAGAAGATTGGTGACAGTCCATTTCAGTTGGATTTTCCACCTTTCATGAAGATGTATTCGGTGATTAATGCCGAGCATTTGAAGTTGTTTGAGCCGTCTCTTTTAGATGAAGACTCTGCAATCGATACTCACCTACCGCCAGTTGATGACTTATGGATGGAAAAAGAAGATCCGTTGCCAGAGGATGGTATTCTCGAGTGGAAGGTTCATACTACAAGTAGGGGTACTACTGATTCATTCCGAGTTGGGACGAAGGGTCAGCTACCGAGTAAGTCGAAGTGGTACAGCAGGGAATTAGGCATCGCCGCATTCCCACATCTCTAATTCTAGCTTGAGCAGGAGCTCAAGGCTCTTAAAAGAGGGAGCCATGATCCATGAGGATCTAGAGTTATTTGAAGATTTGTCAAAGTCGTTCGAACGAGTTGTCATGTCCTCTGGAATTTTGGCCCAGAGCCATATTTCGTTCGAATGATGTTGAGTGTCGTTCGAACGAGTTTTTATATCCTTTAGAATTTTGGCCCAGCGCCATATTTTTTTCGAAGGAGTTAGGTTTTCTTTCGAACGACCATACAAGTTTCTAGGGTTTTAGATCAATTAGTCGTAAAGTTGTTCGAATGACTCCCTAGTTCGTTCGAACGACTTTGGCACTGTTTTAGAATCTCAGGCGCTGTTTTGCCTTGAGATTTTTTTTTTTTATAATTTTTGAGTTCCCTAGTATATAAAAAGAACTTAGGTTATTTTCTAGGTTATGTTAGATCTGAAGATAGTTCTGGGAGAAGCCTAGGGTTTGAAAGTTTTCATTATAATTACTTCAAGTTTAAGTAATCAAATCTTTATTTTTCTAAACCGATTGGTGTTCTTCGTGTTTCTCTACTAACTAAAAGCTTCTTAATCGTATTGTGGATTATCAAACTACTAAACTTTCTCCGCACAAATCCCTGAAATTAAGGAGTTGCAACTCTTCAACAACTATCAAATTCCATCTCTCTTGAAGAGAATATCTCCAATTGCACCATTTTGGAAAAAAAACTCTTTTCAAAACCTATTGAAATACCTGTTACGTTTTTCCATCAAAACCTTCACACCGATAACTTTATTTTACCTTCCTCTGTCTCTTCATTACTCGCAACTCAAGAACGTGGAATCCTAATTCACACACTCTCTCTCTATAATGTATTTTAGTATTTTTGTTAAGATTTGCAGTTGTTTGCAGCGAATACGATGTAAACTGGGTTGATTACTACTTCTATGCGTTTAAAACATACTCTATCCAATGGCTCACTAAATTAGTACCAAATTTTAATTGTAAATCTTCAGGGAACTACTATGTTCGTGAAGGTTATGGTGAATGATGGAAATATGATTTAGTCATTATGGATTGATTTTTAGGAAATAATGGGTTATTTATTGGCGTTCCTGCTACGATAATGATGATTTATTGTGCCAATTATGGGGATCATCCAAACATTGCCTTCAAATGGTGCAAAACCTATATCTTCTAGCAAGTTTTTTTAAATCTATTTTCATATGGTTTTGGATTTTATTTGCCGTAATATTTAATCGGTTGACGGGTTGTTTATATTTATATAAAGATGGGCATTGGTTACTTAGATAATACCCAATTCAATCATTACTCCAAAATTGGTATATATTTGTTATTTGTATATATATATATATATATATATATATATATATCTCTTTTCATTATCATAACGATTTCATGCAACTTTAATTGTCACTTTGGTGCTTTTCTTTCAATCACTCCGTTTCGAAAAAAATACTCAATCCACTAATCTTATAATTTTTTCTCCTCTACCAGTCTCTCCTGACCACCACTGTACAAAATTTTGGTCAATTGGAAACGAAAAAGATAATTTTTAAGATAAGAAAATGTTTGAGAAGAAAAGTTGCACGCGCATCGCGCGTGCTTCTTTGCTAGTATAAATAAAGGGAAAGCACCCTAGAGTCGTTTGAGCTGTTTGGCTTGGTCGTTCACCAAAATGACAAAAATGCCCTCAATTTATAAAAAAACAAACTCTTATCTCCTCCATCTTCTCGTTGTTCCCTCTGCCATGTTCTCAATAGCCCACCAAAATCGACAATATGAAACCCATAATCTCCTCAATCTTCTTCATTTTTTCCCTTTCTCTCTCTCTCTATATATATATATATTTTGCATCAAAGGGATGATACACAATCAATTTGGATTTCAGACCCTGAAGATTTGTTACAATTCATGATTTCATCTCTTTCTCATATACACACCAGACGTTTTTAATGGTTTTATGCTTTAGGAGTTTGATAGTTTTGGAATTGGATTTATTTAAGTTGTTTGTGGTATGATTTAGTGAGTTCCAAGTGTTGTAACAAATTAGTTTTAGATGAGATTCACAGGTGTTATCGAAGTTGGAAGAGATTGAGATGGTTGGGGGTTTAGTTGGTAACCATTGTGTTATCAAAACCAAAATTTCCTGAAACTCTCTGCCTCCTCTATTGAGTCCGTTGGTGGTGGTTTAGTCGGTTGTGAGAACTGAGTTAGTGGACGTCGTGAAACCCATGATAGCTTCTTAGGCTTTAGTATTATACCGAGGGTTGTCCTCAGCGGAGCCAGAAGGCCGAGACAAGAAAATATATCCAAAGCTTGACAATTAAGTTACAAGAAAATTTTAATATTACAATAAAAGAACACAGAACATAGGTGTAAATGAGATTGCTAGAGCATAAGCAGCAGGCTGGTTAAGTTAGCGAGCCAGAGCCACACAAGCTTCAAATTAGAACAAATATGACATGTAGCGAGGGGTAAAAAATGATTTCTTCAGGGTGGGGGTGGGGATGGATGCCTGATTTTTTTGATTTTTTTTAAATAAATAAAAAATACACTACGCCAATTCAATTGGCGCACAATTCATCTCTTGAATTTAATAATCAGATAATTAGTTTAGTTTTAGAAAAAAAAAACCTTTTTAATGGTTCATAAGTGGGCCTAATGATGAAAATCTCTGCCTGGAACAGACTCACCATAGATAGCTACTGATTTTCTTGATAGGATCCTTATTTAAGCGATGTCGAGCCTATAAAAGTGATTTTTTGTTCATTTGGATCACTATCGTAGCGATAGCGAGCCTGCTGCCCATGCTCTTATAGGCATGTGAAGTGGCACTATACAAGGAAGCATATAAAATGTGCCTGAAAAGGGGGGTAGGGCGTGCAAGAACACTAGTTCTTCTTCTCGCCTTTCTAATCAAGCCCGAGGTCTTCTTTACGCTATAAAGGGGCCAAATGACTTAGCTTACTGTAATAGTTTATTTTGTATCTCAGACTCAAGCTTTGTCCTCGATCTTATCAGTATACAAGAAGTACTACTAAAGACGTGACCAAACTTTCCTCAGTTCGAGACATCACTTTCGGCCTCTACACCAACAGTTCGACCTGCGCGAAGCATACAATTAGCAATAGAGCCATTATACAGTAGTAGAGGTCGGTACGTTACATAATCTGGTCAAAAGATATCTCACACACACTTTGTAACGTCCATCATTAAGGGACTTTATGGTCGTCAAACGGTCATATTTGCAGACCTATAAAGAGGCATGGAGAACTACAGATGAAGGACGGAACATTCACCATAAAAAAGTTTCTACTTTATCATCCTACATTCTTAGAACACTTATTGTAATAGACTATCAATCTTAATAAGATCATCACTTTCATGAAATCCTTAGGAGAGGTTGTAGTTTTTAACCTATTTAAAGATTTTCCATGCTAAATCATCTTGTTGCTTATTACTTATTGTTCTTGAATGTTCTAAATATATTTGGTGTAAAGGCTAAGTCCAGATCCCAGAACTAGGCTATTACATTTGGCGCCGTCTGTGGGAATCGAAGTTCTCAAACCCATTATCTCAAATGTCGTTGATCATTTTATCTCAGAATGATACCTCCAGGTCAGAGCGCGCTGATCGTCCAGATAGAAGAGAACGCAGCTTTAGCAGACCTGAGGGCCACTCTGAATTCTGAAACAGAAAGACGTGTGGCCCAGGAATAACAGCTCGCAAGTGTTCAGGATGCGTTGAAGGTTCTGCAGGGTCAGCAAGTCGCTGCCCAGAAGAATAAAGTCGTACAACCTGAGGGGTTACAAATTTCCATTCATGAAAGAGTAGGATCGCCTCTGAAAGACGTACACATAGGAGGTATGCTCTGATCTAACCATCAGCAACAAGACATGGAGCCTATCCAGATCCAGGAGATCTAACAAGAAATAGATGACGGCCTGGCGGGAATCAGACAGACTGATAATCTACCTCAAAGAGTTCAAGTCCCGGCAAAAGAACCTCTAAGTAAAGGTAGTGGTGACCACAATCCTGAAGAGGGACGCGTCACTCAACCAACCGCTGCAGCTTGACAATATGTCACTCAAGAACATGTTGAGAAGCGAATTAATGAACTGATTGAAGTCCATACGTCGACTAAAGGGATCCATAACAAAGATAAAGAGATAAATAAGAGAACCAATATTCTCTTTTCAGCCACAAACAGATGTCGGGAGAGAAGTTCGAGACGTTTACTACGAAGTTCTTGGAGTTAGCTCGAAAAGTATATCGACTCGACCAGAAGATCAATATTTTCACTTTCACCAACACTTTACTCATCAATGGCTGGGCGAAGGAGTACCTCGTCCTTAATAAACCAACGACATTGGAAGAAATGATTAAAAAGGTCAACAGATACATCGACCTAGAACGAATAGTATTTGACAGGCAGAAACCTCAAAAGTCAACATTAATAGCTCGAGATCAATCAACCCATTCTGATTTTAATCAGACAACAGATCAGGGAGGATACAAGAAATGCACCAAATCCAACGACGAATGACCTCGAAAGGGGAGTAACTTGCCAAAACCTTATCCCCCAAAGATGAATGTGACCATAGCCAGCATCTATTATATATTGCAGAAAGGCAGATTTTTCCACAATGCACAATATCTTCAACTGATTAAGAACAAACCATACTGCATCTACCACAAGGTCCGACATCATAAGACAGTGCAATGTGTTGCCTTACAACGGTTGTTGGAATACATCTTTACAGATGGACGAATGCACGAATACATAGTGGACGTGGAGAGTTATAAGAACAAAAGTTATAAAAACCCCACAGAAGCTATACAGGTTGAGGAACCCGTAGCCGAGAAGCATTTGTACCATATCTCACTCTGCCATTTCGTAGAGACTCAGATCGTCAAATAATCAAACAGAAATAAACGAAGACGTGTCGGCCAATGTCACGACTTATCCATGCAAGATAAAGAAGCTTGTTTAATTCTAGTATCAAGCTCTCAATGAACTGGGATTTCTTTCGATGATTGCGACGCTCGGCATATCAACTATCCTCACCATGATGCTTTGGCGATCATGTTGAAAATGTGAAATATGGTGCTTCATAAGATGATGATAGATACCGGTAGCACTATTGAACTTCTTTTTCAAAGCATGATCGATCAGATGGGTCTGGCCGATAAGGTCCAACCCAGTGACATTGATATCTGTGGTTTCAAAGGATCTGAGGAGGAAAGTGTCAGGAATAATATACTTCCTATCACCGCAGGACCAGTAATACCCGACGTTGTCTTTTACGTTGTCAATACAAAATCCCGTTATCTAGGGATAATGGGACATTGCTGGTTACATAATATGCATGCCATTCCATCAACCTATCACTTGGCATTACGTTTTAAATGGGAAGGTGGCGTATACGAGATCAAAGGAAGTCATAAATTAGTACGTGCATACGAAAATTCTGTCGTCATTGGACCAAAACCTTCCGAGCATCAGCTCGCATAGCAATTATAGAAGATAACAAGAAATATTACAGAGAACTATACAGTTAACTCTGTAGGGTAATATTTGCCCAGCGCAAAAATCACAGAGTACGTTAAAATTATTAGCCCCAAGAGTGGAACATATATATTGGCACTCATCTGCCCACAACAGAGCACGACGCACTCATCTAGTTCCTTTCAGATAATAGTGATGTCTTCACTTGGACGTTTCACGAGATGCTGGGCATTGATCCAAATCTGGCCTGCCACAAACTCAACTTGAAGGATAAAGCCAAAGCAGTAAAACAAAAATAGAGGACTTTAGCACCAAGGCTTCGAGACGAAGTCAACAAAGAGATCAAAAAACTCATCGAAGTTGGTTTTATCCGAAATGCCAATTATCCAGAATGGATATCAAATATTGTAGCAGTACTGAAGAGCAATAAAAATATCAGGGTGTACGTAGATTTCACAGACTTGAACAGACATACTTCAAATGATAGTTTTTCACTCCCTATCATAAATAATCTGCTTGATTCTACTTCAGGACACGAGCTCCTGTCTATGATAGATACCGCGTCAGGGTACAACTAAATACCTATGCTACCTGACGATCAAGAGAAAACAACTTTCATTACAGAACATGGCCTATACTGCTACAAAGTTATGCCGTTCGGTCTCAAGAATGCTGGTGTTACTTATCAGCGATTGATGACCCAGATATTCAAAGATCACCTTGGAAAGATAATGGAGGTTTATATAGACGATATGTTGTGTAAAAGTCTTAAGAAGGAAAACCATGTTACATATTTTCACACGGCTTTCGATATTCTCCGTCTCTACAAGATGAGACCCAACCCTGACAAATGCCAGTTCAAAGTTCAATCATGGAAATTCTTGGGCCACTTAATCAGTAAGCGCGGTATTGAAGCTGATCCAGATTGTATTCACGCATTATTATCTATGTCATTTCCAAAAATGAAGAACTATGTCTAGAAGATAGCCGACAATAATGCCGCGTTAAACTGTTTTGTTTCAAAATCTTCTAATCGCTGTCGACGGTTGTTCAACTTACTACGTGAGGGAACAACAAAATAGAAACCTAAGAAGGTCCCTGAGATCGAATGGACAATAGAGTACGAAACAGCATTTCAGCAACTTAAACTTTACTTGGGATCACCACCAGTGATGAGTATACCTCGCAAAGGGGAAGAACTCACCATTTATCTCGCAGTCACTGAGGAATCATTAAGTTCTGTTTTCATTTGACTTGATGAGAAGATCGAGAAGCCTGTCTGCTTCATCTATAAAACTCTCACTCTAGCAGAATCCCAATATAACAAGATCGAAAAACAACTTTTAGCTCTCGTCTACACCTCACAAAAATTAAGACAGTACTTTCAAACCCATTCAGTACAAGTAGTAACCAACTACCCTCTGCGTAAAATCTTATCCAAACGAGAAAAATCTAGACAGGTCCAGCAATGGTCAGTCATTCTTGGCGAGCATGACATCCATTTTGAACCCAAACATTTTGAAAAGGGTCAGCCATAGCATATTTCCTTGCGGACTTCCCCGTAAAAGATCCTGATTGGGAAGAAGACAACACAAAAATTCATGAAGAACAGATCGATAAAAAGGCAGACTGGATAACTCAAAAGGTATGACGCCTTTTAGCTGACGGATCTTTTAGACCCATTGGATCAGGTATCGGAATCTTACTGATCACACCTTCTAATGATATAATAAAAATAATAATCCGATTAAATTTTAAAGCTACCAACAATGCAGCTGAGTATGAGGAGACGATTCATGGTCTAGATATGGCTCTTGAGATTGGAGTATCCGAGCTATCCGTATATACGGATTCTTTACTCATCGTAAACCACTACACAAAAAAATTCTAGAAGAATGGAAAAATGATAGATTATGCAGCCACAGTAGCCGACAGGATGAGAAGATTTAAGAGAATTTCTATCGAACATTTGCCGCGCGGAGAAAATAGATATTCTGATTCCCTCATATATCTCGCAAGAGTCCTTGGCTCAGAAGCTCGATATCTCAAGATTAAAGTATTATCAACCCCCAACATTAACATCATAAACTCAAATTCTGTCAATACTGAGGAGTTGAAGAGGATGAGGACAATTGAAGACGATCTTTCCTCAAGTATATTGGAACCAAAAATAAATTCAATGGAAAACTCTCTCAAGACCCCACTGAAAGAAAATGCGTACTTGATAATGCTAAATGCTACATCGTGGAAAACAGTCTCTTATACAAGATTTTGGTCACAGGGCCATATCTCGAATGTTTATTTCACAAAGAATCTCAAAAATTCTTATACAAACTACATAAAGGTACTTGTAGTTCCCACGCAGCAAGAATCTTTCTAGCCAACCGAGCTCTTACCCAAGGCGTCTTCTGGCCTAAAATAAAAGCTAAAGCCATCGAACTCGCAAGCAAATATGATGCTTACAACCGTCATGGTCCTCAAATTCGAGCTCAAGCTTTGGAGCTCTATTCCAGCAACGTTGTATGGCCATTTAAAAGATGGGCCCTCGACCTTGTCGATGAATTTCCCACCGCACCAGGAAAATGGAAACATATGTTAGTCACTGCAGATTACTTCACTAAGTGGATCGAAGTTGTTCCTCTGTACCGCACATGAGAGGATGAAGTCATCAAGTTCATCTGGGAAAACATCATTATCCATTTCGGCTGCCCCCTTCTCATCAGAATCGATAATGAACCTCAGTTCGTTAGCTCCAAAATCGTTGAATTCCTCAATCAACACAACATCATACATTTTCCTTCCAATTCGTATTACCCACAAGGGAATGGTCAAGCCGAAATCACTAATCATACTATCGTGGATGGGATCAAAAAACGTTTAGCAAAAAAGAAGGGCAATTGGGTCATAGAATTACCACATGTGTTATAGGTTTTTCGAACTACGCCTTGAGTGTCAACTGGATGCACGTCATTCCTCCTGGCTTACAATATAGAAGCAATCATCCCTACTTAGTATCATTACCCTATTCACAACCATACCATGTCCGATGAAGAAAATGAATTCTAGTTGGCATGTAATATGAATTGGATCGAGGAGACTCGGGACAGAGTAGTCATGAATTTGGGAAGATACCACTAAGCTTTAGCCCGATCTTATAATAAATGCGTTTGGCATAGAGAGTTTGAAATCAAGGATCTGGTCCTCTAAGAGATTCTTAAACATCGCAAAGAGCTCAACGCAGGGAAATTATCCGAAAATTGGGAAGGCCATTTTGTCGTTATCGGAAAAAGTGGCCTCGGTTCCTACGACCTCGCAACTGAGCATGGCGAGCACATACCTAATCCTTGGAACACAAGGAGACTGAAGTTGTATCGCAGATAACAAATCTGTCACAGTGTACTTTCCTTCAGTTAATCTCACATTAATGAAATGTTTGTATTCGATTGCCCTACATTACAGTACTTCTTCTAACATATCCAGCAAGTACTTCTATACACAGATTTCAGATCATTTGTTTCTTCGGCCAAATCGATCTTCTAAATACATTACAGATCATTTGTTACATTGGCCAAACCGATCTATCTAACATATTTGTTGTACGTCAATCTTACACCAATGAAATACTTGTGCTCAATTGCCCTATATTATAATACTTATTCTAATATATCCAACAAGTACTTCAATACACAAATTTCATATCATTTGTTGCTTCGGCCAAACTGATCATTTAAATACATTACAAATCGTTTATTTGTTCGGCCAAACTGATCATCTAAATATATTACAGATCGTTTGTTGCTTCGGCCAAACTGATCATCTAAATACATTATAGATCGTTTGCTACTTTGGCCAAACTGATCCTCTAAATACATTATAGATCGTTTGTATCTTCGGCCAATCTGATCCACTACATACATTACAGATCGTTTGTTATTTCGGCCAAACTGATCATCTAAATACATTACAAATTGTTTGTTTCTTCGGCCAACCTGATCATCTCATACATTACGGGTCGTTTACCACTTGGACTGAACCGATCATACCTCACATGGTTAGTATAGTTAACTGATTCGTCCTTAACTATTTCTTCATACATCTACATTTTTATCCTTATTTCATATACATACAACACAATCACAATCCTCATTCTTTACTAGACCTATCGCTTAAATCATTACTCACATTAGAAGGACCTGCCGCGATACAACACCTCTAGATAACTGCCAACATATGAACTCTGGCATTCTCCCCACAACAATCTTCTTTCCCTCTCTGGCCATACTTTGTTTAAACGATCTGATTCTGGCAATCATGGGTTATAAATATTCAGATCGGATTATCTCCATCTCACATTTTATACCTTGAGCAGTCAAACCATCATATACCCTCTTACTTTCAGCTTCCAATCACTTCAATTCTACCATAAAGAATGAGGTTACTGCCACCATCTCTCTTGTGACTTTCACCCACCTCACTTTTAACCTGTTTACTAAGAAGGAGTTTGTTAAGTTTATGTTGTGCTTCCCTCAGTGCGATTTCCAATTGCTCACAATGATCGTCCACTCGTCATTTTGCAAGACACACATCCAAATTCCAAGATTCGAGCACTGTCATAAATTCATCCATATGGTAAATCAAATACATTGACAATTCATTAGCTTCGCATTCTACCCTATTTGCGTCGTAACTTACCTCCAACTGCAACAGATCTTTATCTAGCTTCGTATTTAAGCTTCAAAGTATGTCATTTTCGGACTGGTATTCTAAGATATCCAGATGCCGCATTTGCGCAATCCATTCTAGCTTACATATTTTGTTCCAATCCTTTTTCATGTCTTCATTCTATTGGGTATAGACTACCTCTATTTTCTTTACCATCATCTCAGTAACCAACCACAATACTTCGTATTTGCGAGCACGAGCTCGAACATCGCTTATCTCCGCCTCGAGCATATTAGCCCGAAACTGCAACTCCTTCACAATATTTCCTTCCCCTTATAACGCGACTAGCAGTTCCATAATATACGTTCGCACAGACATCAATTCAGCATTTTGTTGACTTGCTTATCCCGAGTTACTTCCAACTTCAACATCCTTTTGTCTAACCTCTTCTTCTAAACTATCTATCTTTCTCAAACTGACAGCCAGTACTGCCTCTTTCTCTCGAAGAGTATCAGTCAGGAGGGCTACTACATTTTGTTTTTCTAACATCTCTGCTATCAATTTTTCTTCTCTTCAGTAGCACTTTTTTGGGCACCCTGACTCGATCTTAGCTCAACACTCATTTGTTCATTCTTGGCACGTAACGCGCCGTACTGACTTTGAATAGCAGCCAGTTCCACCTATCACAGCAGATTACATTTATAATAGTTCTTCATAACAATAGAGTACATATAACAGTTCACAAGATTACATCAAGAACGTGGTATCTGAGTAAGTCAGATATGTCATTCTATTCTAACAACAAACATATTATATTTATAATAAAATAGTATGAAGAACTGGTTAAAAGAAGATAAGAGTACTCTATTTGCGACTCTTCCGGACATGAGACGACTACAACTTGTCTCTCACCATCTTCATATTCGATACCTGCACATCTATCGGCATGGTAAAGGTCACAACCTCCTGTTGGTGTTGTTTACGCCGCATTCGGGGAATCAGATTCTCGACCACCTCCTCTTCTGCTAACTCCTCCCACGACCTAGAAATGGGTTATTTACCAACAATATCTCCTTTACCTCGGGTAAGCCACAAATTTTTTGACTTGGAATTTTTCACTTCAAAATCTTTTCTACATCCCGTCACGAACTTCCTAAATTCGTTCTCTACTCTTGATAGTTCTCCCCCATAAAACTCGACAACACTGTCTATGTGACGTTCATGCTCTGTTCGAGCAATGACTTTTGTTCGCGATGGATAAATGAGCTTCTTCAGTATCATTTACGCTTTGTACAACCGTTGGCGCGTATTTTCAGTAATACACGTCGTAAAGCCCTAACATCCGCCACTACCTTCATTCGAAGAACCACTTCTTTCGATTGCCGCATTGCTAAAGACATTTTTTGCTCCACGTACTGCGATAGCTCGTCCTGTAATCCCCTTATTTACCCTATAATTGCTTTTGGACCTCTATTCTTACCCTGAAAAATCTAATTCTCATGGCCCTCCGATCCTACATAAGGCCAAACACATCAGATAAAGGTTCTACATCACCCCATACAACAGACACACTAGCTCGAGTAGAACACTTTTTCGCCTCTAAACTATGACGATTGCATACTTCTTGAGCTAAAAACATAACTTGAGCGGGGTCTGGAACTACATCTCTCTCACACAAAAGCTCTATATAAGCCTTTTTTAATCCTCGTTCACTATCTACTTCGACCTCAAAATACAAAATCATAGCTAATAGCATACTCTGACACCTCACCTTCTCACTTGAGTTGTTAAAACAAGTTAATTCTTTTGGCTTTTGATATAATATTCCCCTTTCCTCTTCCTTTCTTAACACCTCGTCTCTCTTTACTTTTATCTTAGCATATCTACATTGCAGATCATATAACTTTTTAAATGTTTTATCTGAATTCAACTTAAATTGTTTTCTCTCATATTCAGTTTTGTTAAGTACTTGTTGAATACGGGCCACAGAGTCCCTTACTCTACTCAACGACTTCTCCAACTCGGAGTTTGTTTTTCTCAAACGCTCTATCTTCTACACAAATTGCAGATATCTTGTCTTATACAACTATTCACAAAAAACATATTTTAAAAACATCACTCAAAATGAAAACAATGTACGATTATATACAGAGTACTATCTCATCCAAATTAAACCAGCTGAAAAATATAAGACATGATACCACAAAATGTTTAAAGGTGTTTGCTAATGTCTACCTCAGAAGGAGATTTTAACATCTTTCCCGAAGAGGGAACTGTTTTAGCACGTTCCACCAGAGGGTGCACTGTTTGCTTAATAGCACGGACTGGCTCTGTACTACCTGGAGGAAGGCCTGACGCTTTCTCAAGCAAACCAGAAGCATCACCAGCTACCTCTTCCTCCTCGTCCTCAGCATGAAACTCTATTTCTGCATATCTACCATTTCCGGGTTAGCTCCACATCATCAGGACTCAATCCAAAAACATAGTACGAATTAATAAAGTGGTCTCTCTCTACTAAGGCTGTTGTACTGCATCAGTCATGAGCTTGTCATAATTTAACAGATCATAGAGCTTTTCTACAGCTGCGGTAGCATCTGCAACCCTCCTCTCTTTCTCTAATAAAAGGTCAAGCTCGAGCTTTTTTACACAAGCTGACTGAGCCTCAAACTTTACCGTCAGAACATCAAATTTTTGGCCCTCTTGTCCAGGCATTGTTTTGCCCCCTTTATCAACGTTGAGAGCTGCCAATATAAACAAAAAGGATAAGTCAATTCAACAGTTTTACTCAGTTCTAAGGTAATATCAAGTCAAAAAATTTGACCACATACTGTGACGTATGCTCGAGGTACTCATCCTCGAGCTGCTACGAGTTCATCCCGGCCATATGACAACATCTTGGTTGCAGCAAAAGCTTTAGTTCGGTCATTGTCCTCCTCTAAATGCCGTTTTCTCTTCAACGAACCCTTCGCAACCTCCCCAAGAGCAGACACGCTCACTTCGGTTTTTTCCTCCACACCACTAGCAGCAGTCTTTGCAACCTCTTGTTCTGTGAGCAGAACCCCAGCAGCTGAGGTACTCTGCAGCACTGGCTTTTGGCTCTTACGACTAATTCGTTTAGTAGTTAGAGGTGCAGGAGGTAGAGGATGAAACACGTTAGCAATGGTCTCAACAACTTTTCCCTCAGCCATAGCTCATTTCTCCTAAGCACGTTGAACTTTGGGTGCTACCGAATCTACCCTTTTGTATCTTCGGATACCTAATTCACTAAGTACCTCTGTTAGCTCGCCCTGATCTCGAGCAACACAATCAAACAGACTGGTCTTATCCGGAGTGGCCAACGGTTTGGGTAATGCCAATTAAAAGGGACATAACTTTAGTTAAACAGCATGCAAACATAGTTATCGACTATTCGAAGGTTGGTTAACATTATTTACTCGGATTATAATATCTATGGTTCAGCTCGAGCGCTGGTTCATCTGGAACCTGCAAACAGTTACACTCAACCCACACAAGGTGGTCATTCCATGGTTTACCCACAGATTCAAAATCAAAGAACTTCAGCCTAGCCGAATCACTATACAGGTACCCACTACTCTGACTCTCCACAAGCTTAAACTTGTAAAACTTAAAAATATCTTCAGCAACGAACTGCTTTGCAGCCCCTTCCTTCCTCTATTTTTCATTCAATGCCTCACATACCCTCATCATCTCATACACATTCCCATTTAATTGGGCATGGAAGCACTGTAACGCATTCATAACCCCTTTCTGAAAGTAGGTCAGCAGAATTCTAAGGTCGTATACGACCTGATTCAAAAAACATAAAACCCCTCACTTGGGCCTGATAACTCAAGCCCATTGCAATGCAAGAGGTTAACCCCCTCACTAATACCTCTATCCTTCTTCCACTTTTCCAAACATGGAACTTGATAGTACATTGCTTCCTCCCCTTTTTTGGAGACATAGGCTCTAAACCAGAGACCTTGGTCCTCTACGTAATTTTCCCAGTCTCCTTGGCATTTCTTTTTATTTTTCAAGTATTATTTCCCTATATCTACCCCCTCTGGGTATGTGACGAGGACTTTACCTTTCCCTTCCTCTTTTACTATATTAGTTCTACTGGGATCAACAACCTCTACAGTCGTCCCAACACTGCTAATAGTCACCTCCATTACACTACGCTCGTCCCCCCTCCCTGAAGACGACGTTTCCTCCGAATCAGACGAGACTACAAATTTACTAGCAGGAATACTAGGTTTAGAATACATACTGAACCTACAGATATAAAGACATATTTTATCATTATTGCTATATTACAAATAGTACAAATTAACCCACCTTTTACCCAGTCAACACGTTTATTTTCCTAATTCCCAAAATGAAAAAGCCCAAATTAAATCATTTCAAATTTCCCTCTTCTTCCCCAATACACGTACTTTTTCTCTCTAACAGGATTAAAATGTAAACTACAATTCCTACATTACAGGTCTTCTCTCATATTTATTTTTAAAATCCCCAAAACCCCAGATTCTAAAACTCACTATTCAGATTACTAAAGTTTAAAAATTACTACATAACACATATTACTCACAAATCAAACAGACAAGAGTTTTCCATCACTAACCTGTACTTGTAGAACAATAATCCTCTGCTTTACCTGGATGTCTCCTCGTATGCGAACGTTCCCATCGTCTCTCCGTCAATCTCCTATCACTTGATGAAGATCTATTTCTCAAATCATAATTAGCACTCAAATGCCTCCCCTCCTTAACAATAATATTTGGACCTCTTTTTTCTTTCTTCGAAACTGTAGATAATTTATGAGGGAGAGAGAGAGAGAGGAGTCTTTATACCCTCCCTCGGTTTATGAAACGATGGCTCCTTCTTATACGTGCCAGTCATCCCCACTGTTGTTACAAACACGTCTTTTTTGTTTCATAACATTATAATGACTTTTGTGATAACGTTTACCCTCATCATGTTTATCCCTATTATCTACTATTACCCACCCTATACCTCTTCTTAGTCCAGTACTAAAACGGCCAATCATCTTACTTATACTCTACCAAAATCGTACAAACATTCCTACAATAGATCAATTTTCAAAATTTTGAAGATATCCATACAGTTGTTAAAATCCTACAACTGTTATAAACATTATAAGTACACAATCGATATAACAGAATACTTTATACAACTAGATTAAAACATCCCATCACTTTATTATATCAAGATCCTTCTTCTTACATTTATTTAAACACAGAATACTAAAATAAAAAATAGAATACTTATCACGGGCTCCCTTGCTTCGAGCTCAACGACCTCCCCAGTTACATCTAAAACAACCCCGATGGTTCGGTTTACCATACAATATTATCTCTCCATTTGCTGCCCTTACATCCTCTTCCACGATCTTATCACATGCGAGTTGCCGAATAGTCAGTTCTCGCTTCCTGGGATCCAACACAGACGCACAAAAATTGGCGCACCAAATAAATCGATCCTGCTCTGCATGCCTGCCTTCATCGTCTAACCCGACAAGATTCAATGGCCATTTCGGAAGTACGACATCATAAGGCAAGTGACGAAAATAGTGCTCACGAAGTTTGGCAACCTTGATTTGAAATCGACCGTCTACTGTATATTGAGCACGTTACGCATATTGAGAACGAGTTCTCACCATGGTTAGTCACACTGCCTATAAAGAACGATTATCCCCGCAGCAGATGTAACTCTTACAGCCGCGATCCATGATTTTATACCACCAGAAAGACTTGTGAAGATATTACCACACTGATTTAGTAGAAAAATATATTATTCAAGCAATATTCGCGGGGCAACAGAAGATCAACATCAGTTATAAAAAATTATAACAGTTCTTTGTTTCCATATCATCGTGTATATCCTACGATCTCATACGGGCACATCAAAATATCAATAAACAAGATAATAGCAAATCCATCAGCTGTACACACAACTACCCTATCTCACAACTTGCATAAATCTGACATTCAGTCGTTCTCCTTACCATATTCTCAACCTCCTCTAAATTTTACCTCAACTCTCACTATCATTTTTCCCTTCATACCCATGATACCTCAACGTCTATCTTACCAATACCTATGTTACAAACAGAAAGTGAAACAAACAAGCTCGAGACAAAGTATCATCACAACATAACACAAATATTTCATTCAGTCTGAAAGTTTCTCTTACAAAATACTTTACAAATAAAGTACAAAGATTTTACAGACTACTTCAATTTACATCAAGTATCAGCTCCAAATCCTTTTCTTGGCACGAACAATCAACATAAGAAGCAGATTCCAAACTTTGATCCCATGCTGCAAGACGCAGGGAAGCCCAAAACAGGCATTACAAATGAAAGATCTTCTTCATGGCCAAAAAGCTATAGTTCATGGAAGAAAATGATTCTCTGCATCCTCATCACCTCCTCGCATGCTAGAGATAGACGGAAGGCCTCATTTCTTCAACAAGACCCACTCATTAGCAGGATATCGACGAGACTCCCTCGGCCGAACGCCTGCCGCTTCATCTTCAGTTGTAACAGCTTCCTCCACAGCAGCTGAAGACTGTTACGGCTAGGGCTGAGCAAGAAACCGTAAAAACTGACAAACCGAACCAAACCGAACCGTATTTAGCAAAACGGTTCGGTTTCCAGAAGACTGGTTTCAGTTTCGGTTTCTGTTTTCTAGAATCGACAAGAACCGGTTCGGTTTTGGTTCCTCAAACGGGAACCCGTAAGAAACCGAACCGAACCGAGTTTGTATTCACATGTATATTATAATTATATTATTATATGTGGAACCCACATCTCAAGTATACAATGAACCTAGACTTGTTTTCATACCCAATTAGTTGCCTTGAAGACTTGTTTTTTGATGTAGTAATGGTAATGATGACATAGGGGGAAGTGTTCATCAGCTTCTGCAAACATGGGGAAGGCCATTCTCTAATTTTCTTTGGTACATCTATGGGTTTATCAATTTGTAAAGCTCTTTTCTCACCTCTCTCCTTAACGACAGAATTGCATCTTCCAAGCTCGGGATATGGCTGCTTGATACTTCCTCGGCAATGGAAGATTTTTCAGCATAAGCAGTATCTAAGTTTCTAGCATCATCACTTGTTACATTGTTACACCCATCAGCTGTTTTCATATCAAATTTTCATACCCAACGCAGCTCACTCACACAATCATCATCGAAACAATCAGATTTGAACAACTCTCCAATCGAACAAGTAGCATTGACGGTCTCCATCACAGATGATCCCACAATACCGGTCCTAACCTTTTGTATGTGGATCCTAGGAACACTTTCAAGGAATCGATAAGGGCCTGTAAGTGAAGAGAGCATGAAAAAATGAAGAGAGAAGAAGTATGGAAGCAGCTGCAAACT
This sequence comes from Kingdonia uniflora, assembly GCA_014058105.1. Lineage (NCBI taxonomy): Eukaryota > Viridiplantae > Streptophyta > Magnoliopsida > Ranunculales > Circaeasteraceae > Kingdonia > Kingdonia uniflora. Next base: position 1,348,568 of record JACGCM010002554.1, on the reverse strand, counting down.
GCCTTCTTTTGTTTGCCGATTCGACCCAACCCGAAAATCGATTCCATCACGGTTCGGTTTCGGTTTACCCTTTAACTTTTCGGTTCAGGTCGAGTCGGTTTTATACGTACTCCGGTTCGGTTTCAATTTGAAAACTCAGGAACCGATTTAGGTCGGTTCAGGTTCAGTTCAGGTCGAAAACCGACCCGAACCGACCCATGCTCAGCCCTAGTTACGACGTTCTGCCTCAGATGTCAACAGGTAATGGAAACGTATCATTTGGAAGTAGTCATCCTCTGCCTCCATCACTTCTTCATATGACATACGTGAAAAGTGGGAGAAACAGGAATTGGAGTAGACAGATGCAATTATTATGTAGATTTATGAAATGATAACATATAAAACACAGAAAATGTTGCCCAATTGTTTTTGATTGGTATACAAGTGTGCAAAATGATTTGTATGTGGTTTTAAAGTCTTATAAAACTAGGGAATTGCTGCTAATTTTTGTAAAATCTAGAATACCAATTGCAATTTTTCTTGTAAAATTGAATGAGTTTCGAGATGCTTGAGCTAAAAACATGAAAGTAATGTTTTACTTATTGGTAATTGTATGCAAGTCTTTTTTGGGTAGTGTCAAAGGCACGCCTTTATGGCTTTAAAAAAAATGTTGCGTCGGTCTCCCCACCGTTTAGCGGTAATACTAGTTAGATAAATTGCTCATTCTGGATAACTAATTCAAACGAAATGCAGTCCTACTCTTTATCGAGCTAAGAGTCTTGTTTGTTGAAGTCTTGCAAATAAGACTTGTATGCTTGCCCTTATTTTAGAAAACCAATTTTGTTCTGCCTTCATTTGCCATTACGGGTGCTCCAACTTCAACCATAGGCATAGTCCTGGTCACCACCATTCAATGGTATGCTAAGTATATTCCTTTAGTTGGAAGCAAACCACATAATTATCTACTATGTCATATCCCGAAATGCTAGCGTCACGAGATTTTGCGGAGCACGTGCCAGCAGGAGTCTTTATTACCCGAATGCAACGATATACCAACATACTTTCAATTTGCGATATATTTTCCCCCAACAGAGAGAGAGAAACAACAACTGTTTAATTTCAAAAAATAAAAAAAAATCACAGAAACCCTAGAAACATCCCCAATATAATCTCTCAAAGATCGCTCAAATTGAAATCCTAGAAATGAAATTGGCTCCGATCTGAATGGAAACTCTAACCCCCAAATCCAAAACAAACCCTAATCACTCCTCTTCTCCGATCATCTACTGGTTCGCTCTGTCGTTTGCAGGAGGTTGATAAACTTGGGGTTTGAGAGAGAGTGAGAGAGAGAGAGAGATATGGGGGCGTCGGAAGATGTGGAGGGGTATCAAGGTGATGCGAGTGTGGGTACTATAGTCTGGGTGAGGCGAAGGAATGGGTCGTGGTGGCCCGGGAGGATACTCGGAGTCGACGAGACTTCGATTTCTCATATTACTTCGCCAAAGACGGGGACTCCGGTTAAGCTTCTCGGTAGAGATGACGCCAGTGTGTGAGTATTTAGTTATGTTTATTTTTATTTTTATTTGAAATAGTTGCCATTGAAGTCCAAGTATGAAAGTTTAGGTGAAGTTCTTAATTTACATTGTGTATATACTTGCTGCAGTAACTAAATGACATTCAGTTTTAATACTGAGGATTATTTTTAACAATCCCCGTAGTCAGGGGAAGAAATATCGTTTTAGTGTAGGAGGGGTTATGTTAAAGAGATTGGTTTGGGTCAGGATCAAGGGCGGAGCTCTCCCTTTTTATACATTTTCAGAGTACCTGATGGAATAATCAAAAACATAACCTCAAGTTTTCTGTACCCTACTCTAAGTTTTGACCACCTTTTCCTTTGGCATTCTATCCTATTCCTGCTACTTATTATGGTTTCTTTAACATTGGCTCCCACTTAATGTACCTTTGACACTGAACTATACGTTCCTTTTGCTCTTCACTCCACCCCTTTTCAAGCTAGTTATAGTTACCTTAAAAAGAACAAACACAGGCAATGGTTAATAGCAACGAAGAGGACTGTAATCAAAAGGGATCAAGCACATAAGATCGAGCTGTTTCTCCCATCGAACCAATAAGTCATTGAAGAAGACACCATCATGAATTTTACTCTTAAGCGTAGTGAATCCCTTTATGGTGATGGTAGAGATGATTGTAGCAAAGACTTCTGTGTACATGAAAATTTCTATTGTTCATTCCCTTACAAAATATTGTACCCTACATGCAATCCAATTACACTGTCAAGAAAGATAATAGCGAATGATGCAAAAGTAAATTAAGTAAAAGTCTTTCTATTTCCCTTATCACTCACTCTAAAACTCATACTGATTTGTAACAGCATAAGGTTCCTCAATCCTTAATGTTGCATATAAGATTATGATGCCATGTCTAGTTAAAGCCTCCCATATCGTAGAAGATATTTAAAAGTCGGTTTTATGTTTGTCTATTCTATAAGAGTGATCTCATGTATTGTACCGCCTACCACTACTTCACTAGTTTAGTCCCTTGTTTGTACTCCTTGTCATGCCCCCCCAAAAAATCCATCATCACTCACTACATTTGTACGATTAACCATTGTTGTCAAATTGTGAATCGTAAGTTGAATAGTTTTTATAAAAATCGGTGAATTGTATGAATCGTGAATCATATGATTCATGATTTATATGCATATGTATAGCATATGTTTTTTACGTGCTAAAATTCCTTCAAATCCTCAAATACCAAATAAATAAATAAATCCTAAAAGCTAATTGGTTGTCGTTTTGTATCATTAGTAAGTGTACATCAGTGTCTCTGGACTAGTTGGGAGTTGAGATTATTGAGAAGGGTTCCCTTGAAGGTTTAAATTTATGATTTGCACTGATTAGGAGTAAAGATTCCTAAAATAAGTAGAATATATAATCACCAAAGATAGTAAACCAATTTTTGTAGTAGGGTTTTATTTTCCATCCAAAGCTTAGAATATAAGGATTTCCCAATTCGTACGATCACTAATTTGCGTTATTTATGATTTGAATCAGCGATTCACTTGATTTATGGTGATTCACGATTTATTAGTTGATTCAACTTGTTTTCTTCCAATTTGATTCAAATCGTAAACTCACCCGATTTAATAACAATGTGATTAACTAACTTTTTATCTTCTCGCACCCATCTATGAACTCAACATATTTACTGACATGAAATTCTGTAAAGTTTTTCCAACTTAACTCAAAGTTGTAAATCTAATTACCTCTCAAAGCCGTTCCATCTTTCCTAGACACCTAACATCAATTGTCCCAACTTCTAAATATTAACAAGCCTTTAAACACATCTCCAATTTATTTATGACTACTCTCTTTATCATGTCTATTGAAATTACACATATGTCTTTGTAGAAGAATTAAACTGAGTCTGCATGAATAAGACAAACGTAAAATAAACAAACTGGAACATTTGAATATATTATTAATCCACGCTAATTAACCCGCTTCAGGAAAAACCTTTCTATCGAGAAAGCAAGACAGACACCCCAGCACTTTTTATTGTTATTGGATCAGGCTTATTGGATATGGGGTTGAGTGTTTTCCTTCATGGGTGGCCCGTGTAGAGCCATAACGAAGTGGGACTTCTTTGTGGTTAATGTTTCAAAGCGAATGACATGTAATTTAAAATGTTACATATCTGATACAGTGATATTGAACATATTTGAGTTCAACTTGGCTACTATAATTAGCCAATTTGGCTTCTTATGGTTCCTGTTTCTGTATAATCAACTTATAAGCATAAGAGTAAGGGTTGTAGTATTCACATCTCTTTACAACCGTATTATTCCCATCTGGTATCTCATGTTCGATCAAGTTTCATTCTTCTATTTCTTAGTCATTAAGTTGTAATTACTATTCTCAAAATGGTTGATATTGTTATTATTTTCCTTTATTTATTTTCAATTTAGAAGGAACTTGCATCGACAAAGATGTATGAAATTTGTTTTTCAGGGACTGGTACAATTTAGAGAAATCCAAACGTGTAAAGCCATTCCGATGTGGGGAGTTCGATGATTGTATCGAAAAAGTAGAATCCTCCCATGGTTTTCCTATAAAGAAAAGAGAAAAATATGCACGTCGTGAAGATGCTATTCTACATGCTCTTGAGCTTGAGAGGGAGTTGCTGGAAAAGAACAAACCAAAACCAAGTAGTGCTAATTCTAACAGGAAGATGCAGATGGTTTTAAGAAAAAACTCGGGCTCTTCAGGAAAATCAGGATTAAATCTCAAATCACAATCGATTTCCAAGAGAGTAAAGGATCACACCGCTACAAAAGGGAAACGTCAAGGTTGTGAAGATGTTAATTTTGAAGCTATACCTCAGAAAGGTTGTAAGGACTTTGGGCCGAGGACTGCTTCTTCAAAGCGAAAGACTTCTCCTTCAATTCTTTCTGATGACCTTCAGAGACCTTCGCCCCTTGATAATCAAGTACACATTCTTTCTGATCATGACGGTAATGTTAAAGATCCATCGGGAATTAAAAGACAAAGGACACAAGGTGGCTTGCACGAGGATACATATGTGAGGAGAGGTGACAGACGTAACCCTCTGGCTAAAGTTATACAGAATAGTGCAAAGTTTCTGAAATCTCATTCTTTGCCACTTGATGATGATTTCGAAAAAGAAAAAACTGGAGTTATTGTTCCAGCAAAAAGAAACCGTAGCAGATGTGTCTATCTGCCAACCGAATCAAATAATGAAGTTGCTTCGGACCCAATGCAGATATCATCATCACCCCAAGTTGGTACAGATAACGGGCTTCTTCCCTCGGGTTCTTTGACCGAAGAGAACACTTCTTCGGGATTAGTTGAAGAAGATGATTATTTTCAGAAGGACAGCTTGGATACTAACGTAAATGAAGAGAAGGGTGTACCCTCAGGTCAGATTTCAAACCAGCCTTAATGTTTTTATACCCTGTATTATAGTGTATTATGTCGTTAATTATTCGTTATCAGCTAAATGATGATTATGTTCATCACTTTTTGCATTTATGACAAATAGTTCATACTTTCTCCCCTCATCCCCCACTGTGAAATGTAAAACTCTCCTCACTCTACTCCTGAGAAGTCAATGAAGTTTGTAGTGGGTTGTATTAATGTCATGTGGGCCGACCTATCAGGCCCGGCCTTGGGGGTGTGCGATGGCACAAGGCCCAAATAAAAAAAAGTTATATTAAGCTTAACCCTGTTCAGATTCAACCAAGACAAAACGAAACCCATTATCATGAGGCATATGCTATGTTTGGTACTACAAAAAAATAATCTTAAAAAAAAAAAAAAAAAAAAATCAAGGAAAAAAGGCCCATTTTTATTCTTTGCATTGGGCCTTATAAAAGCCAGGTCGACCTGCAACCTATGAATCTTGCCATTGACTCACCTGAACTACCGAGCCCTTGAACTTATACTGTAAAACATATGTTTTTAAGGTTTATTTTATGTATGCTCCCTTATTATAATTGTAATTATTAGAAAGAGTCATTTAGAGAATTGTTGGTAAGACCAGATGTACCCTATGATTTCCATTACCTTCTTGTGCTAAATCCACTTGAATCATTGGCTCTCCTATCCTGCTTAGGAGATTTGAGGTGTGAAAAGTCACATATTCATATAGTTGTGCACTTTTAGTTAAGTCGTCCGTCTTTTTTTCTCCCACAATTAAATCTATCTATAATAATTGCAAATGTAACAGCTAGAGAAATTTGCACATAATGCTTGGAGCCTATGTTTCAGGAAACGCATTTCCCATCAAATCCAATATTTCCTAGGAAACCCGTTTGGAAAACGGGTGCGATTTGTTTTCCCCGAATTTGGGAAACGTTGGGGAAACGCTTGTGATTTGTGTTTTGATTTGACTGTGATTCAGTTTGGTTCGGTTCCCACTGATGATTTTATTTGGGAAACGCTGATGATTCAATTTTTGATTCGTTATTCAAAGCTATTTTTTATTCAGTTTGGGCAACATTTTTTAATTCGTATATCTAAGCGAATGTGAAACAATGCTCTTATACGTAATTTGATGTTCTTATACCTACATAGGAAAATAAACACACACAAACTTATAGATATCGCTTTATAACGAAATCTCCTTAAGAAAAGAAGCCCTTGAGCATACTTAACCTTTTGTATTCTCTTCCCCGTTGACTAAGTTAACAAGTATTGTCTTTGTATATTGATATCTCTACTACAAAAAAATATCACTTTTTGATTTCTTTGATGCTTTTTACTCGTTTCTTAATTCGGTTTTGTTTACACTTCAGTACCCGTTTCCCTTTTCGTTTCACATTTCGCTTCAATTGTCGCGTCTAACCTGTGTACATTTCCCGAATCATGTATAAAAAATAATGGACGTTTCCCGTTTCCGTTTCTCACATCGTTTCCCGTACCTGCTTCACTTTCAAGTAACATAGCTCAGAGCATCTCTAACCGAGGCAGTATTCGGTTTCAATTCCGGATACTAAGCCCAAAAACACCTTCAACAGGGTATGGGAATCCGAAAGTGGAACCTGATATCCCCTCAAAGTATCCAAATCCGGAATCTGAGAGGTGAGCTTTGAAGGCTAGGCACTGGATGAACCAGTGCCCAACACTTAAAAGTTAGGTGTAGAACTATCCAAGCCTAACCAACACAAATAAAAACCAAAAACCTCTCTCCCCAAAACTCTCGAAATGTCTTTCTTTATTGATCGTTGCAGACATTTCTCAACTGACGAGGCACCACAGCAACACATTTCTCCTTTTTGGTCTCTAATTTCTTCCCCTATTTCCCCCGCTCTCGCAAATCAAATCAGCTAAGCTTTGTGAAATCGCTTAAAGCTTTACATCTACAAGGGAATTTACCCATTGATGACGGATGTTTGGGATATTCAACCTTGTAAACTCTCCTCTAAGCTTATAAGCAGCTTTGTCAGAAGTTAAAGTTGCTTCCGCCGTATTGAAGGTGCCGAGCCAAGTGCGAGTGTGGTTCTACAGTAGTCTGATCTCCGCAACCCATTTTCCCCAATGCCTTTGCTTATTCCTCTATAAAGTTTTTTGGGTCTAGGAGGAGAAGATCCCACTTGCTTCATAGAAGCAACTTTTGGGCATAAGAAACTATGGGATGTTTGTTGCTGCTGTTGATTATGGTGATGTTGTTGAAGCCATTGTTGTTGTTGTTGTTGTTGGAGCAAGGTTTAAAATGGTATGTTATAATGGGCAGAGGCCGTTACCGTTATAACGGTGTTATAACAGTGTTACATTTTCTTAAGACAAATAACTAGTCAAGGATAATCAAATTGTTTAAAATTTAAAAATAGTGATACAACTTATGTGTTTCCATACGAAAGTTATATGGATTACTTAGCTCGTACATCCGCCATTAAAGTAGTAGACATTACGACATTGCTTTATATTTTCTCAAATTTTGCTATAGTTTTCAGTTATAACGGCCGTTATTTTACAAATAACATTTTATAACACCGTTATAACGATATATAGCAGCAAATAACGGTATATAACTTCGGTATAAATGTAAAAGAGAATACTGAAAATAACGCGTTGTTATAACTGTAACAACGACCGTTATAGCATAAAATAACGGTATGTAAAGTACATAACGGGTGTTATTTTTTAGAACGAAAAAATGCCCATAACGGAATGGGATCAAGGCGTTACCATTATAACGGTGTTATAACAGTTGTTATAACAAGGGGTGAGCATGGGTCCCGAAACCGAAAATTTTGGTTCCTAAAATCTAAAATCGAAACCGACATCACTATAAACCGAATCGAAAAAATAGTCCGGTTTGGCTCGGTTTCTCGGTTTTATCCCATCGTAACTAGTAAAATAGTTGTTTAAGTTAGGCATTTACTTGATGGTATTAAAATTTAGTCTTTTCATACATATTTTCACACAAAAATATATGAAAAATCTATAGAATGATCAAGAATTGAGTTACATTTAGAGTTTTTTCGCTAATAATATACTTTCTCGGTTCGGTTCGGTTCGGTTTACGTCAGTTCCTCAAAAACCAAACCGTTTTGTTTTGTTTGGTTTGGTTTGGTTCGGTTTCTCAGTTTTTTGCTCATCCCTAGTTATAACGGTTAGTTAAAACCATGTGTTGGAGCTTGATTTGGGATTCAATTTGGTGAATTGAAGTGGGGTAAGCTGGTTTAGACCAATTAAACAAGATTGCTAAAGATCCAATTGTTGATAAGAGTCATAGTTGGTCGAGAACCCTTGCGAAAACATCGTGTATAAATCATTTTGTATGCTAAGCTGATAGTTGTAGTTACATCTTCTAGTTTTTAAACTATGTGGTGTACTCTCAAGTAAAAAATCGGCTTTGCCCGCAAACTCCCGACTTTGTTGCCCCCCGAAATAATTTCCTGGTTCCCTGCCCATAATTGTTACTATCATTATATAATGCAAACTTCATAGTCGAATTTGTAAACTTGCGAATGCGAATACATAGAGTTGTTAGCGTACTAAGCAAAGTTATATTTTTGATTTTGTAACTTTTTCAATTTAGGTCGTCTTGGGTCATGTTTTAGCAGTTTGGTCTGGTCAGACCATTTTAACTCATAAATTTCTTCATTGCTTTTATTCTTGCCGTTTACATTCTACTTCCTCGCACTTTCTTTATTTTCGTATCGGTTTTGCAGATTCTACCCCGTCTCCACCATTAGCGGTATCAATAAATGCTCTGAGATCTTTAAATAACTCTCGAGTTCTACGTCGACCAGAAATCATGAACAGTGAAGAGCTAAATGCGTTAAATCAAAATGGAGATGGTGCTGTTGATGCGAGTGTATCGAAATGGCAACTTAAAGGGAAGCGTAACGTTCGTCCTTTGATGAAGAAACCGATGGAGGGAGATGAAATCAATAGATTTTCCAATGGGGCAATAGGTCGAAGTTCTGTTCAGTGGGATCCAGTGGGAGAAGATTTTGATGAAGATTCTGACGAAGATTCACTTTCGGAATCTGACGGGTTGCCTCCAACGGTTCGCACCCCATCAGTTAGTAAAAGATGTTGGAGCAGTGACTATAGTCGCCGTAATTTTAAATCCGAGTTGTTCGACGTGGTGTTAACGGTCCAAAAAACTTATCAAGGAGAGCATCAATTGCACAGAAAAACTCATCAAGGAGAACATGTTCCTCTGGTTTCTCTTATGAGTAGATTGAACGGAAAAGCAATTATTGGACATCCAATCCAAATTGAAAAACTTGAAGATGGCTTTTCTTCCAATCTTGTACGTATCAGAAATGACCTTGCCCCAGTCTGGAGAACTGGCAGAAGGACAACAGTGCCTCGGGTCCCTCGTCCTCATCCGTCCACAACATATCATGGTGATGACCCCCCCTATCATTATGAATCTAACAGCCATCGTTGGCGTCTTCCAGGAAATAAATCTCCAAAGAAGCCAATAAAGAGAGCAAGTTTGTGGAACCAGAAAACAAAGTCTTTATCTTCTATCCGTCCACGAAGTCCCAAACATGTGAAGAACTTCGACGATTTGATCAGACCGAATGCAGGGCCTACTATAGTAACTTGCATCCCTGTCAAATTGGTGTTCAGTAGGTTATTGGAAGCAGTAGGTAGACCTCCATCTAGATAACTTAAAAGTAAGTCTCAACTCTGATGTCCACAAAGATGATTCCTCTAGCTGTAATTTATCGAACAGCTGAGGACTGAGGTTAGTGTAAAGTTTCATGTAGATCAAAATACGAAATAGGAGACTCAATATACAACAAGTTCATAAACTCTGATTTATAATACTTTCGTTGTATGTTGTGTTTTGTGCTTACAGAACAGATTCTAATTATATAAGAATGTTGGTTATGGAGTTTTTATATCTTTGAGTAGTATTTTTGAATCTCTGAATTTCGAATGCATTGATGTAATATTGTTTTTTTTTGTATGTGTGTTTCCGTTTGACAAAATTTAGTGTGTACATACACTGTACAGAGAGTTATCCGAATGTCCAGTCAGAGAAGTTGTCCCAATTTTTACCGTTTGCACTGTACCCTTCTTTCCAATTATTTTTGGTGGTGAACGGGTTTTATTTGGCACGGAAGAGAAGTTTTTTTGGCATAAGAAATGCCTTGGGATATTGCTTTGCAATGCACGTGTGTTTTCCACCTAGAGCTTGTATTCACCATCGCTATGTCTCTATATATTTGTGGACAGTTCCTTACATGAAGGCTATGAATTCAGTTCCGTAAAAAGTTACATCTCTTAAGCCTTGCACTATGTCTGGTTGCGTCCCTTATCGGCCATGCATAGTCCCTTATTATGACTATGAGGCTTTCTGATCAATACATCCCTGGCCGTGGAAATGGAATATGGGCATAATGAGGTATCCACGATTGAGGTAGGGTAGGGAACACGAGGATTTCTCTGTAGGTATATTAAGCGAACCTTGAGTGCATTGCTTATCAATATATCAATCTGATATCCCTCTTGAGTATTAAGGACAACCTTCACTGGGAGCTGAAGATGTTACGAGTTTAAGTTTAATTTTCACGAGCCGCTAAGCAGTTTTTCTGCTATGGAAGTAACATTAACATTCTAGGTTGTTGAAGGTCAGACGATATTGTTAAGTTTGGTCTTGGCAATACTATCTAGCTAGGGCCACTGAAAGCACCAATTTTGAACCGGAACACCTCTACAAATTATTGGTCGCTGAGGAGGATTTGTGAAGACTCTGACCAGAAGTCATCAATTGGTGAAGCATTCACCGTATTATTAACTCACGAATAAGTTAGTTGTTAATTGACTTCCACTGATACAATGTATGTAACAGTTCGCATAATACAAGTGGCTAATGGCCATAGTTATGACTAAACATTTTTTATTTTGAAAAAAAAAAAAAACCCGTAACCCTAAGTTGATTTTTTCTTCTTTCGATTTGCTAATTATTTATTTTCTGGCCATTGAATAATTTGATATGACCATTGAAGAATAAAATAAAAATGATTTACAATTAATTCAAATTTCATTGAAAAAAATTACAAATAAAGTGAGAGAAACAAAGCCTCAACTTAAGGAAATGAAGATCTCAAATTTGATGGAATACAAGGGCTGTTTTTCCAAACCTTAGAATGCAATTTAAGGATCTCAATAGCCCTCTCTTTAGTCTTCATGGTGCATCCAACTTCAAGCACTAAACACAACTTGGCCACAACACCCACTTGCAACATCTCTTGAAGAACACTGGGAGTCGCAGAAAACTTCGAAATGGAGGACAAAACTTTGATAGCCCTTTCGCTTCCGAGTTGAGAAACTCGGAGTATTTTCTTTGAGACAATGGCAATACCTGCACCGTGCTTTAACAATTCGGCTCGACCATTTGCACACCCACATAAATGATCTAGAAGTGTCAAGATCATTTCATTACTTCTTCGGTCTAATGTGTCAAGAAGAAGGTCTATTAGAACGGATACTGCATCAGCCTCAACGGCTTTCGTTTTGTTATGTTCCCATGGGCATATTTCAACTAGAATTTGGAGCGCGGCTTTGAAGGCTTGATTTGAAAACTGGTCACTTAGAACACGAACTATTTGAACGAATAATTCCGGTTTGAGACTGACCAAATGGCATGGATCCGCAACTTCAAACATTGGTTTTAGGAGTAATATAGCATAAGCTCGAGATTGGTAGTTACCGTGACATAAAACTCGTACCAGGGACTCCACAAAGTCACCATTTTGCGTAAGTAGGGTTTTCAGACCGGCTTTCGATGGTTGGAGATTGTATAAAATACTTAATGCTTCATTACTAGCAATCCCATCCTCCATCATCGGTATAGACTTGTCCTTCTTTATAACTGAAGCCAATAACTCGATTACACCCGCAGTCTCCATGCAACGTTTGTTTCTATCGCTCTCCAGTGCTATCAACCTTAGTTTCCTAAGAGACGTCGTTAGAGACCTCGGGTTCATTGTAGCATCATTTACAAGCTTCATAATCTCTGCTTTCTCTACTAGTTGCTTCGGTGTAGGTATTCTTTCAATACCATACGACGCATTGAGAGTACACCACGCTTGAATCAATCTACGAAGAGTATGGTTTGGGATCAATATACCCGTATCTAACAAGACTTGTTTCGTAACAGGACAAGTACCATTCTTATCAAAGAACACCCATTTCTCAATGTTCTCTCTATCGTAAGTTATCCCCGTTGAGAGTGTAACCGGGTCTCGCATGATCTCAAGCGAAATAGGGCAAAGAAAGTATGGGGGAACGTCGATTTCAGCCATGAAAAACTATGTAAGAGTAAGAGGGTTTATTAATGAAGCTTTGAGAGAAGTTGTTTAAAGAGTTGCTAGTGAAGATACGAGATGTTGTAATTGTAATATATAGGTAGACACCAAAGAAAGTCTAACACAAAGGAGAGATTTGACTTGTCTAAGCCTTTGATTGCCCAAAGGAGTACTCAACTATGACAACTTAGACCAAGAGTTTTATATTTTACAACATTCTCATAATTCAAAGTTCGAATTTGGATACCAATACCATAAGGGGCATTTCCTAACATAAATAACAATATTTACGGCTTTCAGTTGCATTGTAGGGGCAAACCCCCCAAGCCTGTATTAGATCTTGTAAAATTTCTTATATTTTTAATTTCAAGAAGCAAAATCATCAGGAAATTTTGGATGAGAAAAAGGTGAAGGCTTAGTTGTGACAGTATGTACATTCCATTGAAGCTTCATTGACATTTTGGCAAAATTTTCATATATTTAAATGTTCAGATTTCTCAGGTTCAGCAAAATTTTAGAAATAATTCTCGGAAATTTCATTGATTTTCTGTGAAAAGGTAAAGATTGGACAGCTTTATCTCAGTCTTTTAATGCAGTTTTTATTTTACAAATGATGGTGGTGAGATGTTTCCCTTAGATTCTGACTTTTTTTCTCAAACTCCTAATTCAAACATTTCCCACATGTTTTTTTTGGAAATACTTTGATATTCTCCTTTGACCAAAAAAAAGGTCCACCAGGTGTACCAAGAAAAACAATAAAAACTGAAAAAGACTTGTTGTGGCTATCGGCTATTGTCCTTGAGATACTGAGCAGACGAAGACTTTGTACCTAAGATGGTGTTGGGGTCGGCGGCAGGACTCAAATATCTGTGTTCAACTTTTTGAGTTAGGAGTCATGATCCCACTCTGAGCTCTTGCATAAAGATATAAAATTATCATGATTAATACAGAAAGGCACTCTCTACGTTCAACGCTAAACAATACGTAGTAAATAATATAACAGTACAATACTACGTTATAGGGCACGGAACTCGTCAGCTATCTGATCTGCCAATAGCTTGAATTCAAACTTTTAAGCTGCATAAAGAACAGAAAAAAGAGAGGATGCTAAAGTCGTAATATATCGCCATTGTCTATGGAAAACTTCTGTCTGCTAAAACATTTAACAAGTGCCTTTCATGGTATTATATTGTGTTATATCACGATTTTCTGACAATGCTTTGAGTCATGAGAATGTTTCTATTACTCGATAGAGTAACAACGTTGACAAAGATGGAAGTAATAAGAAGTACCTTTTCAACAGCTTCAGCGGCGGTTGAGATATCCCGCCTTTCCTCCTTGAGTGATTCAACTTCAGCTCTCAAGTGGCGATTTTTTTCTTCAGTCTGAAATTCATAATAATGGTAAATGAAGAGCAAGCGTACAATGGGTTACAAGACAAAATGAATGCCACATGGGGATTTTGGTAAAAAGGTTTGATCAATCATTGTATGGTCTAGTCTGGTCTCCAGCCTACAATGCAAACCACCTAATTCCTAAATAATTCAAGTAACATTCATATGTAACCTCTAATGAGATGGGAGATATCACGATAATTATCTGATAAAAGAACAAACTACAAAGACTAACAAGACAATGACGGGAAATTGAATATGATGAGAGAAAAGCTAATCTTCTCAATTAAGTGTACTAACAAAATACTGACTCAATCTTCATAGGTTTACGACTGGAAAAAAAAAATCATTGGCCCATATAGGCTATGTTTAGATTACTCTGTTGCGATTTTTTTAAGGTACAAAGCTCATGAAATGTACCACCTGAACTTTTTACAAAGCATTTGCCAAATAAAATTTAAATATTGATTTACAAGAAAGATTGTATCAGTACTTCCAGAGATGGACCAGCATTTCCCTTAAGTATTTATCACCGACACACATATATAGATAAAAATTTGGCAAATAATGTACAGTTAAGAAGTTTTTGCCTTCTCTCACCTTTTCAATCGTAGACGTCAAGTAAACGATTTCTTTCTTTTTGGCCCTTGTACTGTCTTGTTTGACATCGGCTAAACTTGTCCTGCAGTTCAATAATTGAACTATTGCATACGTACAGAGATGTACATGGTCCAATAATAATTTGCACATTTTTCCAAAACACAACTTTTGCAACCCTTGTTATCTGTTCCTGTTGTGAGAATAATGTTGATTGTTGTCTCGAAAAAGAAAAAGCTCAGACTCTTTTAACCCAATCAACTATGGGAAGACGATAATATTGGAAACGTTATCCAAATTTTATAGTTTTAGTAAATTTGGATTGGGTTGATTTTGTGGCCCCGTAAGAAAATTAGATGACGAGTTGGTTCCGTGTATGCTCAATACACCTCTTGTTGTGGGTCATCAAATTGTTGGGTTGCAACGATATATTATGACCTTAAGATGAGTTATTTTGTTCCTAAATAGTGGCATTGAAGCAGCTTCCCTGGCATATGGTTATTGACTTAATTGTACACATCTAAAATAGTATAAACTTCAACATCTAAAATAGTTGGACCAACTTATGGAAGAGATCCTATCATAAGTAGAACCATATACATCGAGGTCCTTCTAACATGGTCGCGAAGAGTTTACATCAATCCCAACCCTCATATTGATACTAACTTATAGGCTGTAAATGGTAAAATCCATGGCCCTTATCTTATAATAAACTCAAGTAACATTTGATGTTATTGGAAATTTAAAAAAGAAATGTATGTTGGAGTATTTAGTGTGTCTACACATATACTCTTCCTTTAGTCCCACATTGGTTAGTAATAGAAGTAGTTTAGTGACCCCTGTTATATAAAGAACAGTAAAACTTGTAACAATTAGAATCTTGGAATATCAATATTTTCCTCCACTTCTTATTTCTACATGGTATAAGAGCCTATTCGATCTTGTAGACAACTTAAGAGTTTTATGCTTTCGCCGACGGCGGCCTTTGTCGTCGTCGGGCAACTAAAGTATGTTGTCTTTTTTTTCAATCTTTCTAGCTATTGGATTTATTTTTTTAAGTTTGCTTCTTATTTAGCAAAACCCTAACGTTATTTCGCTTCACAATGGCGGCCATACCGCTTGAAGTCGACCTAACATTATTTCATTTTTCCACTTTCGTTTCCCCTATCAACTTAGTTTGACCTGCTTAACTAGTTAAGCTCTCTATCTATCTATTATGGACTCGATTATTTCTTGTTTTTTGTGAAAGACGATTTTTTTTTACCTGTCGTGAGATGCGATTTCTCTCTTTGAATCGGATGAAGGCGTTAACTACCTTCCACCACGATCATAAGATGCTTCTTTTCCTCAAGTAATTCATCACTCGTCGAGCGATTTTTATTTCCTAGAGTGATTTTCTCTTTTCCTCTAGTGATTATCTTATTTATTTTCCGCCTAGTTCACAAGCTGTAGTTCAAAAATCAAGTTTTTTTAAGAAAGAATTGACAAGCCTTGGGGATTTTTATTGTTTTCTCTAGTGATTTCTTTTTGAATCACTAAGGTTTTTTTTACTTCTTTCATCACTAATGCAGTTTGAGGTTCATATTCCTATCACTAGATGCGATCTTTTCTATCATATTCTGTTGCGAGCTGTGATTTCTTCTATGGACCGGGTGAAGATGTTGAATTCCTTCTACCATGGTCATCTCTTCCTCAAGTGATTTTTTTCTCGAGTGCTTCTCTATTCCTCGAGCGATTATCTATTATTTGAGTATTTTTCTTTCCCTCTCTCGAGTGATCATCCCTACCTCTAGTTTTTTTTTCTTCCTCGACTGATCCTCTCTTTTACAGTCTTTTCACTTTTACTTAAGTGTCTTTATTTCTTTAGTATTTATTCAAGATATTCATATTATCCTTACTTGAGAAAATGGGCAAGTCGGTAGCTGCCGCCGATTTCATAGCTTTTGGTTACGAAAGCACGTGTGGGAAAAATGGCAAGTCGGATATTACTACTACCGATTTCATGGGTGATGTGTAAAGTTTTGAAATGTTTCTGCTGCTGCAAAAAGAAATACTGGAAGAAGGTTTATCAGGGGGAGTTTCAATTTTTTATTAGTGAGGGAGGGAGTGATTATATCTTTGCGAAGGACTATCTATTTGTTCTCTTATTGTCATCCACCTTGATACGACGAGCATGCTCGTACTAACGTGAGGGGGAGTGTTGGAGTATATAGTGTGTCTACACATATACTCCTCATTTAGTCCTATAGAAGTAGTTTAGTGACCCCCGGTTATATAAAGAACAGTAAAACTTGTAATAATTAGAATCTTGGAATATCAATATTTTCCTCCCCTTTTTATTTCAACAATCTCAAGCCCGTCAATTTATTAATGAGAAAAAACAGTCCTTCATGTATCTTATTGTGGACACCTTAACTGTGTTAAGAAGTGCTATAGTAACACTTTATATATATAGTACGGAATATATTTTTGCATTTTTTCATATATATATATAATAACAAAATTATAATATCTTCCAGCAGTTTAGCATTATCCATTACTTTCATATTTTATTTCACAACGTAAACTTCATGACCATATCTTAGTAACTAATTTTTTTCTTTTGATAAAGATACATACTTGTTTTCAGGCAAAAAATTTGTAGCCTGCATGTCCACAAGTTGCTCAACTTTATCAAGAATCGATGCCACCTTCAAGAAATAAAAAACAAAAATAATATGAATTCACTAGAACGCAATATGAACATACAAACAAAGTGGAATAAGTACCATGCCAACCCCATGGAACCGAATATTGTGCTGCATTTGCAATAGGTTGTAATATACATCTTAAAGTTCGAATAGTAATATAATACGTGCATGCCATATAAAGTTCTATAACCTATGAGCTATACATCTGATTTCGGTTTCTAATTTTTGTTTATCCTTGTATCTAACAAGTACCAGACATTCACACCCAAGATTTGGTGTATCTGTCCCCACAAACAAGATCCATAATGTAAAAGTCAAGAGCAATCATACGGAACAAAAGAACTCTAATCTTTGAAACTGAAAATCAATCCAACAACAGAGAAACAACAACAACAGGTTTATTATTACTTTATGAAGGGTTAAAAGAATATCAATTATCTCTCAATCCTTAACACTCTTCCCCTAGTGATAATCCCTAGCAAGAAACCTTACACTCCCTTAATAGTATAGATACCTAGAGATAAGTCCAAGAGCGACAAAGAACCCCTATTTGGGAAACCCGCAAACCTTAGCTATTAATCTGTCTTTCTCTGTCTAAAACTTTCTCCAACTCTACATTGATCATCAAGGCTTGAAAGTTAAAACAAAGTCCTTATTAGGAACACAAGAGCCTAAAAAAAAAATCTAACGGAAGAGGAACTTCCTAAAAAAAGAAAAGAGCCAAAAACAGACCCTTGAAACTGCTGACTTTGAACTGGATGCCCGGTTTGCTATCCGCATCAAAAAACAGCCGGCAGGTGGAGGCGATGCTAGAAAGGCGACCGGCTTACCATATCAAAAAACTTTTTTCCCCTTTCTCATCGAAACTGAGCCGCAATTATAATAACAACTTGAGTGGGAATGTTAGAAAACATGTGCAGTGATGTACCTGAACCCTTAAGGTTTTCTGTCTCTATGAAAATAGATACGTTGGAATAGCTTCAAATCAAGTTAATCAATTCCATCCTTTGCTTTTATAGCTATTTACATGGTTACAAATTAAGTAAATGTTACTCCATTGTTGGTGTTCTTAAAGTTGAAACAAGAATAGCTCAGTACGATCCATGACTGTAGGTTCATGTGGGAAAAACAAGAGATATAACGTGTAATAAAAAGACTATTTCCTTTTTAAAATTGTTCACGGGATTCTAGTTGGCGTCATTTAGAGAGGTGGCTGCCCTTTCCAAGAGACTAGGAGCACTGATAAGAGCCAGGCTAGACATTCTTATTTTGATTTTGTTTTAAGTATTTGGGGTTTAAGCACTTACGGTCAACTTCTGGAGAAAATCTAAGTGAAGATGGAGTGGGTTGTGTGTGACATAGCACCAATAAAAAAATGGTGGCATTGGAAGAGACTCAAAGATGTAACCAATGTCTCTCTTCTAGGTAGCAAATAAGGGATATATTGCTGGATTGCACCACGTGCGATGTCCTTAGCACGTTACCTCCTTTAAGAAAGATAATCAGCAGTTAAAGGCAACTACTGATAGTTAAATATACCTTATTGAATTTTTTCTATGCCCCAATAGAACGAATTCCCAATCATAGCAATAGAGGATCATATAATATTTAGTAGGGCATTCCATGGCACTCGATGGTGGAAGTACTAAGAAACTAAAAAAGAGTTACATTTCAAGGTATACTAGATCTCAAATTCTCATTCAAACGCATATTTGTCTGATAAAAGAGAAAGAAGTAATATAGAAAAAATAGCAAAACCGCACCTTTGTTTCAAGACATAAAGACTCAAACTCTTCCTGTGAAATTCAAAAGAGACGGTTCAAATTAAAACAATAGCACTCTTCCAGTGCAGTTTAAGACAACTTTTAGAGCAATAAGAATGAAAAAAACAGGCATAATCAAGCACAGTATATAGTTTTATAGATAGCAAGCATAATAATCTTCAAACAACACTCAGAAATAAGATGGTATATAAAACAAGTTAAACTGTTTTCTGTCAAAGGCGGGTCTACAGTTGAAAAATCTGAGGGGTGAATCTAACTCAAACGGCATAGTGTGGGATATGAACATCACAATAACATGACTAATCAACACCCAACTAAGAAATAGTAATCGAGCACTTTACAATCATCCCCAAGTTTCAAGATAATTGGCCCTGTCAGGCCTGGCCGCTGCAACTATAGGAAGTGACAATAGTTATGGAAATGGTCAAAGGTATCCCAATATGTGTATAATCATATTGAAATTCTATGTGCTCGTATTTAATGTATTTCGAGAAATTAGGTCAGAACTATTCCTATCAATCAATGATCTAGAAATAAGCAGAAACAATCAATAGTTATGACAACAAATTAAAAGACAAACAATTTCACACTGTGGAAACTCCTTACTCAGGAGAAAAACCACAGGTCGTTGTCGATGAAATCCATTAACCAAAAAGAGTTGCAATTTGAAATTCACTTATAGATTCGATAACCTCGTCTCGTGATTATCTCTTTTCTAATCTAAGCTTCACGTCCTATCTCCTTCGTTCTCGTAACGACGCTCCTTGATCTCACAACAAGGATCACCCTTCTCGAATCACTCTAAAAAAATATGTGGGAAGTAGAATTTGACTAATTCAACATCAACCTCAATGTTTTAGATTTTTGATTAATCTTGATTTGTCTCTCTGATAAAGGATATAAAGCTCTCAAATAAACTTTGTGAAAAAAAATGGTCAGAGGAAAAACAAACCAAGGTTTGCTTAAATGTGAAAACACTTTTTCCCGAGACTCGTTCGAACGAGACCCAAAGTCGTTCGAATGAGATACCCAAATAAGCCTACAAAAAGATGTTGTTTGAAACTCGTTTGAAAATGTTGTCTTTTCTCAGAGGTCGTTCGAACGAGATACCCAAATAAGTTTAAAAACAAGGCAGTTAAAACGTTTTGCTTTTTCCTTTATCAGAGTTCTACTTACCAACTTACCTTCTCAGCCGTTGATTGTAGAAGACTTGTCTGGCGGTCTTACCTCTGTCACCGTCTTCGACTGAGATAACCACGGGACTCCACATACACGAAATGAGACAAACCAAAACCTTTCACATATAACATTGAACAGTTCTAAAAGTAACTACATAAGTTTTTGGTACTTGATGTATATGGAATGGCATCAGAGCTGAGGATTGCACGCTCCTAAAGGTGGAGGGCATGCAATATAACGTGGGAGTAAAGCCTAATACGGGTGATATGATCGCTGCATTTGGTAATAATCCCCTCGGAGGGTATGATCTTGTTAAAAGTAAAATTCATAAGGTGGACAGTGCTCTCTACTTAACTTCGAGACCTTTTCTGGGACAAATAGAACCCCGCACCTCTATGGTGGTGGTCAATTGGATAGTATTGGAGGGAGAGTGGATTGTTACAAGATTTGATCAATGAGACACTTTTCACTCATTTGATAAATGACCTACAATGTTATATTCATACATTTTTTTAATAGAATTATACATAATATACTTTACATGTTGCGATATTGTAAAGATTAGAAATCTTGCTTGCTTTATTCTTCTCTCTATGAGGGTTTATATAGAGTTTACAAAGAGCTGTTATAAGAGCCATTAAGTGGCTGTTACAAGGTTAATTAGGAGTTGTTACAACATTAAGTGTTGTTATACAGCAGTAACTAAGTGGTCAATTATAGCCATAAGTAGGAGCTGTTATGCAGCAATAACTAGGAGCTGTTACAGCAGTAATTAAGGGCTGTTACTAGTAGCTTTAACACTTCCCCTCAAACTTGGCGGTCGTAAACAGATAAGTTTGGAACGTAGCCATTGGAAGTGTTGTTTATGAAGACCTTTAGTTAGAAGATCAGCTGTTTGGTCAATAGAAGGAACAAACTGCACCCGATGACTTCCAGAAGCAACCCGTTCCCGAACAAAATGATAGTCCAACTCTATCTGTTTTGTTCGTGCATGAAAGACGAGATTAGAGGCCATATATGTGGTACTGAGGTTGTCACAATACATAGTGATAAGTGCCTGAATGGATTGATGCAACTCCCGGAGCAAGTAAGCAATCCAAATAGACTCAGCACATGAAAGAGCAAGAGATCGATACTCAGCTTCAGCACTAGAGCGAGACACGGTTGGTTGCTTCTTAGCACTCCATGAGATAAGATGAGAGCCCAAAAATGTCAGATACCCAGACGTGGCGTCTAGTGTCAGGACAACCTGCCCAATCAGCAACAAAGAAAACAAAAAGAGCTTGTGGACCATGGGATGGTCTGAAGGCAATTCCAAACTCAATTGAACCTTTCAGGTAGCGCAAGATGCGTTTAACAACAATTAAATGAGGAATACATGGAACACTCATAAACTGAGCCACATGCTGAACTGTGTAGGCTATATCTGGTCGAGTAAGAGTAAGATACTGTAAGGAGCCAACGAGATGCCGATATTCAGTCGCGTCAGTCAACAAATCACCCTCAAGAGATGAAAGTTGTGACTTAGCTGCAAGAGGAGTGGAACATGGTTTGCACTCTAGCATATTACTACGCTAAAGAAGATCAACTGTGTACTTGGTCTGGGATAGATGCAACCCAGGTTGAAGAGAAGTAACCTCTAGACCAAGAAAATAGTGCAGCTGTCCCAAGTCCTTGATCTCAAACTCCTTCCCTAACAAAGAAGTAAAAGACCCTATAAAAGAAGGATCATTCCTGGTAAGAATGATATCATCAACATACAATAGGAGAACCATAATTTGAAAACCGCGCCGATAAATAAATAATGAATGGTCTGCTCTACTCTGAATGAAGCCATATCAGAGAATGAAAGAGCTTAAACGAATAAACCAAGCTCGGGGAGCTTGTTTCAATCTGTAAATAGCTTTTTGAAGCCGACAAACATGATGAGGTTATTGTGGATCAACAAACCCTGGTGGTTGAGACATATAAACCTCTTCTTTCAAGAATCCATGTAAAAATGCATTATTGACGTCTAGCTGATGCAAAACCCATCTACTGTTTACAGCCACAGTCAACACAGTTCGGATAGTAGTGGGTTTAACCACGGGGCTAAAAGTCTCATCATAATCGACGTCAGCCTTCTGATGAAAGCCTTTGGCAACCAGTCGTGCCTTGTATCTCTCAATACTGCCATCAGACTTGCGTTTGATCTTGAACACCCATTTACAACCAATGGTGTTCTGAGATGGGGAAGGTGGAACAAGAGACCAAGTCTAGTTCTTAAGAAGAGCATTGAACTCTTCTGTCATAGCCTGACGCCACTGCAGATCACGGACAGCTTGGGTATAACAAGTGGGTTCAGGCATTGGAGCAGCAAGCTCAGCTGCTAGAGCCTTCGGAAGAGGGTATCGCACTGTACCATCTGTACGAAGCACCGAACAATGAATGCCATCACGCAACCGGGTTGTTATTGAATGTTGTGAGGTAGGAACAACTGGGCTGAAGGGCCAGAAGGTACGTTAGATGTTAGGACATCTATATGGTCAGATGGAGTATTCTCTGATGGAGGTGATGCAGCAGGAGGCAATACTGTCTGGCGCTGAATAGATCGCTGATATGTCTGTCCATAAAAAGGAAAGGAGCGATCAGGCAGAATATGAGTATACAAAATAGAATTTGACCGAGCTTGATCTGGTTGTGGTGCATCTGGAAGTGTTGGATCTGATTGTGCTTGATCTGGCTGAGGAATCGTAGACGGAACTATAACTGGCTGACCTGGTAAGGTAACAACTGGAACAAACTCCATCTCCACATACTGGGAATCTGTAGGTGCCAAAGAAGGTTGTGAAGACTGAGCAAAAGGAAATCGCAGCTCATCAAATCTCACATGACGTGAAATATAAACCCGTCGATTAGTTGGATCAAGACACCTGTACCCCTTATGTTGTGAAAGGCGCGGAGGTCTGAGTAAGTAGGTGACCGACCAAATAAACGAGAAAAGGGGTAAGTCCAATGAAGAAGTGGGGTGGGGAGGCGGTTAATGAGATAAATCGCGGTAGACACTGCTTCAACCCATAAATTAAGAGTATGAGAAGTAGCCATCAAAGTGCGGGCCATGTCCGCAATATGTCAATTCTTGCGCTCAGCAAGACCGTTTTGTTTAGGAGTGTGAGGACAAGACATACGATGATGAATGCCTAGATCACGATAAAGAGATGAAAATTGGTGGTTTGTATATTCAGTTCCACCGTCACTTTGGAAAAATTTAACCGAACTACTGAAAATATTCTTAACAGTCGAGTCGCTAAAAACGTTTGAAAGTGAGTAAAAACTTCTGACTTACGTTTCATAGGAAAGAGCCATGTATAACGAGAGTAATCATCGGTGAATATAACATAATAGCGAAAACCATAAACAAAAGTAACCGGAGACATCCACACATCAGAATGCACAAGATAAAAAGGGATAGTAGCATGAATTTCATGAGTTGTAAAAGGAAGGTGTGTAGATTTACCCAACGCATATCCTTTACAAAAATCATGTGTGAGGTGAAAATTCATACTTAACATTTTATTTGAGCGTAAAAAAGATAAAACTTTGGCATTGGGATGCCCCAATCGGTTGTGGCACAACTGAGATGAAAAGGCTGATGGTGCTGGAGGAGGTAAATATAGTGAAAGTAGATATAACCCGTCCCTACATTGGCCCTGAAATAATGGAACACCCAAATGTAAGTCAGAAATATGAAAACTGTACTGATCAAATGAAACTCGAACAAAGTTATCTGTGGTGAACTTAGCAACTGATAATAAATTTTTTACGCATGGAAGGAACATGGTAGACGTTATTTAACTGAAACTTATTAGACCCTAAAGTGATAGGAATGCTACCCGTTTGGGATATGTCAAGCTTGTCACCATTGCCAAGTAAAATAGAGGAATTACCAATATGGGGTACGCGATTCTACAAAGCATTTGCATTACCCGTCATGTGATGAGTGGCACCAGTATCTGGGTACCAAGTATGATCAGCTGGTTGCGACATTTGAAGACCTGCAAAAGTAGTTTAAAGAGTGTCTGGAACCGAGTATTGCGGAGAATAGCCCGAAGAAAGATGATCAATCCCACCAGATCTCTGGAAAGGAGAACTCCCTAAAATACCCATGTTGGCTTGATTGTAGTTCCAATTACCATTGTTCCTGTAATTAGGGCCACGATTCCAGTTGTTGTTATTCCCATTATTCCATTGTCCGCGATTCCAATGGTTGTTGTGACCATTGTTAAACTGACTATTATTCCAATTGCCATTGTTCCTACTCCTCATCCGGTTCCGGTTCCTATTATTTTGATTGTTGCCTTGATTGGTCCTATTCTGTTGGTTTCCTGGATTTGGATGTTGTGGGCAATTCTGGGCAGCTAGGAGAGCTATCTGAGTGACTGGAGCTGCAGCTGATGAAGAAATTTGACTTTCAAAAGAGCAAGTCTGGAAAAACAGGCAAAGGTGGGAAGTAGAGTAGGGCAGTGACAGTCATAAAATAATCAGGTCCAAGTCCTCAGAAAACCGAAGAAACCAAGTCCATATTGGACATTGGTTCACCGATCGAAGCCAACGAGTCAGCTATCCGTTTGGCTTCTTGTCGGTAATCAGAAATAGGTTTTGATCGCTTTGTGATAGAAAGGAGCTGAAACCGAATGTTTGCAGAATTAGCCAAAGACAGCTGAGAAAAATGGTGCCTAAGGCAATCCCAAATGTCATGTGAGGTAGAGGTACCCACAACCATTCCAAAAATGGATTCAGACAGCGTTGTAGTGAGGTAGCTAACAATAAGTTGATCTGTACGATACCATAGGAGAAATGCAAGGTTAACTTGTGCAGGTTGATCACCCTTTGTGGGAAGCATCTGACTAAGGAGCCGGATAAGTACCTTCAACGTATTTCATAAAATCATGCCCATGGAGAAAAGGCTCCATCTGTCGCTTCCATTGCAAATAATTGGTCCCCGTCAACTTTAAAAAGTGTGAGACATTAGGACCTGCAAAAAATGAAGAAGTGGCAGTGGTGTTGCTGGATTCGGTAGCCATAGTAGTTGACATGGTTGATATTGACCAAACTGAAGATTATAGAATAGCGAAGGGGTTGTTTGCTGGATTGAAATCAACAACTATATATCGCGTACCGGAGAATGGTCTCGACGGCGGAAGCAATAATGTTATTTAGAGTAAACTGCAGTGGTGGTGGTTGTTAGTGCAAGATACACTAAATACTAGGTAAGAATGAAGAAGAAAAGTAGGAT
Source organism: Kingdonia uniflora (assembly GCA_014058105.1). Lineage (NCBI taxonomy): Eukaryota > Viridiplantae > Streptophyta > Magnoliopsida > Ranunculales > Circaeasteraceae > Kingdonia > Kingdonia uniflora. The sequence continues at coordinate 1,323,348 of JACGCM010002554.1, read as the reverse complement.
CGTTAGACCCTCTGATACCATGTAACGATTAGAAATCTTGCTTGCTTTATTCTTCTCTCTATGAGGGCTTATATAGAGTTTACAAGGAGCTGTTACAAGAGCCATTAAGTGGCTGTTACAAGGTTAATTAGGAGCTGTTACAACATTAACTAAGTGCTGTTATACAGCAGTAACTAAGTGGTCAATTATAGCCATAAGTAGGAGCTGTTATGCAGCAATAACTAGGAGTTGTTACAGCAGTAATTAAGGGTTGTAGCTAGTGGCTTTAACAGATATATAGCCAGGAAATCATCACATATCGTGTAAAATATGGCATTATCTTTAATAAAGTTCTCATTATTGTCGACATTGGTCAAGTGCCCATGTGGAGTACACCTTACTGGTGAAACAACAGTCAGGCTAACTTAGGACAATTTTAGAAGTTTGAAGCTCTATACCTTATTTTGACCAGTTAATGTATTCAGATCTGCAAAATTTCCCAAAGGAATCAGTAATAAGGTTATTTCTTTAAGAATCTAATAAGAAAGTTTAATGTGGATGGTAAACCTTCTTAATGTGGTAAAAAAATATATGGAAGAATGCCCTGACATGTGGATATATTTTTAAGAGTGAAAGAAAAATCTCAAAGCATTTCAAGAAGCATAATGTCCAATGCTTCATATTTTGTGCCATCTAGTTCAGCTGGACCTCCCAAAACTCAAAAGCGTACAACCAGACTTACTCCCTGCATTGTTGGATATAGCAATAGGGATGATAAGTAATTGGACAACCATTCAATCTGTATCCTCGAATATAAAGAATTGAGAATGTATAATGGAGGTTCCTGGCCTTCAAGAAAGCTACCCACTTCAAGTCCAAGGGATAACACAGTATGACGAGGACATAAAGGCTGGACAAATATTTTAAGCTGTCTAACACGCTCATTTTATGTTTATTTTTTTAGAATGTAAAAATAGTTTATCGATCATCTCAAAGAAATTTTTTGAGGGGAAAGAATGCAACCCAAAAGCAAAGGGAAAGAAAAAATAATCCAAAACACTCAACATCATGTTCGTTCCGCTGTAACTAAATCCCTTTACCATGTCATAAGATCTTCAAACCTAACCCCCTCATCAAAATGGATGAAGATGACCAATACATGAGAGTCACGTATATGTCAAATCTAACCGCTTCCACGGTCTTAACCTATTCATCGAATTGTCTATAGTTCTCCTTCCACAAAACCCACCCAATCGCATACGGAGTAAGGTCCGAAAGAACTTCTCCAATCTATTTTCCAAAGGACTTGCACTATAATGCTTCTAAAGATAAAACAAAACCCCGTTTAAATACCCAAGGAACACCGAAAAGATTAAGAAAATGATTAAACACCTTCATCGTAATCGAACAATGTAAGAATAAATGATCAATGGACTCAGCTGCAACAGAACAAAATATGCACAAAGGTTCTACATTCATACCTCTCTATCTTAGTTGGTATTTAGTCGTTATTTACCCCCATGCCCAACAAAGAAAGCTAACTTTGGACCGAATATCTTTCTTCAAAACCAAGCATCTCGGGAAATCCCACAAGCCTATACCCACCTCTTATGTTCCAAGCTTCTACCAAAGGGCCACACATTGACCTCACCATGAATTTCCATTCCCATCCAAGTTTCATTTTCATTTGTCCTCATCCATCTGAATAATAGCGAAGATCCTTTAACTCCCTATTAAAAAGGTCTCTTCAAAAATAGCTTTTTCAATTCGGCCTTTCCCCCTCCATTTCATAGAACTTCTTCACTCTCCCAAACTTTAAATCTCAAGCATTATAAACCGAAGGATACACCAAAGCCAGATGTCTCAAATCACACAAAAGCGAACCATCTCCTCATTTCCAAAGCTAATTTCAATGCCTTTTTTAAACTTATCCTACGTGTTGATGATCAACCGCCATATCCCCACACATGAAATATTAGGATTGATATACAACTCATCCATATCATTACAAAATCTCAAGAACCACTTTCCAAGCAACGCCATATTCATATCTATGAAGAATTTTAATCTTAATCATTTAACTTCTATTTTCATACAAATTGCGTCTCATTTCAATAGATGGAGCTTACGAGCTCCTTAGATGTCATCCCAAAGGAAATTCCTAACAAACCTCTCCAACTTTGATGCCATAAACACACGCACATAGGTGAAAAAATGATATATAGTAAACATGTAAGCTTTACAACGTACTATGACAAGAATAAGGGTGACCTTCCTTCGATAACATTTTTCTTTTCCACAAGGCCAACTTCTCATCAAACTGTTAAATATTTGGATCCCAAATTTCAACACAACGAGAAGAAGTCCTAAGAGGCATACCATACCACGATACGTAGAAGGCAAAATTCATGCCGCATCACAAGGAGACCGCTAAGTCCTGAATGTCATGGCCATTTTAACCCCCATAACTTTGCTCTTTGTCAAGTATGGGGGTAAACGAAGCCAACACAAACCTCGGTAACACAAACCAAAGATGACTAATTTCTATCTGATTGTGCCCAATGGAAAAGATGGTATCTGAGGATGGTGTAAAACTATAACCTTGATCGAAGAGCACGTGAGATTGAAGACTCTAAACTCTCATAACTTTGATTAATTCATAACCCAATAAAAATAACCCCAAATAACCCATAACATAAAATAACCAAATAACAGTGAAACCAAAAGACTAACCTAGGATGGCTTTTATAGAAGTAGTAAGCCTTAACCTTAGTCCTACTTGGATTAGGAATAGAAGTTACACCAACTTGAGGAGAACCTCCTCTAGGAGTTAGACTCCACTTCCCACTCCCTAAATTAAATAGCTCCTAATTACAACTAAAAGCAACTGTTAAAAAGAAACTTCTAGAAAATAAAAAGAGGGTGACGTCGACTAAACGACCAAGCGAGAGACGCCCTCCCTCAAATATACGCATACACGGTGAGAAACAGTGTCACATCAGAGAATTTTTATTTTATGTTGTTGTCATCTACATATGTTTTTATTTTCAAATTAGTATATGGTTTCTCTGTGTACTTGTTTCTTCTCTCTTCTTCTTCTTCTTCTTCTTCTTCTTCGTTTTCTTTTTATTAAAAAGAAATCTATAACTAAGCAAGATGGAGGATTGCGAGATATATGATACACTGTGACATATTTTATGATATAATGCCAAGTCGCAAAATGTAAATACAAATTGTTGATTGGGCTGAAATAGTATAATCTTACAATATTACCAGAAAGCATATCATTACATCCACGAAAGATATATTGTTGCACTATGTATGATATCTCACCCTTTTTTTAAGGAAGTAGTGAGTCTAAAAATTAGGGGGGGGGGGGGGGGGGGGGAGTGTATCACAGGGGCCTTATAAAAAAAGAAGAAAAAGAACTCAGTAAAATGCTACCAATGTTTCTCATAATATGAAGAAAATAAACAAAAAAACAAAAATGATATTAACAAGTTTTACCTCCATATTTTCATGCAGAGACTTGATGACCTGAACAAGGAAAGACACAACATGAGACATGCATGACGAAGCAATCCAATAAAACCACTTGTAGTAAAGTAAATTTATTTTTGAGGATTTGTTGTCCATCATCATCAAGATAAATTACTCGGTATATATATTTTAGCAAAATGATTGCTTGGATGTTATTAATTGGGGAAAGTTTTTGAACAGCGACAATAGTTTTGTAAATAAGATAAACTTCAGGTTTGAACGCTTTTATCCTGCAGAAAATCGTGGATCTATTAATTAAGAACAATATCAATGTGGATGGTCGTGAACCTTGTCTTCATTTAATGCACACACAAATATATTACAGCTATAGTGGTCCCCAAGTCTTAACTTACATTATTAAATATAAAAACTTTGGTGTGGACTCTTGAAGTTTTTTAGGAACTTTCTAAACCCCCATTTCAGGCCTTCATTTGGGTTATAGTAACAGTTAAAAAGAGCACCTTAAAGCCTCATTCTAGCATTATCCAAATATCTTTAAAATTATTGGGGATTAAAAAACAAAGAGGTGATCTGTGGGGAAAGATGAGAGTAAGTAGTCGGATTATTTTCAAGGTTTTAGCTTTACTACATCACTGGGCCTCGGTTGTTAAGAATGAATAAGGTAAGGCTAATTTTAATGATATTGCAGTTGGGTCCTGAGGGAACATTTTTATGAAAAAAAGAAGAAGATCCTGCATCCTGCATCCTGCTTTACTACTTCACTGGCCCTCAGTTGTTAAGAATGAATAAGGCCAATTTTAATGATATTGCAGTTTTGTCCTAAGGGAACTTTCTTTTACGAAAAGAAAATGTTCCTGTAATCCTGGTATATACTATATACTAAATACTAGTACCAAGATTACCACTTTGGATTGTAACTCCGACCGTTAGAACAGCCAAACCGAGCACCTCCAAGCCTCATTCTAGCATTGTCCAAGGTTTCTAGAGCTGTAGAGGAGTACGAAACAAAAAGAAGAGCACCGAGTTGATTATTCTCAAGGCTGAGGCTTTTACCATGATGCTGGTCCCTATTTTGCAAGGGACAAAATTTAGGTTGACTTCAACGATTTTTCTGTTGGATTTTGGGGAAACTTCCTATAGGGATAAATGTTTCCCTCACTTTCCTATTTAACACTAGCACAAGGACTACAGTTTTGGATTGTCAATCAGGTTGCTATAACCGTCAAACGTCTACCTCCGAGTCTTATTCCAGCATTCTCCAAGATTTCTAAAGCCATTGGGGAAAAAAGAAACAATTGGGACCCTGAGAAGAAAGATGAGAGCATTGAGCCGTACATTCTCAAGGTTAAGGTATTACTCCTTTGTTGGTCCTTAGCTGTTAAGGGATAAATAAAGCTAACTCTAGCTATTTTTTGCAATTTTTACGGGAGAGATTCTTATTGCGAAAACATTTTCCTTCCTTCACGTTTAACACTAGCGCAAAGACCACTCTTTTGGATTGTCAATCAGGATGTTATATAGCCAAAATGAGAACCTGCAAGCCTCCTTTTATCATTTTCCAAGATATCTTCAGATTTTTGGAAGAAAGAAATAATTGGCTATCTATGAGGAAAGAGGAGAACTCCAAGTCAATCATTTTCAAGGTTAAGATTACTTTCACAGGTCCTTAATTGCTAAGGGGTGAACAATGCTAGGCTATTTTTAACGATATTGCCGTCAGGTGATAGTTCATATTCCAAGACCTTCCCATCTTGTTTTTCTCAAAAGCATCTTGTTTTACTTTCTTTGAACGTTTTATTTTCATTTTAAATTTATTCGAGGATTCCTCTCTTATTAATTACATTAGTACATCAACATGATCGACTTCTAAAGTGAAAAACAAATTACATGATGGTCATTACTCAATCTGTATGCCATAATTCAATATTTACATATAAAAAACCATACCTGAATAAGTAGTTGATGCAGTCTCTTTTTCTTTGCTTTGTCTAGGGTCGGAAATGCTTTGTAGAACTCCTGTTGTTTCATAAAACAATGAAATTACTCACAGTAATTGCCGAAAAATGGGTATTAATGCATATCAAGTACTGATAGCTTATATAAGCTATCAGATTAACTAAACTGAGATGCAGAGATAGAGAGAGAAGAGACAGAGAGTTCTAAAGTAGGAATTAACTTTGAAAAATTACCTCTTGAGAGCAAGCCGTTAACAGTGAACGTATGCTCAGCTTAAAGAACTCCTTCAAATTAACGTGCATCAGTCCTAGAGGAGGAGATTCGTCTGCTTGCTCCATTAATAAACTAATATCAACCTACCAAAATGACATGAAGATGGTATCAGGAAACATTTATAAATAATTTGAACTGATATAAGACTATAAAAGTGTTAGTTAGTTACTCAGTTGCTCAAATACCTCACAAGGTAAGAAAAAAATAAAACCACAATTCATACTAAAAGCTACGGAGATGAAGCAGAAAGTACCAATCGATGGCAAAGAAACAAAATGAAATGATGATAGTAAATGAAAAGATACGTCAACGTATGACTCTTGTCTCACAACAAGATCCCCAAACCAAATAAATCCTCCCTAACATATCGACTCCCACTAAAGTAAATGTAATTTACTTCCTTACTCGCTTAGTAGAATGATTACCTCGGCGGTCATTCGTGAATAGCAAGTTAAACTCAAACAAAAATAGACTAGAGCAATATGAATCTGCCGCCCGCTCTCATGTACGGGTGTTATGGAGATGACGTACGACATCAAAGGAATATCACTATAAAGCTCGTGTGTAAGATATTTGGAGGAGAGAACCGAGAGATATCCCTTCTAATGTATATTTTTCTACTATCGTTTTGCTCGTGACAATATAATCATCATTCAGCTCATCAAACTGAAAATCAACAACAATGTGCTCCAAAATCATATCTCCAAACAATAAACTGCCTCCAAGTTCTCAAGTCTTACTTTAGCATTACCACTTACATTTGAATTCATTGTAAAAACGTAACTCCGCTTAAGTTAAGACCAACCATTCTTCGGCGTTAACACCATCAGTGTCTAACTAAATCACACCCTCAAATGTCATCATGAACAAATAATGACACTAAATCACATCTAAATTTTAATATGATCCTAAAAATAACACCAAATTAAACACCACAACACTCAAATAATAAACCAATTTAATTGAACCTAGTGTGATTAAAATAAGATTAAGCAGAGAAAGTTAAACCCTAGATTCATACCTTGTTTTGTTCACGCCCAGAGAGAGAAAAAAAAAGGTTTTGAGGAGTGAAGTTCATTCCCGCTCAAAAAGACTCAACTTATTTGGGTTGGATCAACCAGCTCAACAGATCTTAAAGTCTGGGCTACACTGAGAGTGGCCGAGGTTTAACCCCTTTATATTGGTAGCCCTTGTTGTAGTATTTCGGGTTATGGGCTTATAGCCGAGGTTTAGATCTAGGAGTTTCGCGTTACTAATAATAAAATGGGCCAAGCCATAATCCCCTAACCCGAAATACTACAACAAGGGCTACCAACACAAAGGGCTAACTCTCGGCCCCCTTCAGTGTAGCCTAGACTTAAAGATCTGTTGAGCCGGCTGATCCAACCTAAATAAGTTGAGTATCTTTGAGCGGGAAAGAACTTCACTCCTCACCTCCCCCTTTTTTTTCTCTCTCTCTAGGCGTGAACAAAACAAGATATGAATATACGGTTTAGTTTTCTCCGTTTAATCTAATTTTAATCACACTTGGTTCAGCTAAATTAGTTTATTATTTGATTGTTATGGACCTTGTGGTGTTCAATTTGGTGTTATTTTTATAATCATGTCAAAACAAGGTATGAATATATGGTTTAACTTTCTCCGCTTAATCTAATTTTAATCACACTGGGTTGAGCTAAATTAGTTTATTATTTGATTGTTATGGACCTTGTGGTGTTCAATTTGGTGTTATTTTTATAATCATGTTAAAATTTGGATGTGATTTAGTGCTATTATTTGTTCATAATGACATTTGGGGGCGTGACTTAGTTAGAAATTGTAGTAGAGTAGGATTCCGAGAGTGGTAACGCCGGAGGTCTAAGAATGGTTGGTCTTAATTTAAGCGGAGTTATGTTTTTCAATGATCCTAATGGCACATTGAGAGGAGAATATGTTGTTTAAAAGCTTTCGTTTTTACAATAAATTCAAATGTAAGTGGTAATGCTAGAGTAAGACTTACAACTCCTTTTGATTGTTCATCATGATGTTATATAGCCAAAATGAGCACTGGAAGCCTCCTTCTATCATTTTTAAGATATCTTTGTTAAGAGTTGGGTCCATCTCAAGGTGGGAACCAACTAGGTTATGGTATCCTACTGGACTCCTAACAAGCCCATAGTAGGGCTGTACACGATCCGGCTCGTTCCAGTTTTGGCCCTAAACCGCGAACCGAACCGGATACCCCCAGTTTTTGATAACAAGAAACCGAAACCGAACCAGCCTCAGAAATAACCAGACCAAAACCGAACCGGTCGGTCCGGTTTCGGTTTGGTTTTTCTATTCGATTTTTAAATAAAACTCAGAAGTTAGAACTGGGTCTGTAGTGGCTAAATTTGCGGACAACAACCGTAACTCCACAAGTAAAAAATTTACATAAAAATTTGCCTTCATAGTCAGAAATCAGAACATTCACAGTAAAAAATTGTAACAAAACACAGTTGTAATGTTGGGTAGCAAACAACATTACAACAACCACAACTCCACAAGCATCCCCAAATACCAAGTATCAACATCCCCAAATACCAAGTACCATTGTACCAACATCCCCAAATAGGCAAATACCAACTCCACAAGCATCCCCAAATACCAAGTACCAACATCCCCTATTTCGATTTCTAATTGATTCAAAACCCTCTTCTTGTAGTAATCATTCAAAACCCTCAAAATGTAGTAATTGAGAGAGAGAGAGAGAGAGAGAGAGAGATTACTACCGAGTCTACATAGGATCTTTTCTTAGTAAGAAGTAACCCCTAGAGAGAAGGGCGGCTGCCGGCTGCCGGCTGGAGCTGTGTTTGATCTGACTGAGGAGAGAATCCACTAATAAGTAACCCCTCTAGAGGCTAGAGAGAGAGAGACTTGTGTTTGATCGGCTGGAGCTTGTGTTGGAGCTTCTTCTACTTCTTGAAAGAGAGACTGTAGAGAGAGAGACTCAGAGTTGGGGTTGAGGTTTAGGTTTAGGTTTAGGTTTGGGTTTGGGTTTGGGTTGTTAACTCACGCCCAGACCCCAAACTTTGGCGCTCCCAAAAGTTTGAGGATGTCGACATGTCAGAGCCAAACCGCACGGTATTCAAAAGACTACTTATACATTTTGCTTGGCCGAGCTCTCCCTGGCTATTTCTTCTCTCCCTGACCAAGTTGCAGAGCAGAGAAGAGAACTTCTATGCAGTCCTCAAATGGCGAACTCTAGCAGCAATAATAACTCAACACCGTCGACCCCATCCTTCCAGAACCCATCTTCAACACCATTCTCTCAACACCCATCATCACAATTCACTCCATACCTCTACCACAACCAATCTCAATTTCAATCACAGACCCCACCTCCGTCTACCATGTCACAATGGGATACCTTCGGATGACAGTATCAAATCCATTTACACTCTCTCAATAGCAACCTCAGGCATTTAGCCCATACTATCAATCCTATCCGGTCACTCAACCTCAAGGTTTTTAACCTCCAAATTACTTTCAAAACTACCTATTCCATGGTGAATCTACTCAGCACAATCAAAGTGGCTCAAATGCGCCAACACCTGTTGAAGCGGCAGCGCCCGAGAAAGAAAAAAGAAAAGGAAGAAAGAAAAGAGCACCTGCAAAACAAAGACAAAGCGTGCAAGTGCTAGAAGATGCTGAGTTTTTGGATGAGACGGATGATGCTAGACTTCATTGGACGGATGCAGATTTTATGTGTCTCGCAAGGGCATGGGTAACGGCTTCTGTCCAGACCGTGGGCCGCACAAAGGGTTTTACTTTCTATTAAAATGTCAACATTGCCTTTAACAGAGACCTTGAGTGCCCCATACAACGATTATGTGGGTCGACCAAAGCTTAGTAGTATCCCCTTAATGCACAATGCGTGGCGCACAAAGGGATAGTTGCTCAAGTACAATTTCGGCACGACAACGGGAAAATCGATGAAAATTGGGTACGTTCTAATTTGCTTTAATTTCATTTCATTTATTTTTCTTGAATATACACGCTATTTATTTATATTTGGTAATTTTGTGAATTATAGGAAAAAGATACACACAAGATCTATCAAGGCTTGAATGGCGGCAATGACTTCAAACACCGTGAAGGGTATAAGATTTTGGCGCGAGAACCGCGATGAGCCAAGCTATGTAGCCATAAGAACATCGCACAATTCTTCTCCGGGGAATTCGGTCGGATCAAACAATCTATCGGATGACCCCGACGACCCACCTACGTACACCTCAATCCGCGAGCCATAATTATGAATTAGATGGTTCGTTGTATAAGGGTAGAACCAGGCCCATCGGCCAAAAAATCTTTGAAAGAAACCTTACAACAGAAAAGGCCTTGGATGAGGTTATTGTATCCAATTAATACTTATAGAGATGAGGTTGGAGAAGAGACAAGCGAAAGAAGAAAATAAAAGAAGAAGAGCGGAAATAAATTAATAATGGCAAGCAAAAATATCGTAAAATCATGGATAAAGACCTGAGTAATCTTTCTAGACCACAATTGTAATACTATCTGCAAAGGCAAACTAAGGTTATGGAATGTCTGGCTAAGAGGGGCGGACCAGGTACTTAAAGTTGTGATTAAATATAATTTAACTTTGTTGAAGAGATAAGTTTTCTTTCCAAGAATGTAGTTTACCTTCCAATAATGTATTCGTTTGAATAATGTACTTTGATATTGAAGAATGTATTTTTTTGAAATGTTTATTTTTGATAATATTGTGTTAAAACAAATTCAAGATTTATACAATATCAAAAACTTGTTTAATAAGCTTCTACAACAAGAAGCATTAAATTACATCAAGAACACTCAGATAATACTTGATTGCAACATTAGGAATGAAAATTTCCCTTCACGGCCTATAAATGCTCGATTAGACATCCTTTAGATCAAAGTGCAGTTCTCGACTTCGAATGTGGTTCATTTTCGTTATAAAAGCTTATATTGTTCTGCGTTCGTATACAATATTGATCCGTTTACCTCCAACGTCGGCCGGATCGTAGCCTAAGTATGATGGGAATGAACCTCATTCCTCTTCGACGATCATATTGTGCATTATCATGCATACCTTCATGACATTGTTCAAAACCTTGGGTTTCCACAATTTAACCGTATTTTTTACAATATTAAACTGTGATTGTAAAATCCCAAACGTCCGTTCTACGTATTTTCGACAACTTTCTTGTTGTTGAGCAAAAAAAATTTGGTTTCACTGTAACTAGATTGGATATGGTTTGGACAAGTATTTTCCATTTGGGGTATATGCCATCCGCTAGGTAATAACCCATATCATAAGCTTTTCTGGCAATTGTATAATTATAAGGTGGGTCGATATCATTGGCCAGGTCGGTGAAAAGATGTGATTGTTGCAGGACATTGATATTATTGTTAGACCCTGATAACCCAAAAAAAGTATGCCAAAACCAAAGGTCGTGTGAAGCTACCGCTTCAAGAATTAGTATCGCCTTGGGGTAATGACCACTAAATTGACCTTGCCAAGCTATGAGATAATTTTTCTATATCTAATGCATGTAATCAAGGCTTCCTAACATGCCGATAAATCCCTATAACTCTCCTATCGCTTTTAACTTTTCGACGTCGATCGCGTTTGGTGCTCGAAGACATTTCTTGCCAAAAATTTGTATAATCGCAACACAAAACTTTTCCATACTTAATAAGGCTGTGTTTTCTCCTATTCTCAAATACTCGTTAAAAAGATCTACTGCGACACTGTAGCTTAGGAAACGTAGTGCCGCGATTACCTTTTGGTACGGTGATAACCCCATAGTTTTTGCGTTGTTGGGTTTTTAGACAAAGTAATGATCATGTGCAACTACTGCATCAAATATATGCATAAACATTTGTTTACTCATACGAAAACGTCATTGAAATTCTTCTGGGTCATATGTGCACCCCGGGTTGAAGTAGTCCCACATAATGTTGTAATGCCCTAATTCGCGATCTCGCTTCTTTCTCTTATCCTTACGGCCCATGACATTCTCGCGGTGACTCGAAGTTGCATCATGTACTACTAGGTTAATCGCACAATCAAACATAAGATCGTCAGAGGAGGACGATACACGTGAAGGATCATCAATAGATGAAAAGGATAATGAGGAAGACATTTTGGGCAGTGGAGTTGAGAGAATGGTGTTGAAGGTGAAGGGGGAACAAACAGAGAGAAAAGAGAAGTGTAAAAGGATAAAAGGAAGAAGAAGTGGTTGTGGGAGATCAGTGCTGGTGGTGGTGTTCTTTTTACTGCGCGGTAAAAAGAGCACCGCCGCCAGTACTGATCCCCCACATCCACTAGTACCTATTGCAGGTCCTTTATAATGGCTATTTTTGGCATCCCAATGGCTAGTTTTGTTATCCCAACGGCTATTTTTTACTTTATATAAATGTTGGCTGGAGATACTCTGACAGCAGGTCCTTTACTTGAACTCAACAATGCAAAGTTTTTCAGCTTTAACACAAGATTCTTCAGTGGTATTTGGCTGGAATAAAGACTGCTCCCTGGTCGTGTTCTGGCAGTATTTTGTTGATAATCTACCTCTCCGACAACTCAACTTCTATCAGTTATGGGATCAAGTTCATGTCTAATTCAGGGAGCACACAAAACTTCAATACCCTCCTGGAGATTTATACAATAGGTAGAATGTTCTTAAGGTAAAATATGATGAGTTTCATGAGATATGGAAAAGTATTGATAGACGGGTCATAGGTGTTCCACTAGCCTATATTTTGTGCTAAGCCAGAGATTAATGGTATGAGAAATACAACCAACCGTTCCCGTTTGAGACTTCATACGATATTTTTTACCGAAACTACGTCCCGCCTGATGAGATTCCTGCAAATTACAAACTTTCTAGTTATGGACAGGATCCGCACCCCCTTACTGAATGGTCTGTGTTTAATCCCTATATTAGTCGTGAACGATGAATTAAGTTTAATTGTATTTGTTTTGAGTTTCATTTAGTGCGTAAAACTACTATTTTAAGAATTGTAATTACATTTCTATTTAAATTCAAGACTTAATTTTTTTTGGTTAATATTGATTTATAGAAAGAAATGGGACATCAGGTCGTACAAGTACTTATATAGAGAAACACAATTTTATAATAAAAATTGTTCAACACTGATGTTTCTAATAAAAATTTACGTCTACAAAAACGTTTAATCAAACACCTATATGTACTGAGATGGGCCAATATCATCTCCAGTACCCTGCCCCATGCGACTACTATCAGCTCCCCTAGTTGGTGGACCAAGTCTACGAGTCCCCTACCTCGTCCTCACACCACCTCCAGGTGGTAGCGGCACCACCTGTACCTCACACCCCTTCCTTAGATATAGGTTATGAACAGGACAAAGAAAATTTATTTAGATTTTGACAAAATAAATATGACCTTAAGAAATAAATAAATGAATAAATACATAAATAAATCACTTACATGTTGATATAGTTGGTCGTCTATACTGTCTATGTTCCTCCTCAAAGTAACATTTTCATTAGTCAAGTGGTGGATCGTCTGGGCATCCCGCGCAGACTCTGTAAGGGCGACTCGCCATATACCATGAGGCAGGTGCCATAACTCCTCTGAGCCATAGGAGGCAGACATGGGTGGTGGCTCCTCAAGTGGTGGATGGAGACTGGCTCACGCCTTCCTGTCCACTCCATGTACTACCCCAGGTCTAGTCCCATCTCTAAGTCAGGCATAATGAAGTCCTAGGAAAAACTATGAATCTCTGCTAACGTAACCCCCACGGGTGGAATACCAGCCCTGAGTGCACTGGGTCTGAGCAGATCTATATTCCATATCTTCTACAAATCTATCAACATGTGGCATACCTCGTAAGTTTGGCTAGCCCAGTACTGGGCGTTAGTCTGTTGCTCCTCCTCGTCTATCACAAACTGGACACAGTCAACGAAGCTGGCCTGTATTATTGCTTGTAAATCAGCTGGGCTAAGATGTGGTGACATATTAGACGGATGATCCAAAGGAATAGCCGCAGTGCCAGTCAACTGCCTCCAACATCTATCCCCTAAGTAATACTTGCACTTTCCATTTGAGACTTTCAGTGGCATCCTCTTACGGGACAGGTACGACTTAGTATGTACGTCATCTTACTGTAACGCCACAGATGTACCCCAAGGTTGCCAATTGATCGACTTAATAGTTTGGTGGTCAATGAGGTATCTAGCTAAAGTAAACAAATTCTCTGCCTGGTTATTTGTTTTCTTTTTGTTCCCCTTCTCCCATGCTTGGAGGTGCGGATACGACGTGATCTTCAGCGCTTCCTTGACAATAGGGTGGCCAACCCCACAATACTCATAGAACCAATACTATATTTCAGAACAACATAAAAAGAATTAGAAATTCTATTTAAGACGTTTATTAGAAGATATTTTCTTTGTAGCTTGTAATGAAAGTGTTAGTGTACCTCAAGAAGTTGTGAAAATCCAGTGATGGCACCCCCGGTTGTGACTGCAGTATCCAAGGCATGGTATAGAGAAACAAGAATAGCAGAACCTCAGTCATATTCGGAAGCTTTATCCAAATTGACCACGATCTCTAGATATCCAAGCGGGACGGTGTCGTTGGCCATTTGGAACCATAAATATCCCATCATAAAAATGATAAAAGCACGAACAATCGTAATATCATCCTCTCGATCATATGTGATGGTCAACTATGTTCTCAAATGTGCAATACTGACATTTCTACTCTTTGTATTATTGGATTCGATACAGGGGAACAATTGCCTCGCATGGGATAAAATAATCCATCGGTCATCATACGACACCTGTGTATGATATTTACCGATTGCCAATAATGTCAGTATTGTGAAATCTATTAGAGTGATCCTTATCTCCATACACGGGAATAGAAAAGTATGAGTTGTCGGCTACCTATACCCTGTTAGCGCCTGAATTAGCCGATTATAGGAATTACCCAAGCGTATATCCATAAATCTCCTGAATATCTTCACCACGGGATCCCTTATTGTCAGAATTGTAAGAATCTCCTTCCAAACTTTTATCACCGTAGTGAATGTGTCGTATGGACGCATCGATCCCGATTCTGTTCATTGGAGCATTTTATTAAACACTTGATTAACGAAAATAACAAAGTTATAATATACGAAAAACTTACTGTGAGATCCTTGCCAGTGTGATATATATGAGTTTAGCCATCTGGGAGCACGGTAATAAAATTGGTTAGAACATTGCCTTGGGGTGGGGGTGGTATGCCTTCATTTTGTTGTACCTCTTCAAATACAACTCTTTTTTCTTCTTTCCAGACCTCGACCGAGTTACGACTTGGTCTAAATTTCTTTTCCCTCTAAACCCAGGGAATGTACTGGACGCGCGTCTCCCTCTGGCATCTCTATTTGATTTTGCAAAGAATTGATTTTTTTTTCAAATTTTGGGTTCGAATTGAGAGAGAGACGAGGAAACAGTGTGGAGGAAGTCGAGTTGGGTTTGTTATTTGTTAACAGAACTTGCGGCGGTAATCATTTTACCGCGCGGTAAATAGAACACCGCGTGGTATTTTGATTGCATAATTTTTTTTTTAAAACCACATAAGATTTTCTGATTTGCTGCTGGGAGAGGTGGAGTTTGGGTTGGGTTTTTTGTGGGCACCTTGTCAGAGCCTACACCCAAACTCACATTATCTGCTAGAGATGCTCTAAGACCAAAGTTGTAACTTGCTTGACCAATAAAAGTAAACTAACACGGCTCGGTTTAGTTCAGTTAATCGAAGGGTGTTGTAACCAGTAATCGAACCGGGTTAGGTCTGTTCCCCACTTTTTGAACCGAGAACCGAACTGGGCCTCACTAAAACTGTAAAATATTGTCGGTTCGGCCCAATTCAGTTCAGTTTCACGATTTTCCTATACAGCCCCAGCCCCTAGGCCTTTAGGGTTTATGGGGAGAGTTTGAGTAGATATAGATAACCTCATATTGGGTTATCCTTCTGTAATATAAAACCTCTGAGGATACATAAATATATTATTCAATAAAGATATCCCAATTCTTCCCTCATATTATTGCTTGTAATCAACCAATAGAGTAATATCCATTATTGCAGGGACTTATCCCTCGATCTCACTCATAATCGAGCTCACGCAGTTCGATTTACCTCCATCTCAGGCTCACGCAATTTTAGTACTTAACACTCCAATCAAACATTCCAACCAGCCCCACGAACTACTCAAGAACGTGGGTCGAGCTAAACCCAGAAAATGTTATTCAGTCAAAGACACCTGTCTCCCACGAACTCGTCAGTTATTCAGTCAACCACCACTGACCACATTATTTGGAAAACGTGTTCTAGTACGATGAAGAATTATGGAGAAGCCTATATAAAGGGAAAGTTTCAGAAGAGACAGGGACCAGAAAAATCACTCAAAAGATCTTATTTACGAGATCAAAAGTATTTCTAGATTCTAGAGATTACTTGTAATAAAGATATCCACTCAAAGCAATAAATATACTTTTACAAAAATCATCTATACGAGGTCGTGGTTTTTTACCTATTCAGAGGTTTTCCACGCTAAAAACACCTATTTTCATTTCTTACTTTCTAGTAGAGTATTGTTACAGGTTTATTAGTGTGATAGCTAATTCCTAATCAAATCGAGCTTATAGAATTTGGCCATTACATTTGGCGCCGTCTGTGGGAAAAATTGTATTTCCATGATACCTTAAAGCAGTCTTTCATTGCAATTTTCAATTATGGTTTATTCCAGACGACATGCCTCAAGAACTCAAATCAAAATTTTTGTGGATCTGGGACAACTCACCGAATTACGGGCGAATCTCCACGCAGAGGCAGAAAAGCGTGTCAAACACGAACTTCTATTAATAAAGGATTGCGAGCTCCAAGTGAAAAAGCTCGATGCGGAACGATAAGCTCGTTTGACAGCGCTCAAACGACACGAAGATCAGATGACGACGATGCAGACTGCACTCGAGGCTCTACAAAATACTCAATAGGCTCCTCATGCCAAGGGTCACGATTAACTTCCAGAGACCTGCTACATTTCAGCAAGGGAAAGGTTGGAACCTCTGGGAGCCACTAGTAAAGCCATTTCTAGAAATCTACCACATGGACTGCAGCCCTCCATCCATTTGGGGGAAGAAGTTCAATCAGAAGCCAGCCGAGGTCACCCTCTTTCCATCTATCAGGAGGAAGACCAGTGAACTCTACATCAGGTTCCAGCACGAGATCGCTTGAGTGAAGGTACGGGAACTCATCATCCCCTGCCAGCGTGTCCAGTGATCCAGCCAACACGTCATTACGTCACAAAAGAACATATGGATTAGCGAATTAAGGAGCTGATCGAGGTACAAGTTCTGGGTACTATCGGTGATGCCACGAAGTTACATGGAAGTTCGATTACCAAAGAACTATTCAATATGGAAATACCGAAAGGTTTCCATACTCCCAAAATTCACAAATACAAAGGTACTGACCCGAAGGAGCATATTCAGCAATACCGCGATTCAATGGGGTTGTACTCCATTCTCAACCATATTCTTTGCCGACTGTTCACCACAAGTTTCAGGAGGAGCCACTCTGATGGTTCCACTATCTTCCTAAGGAATCTATCTACACATTTGATCAGCTGCAGAAGCAGTTCATCAAAACATATGCTCACAACAAAGACAGAGAGGAGAACTTGTATTCGCTTATCGGTCTTAAGTAGTCACATGGAAAAAAGCTTAAGGATTTTTCAAAGAAATTCCTAAAGCTTGCGAGAAAGGTGGATAACCTTGACAAAAAAACAGCTGTAACCGCCTTCACCAATGCTCTCTGGCTCGATTACAAAGCAAAAAAATACCTCTTCCTTAACAAGCCTACGACATTGGAGGAGATGATCACCAAAGTCAACAGTTACGTCAACTTGAAGAGGATGATGTATGAATGACAAAAGTCTACCAAGTCTGTCATCTCCACCAAAGTCCCACAAGCAGAACGAATCAACGAGCCCAAGGAGGAACAAGGAGATCAGAAACGCACCAAGGGGAACACTGGATACCCTTGGAGAAGCAATCCGCAAAACAAACCTGTCCTCCCAAAGCTGAACGTTCGAATCTCCACAATTTTTCCACTGTTGTTGAAAGACCCGCTCTACCGCGTCTTTCAACCATTGGAGCCCATCGAGAATCGAACTTTTTGCATACACCATAAGGTAAATCATCATTCTACTGACAATTGCTATGCTCTACAGCGGATGCTCGAACACATTTTCAAGGAAGGACGGATGCTCGAATACATTGCTGACCTGAAGTCATACCAAGATGGCAATGATAAGAAACAACTCGAAGTTGTTCAGGTCAACGATATAGCTGAGGAAAAGTATCTCTACTACATGCACCTCAGCAACATGATTAAAATCAACCAGATTAACAATTCCAACCGATTAAAGAGCTGGAGGCTTTCAGAATGTTGTGACCTTACACCTCAAGAAAAAGAAGCCAAACTTCTGCCCGAGTCGAGCAATCGCTGACTCGGAATATCTTTCGAGGATTGCGATACTAGCCATGTCAAATTTCCACATCATGATGCGTTAGTCATTATGCTCAAGATGAAATAGTTTGTCATGCACACAATGATGATCGATACTGGAAGCGGTATTGAAATTCTTTTTTAGAGTACGATCGACCAGATGGATTTGGCCGACCAAGTCATTATGAGCGACACAGATATCAGTGGGCTCAATGGCTCTAAGGAGAAACGTGTAGGCAAGATTTGTAGTAGCCTACTCGTAGCCTTCTACTCGAAATTTACTCGAAGCCTACTCGCAGCCTTCTACTCGCAGAATTCTGCTCGAAGTCAACTCGCAGAATTCTACTCGAAGTCAGCTCGAAGCCTACTCGCAGCCTTCTACTCAAAGTCAGCTCGAAGCCTCGAGAACAGACTCCACACATCGCAGCAGAAACACTTTGACCATAGCTGCACATGGTCGATGTATGACGGGATAGGCAGCGATCACATCAGACATGTTCGACGCCCATACCCTTGTCAGTATAGGCATGTCCGGTGCCCATACTTGCTCTAAAATATCCTGACAGTACTCATGTAACCTGGCCCACACTTGGTGACTCAGCCTCCTATGATTCTATAAATAGGAGAGACGGGGAACCAAGGGTTGGTTAGAAGATCTCCTCTCGGAGCTCTTACAGTTTACCTTCGACCATAATGTAAAGCCCAGTATTCAAACCTTCAATTACTCATCAGTAATATGAATTCTCTTAAAAATCCTCATCAGAGGTCGTAGAGCGCCACATTTGAGCCTCTACGCAAGTATATTATCTATTGATTTTCTGCATTCTAGGTTATATACTTGTATTCCTTTATTTGAAGATAGAACCCCGTGGTGTAAGAGCGAGCTTCTCCTCCAAAAAAAGTTAGGCCCCTACATTTGGCGCCGTTTGTGCTTCCCACCCTACCAATTTCTCTTTCCCTTCCCTTTGTTTTCAACTTCCACATACTCTCCTCAATGGTACCCACTCTCCGTTCCATTTCTACCCGTGCCGATAACTCCGTGGAACGCAATGTAGCTGGTCTCCTATAATAGGCCATGTCTCTAACCATGTACAACTGTTGTAATCCAGAACATTCAATAAATAAGTTTTTCCACGCATACTTCGCATCCTGTTTTATTTTGAATTTCTTGGTTTTACTTAGGTATCATGTCAACCTTCTACCCGACTGGTACTTGAGGGTAATTTCAAGATTTTTCAAGCTCCCAATTTAAAGCAAACTGGAAGGGCAAGGATGGTCGAAAGACCGGACCCTTGGGGATGCATTGGGAGTGAATAGATATGCTTCGCTGTAGCTAAGGCCTTCGAAGTCTAGTCCATTTCTTGGTTAACCCCGGGTATCATGTCCACCCTTGCCCCGACTGATATCTGGGGGTGACCCTAAAATGCTCAAGTCTCTAATTTCGAGCAAACTCGAGGGGCAAAGATGGTCGAAAAACCAGACCCTCGGGGATGCATTGGGGGCGATCAGATATACTTCGTCTAGGCTCTAAAACCGTTGAAGTCTAGTCCTTTTCTTGGTTTAACCCGAGTATCATGTTCACCCTCGCCCCGACTGATACTTGGGGGTGACCTTGAAATGCTCAAGTTTCTAACATTCGAGCAAACTCGAGGGGTACGAATGGTCGAAAGACTGGACCCTCAGGAATGCGTTAGAGGCGATTAGATATTGCTTCGCTGTGGCTTAGGCCTTCGAAGTCCAATAAATTTTTGGGTTTCCTCTAGGTATCACATCCCCTCGGCTCGACTAATACTTGGAGGCGACCTACAAATTTTTCAAAATTTCATCGCTGTGGCTTCGGCCTTCGATGTCCAGTAGAATATATAGAGTTTGATCTAAATATCTTCAAATACTCATCAGGATTCGATCGAACTACAATCACTCAAATAGATCAAACTTCTACTTTAAACAGATCATACTTCTACTTCGAAGCCTACTCGAAGGTGTCAAAGCCTACTCAAACAGATTAAACTTCTACTTCAAGCAGATCAGACTTCTACTTCGAAGCCTACTCGAAGGTGTCAAAGCCTACTCAAGCAGATCAAACTTCTACTTCAAACAAATCAGACTTCTACTTCGAAGCCTACTCGAGACCAGATTAAACTTCTACTTCAAACAGATCAAACTTCTACTTCGAAGCCTACTCGAAGGTGTCGATGCCTACTCAAACAGATCAAACTTCTACTTCAAACAGATCAGACTTTTACTTTGACAGCTTCGACAAATCACAATTCTCACTTCATCAAAATTCAGATTTCTACTTCGTCAAAATTCAGGCTTTTATTTCAACATATCAAACTTCTACCTTCGACAGCTTTGACAGATCACAATTCTTACTTCATCAAATTTCAGACTTCTGCCTTTGATAACTTCGACCGATCACAATTTTTACTTCACAAAGTTTAGACTTTTACCTTTGACAGCTTCGATAAATCACAATTTTCACTTCGCGCAGTTCGGACTTCAACTTCAACAGATCGGACTTCTCCTTCAATAGATCAGATTTCTACTTCAATAATTCAGACTTCTACCTTCGACAGCTTCGATCGATCACAATTTTTACTTCACAAAGTTCAGACTTCTACTTCAACAGTTCGGACCTCTAGTTCAACAGTTCGGAGTTCTACTTCGACAGATCCGACTTCTCCTTCAACAGATCAGATTTATACTTCAAAAGTACTTTAACAATTTGGACTTCTACTTCAACGGATCCGACTTCCCCTTCAACAGTTTAGATTTCTACTTTACCAGTTTGGACCTCTACTTCAACAGTTTGGACTTTTACTTTAATAGATCAGACTGCTCCTTCAACAGATCAGATTTCTACTTCAACAGTTCAGACCTCTACTTCAACAGTTCAGACTTCTACTTCAACAGTTCAGACTTCTCCTTCAACAGATCAGATTTCTACTTCAGCAGTTTGGACTTCTACTTCAACATATCAAACTTCCCCTTCAATAGATCAGATTTCTACTTCAACAGTTTAGACTGCTACTTTAACAGATCAAACTTCTACCTTTGACAGTTTAGACTTCTACCTTCGACAGTTCAGACTTTTCCTTCAGCAATTCAGACTTCTCCTTCAACAAATCAAATTTTTACTTCAACAGTTTGGACCTCTACTTCAACATTTCGGACTTCTACTTCAACAGATCAGACTTCTCCTTTAATAGATAAGATTTTTACTTCAACAGTTCAAATTTCTACATTCGACAGTTCAAACTTCTACATTCGACAGTTCAAACTTCTACATTCGACACTTCACACTTTTCATTTTACCAAGTTCAAACTTCTACCTTCGACAGTTCAAACTTCTACCTTTGACAGTTCACACTTTTCACTTCACCAAGTTCAAACTTTTACCTTCGACAGTTTAGACTTCTCACTTTACCAAGATCAACCTTTTACTTCAACAGATCAGCCTTCTACATCAACAGATCAGACTTCTATATCGAAAGATTAAAATTCTACTTCAGAATAGTCTTCTACCTCGACAGTTCCGACTTCTACTTCAGATCAGCCTTCTGCCTCGACAGTTCAGACTTTTACTTCAGATCAGCCTTCTACCTTGCCAATTTTGACTTTTACTTCAGAACAACCTTCTACCTCGACAGTTTAGACTTCTACTTCAGATCAGTCTTCTACCTCGGCAGTTCAGACTTCTACTTCAGATCAGCCTTCTACCTCAGCAGTTCAGACTTCTACTTCAGATCAACCTTCTACCTCGACAGTTCAGACTTTTACTTTAGAATAGCCTTCTACCTCGACAGTTCAGACTTCTACTTCAGATCAGCCTTCTACCTCGACAATTCAGACTTCTACTTTAGATCAGCCTTTTGCCTTGACAGTTCAGACTTCTACCTCGGCAGTTCAGATTTATACTTCAGAACAGCCTTCTACCTTGACAGTTCAGACTTCTACTTTAGATCAGCCTTCTACCTCGATAGTTCAGACTTCTACTTCAGAACTAGCAAGAAGCCCAAATTTATCATCGGGATGCTTCTCCTCACTCCTAGCCTCAGCAGCTCCTTCACCATCTTCTCCGCAAATGAGACCAGCAAAAACAAACGGTGGCCACGATATGGACCTATCATCTGAATAACCCCCCACCAACATTTCTTTATTACCCTATTTAATTACCTCCCCAAAAACCAACAGTCAAATCGCTCAACTTCCAACACCAAGCAGTTTTCTCAGCAAAGGCCTCAACAACCGTTTTCGAGCCATTCGCTGAGAGGGGGCGAATATAGTAGCCTACTCGCAGCCTTCTACTCAAAATCTACTCAAAACCTACTCAAAGCCATCTCGTAGCCTTCTACTCGAAGCCTACTCGCAGCCTTCTACTCAAAAGCCTACTCGCAGCCTTTTACTCAAAGCCAACTCACAGCCTTCTGCTCGCAGAATTCTACTCGAAGCTAACTCGCAGAATTTTACTCGAAGCCTACTCGCAGCCTTCTACTTGAAGCATATTCTACTCGAAGCCTCGAGAACAGACTCCACATATCGCAGCAGAAACACTTCGACCATAGCTGCACATGGTCGAAGTATGATGGGACAGGCAGCGATCACATTAGACATGTTCGGTGCCCATGCCCTTGTCAGTATAGACATGTCCGGCGCCCATAATTGCTTTATGAGCTCTTACAATTTACCTTCGACCACAATGTAAAGCCCAGTATTCAAACCTTCAATTACTCATCAGTACTCTTAAAAATCCTCATCAGAGGTCGTAGAGCGCCACATTCGGGCCTCTACGTAAGTATATTGCCTATTGATTTTCTGCATTCTAGGTTATATACTTGCATTCCTTTGTTTAAAGATAAAACCCCATGGTGTAAGAGCCGACTTCCCCTCCAAGATTATCTTACTTATTACCGCAGGGCCAGCCACTATCGGCGTCATTTTCTACGTCATCAATGCCAAGTCTCGCTATCTTGGGATCATAGGCCGCTGCTGGATACACAATATGGAAGCAATCGCTTCTACCTATCATCAAGCACTTCAGCTCAAGCACGATAATGGTATTTACGAGATCAGAGGTAGTCAAAAACTTTCTCGAGCTTGTAAAAATACTGTCTCTGCCATCCTAGATACTTCAGACAGATTGGCCGCATAGCAATTTCAGAAAATTGATCACCTCGACGACCAATCACCTACAGAGGATCCCACAAAATATGTCAATATTGATGGACCTAGCAGAGTCGGAACTAAGCTAGTTCAGCACGAGAAAGACGCTCTCATCCAGTTCCTGGAAATCAATCGAGATGTTTTTGCATGGTCTTTCGAAGAAATTCCTGGAGTCGATCCAGTTATGGCTTGTCATATGTTAGCCATCAACGTCAACGCCCCAGGGGCCAAGCTAAAACAACGACAAATTTCACCTCATCTTCGAGATGAAGTTAACACCAAGATTGAGAAATTGATCAAAGTGGGATTCATTCGAGAAGCCAAGTATCCGGACTGGATATCCAACATTGTCGTTGTCCCAAAGAAGAACGGAAAAGTTCGCGCTTGCGTAGTTTTTACAGATCTGAACAAACATACCCCAAATGATAGTTTCCATCTTCCCAACATTCATCAGATCCTCGATTCTACTGCAAGCCATGATCTCCTATCTATGATGGACGCTACTTCAGGATATAATCAAGTCCTACTTCTGGAAGAAGATCAAGAGAAGACAACGTTCATCACTGAAAGTGGCTTTTACTGTTACAAAGTCATGCCCTTTGGGCTCAAGAATGCAAGGGCCACATATTAACGATTAATGACTGCTATGTTCAAAACACATCTGGGATAAATCGTTGAAGTATACATCGACGATCTCTTGTGCAAAAGCATACAGTCAGATAATCGCATCTCAGATCTCAACACAATATTCAACATCTTTCGATCTTACAGAATGCGTCTCAACCCTAATAAGTGTCAATTTAGAGTTCATTCTGGCCGCTTCCTAGGCCACCTCATCAACAAGAAAGGGATTGAGGCCGATCCAGATCAAATTTGGGCTCTCTTCGACATGCCTTCTCCAAAGACAACAAAATACGTTCAAAAACTCGCCGGCAAGATTGCCGCGATCAACCTTTTCGTCTCTAAATCTTCAGACCGCTGCCGTTGGCTATTCCTATTACTCTGTAGATGTTCCAATGGAGGAAAGATTCAGCCAACTGCGGAAGTCACATGGACACCAGAATGTAAAGCAACTTTTCAGGATCTCTAAATCTATTTAGGGAGGTCTCCCATAATGAGCACCCCAGTAGGTAATGAGGAACTGATAATCTACCTAGCAGTTACAGATACTTCACTCAGCTCAGTTCTCATTTTCCTGGAAGGGAAAATTGAGTAACCAGTTTTCTTCATCAGATAACACTTACACCAGCAGAAATAAGGTACTCTAAAATTGAGAAACTTCTTCTCACCCTTGTTTACACTTCGTAGAAACTCAAGCACTACTTCCAAGCACAATCCGTCAAAGTGATGACGAACTAACCACTTCGGGAAGTTTTGTCCAAAAAAGAGAAGTCACGAAGAGTGCAAAAATGGTAAGTCAGTTTGGGCGAACATGATATCAAGTTCGAACAACGTCATTATGAAAAAGGTTAGGCCATTGCCGATTTTCTCGCGGATTTTCCAGTAGAAGATCCAGAGTGGGAGGTGCATGACCCGGACCTTGCCGAAAGTACGCCAGAGAATCCAAGTCCAAAGCCACTCGTTAAATGAGCTGATGGTATCACTACGTCAGGATGGAGGCTTCTCACAGATGGATCAGCAGGACCCGCAGGGTCAAGAATCGGCATCTTTTTGATTGCCCCTTCAAATGACAGAATTGAGAAATCAATCCGTTTAGATTTTGAGGCCTCAAATAATGTCACCGAGTATGAAGCTCTCATTTACAGACTCAACCTCGCACTTGAGCTTGGTGTCCCCGAACTCTCAATTTACGCCGATTCATTACTCATCGTTCATTATTATTCTGAGCAATACTTGAAGAATGGGAAGATGATCGAATACGCAGCCCTAGTTGCAGATAGGATGAGTAAGTTTGGGAAAGCAACTCTTGAATATCTTCTTCGAGGTGAAAACAGACACACCGATTCCTTGGCATATTTAACCGGGGTCTTGGGTTCAGAAGCTCGATATCTCCATATCGAAATCATTTCAACCCCCAACATTGATCGCATATCTGTATGCACGATCAACACTGAGGGCAATTAAGGGGGAAACGACGATTGACAAAAGCCTATTTCAGCCTACCTCGGTGTCGACAACAAGTGCAATGGGCCACTCCCAGCAGATCCAAAAGAACGTCGACAACTGATCAACAACTCAAAGCGTTATATCACTCAAAATGGTATGCTATACCGCCTTTCCGTATTTGGGCCATATCTCAAGTGCCTCTTGAAGTCAAAAGCCGACGATCTATTTTATGAATTACACGAAAGAACTTGTGGCTCCCACACCGCAGGTAGAACATTGGCGAACCGAGTTATAACACTAGGAGTATTCTGGCCCGACATGCGCAAACAAGCAGAAGAGTATTCCCGTAGGTGCAACACCTGCCAGAGACATGGACATATGATACATTCCCCTGCGTTCGAGCTCTATGCAAGCAAGGTTTTCTGGCCATTCAAAAGATGAGCACTAGACCTCGTCGGCGAATTCCCTAACTCTCTAGGTAATTGCCGTCACCTACTCACAGCTACCGATTACTTTACAAAATGGGTAAAAGCCATTCCACTATGTCAAACCAGAGAATAGGAGGTCATATCTTTTATCTGGAACCACATAATTACTCGATTTGGGTGCCCCCACCTAATTCGTATCGATAACGGGCCCCAATTTGTGGGAGATAAGGTCATAACCTTCCTAAATCACCACAATATTATCCACTCACCATCAAATCCATACTATCCTCAAGGCAATGGCCAAGTCAAAATCCCCAACAAAACCATCGTGGATGGACTCAAAAAATGGCTTCACTCACAGAAAAAAGGAAATTAGGTTCGTGAATAACCTTACATCCTGTGGGCGTATTGAACCACTCCCCGACAATCCACTGGGTGAACCTCAGTCCTCCTTGCTTGGCACTGAGGTAGTCATTCCTTTTGAATATCATCATCCAGTTCGTGATCACGAGCTAACTGACGAGGAAAATGAGTTCGAATTGGCTTGTAACCTCAATATGATAGATGAGACCAGGGAATGCGCCATCGCTAACCTAAGTCGATATCATCATATGCTTGCCAGGTCGTACAATACCCGAGTCAGGAGCCGTACTTTTTAAATCCGAGATCTCATCCTTAGATAAATTTCTCAACATCGCAACAACATCGCAAAGGGCCTCACGTTTGAAAATTAGCCGACAATTGGGAAGGTCCATTCATTATTACATGTCTCTCAGGCCTGGGTTCGTACTCTCTCATGACTAAAGAAAGAATCCCCATTTCAAATCCTTGGAATACTAGACGACTGAAACGGTACTATTGTTAGGCGTCTTACTACTCCATTTCCATTATTCTTTACTTGATTTTTAATTCCAAAAGTGAGATTCTTATCTCCATCCAATGTAAATTCTAAACTTATCGATGAAAGTTTTTTTGAGCAATGTCATTATCTTCATGAACATTCGTCCACATTTCACAGATTCAAGCATAGATAATACTAGCCTACAATCAATCTTTTCCAAGTTCAATCAAGGATATCACTTGATTGGGTTTTGTTACTACATTTCTGCGATTGTGGCAAGTCTAAAAACTTGGTTGATATCAAAGACTCAGCCAAACAAGAGATAAGGCAAAGGCAATACTAGTCTTCATCTTTTATAACTTGTTTGGATAATTTTAGTAGGATTGATCAAGGATAGCACTTGGATCAGCTGAATCTTTCTATCTCTGCGATTGTGGCAAATGTAAAAACTTGGTTCTCATTAAAGACTCAGCCAAACAAGAGATAAGATAAAGGTAATACTAGTATTTATCTTTTACAACTTGTTTGGATCATTTCAGTAGGCTGGATCAAGGATAATACTTGGTTCAGCAAAATCTTTCTATCTCTGCGATTGTGGCAAGTATAAAAACTTGGTTCACATCAAAGACTCAGCCAGGCATAAGATAAGGCAAAGGTCATGCTAGCTTTCATCTCTTTCAATATGCCTGTGATATTTCTATAGTTCAAATCAAGTTTCGACTTGGTTTAACTCAACCCATTTTTGCGATTAAAACGAATGTAAAAATTTGTTTTATATCAAAGACCCCACCAGACACAAGATAAGGCAATGGTCATACTAGTTTTCATCTACTACAATGTGTCTGCGGCAGATACTATTTATTTTTAGGTCAAATTCATATTACAAAGGATTCTTTTCTGCTGAGGCACTATCAGCCACGATTCCCCAGACATCAAGAGGTCACTCCTTCAGTTCGTGGGCCATAGCAGCTCTACCTTGTTCTATTGATTCAGCTGTTTGAGGACCCAGTTGGGTCTCCATGGCGCCCAGACAGTCCTCTCAATCTATCTTAGCTCCACAGATGCATCCCTTATCCGACAGAGCTTTTAATAAGGTATCTCATTCTGACTCAAGTCTTTTTACTTTCTCTACAAAAGATGCAGCGATCACCCTTAACAGGTTAGATCGAGACACATCAGGTACTATCGCCATTCCAAACCTTGCCTTCAACCTCTCTAGGCGTGACTTTAACCTAACATAATCATTCTTCCATTCAATTATATCTGCATCGACCTTATCATGATAAATGACATCTTCTTCCAACTTGGCAATATACTTTGTTGACTCTGCCAGGTTCAGGGCTTCTAAGTCTACTACTCGAGCACGAAGTTTCCCAATTTCTACGTTCAACTCTTCCCTAGTCGGCAGATCTTTTAATAATTCTTCCTTCCTCTTCACCAGCAAGTCCTTTGCTTTGATCTTCCATTCCAGAACTTTTTCCCTGATAAGAGCAGCATTCAACTTATGCTGGCATTCCATCAAATTCGCATTTCCCTTCTGAACATGCCCCTGAATTTGAGATACGTCACTTTCTAGCCCTCTAATACGACTTGAGAGACTAACTACATCCCCTCGAACTAAAGGAGCCTTCACCTCAGTTCTACTTCCCTCTGAACACTCTCTAGCCTCAGCTTTCTTCGCGCAAGCAATGGTTTGGTCCTTTTCAACTTTAAGTCGAGCAACTCTCTCGTTTAAGTCGTCGCACCTTCGTTGCATTTCTTGGAATTCCATATCCTTGGCGGGGAGGGCTGTTTGCAAATGTTAAGCTGTGGCCTTCGAAGCCGATTGATTTTCTCGAGCTACCCTCAGCTCGTCGTCCTTTTTAACAAATTTTTGTCTCATTTGCTCAAGCTCGTTCCTACATCTTTGAAGATCAGATCAAAATAGTTCTTCTGATTATTCTAGCACCTGAATACGGTATTGAGTCATGTCGGCCTGATTAACCTTCATAACCAATGCTTCAACCTGACGTTAAAGCTTCTCTGCACGTTCTGTTGCCTCGGATTGCTCTTTTAATCCCTTCTTTATCCCAAAATATTTCTCTTCGACCTGGAGAGTCAGGTCTGAAACTGTCTGGTTCAACTTCATAAGTCTGAAATGCACTTTTAGGTATTGATCCTCTCTGTTCTTGTTCGCCTCCTTCATCCTATCGAACTGCTCCACAAATACCCAATTGTACATGGGTACGTTGTCCTCACGTGCACGAGATGAATCCAATTCCACCTAAGAAATATAACAAATTTTAGTACAGTTTGATTTAGAAAATCTTATTCCTAGTATATACATGCTACATTTCTAAGAGACTATGTAATTTCTAAACATCTGCTTCCAAGTACTTTTAGACTAAAAGTTTGAACTCCTTTCTTAGATGAACCCTTCATGAATCTTCTTTCGGCGTACAAGGTACACACTTTCGATATAGTACTCCGTATTAATAGCGTTAGATTTTGCCATACATTTCTATCCTATTGACTTGATAGCTTAACATTGGTATAACATGCAAGTCGAAAAACCTATTCTGATCTAACCTGCAGTTCCGCTTGTGCAGACAACAAGTCTTTAGAGGTCTCTCTTTCACTGGCAAGTCCAGACTCTAAGTCATTTATCTTGAGACTCATTTCTCTAACTACCTACAGGACGTTTATAAACAAAGTCAATCTACAGAAGTTTTGCCCTCACATACAATTCAAACAACTAACAAATACTTATACAAAAACACGTGTCTACCCTACCTTCACACTACCACCTTCTGGGAGCTTGACATCATCCCCTTAGTTGTCGAGCACCGTCTGCCTGGAAACACCATCCAGACCATCCATAATCCCCACCATTTTTGCTTCCTCCTCATCTTCTACCTCAACGTAGGTGTCCGCCTTAATGACGTCTACCTCCTTCTCAGAATAGCCTTTCAGCACCAAATAACGCCCTGGCCTGTCATGCTCTTCAATCATCTTATCTAGATTGGCCTTTGCCTCAACCTATAGCTGGCCTATCGCTACAAGGTGAGAGGCCTTCAGCTGCCTAACTTTCTTCATGGCTTCAGTCTTGGTTCGAGTTAAGTCTTTCTCCAGCTCGTTCTTGACCTTCTTCAGCTCGCTTTATTCTTCCTCTATACCGAGCCACATCCCCTTGACAAGACGAGCAACCTGTAAAAATTATATCAATCTTAGTTATTAGCTCGAAGTATATTAAAAATCTCTTTCTGGTAATACAAACTTACCATCTGGCTCGTATCTTCCTCTCCTTGGAGAATCACCAATCTTGCCCTTTCCTCGACCTCTTTGAGGCCGTCCACTGAAGCAGATCGCCCCTCAACAACCTTCTCTCCTGACTCCCCCGAGGGTTCGACTCTCCTCCTCTTATCTTTCGCGACCTCACCACTTCCAGTGGTACCAAAAGCCGGTAGAGTCTTTAATATCCATTTCTTTGGAAATAACTAAGCTACTTTTCTCGGCTTGACAGGATTCGGTTGAGCCGAACTTCCAGTTCCAGGAGTCTTGAATAAATTAGTTCGTACCCCCTCACCACTGACTTGCCTTTTTCCTTCATCGACCCCCACCATCGACCTAGTAGACTGAGCCTTTGGAACCTTGTTTGGCCTACTGTCAACTCTCTTCTTTTTACTCAGGCCGAGTCCCTCAAAAATGAGTTTGAGTTCAGTCTCCACCTCCGCAACTTTGTCCAACAGGGATTCTTTCCTATTCACTGTAGACTTTATACCTGCAATAACAACATTTTTTACTATCAACTTAATTTGCCAACAAAGCATAACAATAATTCTATCTATGCATGTCTGTACTTACTTTGCTTTACAGATCGAAATCGAAGGTCTAAAGGTTCTTCATCATCTCTTTGAAGGTAATTACCCTTCACCCATATGATGTTGTCATTCCAGATTCGACCTGCTAAATTCAGATCGAAAAAGCGATGCCGAGTTACGCTCGCACAAAAATATGATCCCCCACTGGCCTTAAAATTTTTCACCCCATAAAACTGTAAAACGTCCTCAGGGGTTATCCTCCTCACTTTTTCCTCCCTTTCCCACCTTTCATTAAGATGGTCACACACAGTTATTACCTCCCACATGTTCTCGTTCATTTGAACAGGACATGTCTCAATTGCATTCATAATCCCCTTCGCCAAATTGGTGAGGGGATGGCTCAACCCATGCCCTAATTGGGATAAGTAACACAAAAAACCCTATGAGAGGTTACTTTGGACATCCCCATCAAAATACTCTAACAAGATCGATTCATCTATACCCCTATCTTGTTTTTCTACTTCCAAATCTGCCAACAGATAAAAATACTCTTCCCCCTCCGCTACCGTACAACCCCTAAACTGCCTACCGACAAACTCTGCACATTTACCTCACTTCCCTCCTACAGTCGCCTTGGCTTTACAAAACTCTCTAAAAGTATCAGAACTCAGAGGATAAGATGCCAACTGACCGGGGAAACCCGGGAATTGTTCCAATCCTCCTTCCCCTTCGTTATCAGACTCGTTCGTCCGACCGGAGGTCAAAACCTCATTAACAGACGAACTACCCATCTTAAAAATAGATTCTACAGGCACGTTTTCGACCTATACAGATGCCTCTCACGCTCGACCTACATGCAGGTTAAGGTATTTATCATTCTTCCATCTATGTATGCATATATATATATATATATATTCAACTTATATATCTGATCAATCATTCACGTATAACATATATCTTTTACATATAGAAATACGTCAGCATATATCGCATACAGCTCTACTAACCTTCAGTATTCGAATAAGAATCGGCAGTAGAGTCAAACATTCCCCTGACAACGCTGCTGTATTGCCACCTACGTGATCCAAAATCTTTTGCCTCTTCAACTGTTTATCGCCTTCGGATAACTCTATCGAATCCCCTGATTTTTCGTCTTTCTCTCTGACTACTCTCCAAGTTTTTTGTGATAAAACATTTGTTTGGAGACGAAGAAGAACTATTTATCCTCTCTCTCTCATGCGGCTGGCATTTATTGCTCCTCGCACGTACCGTCCTTGATTCTAGAACCGAGGCATCCTTTCCACTCTCCATGTCAAACGCTTTGTACCTTTTCGATTAAGCCACCTTTCTATCATTATAACTCCCCTCATTTTTTAACATATTTTTTCTCCATATCTCCATATCTTTTCCTGATCTTCCCGTACTTATGATGACTCACACTGTACGATGCCAGAGCTCTATTTCCTTTTGCATGCAAAACAAAACTAGAAGCTTCTATATTTTCATATTTATGTTTCTCAGTCCTTGTATATCATACTTATAGTGATTGGCACCATTTTCTAAATTGTACAAATGTTCAAATTTATTCAAAATGTTTGCTAAAGCAGTCTCAAAACAGATTCGCCCCTATAGAGGATCCAATTAACTTATATTATTTATGTTACATTCACAACATTTGTATTACTCATAAGACACACTTAACACAACACCCATCACAACCTTGGTAACTTAAACGAACATCATCCAATCACATTATTCATCGATCCTCAGATAGTCGAATTCAATCTCAACTTCAGCAATCAAACTAGCCAGCATCTCTCGATCTACCTATTCTCTCACAAACACACCTCAAGAAATTAACTAGCATACTTCCTGCTCCTTCCATCTGAACCCTTGAGCTCACATTCCCTCCCCATAGTTCAACATCGTAACCAGACGAACCAAAGATCCTCTCATGAACTTCGACAATCTTTATAGACATTCATCCTTCCAAGCAGCGCGAATCCTCTGAGATCGAGCAATGCCATCCTAAATCTCTCCTCTATTTTTCTTTCATCCTACCCATATTTATATGTTTCTCACTAACTTTCCACTCAAAATACGTGATTTTTTTTATCTCGTAACAGAAACACCAAATCTTAAGATCAATTATTCGAACTTCTCCCCTCATCAGTATACAAAATAGCCAATGTATTCAACCTTTCGCTATCATGGGTATTCCCCCTTTCAACCTATAACAGCTCGAGTTTACATATTTCCTTCAATTCCTATCCCTCATCTATTAAACATAAATCATTTATATCCGCATGACATTGACAGTACATATTCATCTCAGTTCGAAAAACATTGTAAAATTGTTTCTTCACTTATCAGCAGTTATTCAACTAACACCCAACACAATTCAGGTCGATTCAAGAAGTTTTTCTATACACAGTTTCATAAAAATCAACTTTTATTCATATCAAAGATATTACATACGATTTATAGACAACAAGTTTTCACACAGGAATACAATAAAATGTTATCCGTCCAGCACCAAACTCTAGGTACTTTACAGATAACAAGTTTTCCCTGTTTGTTAAAAGCTATAGGTCATTCATGCACGGTGAGGTATCATGTTTTCCAGTTCTTCTTACTTCAGTGTTTTTTACCCTAATGCAAAGAAGACATTGGAACCAACAAATATCTTCCCTCACATGGCTCAGTTGAAGCCCAGTCAAAGTCCAAGTGAGAACTATGCAAGCAGTAGACTCAGTGTTGGCACCCACAAAACAAGATGAAAGGTCATCTGAGTGCAAAAACACGATGGAAAGGCGTCAGCAGGATCCCCCTTCCCATTCTCCTCCTTCACTGCCATCACCGTCTCTTCTATAGCTACCACCACCAAAGAGTTGGCAGAGATGAAGAGGGCCGACCCTTAGAATCTATGGCAACACAAGAAATCAACATATCTGCCCTGCAGATACGCCTTTCCCTGTATATGAACCCCTAACCCTGTCTTCCGTAAGGGTTCGGAGATAGGCCTAACGTTCCTAGCCTGTCAAGACAAAGACATGAAATCTTCACTTATAGTAGAAGTCTTCCTCAGCTTCAACCGCTTTCTCTCTCGACAAGCCTTGGTACGTCGGGGGAACAGGGGCTGGGATCGCCATTTCTAAGGAACGATCACCAAAGTACTTCAACTTCAACCTTTACGCTTCTGATGGAATCCTCTCTTCAAGAACCAAACTCCGAGTTTTTACCATCACAGAAAAAGTTACGCATGCTGGAATTATTCCAAAGAATTGTTACATGTACTTTTTATATAGCCCTAAATTTATTGTGCAGGTACATTTTACCTAACGTCATCATTCATTATGGACGAGACTATTCAAATGCAGCCATCACATACATCCGCATCATCATTTAATACCCATCACATCCTAATATCACGTAACTTCCACCCAATCAAATGCCATCATTTCCCCATTTCAAATTTCAAACTTTTAACACATTTTATCTCAACCAAAGCCACTCATGACTTCGGTTGTGAGAGGGCGATTATAGGGACTTGTCCCTCGACCTCACTCATAATCGAGCTCACGTAGTTCGATTTACCTCCATCTAAGGCTCACGCAACTGTAACACTTAACACTCCAGTCAAATATTCTAACCAGCCCCACGAACTACTCAAGAACGTGGGTTCGAGCTAAACCCAGAAAACGTTATTCAATCAAAGACACCTGTCTCCCATAAACTTATCAATTATTCAGTCAACCGCCACTAACCACATTATTCGAAAAACATATTCTAGCACGATGAAGAGCTGTGGGGACGTCTATATAAAGGGAAAGTTCCAGAAGAAACCGGGACCAGAAAAATCACTCAAAACTTCTTATTTGCGAGATCAAAAGCATTTCTAGATTCTAGAGATCACTTGTAATAAAAATATCCACTCAAAGCAATAAATATACTTTTATATAAATCCTCCATACGAGGTCGTGGTTTTTTTACCTATTCAGAGGGTTTCCACGCTAAGAACACCTGTTTTCATTTCTTACTTTCTAGCAGAGTATTGTTACAGGTTCATTGGTGTGATAGCTAATTCCTAATCAAATCGAGCTTACATAATTTGATCATTACATTTGGCGCCGTCTGTGAGAAAGATTGTATTTCCACGATACCCTGAGGTAGTCTTTCATAACAATTTTCAATTATGGTTTTTCTAGATGACCGACCGCAGAAACTCAACTCGAAATTTCTGTGGATCCGGGATAGCTTGCAGAGTTGCGGGCAAATCTTCATTGTGAGACAGAGAAACGCGCCGAACTCGAACTTTAGTTGATAAGGGATCATTAGCTATAAGAAAAAGAGCTCGATACAGAGCGATAAACTCATTTGATAGTGCTCAAACGGTACGACAATCAGATGATGACGATGCAGAATGTACTCGAGGCTCTGTACAATACTCGGCAGGCTCCTCCAGCCAGGGGTAGCGATCAACTTCCAGAGTCCTCCTGCATTTCAGCAAGGGAAAGATTGGGACCTCGGGGAGTCTCCAGTAAATCCATTTCCAAAAATCTATCACAGGGACTGCAGCCCTCCATCTATTTGGGGGGAGAAGTTCAATCAGATGTCAGTTGAGGTTACCAGATTTCCATCTGTCAGGAGGAAGACCAGCAAGCTTTACATCAAGTTCTAGTACGAGATCACTTAAGTTATGGTACAAGAACTCATTATACCCTGCCAGCACGTCCAACGATTCAACCAACACGTCATTACGTCATAAAAGAACACATGTAGCAACGGATTAAGGAGTTGATCGAGGCACAAGTTCTGGGTACTACCGACGATACCACAAAGTTACAAGGAAGTCCGATTGCCAAAGAACTATTCGATATGGAGATACCGAAAGGTTTCCATACTCCCAAAATTCTTAAATACCAAGGTACTGACCCGAAGAAGCATATTCAGCAATACCATGATTCATTGGGGTTGTACTCCAATCTCAACCACATTCTTTGCCCGTCTATTCGCCACAAGTCTGCAGGAGGAACCACTCTGTGGTTCTATTCTATCCCTGAGGAATCCATCTACACATTCGATCAGCTGCAGAAGTAGTTCATCAAGACGTATGCTCACAACAGGGGCAAAAAGGAGAACTTGTATTCTCTTATCGGTCTTAAGCAGTCACATGGAGAAAAGCTTGAAGACTTCTCAAAGAAATTCCTAGAGCTCACGAGAAAAGCGGATAACCTCGACCAACAAATAGCTGTGACCGCTTTCACCAATGCTCTCCGGCTCGACTGTAAGGCCAAAGAATACCTCTTCCTTAACAAACCAGTGACGTTAGAGGAGATGATCACCAAAGTCAATGGTTACGTCAACTTGGAGAGGATGATGTCTGAGCAACAAAATTCTACTAAGTCTGCCCTCTCTACCAAAGTCCCACAAGCAGAACGAACCAACGAACCCAATGAGGAATAAGGAGATCAGAAACGCACCAAGGGGAACACTGGATACCCTTGGAGAAGCGGTCCGCAAAACAAACCCATCCTCCCAAAGCTGAACGTTAGAATCTCTATAATTTTTCCACTGCTATTGAAGGACCCATTCTACCGCGTCTTTCAACCATTGGAGCCCATCGAGAATCGACCATTTTGCCTATATCATAAGGTAAATCATCATACTACTGACAATTGTTTTGCTCTATAGTGGTTGCTCGAGTACATTTTCAAGGAGGGATGGATGCTCGAGTACATTGTTGACCTGATATCATACCAAAATGGCAACTATAAGAAGCATCTTGAAATTGTTCAGGTCAATGATAAAGCCGAGGAAAAGAATCTCTACTATATGTACCTCAGCAACATGATCAAAATATCAGATCTCCAATTCCAACCGATCAAAACACTGGAGGCTTTTAGAATACTGCGATCTTACGCCTCAAGATAAAGAAGCTAAGCTTCTTCCCGAGTTGTGTAATCACCGACTCAGAATTTCCTTGAAGATTGCAATACTAGCCATGTCAAATTTCCACATCATGATGCATTAGTCATAATGCTCAAGATGAAGCAGTTTGTCATGCACATAATGATGATCGATACTGGGAACGGTATTGAAATTCTTTTTCAGAGTACGATCGACCAGATGGGTTTGGCCGACATCAGTAGATTCAATTGCTCCAGGGGGGATCGAGTTGACTACCTATTACCGTAGGATCTGTCACTATCGACGTTATTTTTTATGTCAGCAATGCCAATTCTCGCTCTCTTGGGATTATGGGCCGCTGTTGGATACACAATATGGAAGCAATCACTTCTACCTATCATCAAGCACTCTGATTCAAGCATGATAATGGTATTAATGTGATCAGAGGTAGTCAAAAACTTCTTCGAGCTTATGAAAATGCTATTTCTGCCATCCTAGATACTTTAGACAGATTGGCCGCATAACACTTACAGAAAGTTGATCACCTTTACGATCAACCACCCATAGAAGAGCCCACGGAATATGTCAACATTGATGGACCTAGCAGAGGTACGTTCATCGGAACCAAGCTGGTTCAGCACAAGAAAGATGCTCTCATTTAGTTCTTGCAACTCAATCAGGATGTTTTTGCATGGTTTTTCAAAGAAATGCCCGGAGTCAATCCGGCCATGGCTTGCCACAAGTTAGCTATCAATATCAATGCCATAGTGGTCAAACAGAAATAATGACGGCATTCACCTCATCTCCGAGATGAATTAAACATTGAGATAGAGAAATTAAACAAAGTGGGATTCATTCGAGAAGCTAATTATCCAGACTAGATATCCAACATTGTCGCTGTCCTATAGAAGAGCGGAAAAGTTTGAGTTTGCATAGATTTTACAGATCTAAGCAAAAATACTCCAAAGTACAGTTTCCCTCTTCCTAACATTCATCAGATCCTCAATTCCACAGCAAGCCATGATTTCTTTTCTATGATGAACGCTGCTTCCGGGTATAATCAGATTCCGCTATTGGAAGAAGATCAAGAGAATACAACATTCATCACTGAAAGAGGCCTTTATTGTTACTAAGTCATGCCCTTCGGGCTCAAGAACGTAGGTGCTACCTATCAATGATTGATGACTGCCATGTTCAAAGTACCCTTATGGAAAATTGTTGAAGTCTTCATCGATGATCTCTTGTGCAAAAGTGTACAGTCAAATGATCACATCTCAGATCTCAGTACTATATTCAGCATCGTTCAATCTTACAAAATGCATCTCAACCCTAACTAATGTCAATTCGGGGTACATTCTGGCAGCTTTCTAGTCTACCTCATCAGCAAGAAAGGAATTGTGGACAATCCGGATCAAATTTGGGAAATCCTTGATATGCCTTCTCCAAAGACAATAAAAGACGTTTAAAAACTTGCCAACATGATTGCCGCAATCAACCGTTTCGTCTTTAAATCTTTAGACCGCTGTCTTTGGCTATTCCTATTACTCCGCGGATGTACCAAATGAGAAAAGGTTCAGCCAACTGCAGAAGTCACATGGACACCAGAATGTGAAGCAACTTTTTGGGATCTCAAAATCTATTTGGGGAGGTCTCCCATAATGAGCACCCCAGTAGGTAATAAGGAACTGATAATCTACCTAACAGTCACAGATACTTCTCTCAGCTCAGTTCTCATTTGCCTGGAAGGGAAAATAGAGAAACCGGTCTTCTTCATCAGTAAACCACTTACACTAGTAGAAACAAGGTACTCTAAAATTGAGAAACTTTTTCTCACCCTTGTTTACTCTTCGCAGAAACTCAAGCACTACTTCAAAGCACATTCCGTCAAAGTTATGACGAACTGCCCACTTCAAAAAGTTCTGTCCAAAAAAGAGAAGTCACGAAGAGTACAACATTGGTAAGTTAGTTTGGGTGAACATGATATCAAGTTCGAACAACGTCATTTTAAAAAAGGTCAGGCCGTTACCAATTTTCTCACAGATTTTCTAGTGGAGTATCCTGAGTGGGAGGAGCACGACCTGGACCTTACCGAAGACACACCAGAGAATCCAACCCCCAAGCCATTCGACGACGAGCTAACTGAATTACTATGTCAGGGTGGAGGCTTCTCACTGATGGATCAGCAAGTCCTGCAGGGTCAGGGATCGAGATCATTTTGATTACCCCTTCTAATGACAGAATTGAGAAATCAATCCTCTTGGATTTTGAGGCCTTAAAATAATGTCACTAAGTATGAAGCTCTCATTCACGGATTCAACCTCGCACTTGAGCTTGATGTCCCCGAACTCTCAATTTACACAGATTCATTACTTATCGTTCATCACTATTCCGAGGAATACAAGAAGAACGGGAAGATGATCGAATACGCAGCCCTCATTGCAGATAAGATAAGTAAGTTCGCGAAAATAACTCTCAAATATCTTCCTCGAGGTGAAAATAGACACGCCGATTCCTTGACATACCTAGTCGGGGTCTTGGGTACAAAAGCTCAATATCTCCAGATCGAAATCATTTCAACCCCCAACATTTATCGCATATCTGTATGCACGATCAACACTGGGGGTGATAAAGGGGGAGATGACGATTGGCGAAAGCCTTTCTTAGCCTACCTCGGTGTTGACAACAATTACAATGGACCACTCCCTGTAGATCCAAAAGAGCGTCGACAACTGATCAATAGCTTAAAGCATTACATTACTGAAGACGGTATGCTTTACCGCCTTTCCGTTACAGGGATTTACCTCAAGTGCCTCTCCAAGTCAAAAACAGATGAACTTCTTCACAAATTACACGAAGGAACTTGTGGCTCCCACGCCGCAGGTAGATCATTAGCGAACAGAGCTATCACTCAAGGAATATTCTGGCCCGGCATGTGTAAGCAAGCAGAAGAGTATTTCCGCAGGTACGACACCTGCCAGAGACATGGACATATGATACATTCCCCTGCGATCGAACTTCATGCAAGCAAGGTTTTCTGGCCATTCAAAAGATGGGCACTAGACCACGTCGGTGAATTCCCTAACTCTTCAGGTAATCGCCGTCACCTATTCCTAGCTACCGATTACTTTACAAAATGGGTAGAAGCATTTCCACTATGTTGAACCAGAGAAAAAGAGGTCATCTCTTTTATCTGGAACCACATAATCACTCGGTTCGGGTGCCCCCACCTAATTCATATAGATAACGGGCCCCAATTTGTGAGAGATAAGGTCGTAACCTTCCTAAACTGCCACAATATTATCCATTCACCATCAAATCCATACTACCCTCAAGGCAATGGCCAAGACGAAATCACCAACAAAACCATCGTGGATGGACTCAAAAAATGGCTTCACTCATAGAAAAAAGGAAACTGAGTTCGCAAACTACCTCACATCCTGTGGGCGTATCGAACCACTCCCCGACAATCCACTGGGTGTACCCTATTCCTCCTTACTTATGGCACTGAGGTTGTCATTCCTTTTGAATATCATCATCCAGTTTGCAATCATGAGATAACTAACGAGGAAAATGAGTTCAAATTGACTTGTAACCTTAATATGATAGATGAGACCAGAGAACGCGTTATTGCTAACCTAGGTCGATATCATCATATGCTTGTCAGATCATATAATAACCGAGTCAAGAGCTGTACTTTCCAAATCAAAGATCTCGTCCTCAGAGAAATTCTTCAACATCGCAAAGAGCTTCACACTAGAAAATTAGCAGACAATTAGGAGGTTCCATTCATTATCATAGGTATCTCAGGCCTGGGATTATACTATCCCATGATAGAAGGAGTCCCCATTTCAAATCCTTGGAACACTAGGCGACTGAAATGGTACTATCGTTAGGCGGCTTACTACTCCATTTCCATTATTTGCTTTTTATTTTTCAATTCCAAAAGTGAGATTCTCATCTCCATCCAATGTAAATTCTAAACTTATCAATGAAAGCTTTTTTTGAACAATATCATTCTCTTCACAAATATTCTCATCTCGGCGCGTTCGACCACATTCTACAGATTAACACATAGATAATACTAGCTTACAATCGATCTTATCCAAGTCAGATCAAGGATATCACTTGATTTGGCCTTTTTTACAACATCTCTGTGATTGTAGAAAGTGTAGAAACTTGTTTCATATCAAAGACTCTATTAAATAAGAGATAAGGCAAGGTAATACTAGTCTTCATATTTTTTAACTTGTTTGGATCATTTATACCGGCTGGATCAAGGATATCACTTGGTTTGGCTGACTCTACTAAATCTCTACGATTATAGCAAGTGTAGAAACTTGTTTCACATCAAAGACTCTACCATGCATAAGATAAGGCAAAGGTCGTCTGCGACATTTCTATGGTTCAAATCAAGTTTTAATTTGGTTTAACTCAACCCATTTTTGCGATTGAAACGAATGTAAAATATTTGTTTTATATCAAAGACCCCATTAGATACAAGATAAGGCAATTGTCATACTAGCTTTCATCTATTTCAATGTGTCTATGACAAATACTATTTATTTTCAGGTCAAATTCATATTACAAGGTTTTCTTTTCTGTTGATAGAGAGTCAGCAGTGCTTCCCCCTACATCAAGAGGTTTAACTTTTAGTTAACGAATCACATCAGCTCTCCCGATTCTATCAGTTTAGCAGTTTGAGGGCCCATGTGGGTCTCCATGATGCCCAGACAGTTCCCTCGATCTATCTTAGTGCCACAAATGCATCTCTTATCCGACAGTGTTTTGAACAAGGTATCTCGTTCTGACTCAATTCCTTTTTCTTTTTCTACAAAATATGCAACAATCGCCTTTAGCAGGTCGAAGCGTGACATATCAGGTATGACCATTACTGTAAATTTTGCTCTCACTCTTAGCATCAGGTATCTTATTCTTCTGTTCAGTCATTTCTGTATCGACCTTAGCATGATAGATTACATTTTCCTCCAACTTTTTTGTATACTTGGCTGATTCAGCAAGGTACATGGCTTCTAAGTCTACTACCCGAGCACGAAGTTTCCAAATTTCTACGTTCAACTCTTCCCTAGCCGGAATATCTTTTAATAATTCTTCTTTCCTCTTCATCAGCGATTCCTTTGCTTTGATTTCCTCTTCCAGAACATTCTCCTTGATAAGAGCAGCATCCAACTTCTTCTGGCATTCCCTCAAGTTCACATTTCCCTTCTGGACATGCCCCTGAATACGAGATACGTCACTCTCTAGCTCTCCAATTCGACCTGAGAGACTAACTGCATCCTCTCGAACTAAAGGAGTCTTAACCTCAATTCTACTTCCCCCTGAATGTTTTCTAGCCTCGGCTTTCTTGGCACGCATAATGGCCTACGTCAGTTCGACCTTAAGTCGTGGATCCCTCTCGTTTAAATCGTTACACCTTCGTTACATTTCCCAAAATTCCATATCCTTGGCGGGTAGGGCTATTTGCAAATTTTCAGTTGGGGCTTCCGAAGCCGATAGATTTTCTCGAGCTACCCTCAGCTCGTTGTCTTTTTCGACCAATTTTTTTCTCATTCGCTCCAGCTCGTTCTTATATCTTTGGAGATCAGATCGAAATCGTTCCTCCAATTGTTCCAACTCCTAAACACGGTATTGAGCTGTGTCGGCCTGCTTACCCTTCACAGCCAATGCGTTAACTCGACGTTGAAGCTTCTCGTTGTGTTCTGTTACCTCCGCTAGCTCTTTTAATCCCTTATTTATCTCGACATCTTTCTCTTCGACCTGAAGAGTCAGGTCGAAAACGGCCTGGGTTACCTCCACAAGTTTAAAATGCGCTTTTACGTATTGATCTTCTCTTTTCTCGTTCGCCTCCTTTATCCTATCGAACTGCTCTGCAAATTCCCAATTACACATGAGTATGTTGTCCTCACGTGAGCGAGATAAATCTAATTCGACCTGGGAAATATAACAATTTTTAGTACAGTTCGGTTCAGGAAAGCCTTTGAATATATACATACTACATATCTTAAGAGACTATATGATTTCTAAACATCTGCAGTCCAAATACTTTTAGACTAAAAGTTTGGAGTTCATTCTCAGATGAACACTTCATGAGTTTTCTTTCGGCGTACAAGGTACATACTTTCGATATGCTATTCTATATTAATAGCGTTAGATTTTTACCATGCATCTATATTCTATTTACTTGATAACTTAACGTTGGTATAACATACAAGTCGAAAGACCTATTCCAATCTAACCTACAACTCTGCTTGCATAGACAACAAGGCTTTAGAGGTTTCTCTTTCCTTGGCAAGTCCAGACTC
This sequence comes from Kingdonia uniflora, assembly GCA_014058105.1. NCBI lineage: Eukaryota > Viridiplantae > Streptophyta > Magnoliopsida > Ranunculales > Circaeasteraceae > Kingdonia > Kingdonia uniflora. The sequence continues at coordinate 1,280,565 of JACGCM010002554.1, read as the reverse complement.
TAGATCTTTTATTATGAGAGTCATCTCTCAAAGTGCCTACAAATGGTTTATTAAACCAAGTCAATCTATAAAAGTTTCTTCCTCACACATAGTTCAAACAACTTACAAATATTTATACAAACGCACGTTTCTACTCTACCTTCTCACTACCATCTTCTGGGAGCTCGATGGTGTCCATTTGATTGTCGAGTACCGTCTGGCGGGAAACACCATCCAGACCGTCCACGATCCCCACCGCTTCTGCTTCCTCCTCAGTATAGGTGTCCACCTTATTGGCATCCACCTCCACCTCGGAATAGCCTTACAACATCAAATGATGCCTTAGTCTATCTCGCTCCTCAACCATCTCGTCAAGATTGACCTTTGTCTCCACCTGCAGCTGACCAATCGCTACGGCATGAGAAGCCTTTAACTGCCTAACTTCCTTCAAAGCGTCAATCCTAGATCAAGCTAATTCTTTTTCCAGATTGATATTTGCCTTCTTTAGCTCACTTTTTCTTCCTCAATTCTGAGCCAAATCCCCTTAACAAGACGTGCAACCTGTAAAAATTACATCGATCTCAACGATTAGCTCGAAGCATATTAAGCAGTTCTTTTCGATAATATAAACTTACCATCTTGCTTGTGTCGTCCTCTCCGTGGAGAATCGCCAACCTGGCCCTTTCCTCAACCTTTTTGAGGTCATCTACCGCAGCAGATCACCCTTCGATGACCTTCTCTCCTGACTCCCCTAAGGGTTTGATCCCCTCCTCTTATCTTTCGTGACCTTACCACCTCCAGTGGTACCAGAGGCCGGCAGAGCCTTTAGCATCCATTTCTTCAGATATTTTAGAGCTATTTTGCTCAACTTAACAGGATTTAGCTGAGCTGAACTGCTAGTTCTAGGAGTTCTGGAAAAATTAGTTCAAGCCTCTTCACCACTTACTTGCCTTTTCCCTTTATCAACACCCGCCATCGACCTGGTAAACTGAGCTTTTTGAACCTTTTTTGACCTACTATCAACCTTCTGCTTTCTCCTCAGGCCGAGTCCCTCTAACACAAATTCGTGCTCAGTCTCCTGCCCCACAACTTCATCCAACAGAGATTCCTACCTCTCTACTTTAGACTTCACACCTGTAATAACAACATTTTTACTATCAACTACAGTTATCAGCGAAACGCAACAATAACTCTATCTATGCATGTCTATACTTACTTTGCTTTACAGTTCTAAACTGAAGGTCCAAAGGTTCTTCATCATCTCTTTGAAGACAATTACCCTTCACCCATATGATGTTGTCATTCCAGGTTCGACCTGCTGAATTCAGATCGAAGAAGCGACGCCGAGTTGCGCTCGCACAGAAGTATGACCCCCTCACTAGCCTTATAATTCTTTACCCCATAAAAATACAAAACGTCCTCAGGGGTTATCCTCCCCACTTTTCCCTTCTTCTCCCATTTTTCATTAAGATGGTCACACACGGTTATTACCTCCCACATATTCTCATTTAATTGAACAGGACATGCCCCAATTGCATTCATAATCCCCTTCACCAAATTGGTGGGGGGAAGGCTCAACCCATACTCTAATTTAGATAGGTAACACAAAAAACCCTCCCAGAGGTCACTCCGGACATCCCTATCGAAATATTCTAACAAGATCTATTCATCTATACCCCTATCTCGTTTTTCCACTTCCAAATCTACCAGTAGATAAAAATACTCTTCCCTCTCCGCTACCGTACAACCCCTAAACTGCCTACCGGCAAACTCTACACAATTACCCTACTTCTCTCCTACAACTGCCTTAGCTTTGCAAAACTCTCTATAGGCATCAAAACCAGCAGGATAAGATATCAATTGACCAGGGAAACCAGGGAATTGTTTCAATCATACTTCCCCCTCATTATCGATACCTCATTAGCAGACTAGCTATCCATCTTCAAAACAATTTCCACATGTTCATTTTTGACCTTACACAAATGCCTCTCATGCTCGACCTACATACATGTTATGGTATTTATCATTCTTCCATCTATGTATATATATATATATATATATATACACACATACATATATCTCTGATCAGTCATTTACATATAACATACATTTTTAACATATATATACGTCAACATATATTGCATAAATCTCTACTAACCTTCAGTATCCGAATGAGAATCAGCAGTTGCGTCAAGCCTTTCCCTCAGAATGCGGCTATATAGCCACCTACGAGATCTAGAATCTTTTACCCTCTTCAACCGTTGGTCACCTTCGGATAACTCTTTATCAAGTCCCGTGATCTTTCGTCTCTCTCTCTGAGTGCTCTCCAAATTTTTAGAAGTTGAAAAAGGTTTGATTGGAGATGAAGAAGTACTATTTATCCTTTCTCTCTCAAGCGACAGGCATTTATCGCTCCTCGCACGAACCTTCCTTGATTCCAGAACTGAGGCATCCTTTCCACTCTTTATGTCAGACGCCTTATACCTTTTCAATAAAACCACCTTTCCATCATTACAACTCCTCTCATTTTTTAGCATATTTTTTCTCCCTATTTCCATATCTTTTCCTGACCTTCCCACGCTCATGATGACTCACTCTGTACGATGTCAGAGTCCTATTTCCTTTTGCATACAAAACAAATTGAGAAGCTTCTGCATTTTCATATTTTTGTTTTTCTATCCTTGCTTATCATACTTATAGTGATTGACGTCGTTTTCTAAACTGTGCAAAATTTTAAAATTATTCAAATTATTTGCTAAAACAGTCTCAAAACAGATTCGCATCTATAGAGGATGCGATTGACTTATATCATTTATGTTACATTCAAAACAAATATATTATTTATGAGCAACGCTTTATATAACATCTATCGCAACCTTAGAAAATGGAACGATGTCATCCCGTCACATTATTCGTCGGTCCTCAGATCTTCGAATTCGATCTCAACTTCCGCAATCAAACCCACCAAACCTTTCTCGTTCTACCGCATCCCTAATCAATTCATGAAAGAACACCTCATAAAAATAACGAGCATACTCCAGTTCTCTACTCCTTACATCTAAACCTTCGAGCTCACATTCTCTCACTGGTAGCTCAACATCATAACCAAATGAACCAAAGATCCTCTCACGTACTTCAGCAATTTTTATAGCCAATCGTCCTTCCGCGGTATAATAAATCCTCTGAGATTGAGTCCGTACCATCCTAATCCATCCTCCATTTTTTACAGATCATCCTATCCATATTTTTACATTTCTCACACAATTTCCTCTCAAATATGCAATTTTTTACTTTATATCTCGTAACAGTAAAACCCAAAATCTTGAAATAAATTATTTGAACTTATCCCCCTACCAATACACACATTAGTTACTATAATCGACCTTACGATACCACTAGTTGTATCTCTATCGACCTATAGCAGCTCAAATTTTTTTGATTACATATTTTATACAATTTTTCTCCCTCACCTATTAAAAACATAAATAATTTTTACATCAAAACGACATTGTCAGTACGTACCCATCTCAGTTCGAGCAGTATTGCAACATTGCTTCATCACTTATAAGCAGTTATTCACCCCAATACCCAACACAATTAAGTTCGATTCTAAAAATTTGTCTATATACAGTTTATTGAATATCAACTTTTATTCATGTCGACAACATTACATACAATTTATAGATAACAAGTTTTATACCACATCGACCTCAGGAATACGACATAATGTTATCTATCCAACACCAAACTCCAGGTACTTTACATATAACAAGTTTTCCATATTTGTTAAAACTCACAGGTCATTCAGGCAAGCCGAGGCATCATGTCTTTTAGTTCTTCTTGATTCAGTGATTTTTTACCCTGATGCAAAGAAGACATTGGACCCAAAAAAAAACTTCCCTCATATGAGTTTGGTCAAAGTCCAGTCAAACTTCAAATGAAAACTATGCAAGCAGTGAACTCAGTACTGTCCCCCACCAAGCAAAATAAAGGTCTTCTGCGTGCCAAAACATGATGAAGATGCGTCAGCAGACTCCCACTTTTAATCTTCCTCCTCCACTACCATTACCGCCTCTCCTATAACCACCATCACCAAAGAGTTGGTAGAAATGAAGAGGGCCCAACCTTAGAATCTATGGTGACACAGAAAATTAGCATATATACCCCACAAATACACCTATCCCTACATATGAAGCCCTAACCCTGTCTTTCGCAATAGTGCGGAGACAGGTCCACCGATCCTCGCCTGTCAAGACGGCGACATGAAATCTCCACTTATAGTAGAAATCTTCCTCAGCTTCAATCGTTTCCTCTTCTGGCAAGCCTTGGTACGACAGAGGAATAGGAGCGGGTATCGACATTTCTAAGGAATGGTCAACAAAGTATTTCAACTTTAACATCTGCATTTCAGACGCAATCCTCTCTTCAAGAACCATCCTTCGAGTTTTTACCATCTCAAAAAAAGTTACGCAAGCAGGAATTATTTCAAAGATTTGCTACAGGTACTATTTATATAGCCTTATATTTATTGTGTTTTCCCAAGCATCATCATTCATTACAGACGTGACTATTCAAATGCAATCGTCACATACATCTGCATCATCATTTAATACCCATCACTTCCCAATATTACGTAACTTCCATCCAGTCAAACGCCAACATTACTCCATTTCAAATTTAAAACTTTTAACACATTCTTTCTCAACCAAAGCCACTCGTGACTTCGGTTGCGAGGGGGCGATTGTAGGGACTTATCCCTCGATCTCATTCAAAATTGAGCTCACGAAGCTCGATTAACTCCTATCTCAGGCTTATGCATTTTTAACACTTAAAACTTTAGTCAACATTCCAACCAGCCCCACAAACTACTCAAGAATGTGGATCGAGCTATACCCAGAAAACATTATCCTGTCAAAGACACCTGTCTCCCATGAACTCGTTAGTTATTCAGTCAACCACCACTGGCCACATTATTCAGAAATCATGATCCAGCACGATGAAGAGTTGTGGGAAGAGCCTATATAAAGGAAAAGTTCCAAAAGAGACAGGGACCAGAAAAATTACACAAACTTCTTATTTACAAGATTAAAAATATTTATATATTTAGAGATCACCTGTAATAAAGATATATTCTTCAAGCAATAAAGATACTTTTACAAAAATCCTCCATACGAGGTCGTGGCGTTTTACCTATTCAAAAGTTTTCCACACTAAAAATACCTGTTTCTATTTCTTACTTTCCATTAGAGTATTGTTACAAGTTCATTGGTGTGATAGCTAATTCCTAATCATTTTGAGCTTACGGAATTTGGCTATTACACTATGGATATCAGATTGATACATAATCTATTTTATTGTGTAGCCTATTCTACAATGATCACATCAGTATATGGTACATCTCAGGGAGATGTCCCAATCATCGGGAAATTGGCGTTAAAACTAGGTAGTTCACGGTCAGAAAGCAACGTTATTAGGTCATGTTGACGTTGGCTAGATTATTATTATTTTTTTCAAAAATTATTTAATACCTAGTTATAACGTCATCAACCCTAATCCATTACTGACGTGACAGTGACACATGTCAAGGACACGTGGCACGTGGGGTCCACCATGTTGATGTGTTAAGGACAAGTGGTAGTCTATCATTGGTGATACATGGCAGTTAATTATTCGTGGCGTGTGGCAGTCCAGAATGCTAACACGTGGCAGTTCATATTTAGGGACATGTGGCACATGGTTTAACTTGGTCAAACCGGTCCAAGCCTTGACCCAGACTGAGTCAGGTCAGTTGAAACACTAAATTGGCTCTAGAGAGCTTAATTTTTGGTCAAATTGAGTCAATTTTTTTTGAAAAATTCCTATTGGCTAGACCTATCCCATGGGGATCCCATTTTTATATATATATATATATATATATATATATATATATATATATATATGGGAACGGGAACGGGTGCCTTGTATAGGAAAACTGACTCACTTATATGTGATATAAGTAAACGGATTAATACATATTTAAGTATCTTAAGATAGCTAATATGATATTAATAGTATGCCCATAGGATACTAATTATCATGATTATGGATCACAGATAATACGATAGATAATAGGAAAACTAACTCACTTATATGTGATATAAGTAAACGGATTAACACCTATTTAAGTATCTTACGATAGCTAGTATGATATTAATAGTATTCCCCTAGGATACTAATTTTCATGATTAGGGATCGCGTATAATACAAAACCAAGACTAATTTAGAATACGACTTGGCGTCATATCTAAATCACAGTTAATTGTTAAGGACAAACAATTAAATCTCAATTAGGAATTGGCTTAGTTTTATTTCTAATAACTTGGTGCTTGAGGAACCAATTTTACATATTAAGGTATAATTAGATGTTACATGATAACATTTAGAGGTATATAAACACTGATATCAACCTATAATGCCCTAGAATATTAGTTCAAAGACAGACATAAACTACCTATCTTATGAACCCAATAGACTTCTGGGTGGGACCACTTGTCAACTAAATATCTAATACCCCTCATATTCATAACAAATAGGGTCATTTGGTTAGAATATACAGACCATATAAAACTTTAGGGCTTAGAATACCCTAGTTGTCAGAATAAGGAATGCATATATCTAGTAGTTTTGAATAACAATCATGGTTAAGATTATATTAAAACGCAGATCTAAGATTCAGATCGTCATTTTATGAGGTAAAATTAGGATTTAATCATTAGAATAAAATTTTATGAGTATTAGAATATGAACGAGGTTCAACTATATAATGATTATGATTAATTTATCTTATGTTATTCTAAGTACTATAATTTGTCTATTATGCATTTGAAATGTTTATCAAGAATTATTATTAATTATGATCTACATTTTGCATAACAGATGTCTGTAAAACTCAAGAATGTTGAATTTCCTCTATATCTGCTTACTGGAGCCAATTACCTCACTTGGTACATTGACGCTGACTGGTTCTAGAATTTCCTCCATTGCTGCTTACAGAAGACTATTGTCATTGACAACAATAAAAATGGTCTACAAAAGATCCCAGTTGACAAGAATAAAGATCCATTGACAAAGCAAAGACTTTATTTATCCTCCATCATCATATTCAGAATGACCTGAAGACTGAATACCTTTATAAGGTTAAGCCAGCTGACTTATGGGCAAGCATAAAGGGGCGATATGGTTAACAAAAGACCATTATGCTCCCAAAAGAAATATATTAATAGAATAACCTTCAGTTCTAAGATTTTAGGACCATCGCTGATTATCAGTCCACATAATCACTTCTACACTTGAGCTGTGTTAGGAAAAAGTCAATGATGTTAAAATAGTAAAGAAGACTCTATTCCAAGCTAGCAATATTACACTTAAAAGGCACTATCGGCGATAGAACATTATGACTCACGAAGTCTTGAATCAGACACTGCTCCTCTCTATGCAGAATGATAAACTTCTGATGAAGAATCATGCAATGCGGCTTTCTGGGAGTGCAGCGTTGTCCGCATCACACAATATTCAGTTTCGGGGATATAGCTATGTAAGTCAGGAATGCAAATATGGATAGGGCAGGGGAGGATACAGGGGAAACAAGAAGGGAGAGAACCAGAAACCCATTATCCCTGGGAAAGGTAAAGGATTTCAAAAATTCGGCAAACCAGGAAATGTGAAGATGGAAAAGAAAACAGATTATGGATCACCTCGCTTTAGCTATGGTGGCACAGGATACTAGGCGCATAAATGTCTGGCACCACGGGTGGCTAGAGGATTACAGAGTCCAGACCCAACAAGAAGTTGTTGACACTAACTCTGCCCCTGTAGAGTTCACAGTGTCAAACTTTTTGGCGACATTGATGCCGGTATGGATCAGCACACAGAGTAATCCATAACGATATCTCAGTAGACATATGATGTTACAGTAGAGAACACTAATAGTTTCTTTTCTCACAGAGACCTGATTTACTTTTTGTTAGTATTTTTGATTATGTTAGGAACAAATCATTTATGTTTCAATAAAGTGCTCGTGACATACATGTAATTTTTATTTTGTTCTAAATACTGATTATTCAAATTATTGCTTCGGATAGTAATTAATTTGGTATATATTGATTTTTAATATGTTATATATACATGTCGCTCATGGATCTTTCTACCTATATGGCACTTAATAATAATAGGACAAGTCACGACACATGTCTAGTAGACAGTGGTGCCACGCACTCGATCCTTCTAGATAAATGGTATTTCTCACACTTGACCGCGTATGTCTGGGACGTTCACACTATTACTAGGACAATCAGTATCATAGAGGGCTCAGGGAGCGCCACACTATTACTCCCTAACGGTACGATACTGAGTATCCAGACCACGTTGTTTGCTAATATATCTCCCGAGAATTTACTAAACTTTAAGGACATACATGATAGCGGTTATCAAGTCAAGACGATAATACATGATAAAAATCAAATTCTATGCATTACCTATTCACCTAATGGTCAAGAAATTATATTGGAATGGTGTCCAATGTATTCCTCAAGGCTTTATTCAACTGCCTTCAGGCATGTCAAAACATATGTAATCACTAATTTTTGTCTGTTACAAGAGAGAACATTTAAGATTTGGCATGATCGTTTTAAACATCCTGGATAAAGAATGATGAGGAAAATTATTAATAGTACCTCTGGATATTCACTCATTGGAGAGAAGATCAGAATTTTGCTAGATTGCTCGTGTCATGCATGCTTTCGGGGAAAGCTTATAGTCCAACCTAGTAAGACCAAGGTGGAGTTGGAGTCTTCAGCCTTTCTCAAACGTATCCATGGAAACATGTGAACCTATCCATCCACATAGTGGTCCATTCAAATACTATATGGTCTTAATCGACGCATCTGTGAGATAGTCAGATGCTGGCCTATTATCATATAGGAATATAACATTTTCACGGTTGCTTGCCCAGATTATTCAATTACGGCCTCATTTCTCGGATCACCTGATCAAATCTGTAAGATTTGATGGCCCTGATGAGTTTACCTCAAAGGTTTTTATTGATTATTGTACGGCTAATAGGATAGATGTCGAGAATCCGGTACCCCATGCCCATACCCCAAATGGGATGGCGGAGAATCTAATTAAGTGATTATAGTTAATTGCTAGGTCACTGTTCTTAGGATCTCAACTTCTATCCACTGCATGGGGCCATATAATTTTGCATGTTTCCACCCTGATTAGAATTCGTCAAACATCAAATAATCAATATTCCCCATTGTAATACTACTAACTGGGTCAGAGCCCGATGTCGCCCATCTACGAACATTTGGATGTTCCGTACAGGTGCCAATTGTACCAGCACAACGTACGAAGATGAACCCCAACGTCGGTTCAGTATTTATATGGGTTACGATTCACTATCTATCATTTGATAATTGGAACCCACTACGAGCGATGTATTTACTACGAGATTCGCAGATTGTCACTTTGATAAGATGATATTCCTAGTATTGGGGGATGATATGACAATTAATGCTGAGGATGTTTCCAAGATTAGTTGGAAAACACAATCGTTGTCTCATCTCGATCCCTAACCAATCATGGTGAAAATGAAGTGTAGCGGATTCTATACTTATAATAGATCACTAATAAATTGTCAAATACATTCAACGATGCTACTAAAGTAACCATGACGCATGTACCTGTAAGTAATGCATCTGCATAATTAAATATTCAGGGAACTAGTGTATAACCCACTAATGAATCCAAGCCACGCGCTACAAGAGAATGCCTCACTACAAAGAAGGACGCTGAGCCGAGGGCAAAAAAACAACATACTGAAAAAGAAAAGACTAATGGTGTAGTCAGTTCATCAGGGATGGAACCTCCTATAGACAGGGCTATAGTAGTTACGTATCCACGTGAAGCATTAGGAGATAAGCCCGGCGAGACACATGTACATAATAATCGAGAAATCTCGATTAACTTTGTTTCTAATAACACCACCTGGGATCGTTCATAAGTAGTAGTAGACAAAGTATTCACTTTCACTGTTGCACTCGCCATCGAGGATGATGATCCCAAACCACTCACTATAGATGAATGTAAAAATCCTACAGATTGGCCAGAGTGGGAGGCTGCGATCAATGGGGAGCTCAGCTCATTAGCTAAATATGAAGTGTTTGGACCAATAGTTCCTAGGCAAGATGTCATCAAGTATGCCGGTTATAAATGGGTATTCATAGTAAAACGTAATAAACTTGGAAATATAAAAAGGTACAAGGCAAGACTAGTTGCCCATGACTTTTCTCAAAGACCTGGCATCGATTACGGTGAAACCTACTCTTCAGTCATGGACGCTATAATATTCTGTTACTTGATCAGTCTGTCAGTCGTTGAGAATGAGCTTGACATGTGTTTTATGGATGTAGTTACTGCGTATCTATATGGGAAATTTGATATGGAGATATACTTGAAGCTACCAGAAGGTTTAAGCTTCTAGAAATGATAATGCCAGGCACACGGGGTGCCTACATAAGAAAACTGGATAAGTTATTATATGGTTGGAAATAATCATGGTTCATATGGCACAACAGGCTGATTGAATATTTGAAAGCTAAGGGTTTTGCAAATAACCTTTTTTGCATATGCGTTTTTATCAAGAAAATGAATACTGGTTTTGTCATCATTGTAGTTTATATAGACAATTTAAATATCATCGAAACTCCAGGGGAGATCGTGAATGTTGCCAAATACCATGGGAAGGAATTTGAAATAAAAGACCTTAGGTAGGCAAAATTTTGTCTCGGTTTGTAAATTAAACATCTTGGTCGCGGCATAATCATACATTAGGCGACATATACCAAAAGAATCATAAAACATTTCGGTATGGATGCTGTAGGGACCTATCCCTCGACCTTATTTGTAATAGAGCTATCACCAGTTCGAATAACCTCCATCTCAAGCTCATGCATTTTTCAACATAACTTCTCCAGTCAGCATTTCAACATACTCTGCGAACTGATCATGAACGTGGGTCAAACTTAAACCGGAAACCCAGAACCAATCAAAGACATCTATCTCTTACGAACTCGTTAGTTAATTAGTCAACTGCCATTAACCACATTGTTCGGAGAATGTGCTCCAACACGATGAAGAACTGCGGAGAAGGCCTATATAAGGAAGAAGTTCCTGAAGAGACTGGGACCAAAAAAATTACACAAGAGATTGCCTAGAAATTACATATTCTAGATTCTCAATCAGTCATCAAAGCATCTTAGTTACAAGACTCAAACATTTTCTATTCTTAGAGATCACTTGTAATAAGATATCCGCCTCAAGCAATAAAGATACTTTCAACAAAAATCCTCCACACGAGGTCATAGTTTTTTTTTACATATTCATAGGTTTTCTATGCTAAAATCACCTGTTTCATTTCTTAATTTCCATTAGAATATTGTTACAGGTTCATTGGTATGATAGCGAATTTCAAAGCCATTTCGAGCTTATGGAATTTTGGCCATTTCATTTGGTGCCGTCTGTGGGAAAGATTGTATGTTCAAGATATCCTAAGGCAGCCTTTCACTACAACTTTCAATCATGTTTACTTCTAGACGACCGGCTGCAGGAACTCATCTCGAAGGGTCCATGGAGCTGGGGTAACTCACAGAGTTACGAGTGAATCTCAATGCCAAAATGGAGAAATGCATCGAGCTTGAACTTCAGTTAACTAAGGATTGGGAGCTCCGTGAGAAAGAGCTCGATGCTGAACGACAAACTTGTTTGATAGTGTTCAAACAACATGAAGATCAGATGACAACAATACAGACTGCCTTAGAGGCTCTGCAAAATACTTAGCAGGCTTCACCAACTAGAGGTCACGATCAGCTTTCAGAGACCTCTTATATTTCTGCAAGGGAAATGTTAGGACCTCGGGGAGTCGCCAGTAAAGCTATGTCCGAGAATCTGTACCATGAACCACAATCTTCCATATATTTAGGGGGTGAAGTTCAGTCCAAAGTCTGTCGAGGTCAAAGAATTTATATCCGCCATGAGGAAGAACAGCGACCTCAACATGAAGTTCTAGCACAAAATGGCTTAAGTGAAGCTACGGGCACTCATCATCCACCACTAGCTCATCCAACAATTCAACCGATACGTCATTACGTTACAAAAGAGAATATGGACCAACGGATTATGGAGTTAATCGAAGCACAGGTTCTGGGTACTACCGACGATACCACAAAGATACAAAGAAGTTTGATTGCCAAGGAACTATTTGATATGGATATACCAAAAGGTTTCCATACTCCCAAAATTTGCAAATACAAAGGTAATGACCTGTAGGAGCACATTCAACAATACCATGATTCATTGGGGTTGTATTCCAATCTCAACCACATCCTCTGTCATCTGTTTGCCACAAGCCTACAGGAGGAACCACTCCGTTGGTTCCACTCTCTCCCTGAAGACTCCATCTATACATTCGATCAGCTACAAAAGCAGTTCATCAAGACGTATGCTCACAACAAAGATAAAGAGGAGAACTTATATTCTCTTATCGGTCTTAAACAGTCACATGGAGAGAAGCTCGAATATTTCTCAAAGAAATTCTTAGAGCTCGCGCGAAAAGTTGATAACCTCGATAAAGAAATAGCTGCTATTGCTTTCATCAATGCTCTCCGACTTGATTGTAAGGCCAAAAACTACCTCTTCCTTAAGAAACCTAAAACCTTGGAGGAGATGATCACCAAAGTCAACAGTTACATCAACCTAGAGAGGATGATGTCCGAGCGACAAAAATCTACTAAATCCATCCTCTCCACCAAAGGCCCATATACAGATCGAGCCAATGAACCCAAGGAGGAACAAGGAGATCAGAAGTGCACCAAGGGCAACATTAGTTACCCTCAGAGAGGCGGTCCACCAAAAAAACCCATCCTCCTAAAATTGAACGTCCGTATCCCTATAATTTTTCCATTGCTATTGAAGGAGCCACTCTACCGCGTCTCTCAACCGCTGTAACCAAGTGATAATCGACCATATTGCATATATCACAAGGTAAATCATCATACTACTTACAATTGCTATGCTCTACAGCAGTTACTCGAATACATTTTTAAAGAGGGACGGATGCTCGAGCACATTGTCGATCTAAATTTGTACAAGGATAACAACTATAAGAAGCAGCTTGAAGTTATTCAGGTTAATGATCAAGCTGAGGAAAAAAACCTTTACCATATGCACCATAGTGACATGATCAAAATCAATCAGATCAGCAATTCCAACAAATCAAAACACAGGAGACTATCGGAATGCTGCGATCTTACACCTCAATATAAAGAAGCTACGCTTCTCCCTGAGTTGAGCAATTGCCGGCTAGGAATTTTATTCAAAGATTACGATACCAGCCATGCAAAATTTCTACATCATGATGCACTAGTAATAATACTGAAAATGAGGAGGTTTGTCATGCACACAATGATGATCGATACTGGAAGCGGTATTGAGATTCTGCTTCAAAGTACAATTGACCAGATGAGATTGGTTGGCCAAGTTATTCAAAGCGACACCGATATCAGTGGGTTTAATGGTTCTAAAGAAGAACGAGTAGACAAGATCACCTTACCTATTACTGTAGAACCAACCACCATCGATGTCGTGTTCTTTGTCATTAGTGCCAAATCTCGTTATCCCGAGATTATGGGCCGCTGCTGGATTCACAACATGGATGCTATTGCTTCCACATATCATCAGGCACTCTGATTCAAATACGACAATGGTATTTATGAGATTAGGGGTAGTCAAAGTCCCTCTCGAGCGTATGAAAATACCATCTCTGCTATCCTAGATATCTTTGACTGATTGGCTGCATAGCCATTACAGGAAGCTGATCACCTCTACGATCAACCTTCCGCGGAGGAGCCCACAGAATACATCAACCTTGATGGACCTGACCGAGGTACTTTTATTGGTACTAAGCTGAGTCAACAGGAAAATGATGCTCACATTCGATTCTTGTAGCTCAATCAAGATGTTTTTGCATGGTCTTTCGAAGAGATGTCTAGGGTCGATTCGACCAAGGCATGTCACAAGTTGGCCATAAATGTCAACGTCATAGTGGTCAAGCAGAAATAATGACGTCTATCACCTCAGTTTTGAGATGAAGTTAACACCGAGATTGAGAAATTGATCAATGTGGGATTCATTCGAGAAGCCAAATATTATGACTGGATATCCAATATTGTCGTTGTGCCGAAGAAGAACAGAAAAGTTCGAGTTTGTGTAGATTTTACCAATCAAAACAAACATACTCCAAAGGATAGTTTTACTCTTCCCAATATTCATCAGATCCTCGATTCTACAGCCAGCCATGATCTCCTATCTGTGATGGACGCTACTTCAGGGTACAATCAGATTCTACTTCTGGAAGAAGATCAAGAAAATACAATTTTAATTATTAAAAGAGGTCTTTATTACTACAAAGTCATGCCCTTCGGACTAAAAAAAGTAGGTGCTACATATCAACGGTTGATGACTACTATGTTCAAGGCACACCTAGGGGAAGTCCTTGAAGTCTACATTGATGATCTTTTGTGCAAGAGCGTACAGTCTGCCAATCACATCACAAATCTCAATATTATATTCAACTTTCTTCAATCTTACAGGATGCGTCTTAACCTTGATAAATGTTAATTTAGGGTCCATTCTGGCTGATTTCTCGGTCACCTTATCAGTAAGAGGGGGTTGAGGCCGATCCGGATCTGATTTAGGTTCTCCTCAACATGCCTTCTCCTAAAACAACCAAAGATGTTCAGAAACTTGTCGGCAAGATTGCCGCGATCAACTGTTTCGTTTCTAAATCTTCAGACCGCTGTCGTTGGCTGTTCTTATTACTCTCCGGTTGTACCAAACGAGAAAAGGTTCAACCAAATACAGAGGTCACATGGACACTAGAATGCGAAGCAGCTTTTTAGGATCTTAAAACCTATTTGGGGAGGTCTCCCATAATGAGTACCCCAATAGATAATGAGGGACTGATTATCTACCTAGCAGTCACAGATACTTCCCTTAGCTCAGCTCTCATTCGCTTGGAAGGGAAAATAGAGAAACCAATTTTCTTCATTAACAAGACCCTCACACCAGCAGAAGCAAGTCAAGGTGATGACAAACTACCCATTTCAGGAAGTCTTATCCAAGAAAGAAAAATCGAGAAGAGTGCAACAGTGGTCAGTTAGTTTGGGAGAACATGATATCAAGTTCGAGCAATGTCATTCTGAAAAAGATCTGGCCATTGCCGATATTCACGTAAATTTTCTAGTGGAAGATCCTGAGTGGGAGGAGCACGACCCTGATCTTACAAAAGAAACACCTGAGGATCCACCCCCTAAGCCATTCGACGATCGAGCTGAATGGATCACTACATCAAGGTATTGACTTTTTACAGATAGATCACCAGGACCCGCAAGGTCAGGAATCAAAATTGTTTTAATTACCCCTTCCAATGACAGAATCCTGAAATCAATCCGCTTGAATTTTGAGGCCTCAAATAATGTCACCGAGTATGAAGCTCTTATTCATGGACTTGACCTCGCTCTTGAGCTCGGTATCCCCGAACTCTCAGTTTACACAGATTCACTACTCATCATCCACCACTACTCAGAGTAATATAAGAAGAACGGAAAGATGATCGAATACGTAACCCTCGTTGCAGATAGGATGAACAAGTTCGTGAAAGAAACTCTTAATTTTCTTTCTCATGGTGAGAACAAACACGCCGATTCCTTGGCATATCTAGCTGGGGTCTTGGGTATAGAAGCTCAAATTCTCCAGTCGAAATCATTTCAACCCCCAACATTGATCGCATTTCTGTGTACACGATCAACAATGGGGGCGATAAAGGGGGAGATAACGATTGGCGAAAGCCTTTCTTGGCCTACCTCGGTGTCGACAACAATTGTAACGGACCACTCCAAGTAGATCCAATGGAGCGCCGACAGCTGATCATAAACTCAAAGCGCTACACTAATCAAAATGGTATGCTATACCACCTTTCTGTCACAGGGCCTTACCTCAAGTGCTTCTCCGCGAATTACATGAAAGGACATGTGGCTCCCATGTCGTAGGTCGATCACTAGCAAATAGAGCAATCACACAAGGAGTATTCTGGCCCGACTTGCGCAAGCAAACAGAGGAGTACTCCCATAGATGCGGCACCTGCCAAAGATATGGACACATGATACACACCCCTGCGCTCGAGCTCCATGCAAGTAAGGTTTTCTGGCCATTCAAAAGATGGGCACTAGATCTCGTCGGTAAATTCCCTAACTCTCCAGGTAACCGCCGTCACATACTTGTAGCTATCGATAATTTTACAAAATGGGTAGAAGCAGTTCCACTATGTCAAACCTGAGAAGAGGAGGTCATCTCTTTTATCTAGAACCACATAATTACTCGGTTTGGGTGCCTCCACCTAATTTGTATCGGTAATGGGCCCCAATTTGTGGGAGAGAAACTCGTAAACTTCTTAAACTACCACAATATCATCTACTCACCATCCAATCTTTACTATCCTCAAGGCAATGGCCAAGCCAAAATTACCAACAAAACCATCGTGGATGGAATCAAAAAAAGGTTTTACTTACAAAAAAAAGAGAATTGGGTTTACGAGCAGCCTCATGTCCTATGGGCCTATCGTACCACTCCCCGACAATAAACTGGGTGTACCCTATTCCTCCTTACTTATGGCACTGAGGCCGTCATTCCTTTTGAATATCATCATCAAGTTCGTGACCATGAGCTAATTGACAAGGAAAATTAGTTCAAGTTGGCTTGCAACCTCAATATGATAGAAAAAACTAGGGAATGCGCCATCGCTAACCTAGGTCAATATCATCATATGCTTGCCAAATCGTACAGCAACCGAGTCAGAAGCCTGTGCCTGCCAAATTAAAGATCTCGTCCTCAGAGAAATTCCTCAACATTGCAAAGAGCCTCACGCTAGAAAATTAACCGACAATTGGGGTTATATTACCGGTTCATCGCTAACCTAGGTCTATTCATTATCACAGGTTTCTCAGGCCTGGGATCATATTATCTCATGACAGAACAGGGAATCCCCATTTTGAATCCTTGGAACACTAGACGACTGAAACGGTACTATCGTTAAACATCTTACTTCTCCATTTCCATTCCTCATTTTTGTTATATTGCTGTTCAATTCCAAAAGTGAGATTTTCATCTCCACTCAATGTAAATTATGAACTTATCAATGAAATTCCAAGTTTGTCACAAATATCTCTCTACTTATGTAGATTCTACCAAACATCAGATAGGGCAAGGATAATACTAGCTTTCATCTACTTTAACTTGTTTGGGTCATTTATAACGGCTAAATCAAGGATAACACTTGGTTCGGCCGACTCTACTAAATCTCTGCGATTGTAGCAAGTGTAGAAACTTGTTTCATATCAAAGACTCTTCCAAACAAGAGATAAGACAAAGGTAATACTAGTCTTCATCTTTTTCAACTTGTTTGAGTCATTTATAACAGCTAGATCAATGATTACACTTGGTTCAACTAACTTTACTAAATCTCTGTGATTGTAGCAAGTGTAGAAACTTGTTTCATATCAAAGACCCCCTAGACATAAGATACGGCAAAGGTAATACTAGCCTTAATCTCTTTCAATATGTCTACAACATTTCTGTAGTTTAATCAAGTTTTAACTTGGTTTAAATCAACCCATTTCTGCGATTATAGCAAGTGTAGAAACTTGTTTTATATTAAAGACCCCCCAGGCATAAGATAAGGCAAAGGTAATACTAGCCTTCATCTCTTTCAATATGTCTGCAACATTTCTATAGTTCAATCAAGTTTTAACTTGGTTTAACTCAATCTATTTCTGTGATTGAAACAAGTGTAAAAACTTGTTTTATATCAAAGACCTCACCAAACACAAAGATAAGGCAAAGGTCATACTACCTTTCATCTATTTCAATGTGTTTGCGACATATACTATTTTTTTTTCAGATCAGATTCATATTACAAGGAATTCTTTTCTGCTAATGGGATATAAGACGTGCTTCCCCCTTCAGTAGGGATATCAACCGTGTTTCCCCTTACAATAAGTGGTCGAATATTCAGTTCATGGATTACAGCAACTCTACCCCTCTCTATCAGGTCAGCAGGTCGAGGGACCAAATCAGTTTCCATAGAAACTATGCAGTTCTCTTGATCTATGTTAACTCTGTAGATGCATCCCTTATCCGGCAGACTTTTGAACAAGGTATCTCGTTTTAACTCAAGTATTTTTACTTCCTCTACAAAATACATAACTATCACCTTTAGAAGGTCTGAGCGTGACGCATCAGGTATGACCATCCTTGTAAATTTTGCTCTCACCTTCTCATGGTGTAACTCCAATCTAGCATATAAATTCTTCTGATGAATCATTTCCATATTGACTTTAGCATCACGTGCTACATTCTCTTCCAACTTTTTTATATATTTAACTGATTCAGCCAGGTTCATAGCCTCCAGGTCCACTACTTGGGCTCGAAGCCTCTTAATTTATGCATTCAACTGTTCCCTGGCCAAAATATCCTTTAATAATTCTTCTTTCTTCTTTATCACCATTTCCTTTTTCTTGACTTCCCCTTCTAAATCCTTCTCCCTGATAAGAGCAGCATCCAACTTCTACTGGCATTTCCTTAAGCTTGCATTACCCCCCTGTACATGCCCCTGAATTCGAGTAACGTCACCTTCTAGCTCTCTAATTCATCCTGATAAACTCACCACATCCCCTCAGACTAGAGGAACTTAAACATCTTCTTACTCCCTCTCGAGCGCTCTCCAGCCTCTACTTTCTTGGCACGTACGTTGGTTTGTGCCAGTTCATCCTTTAATCGTGCCACCCTCTCATTTAAATCATTACACCTTCATTGCATTTCCCAAAACTCCATATCTATGGTAGATAGAGCTATATGCAAGTGTTCAGCCGCGGCTTTCGAAGCAGATAGATTTTCTCGAACTACTCTCAGCTCGTTGTCTTTGTCAATAATTTTTTGTTTCAATTGCTCTATCTCGTTTCTACAATTCTGAAGATCAGATCAAAATTGTTCCTCTAATCTTTCTAATGTCTGGATACGGTATGGAGCTATTTAAGCCTGCTTACCCTTAACCATCAATGTGTCAACCTGACTTTGGGCTTCGCAGCTTGTTCTTTGATCTCCACCAGCTCTTTTAGCCCCTTGACTATTTCGGCATCTTTTTCTTTGACCTTATGAGTCAGGTCGGAAATAGCCTGGGTTACCTCCACAAGGTTAAAATGCACCTTTACGTGTTGGTCTTCTTTATTCTCTTTCGCCTCCTTCATCCTATCCAACTCCTCTGCAAATTCCCGATTATATTGGAGTACATCATCCACATGCGAGCGAGTTGAGTCTAATTCAATCTGTAAGATATAATTTTTTTTGCATAGTTCGATCTTGAACACAATCAATGTGCATCTATATTTCATTTCCAAACTTATAAATGATTTCTAACATCTGTGCTGTACAAATACTTATAGACTAAAGGTTCGGATACATTATCACATAAACACTCCATGAGGTATATTGCGAAGTCTAAGGTACATACTTTCGATATACTACTTTGCATAAAGAACATTGAATTTTTCAATGTACTATATTAGTGACATTTTCCTAAAGCTGATAGAAAAATTTGCGGCCTACATCTACATCCTATTTACTATGAAGCTTTATATCGATATAACGTACAGGCCAAAAGGCCTTTTTCAATCTAACCTGCAGCTCTGCTTGCGAAGACAATGAAGATGTGGAAATATCTTTCTCTCTAACAAGCTTAGTCTCTAGGTCTTTTATCCTGAGACTCATTTCTCTAAGTGCCTATAAGAGGGTTACATAAAAAAAAAACTCAGCCTAAGAGTCTATTCAATGTACACAATCCAGTAGTTTACAACACCCATCCAAAATGTTCATACAAAACCAAATCATTTCTCTATACTACCTTATCGTGCTCACCCTTTGGGAGTTCATTATTGTCCCCTTGGTTATCCAATACTATCTGACGAGAGACACCGTCTAACCCATCAACTACTCCCACTGCGACCTCTTCCATCCCTTCATCATCTTCCTCCTCAATGTAGGTATTCACCTTAATGACATTCCCCTCCCTCTCAGAGTATCCTTTTGACCTCAGGTAGTACCCTAGCCTATCGCGCTCCTCCACCATCTCCTCCAAATTGGCCTTCGCCTCAACCTTTAGCTGACCAATTGCTATGACATGGGAAGCCTTCAGAGCCTTCAGCTGCTTGGCGTCCTTAACGACATCAACTTTAGCTCGAGCTAACTTTTTCTCAAGCTCGATTTTCATCCTCATCAGCATGGACTTGTCTTCCTCAACTCCAAGCCAGATCCCCTTCGACAACTGAGCAACCTGCAGAACAAAAATCGACCTCAACATTAGCTCGAAACACAATCCATAATCTTTTTCGCATAATCAATATAAACTTACCATCTTGCTCATATCTTCCTCACCATGAAGGATCGCCAATCTAGCCCTCTCCTCAACCTCTTTGAGGTCGTCCACCATGGCCGATTGTTCTTCAATGACCTTGTCCCCCAATTTCTCCGAAGGCTCGACCCTTCTCCTTTTTCTTTAGAGGCCTCACCACTTCCAGTGGTACCAGAGGCCAACGAATTTTTTTAACATCCACTTTTTTATATATTTTTAAGCTATTGTGCTCGGCATAATGGGTTTTGGCTGAACCGGCCTATCTGTTCCAGGGGTCTGGGCTAAGTTGGTTCGACCTTCCCCACCAGTTCCTTGCCTCTTCCCTTCTCCAGCTCCCGCCTTCAACCTGGTCGATTAAGCTTTTTTAACTTTCTTTGACCTGCTATCAATCATCTTCTTCTTACTAAGCCCAAGTTTTTCCAGCACAACTGCGAGCTCAGTCTCCTCCTCCGCAACTTTGTCTAACAGTGGCTCTTTCGTCTCTATGTGAGACTTCACACCTGCCATACAAAACATTTTTATTAGCTACTACATGTATAAGTTCAAACACATCAATAATATTATCTATGCATGGTCATACTTACTTTGTTTTACAATTATAAACTGAAGGTCCTAAGGTTCTTTGTCATTTCTCTGAAGACAGCTACCCTTCACCCATATGACGTTATCATTCCAGGCTTGACCTGCCAAATTTAGATCGAAGAAGAGAGGCTGAGTTACGCTTACACAGAAGTATGCCCCACCGCTAATATGATAATTCTTCACCCCATAAAATAGCAACACATCCTCAGGAGATATCCTCCCCACCTTCCCTCATTCTCCCACCTTTCATTCAGATGGTCACAAATACTAATTACCTCCCACATGTTCCCGTTCAATTGAACCGGACATTCCCCAATTGCATTCATAATCCCCTTCGCCAAGTTGGTAAGGGGAAGACTCAGCCCATACTCTAATTGAGACATGTAACACAGAAAACCTTCTTCAAGGTCACTACGAACTCCCCCATCAAAGTACTTTAACGAAATCGATTCATCTATGCCCCTATCTCATTTTTCCACCTCTAAATATACCAGAAAATTAAAATATTCCTCCCCAATCGATACCGTGCAACCCCTAAACTGTCTACCGGCATATTCTGCACAATTACTCCTTGTTCCTCCTACAGCAACCTTAACTTTACAAAATTCTCTAAATGTATTTGAACCAGGAGGATAGGACACCAATTGACCAGGAAAATCTAGAAATGGCTCCAACCCTACTTTAACCTCATTATCAGACTCAATCCTCCGATTAGAGGTTGATACCTCGGTAGCATGTGAACTATCCATTTCAACTACAATTTCTACAAGCAATTTTTCAACCCTACACGACTGCCTCTCACGCTCAACCTACATACAGGTTCAGGTATCAATTATTATTTCATACAAATCGGTCATATCAACATTTAGCATATCTTTTTTATATTTTGTATATATGCCAAATGTATAGAAAATTGCCATGTATAGCTGCTGTTAAGATTTGCTTTAAAAACGATTTGCACAAATACATATATACTGTGTACGTCTCTACTAACCTTCAGAATCAGAATGAGAATCAGCAGTAGCGCCAAACCCTTCCCTCACGACACTGCTGCATAACCACTTGCGTGATCCAATATCTTTCACTCTCCTCAGCCGTTGATCACCCTCAGATAAGTTATTATCAGGTCCTTTAAAAATTTTTCGCGCCTCTCTTTGTGTGCTCTCCAAGTTTTCAGAAGTAGAAAAATGTTTGAATGAGGATGAAGAAGTACTATTTATCTTTTCTCTCTAGTGGCTGGCAGTTATTGCGCCTTGTATGACCCGTCCTCGGTTTTGAAACCGAGGCTTCCTTTCCACTATCCATGTCACACCTCTTGTACCTTTTCAATAAAATAGACTTTCTATCATTACCCCACCCCTCATATTTTAACAAAATTTTCTCTCCTATTTCCATATCATTTTCTGACCTTCCCACACTCATGATAATTCAACCTGTACGATATCAAATCTCTACAGCTTTACATACAAAACTAAACTATAAGCTTTTGTATTTCCTCATTTTTTGTTTATCTATCCTTGTCTATCATATTTATAGTGATAGTGACGTCATTCTCAAGGCTGAGGAAATTTTCAAAATTATTCAGAATATTTATCACAGCAGTTTGAACAACATTTACAACTATAGAGGATCCTAGTGATGTACATAATTTTATGTTAAATTCAACAAACTTATATTTATCCATGATAAACACGTTATACATTATTACATCTAAACAACCTGAATGACCACGTCAGATCACATTACCATTCAATCAGCCATCTTCGAATTTAATCTCGACCTCAGCAATCAATTTAGCCATTTCTTCTCGAGCTGCGAGATTCAGTATCAATACGCGAAAGCATACCTCATAGAAGTATCGGGCATACTCACGTTCCCTACTCCTAACATCTAATCCTTTGAGCTGACACTCCCTCATTGGTAACTCATCATCATAACCAAACGTACCAAAAATCCTCTCTCGTACTTCAGCTATCTTAATAGCCAATCGTCCCTCCACGGTATGACGTTTCCTCAGAGATTGAGTCCACACCATCCTAACCTCTTCTTCAACTTCGTAAATCACCCTACCCATATTTATATGTTTTCCACTCACTTTCCCCTCAAAACGTGATTTTTACCTTTTATCTTGTAATAGAAAACCCCAGAATCTTGAGTAAAATATTTGAACTTATCTCTTCCTTCGAGCTCGTCCTTTAAATTGCTTTCTAGTTTGAGTTATCCTAACTAAAGTTATTCTTCCATCGAACTCTGTTAGAACGAATTTTCGAATTGCTAAATTCTTGAATTTTTTTACTCTAACTTTTCAACACACATTCTCATACATATTCATCTCAGTTCGAATATTGCAAGGCAATACTTGCATTATCCAGACATTCTATAAATTCTTCATAATAATTTAGTTCGATTTCTACAGAATCTATATTAACAATAGCACAAGTAATTGAATGACCAATATTTATTCATGTCAAAAATATTACATAAAATTTTACAGATAACAAGTTCTTCAGAACACCGAACTCCAAGTACTTTACAGATAACAAGTTTTTCAGAACATCAAACTCTAGGTATTGTACAGATAATATGTTTTCCACTATTTTTTTTAGAGCCACAGGTAATTTAGGCGCATTGACGAATAAACTTCTCCAGTTCTTCTTGCTTCAGTATTCTTTCACCCTGATACAAAGTAGAAATTGGAACCTACAAAGAGCTTCCCTCGCATGAGTTTGGCTGAAGTCAAGTCAAACTTCAAATGGAAACTATGCAAGCAGTAGATTCAGTGTTAAAACCAAATTCTTGAACTAAAGGTCTGCCAAGCACCAAAACGTGATAGAAATGCAGAAGCAGACTCCCAATGGTTATCTCCCTCCTCCACTACCATCATCCCCTCCTCTAAAACCACCACCACCGAAGAGTTAGTAAAGATGAAGAGGGCCCGACCTTAGAATCCTTGGTGATACAAGAAATTAGCATAACTGCCCCGCAGTTATGCCTATCCCTGCTTATGAAGCCCTAACCCTGTCTTCCACAAGGATACAGAAATAGACCCACCAGTCCTCGCCTGTCAAGATGACGACATGAAACCTCCACTTGCAGTAGAAATTTTCCTCAACTTTAATCGCTTCGTCTTCTGACATGCCTTGATACGTCGGAGGAACAGGAGCGGGAATTGCTATCTCCAAGGATTGATCCCCAATGTACTTTAACTTTAGTCTCTATGTTTCAGTCGTAATCCTCTCTACAAGGACCATACTTCGAGTCTTTACCATTAATAATTTCATAAAGAACAAGCATGCACTGCTCCAAAGATTTGCTACAAGTACTATTTATATAATACTACATTTATTATACAGGTACGTTTTCCCAAGCGTCATCATTTATTACAGACACAACTTTTTGAGTAGTAACCATCACATATATCGGCATCAATATCATCATTTAATATCTAATAAATCCCAATAACCGTACAATTTCCAACATATCAACACCATCATGAATACATTATTTATTCATAATTTTCAAACCCCAATACCCGTTACCCTCCAATTCTTTCTCAACCAAAGCCACTCGTGACTTCCATTGCGAGGGGGCGATTGTAGGGACCTATCCCTCGACCTCACTTATAATCGAGCTATCACCAATTCGAATAACCTCCATTTCAGGCTCGCGCATTTTTTAACATAACTTCCCCAGTCAACATTTCAACATACTCTGCGAACTGGTCAAGAACTTGGGTCGAACTTAAACCGGAAACCTAGAACCAGTCAAAGACACCTGTCTCTCATGAACTTGTCAGTTACTCAGTCAGCCGCCACTAATCACATTGTTTGGAGAATGTGCTTCAGCATGATGAAGAACTACGGAGAAGGCCTATATTAGGAAGAAGTTCCATAAGAGACAGGGACCCAAAAAATTACACAAGAGATCCCCTAGAAATTGCATATTCTAGTTTTTTAATCAGTCTTCAAGCATCTTAGTTACAAGACTCAATTGTTTTATATTCTTAGAGATCACTTGTAATAAGATATCTGCCTCATGCAATAAATATACTTTTAGCAAAAATCCTCCACATGAGGTCATAATTTTTTTACCTATTCATAGGTTTTCCAGCTAAAATTACCTGTTTCATTTCTTAATTTCCATTAGAATATTATTACAGGTTCATTGGTGTGATAGCAAATTTCAAAGCTATTTCGAGCTTACAGAATTTGGCCATTGCAGATATGGACACACTAAGCCAATATGCTTATGCATGTCCGTTCATTGGATGTGAACAAGGACATTTATCCCCCTCTAGATGAGGGGGGAAAATATTTAGGGCTTGAGACGCCATATCTAGGAACTATCGACACTTTGCTATATTTAGCTGGGTGTAATAGTCCCGACATTTCATTCGTAGTAAACTGTTTGGCGCGCCATATTTCTGCACCTACCTAAAGGCACTAGACTGGGATCAAGGACATTTTGAGATATCTCATCAGCACGAAAGATTGGGGTCTGTTCTATCCAAAAATTGGTAAATAAAAAATTATAGGATACGCCGATGAAAGATATTTGTCAAATCTACATAAAGGCCGATCACAATCAAGTTATGTGTTCTTGTATGGAGATACAACAATTTCATGGAGATCGATAAAGTAGACAATGGTTGCTACATTCTCGAACCACGCAGAGATTCTTTAATTTTATGATGTTAGCAGATAATGTTTCTGGTTGCGTTCCATGATCAATCACATCAATGAAAGTTGTAGTCTACGATAAACCGACGACTCTTTATGAAGACAACGTATCTTGTATCATTTTAGTCAAGGGCGGATTTATTAAAAGCTACAGAACAAAACACATTTCACCCAAGTTCTTTTACATACACGAGTTACAAAAGATAAATGAGATTGATGTTCTTCAAATTCATTCAGAAGATAACTTAGCTGATTTATTCATGAAGGCTCTTGCACATCTTACGTTCAAGAGACTGGTATGCAGAATTGGCATACGGAGTTTACACAATTTATTATCTCAGGAAGATCGACGTCAGGGGGTGTAATCCCATCCTTATGTGGACACTTGCGTGCTGTACTCTTTTTCCTGATAGTATAATTTTTATCTTAAGAGATTTTACTGACTAGAGATTTTGATAAGGTAACGTATACGTGTCCACAACCCATGCAGGGCATAAGATTGTAATATTTCCTTGTACAACCTTTTGTCCAGGGGTTTTTGCTATGCTGAGGTTTTGATAAGACAAGTTGTCCTGGTATGGAACACTTCAAGGGGGAAACCCAACTGGGTTGGGGTGTCCTACTGGACTCCTAACAAGTCCATAAGCCTTTAGGGTTTATGGGGAGAGCTTGAGTAGATATAAATAACCTCATATTGGGCTATCCTTTTGTAATACCAAACAATAGAACCTCTAAGAATACATAGAGATATTATTCAATAAAGATATCCCAACTCTTCTCTCATATTATTGCTTGTGATCAACCAATAGAGTAATATCCATTATTATCCAACAATCTTGAGATTTTTGGAAGAAAGCATCTATGAGGAAAGAGGAGAACTTGGAGAACTTTGGTTAATCATTTTCAAGGTTAAGACTACTTTTGCAGGTCCTTAATTGCAAAGAGGTAAACAATGTTAGGCTATTTTCCAATTTAAGTTTCTCAAAACCCTATTTTGATTCTAAGAACAAAAAATACCCCAAACTTTGAAATTCAAACTAGAAAACCAAAGCCCCAATTCAAGTTAGGCTATTTTCCAATTTAAGTTTCTCAAAACCCTATTTTGATTCTAAGAACAAAAAATACCCCAAACTTTGAAATTCAAACTAGAAAACCAAAGCCCCAATTCAAATTAAGACACCAAAATATTGATTGTAAAATTTAAACTTGCCAAAAATTAAAACAACTTATGAAATTGAAAGATAAATACTAAAAACTAAACAGATCGAGGAGAAAAAAGGGAAAGTAGAGTTTTGTTACCTTAACAATGGGTTAATGAGAAAAATCCAAGTTTAAATATATGGGTGGAAATCTAATAGTAATGCGTGCGTGTGTATTGATTTGAATCTCTGTGACTGTTGTGAGAGTGTGTGTGAATGAATGTTTGTTTGTTGTCTTTCTCTATTTTTTTAGATGGAATTTCTGAACAAGGTGGGCTCAAAATTACATAGATACGTGAATTTTTAAAAATTACATTCTTCTTTTGCAAACCATGGTAATCTGAATTTACAATTTATCACCATTTGCCCAACTAATCCCTGAGGCACATGAGAACTAAACCTATTACAAAATAAACGTAACCAATAACTGTGATCAATTAATGTTATTATTCATCTATTTGATGAAGAAAAGCGATTTTTTTTTTACATTTGGTAAAAAAAAAGTAAAAATTGTTATAATCTGGGTCCAAGGCCAAGTCAGATGGGTTTGGAAGCCCGCGCATGAAAGCCCAAGAGACTAGTTAGTTAGTTATAGAGAGACACCCCTTGAGAGTTATAAATATGTAATAAGTACCCCATTTGGTCCAAACATTTTTTTCAATAGAAACTCTCTTCCTCTCCTCCCCTATTATCTCTCCCTCTCTCCACTGAGTTACATTGGGTTACAACACGCTATCGACAATTAGATTACACTGTAGGACGCACTAGGAAGAGATTGATCTTGATTGAAGGGTATAGATTGTAATGAATCTTCAGGGAATCTTATTTCCCTATCCTATTGTGAATAAACATGGTCCCCACACAGGGACCCACTTTTTTTTAGGGAAACTATTTTTTTATGAACACGGCTTGCGTGAGGTACGTACGCACCTATCTCTACGTGAGGCCTCTCTCAAAAATTTGCATGTGTCATTTAACAACTCATTTGTACCAATTTAATTCCTCCATTAATTTTATAATACAACCCCATTTATACCCTTTCATTTAACTAAATCATCAGAGCATTAAAGGAAAGAACCACCACTTTCAAATCAAATATTATAAAGAGCTCCTTACAATATCATGGGTTTCAACTTTTCCTCCTTATAAAGTTAATAAAAAATGCATCATAATGCTCATATCTAAAGTCTTGAAATATTAAAAACTAATCACTTTATTTTTTCGTCAAAAGCTTCCAATTTATGCTTTTTTCCTTGTTAATTCTAACAAGAGGTAGAGTGATGCATCAAGGTGTCCATCGTTTCCTGCATAATTTTTTTTCTAAGCATGTCACAGTTAATTATTTTACTCTTGCAAAAATGACAATTAAATACAAAATTACTCTAATAAGTGCATATTACCTTTGTGATAGTCGTAGAACTGCTAGAGGGCATTCCTTGTGATTGCTCTTGTGTGGCAAATCCATGTATAAACTTTATGTATATGAGCAAGAGAAAATTAAATACTAATATAGGTATGACTTGCAAAAAGTGCATGTGACCTGAAGTAGTTGCATATAACCACCAAAGGGCATTATGTGTTGCAAATCTCTGCATAAGTGTATCATTTGTGGTTTCAATAAATTCAAAATTACTTGAGAAAATGATTCATGTACTTGAGTGATATAAGGTATATAATCATCAAATGACATTGTCGCCGATTGGCCATTATATCCTGATAATACCTACCCAGTTGCATATGTACACATTACTTTAACCATCATTAATGTAAATAAAAGAGTTATCAAGCCATACCTGGTCAATGTTTGGGAAATCCAAATCGGTATGGATTGGTGTTTGTTCAACTTGATCTGCATAACTAGACTACATAAATTTAAAATTTGACACATTAATTATTATTATTATTATTATAGGCTTAAAGGATATGCAATATGTAAGCAATTGTGCATATAGAGTAAGTTGGCCGCTTTGTTTGATTGGTTGATCCTTCCAAAACTAGAAGATTGAGTAAGTTGGCCTCTTTATTTTCTTTTTCTATAGGAGGGGGGGGGGGGTGGGGGGGGGGGGGAGGGGGTTGAAGCCTTCTTCTTACTTGTGAAATTGCCCCTTTCAAACCAACTTTTGAATCTTTTACTGCCGTCCGCACTCTATTTGTTCTTTATCGATGGGTCACGGTCACGAGTCTAGATTTCGTCAACAATTACGAAGACTCTAACCTCTTCCAATGGTGTAATTAAAAGTTCTTTTTGATACGCAACCACCTCATCTTCTGATGAAAATCCCCCTCAACATTCATCAAGGATTATCCTTCGAGCGAAATTCCCAAACAGAATGGGTTGTCTCATCGCCTTTGAAACCTAACCCTAGTGACTTTAACCTGCAGGGTTTTCAAATTTAAACCAATCCTAGGTATAATCTTCTATTAAATTACCTCGGAATTACTGTCAATCTCCCATCTATCTACTCATATAGTTTTGATTGCCACTTTTAAATTATTTTGTAACCTTGGAGATGGTACAAGTAACCCTTTCTTCTAATCCTCATCCTTCACCTCTTATAAAAACCCAAGCCATGCACGCATCCCATTCATTCCCCTCTTCTAAGCTAATTGTTTTCTCAACCTGAAGGTTTTAGGTTCTCTAAAACTTGCAGCGTTAAATGGCAATGGGAAACCTTCCTATTCAAGCCTAGCCTTTGTGAAAAACTACAATACCCTGGATTGAGGAGTCAACGGAGTAAAATAACTTAATTTATAAGATGGATCCCAGTTGATTCCTTACTCACAATCAAATTGAATAAAAGCTGACTGCAGCTTCTAACGCTAAAACTTTGGTATGAGTTTCCCTTTTGGTAACCAAAAATTTGAGGTCTTATAGAGAGTAACCATAAACTCCCATTAGGGTCTCATTGGCTGAATCTAAACGTGGCAGTGCTCGATTCCGTATTTAACGCATATTATGGAGCGAATGTAAGTCGGAGAAAGAAGTGGCATAATGAGCTATCTCACGAGATGTCAAGGCCCAAATCAAAAGATGTCTTACTACATAGGCTAGATGTTTGGACTATCGAGTGTTGACCCAAAAAAGGAACACTCACTTTTGCTCATTGTTTTGGAAAACAAATTTTGTCAGGTTGATGCATTAATCTCTAAACAATGGGAGATAGTAAAGAACATTGGCCAGTTTGTTGGAAGTATTTGATCAACGATACAACAACACTAAGCGAGTTAAGACCAGCACATGTCGGGCTGATGTGCGAGGTAAATGAATGAAAGGAACACTACAGCACTAAAGGGGGCCCTTGCCTTCAACAAATCTTCACCATGTGCAAATTGTTGTATTGAGAGACTTCTGAGGTTTGTACAAATGGTTCTTCAGGGACACACAAAGCAAGTTGGGTACTAATACTTCAATCCTATTATGGTAGATAAAAGGGGAGGAGATCAATCTGGGAAAGTTTAACTATGGGGAAATCGGAAATACATACCTCCAACCCATGCGATAGAGAATCTGTAACAGATAAGGGACACACAAAACAACAACCTGAGCTACGTTTAGTGGGGCAGAGAATGGCAACCTTAGAGCAAGAAAATATCGACGACCTAGAGGGCAGAAGGTAATGCAAACAGAAGCAAAGAGTCCATGTGCAGTGAGGGCAAATAATAGCGAAAATGTAAGGAGCAACAACATCGATAGACAAACGGCTGGCAGAAGGCAAGGTCAGTGTAAAGTAGAAATTGAGTTCAAACCGTGGGGTAGATGGCAGCGAGTAAAAACTGATAACACTGGCGAGGGAATGGGAAAACACAACAGAAGAGGTAAAGCAACAGGCACACGACACTCGACAGATTTCAATTATGGTATTGATGGACTTGGGGAGTGAGATGTCCTCACATTGAGTTTACTGGAAAGGCACGACCCCTGCACAGATTGGACTCACGGTTCAAAAAGACAGATCAAAAACCAGTAAAGAACCCATCAGCATGGTCACAAAGGAGCAAAGGGTGTCTTGTATACAATCTCCAGTAAACTTAATGGTGTTTGGCATATACTCCTGTTGGATTGTAGGGGTATGGTCAATGGCCAAACATAAGCCATCTCAACAAGATTATCAAACAACACCATATTTGAATTAATAGTTTTGCGTAAACCTTTTACTAGATGCCATCCTTAGGAATAGTATAGTAGAAGAAAATCATGTTATACTACTTATGTCTAAACCAACATTGATGTGATAGTGAGGGGGGAGGGGGCGGGGGACGGGGAATTTGGGGTGGGTGAAACAAGAACTATGAAGTTTGAATGTGTTTATGCATCTAACCAATGTTACATTTGCAAAATAAGTTATAATTATCAATGGAGTTCTTTGTTGCTATCGAACCTTGCCAAAGGTGACATCAAGAAAGAAGCATTACTATAGGGAGGCCATTTGAAACATCTCAATTGACAATGAGATTTCTCCATGGTGTACTATAGGGGATTTCAATACTGTGAGACATCACTAAGAAAGGCTTGGGGGCAGACGATCCTCAAATAGATCCTTGGTAGAATTTGAAGACATGATTCAGTAAGCCAGCCTAATGGAGACTTTATTTACTGGATCAAGCTACACATGGTGTAATAATCATCAAGCCAATTCAAGACAATGGGCACGATTGGATAGAACGTTGGTGAACTCAAGCTTCATGGCATCATACCCCAGTCACAAAATCTCACATTTAGAAAGAGTATGTTATGATAATTATCCATTGCTTTTATCGTTCACCAATAATTTTTATCAAAG
Organism: Kingdonia uniflora; assembly: GCA_014058105.1. Classification (NCBI taxonomy): domain Eukaryota; kingdom Viridiplantae; phylum Streptophyta; class Magnoliopsida; order Ranunculales; family Circaeasteraceae; genus Kingdonia; species Kingdonia uniflora. The sequence goes on along the minus strand of JACGCM010002554.1, from coordinate 1,248,788 downwards.
TCCCCGACCTTTCCGTTTCTTAAAATTTTGGACGTCTCATGATAGCTTTTCATCCTTGGTAACTGATAACTGGCCTAGTGGTGTATTCAGAAACTGTTTATCTTCTTTTGTCTAATAGCTTAAGAAAGTTAAAATTGTAATCAAAGATTGGAATACACATGTTTTTGGCAATGTAACTCAGAATATCCATACTCTCCAGGATAGAATTGTGCATCTGGATCACATACTGCAGAACGGTTGGGATGAGCAGATTGGTACTGAACTGAGCACAGTACAAAGAAAACATGCAGCCATGTTACACAGCGAAGAGGTATTTTAGAAAGAACAGTCAAGAATTAAGTGGGTTGCAGTAGGTGATGCCAATACAAAATTCTTTCATACTGTAATATAAGTTAACCGAAAGAGAACTTTTGTAACTTACTTTACTCTCCCTGATGGAACTGAGACAGCTAAGGTGAATGCCATTCATGTTGCCGCGGTGGGTTAGGGATGTGCTGCAAGCTACAAACACTACTATAGATGTAGACCTACTTGAGTGCATTCCTAATGCCATCACTGCAGATAAAGATGCCAGTCTAACATGTATCCCAACATTGGAAGAATTACAGGCCAGTGTGTTCCAGATCCCTAGTGATAACACTTCGGACAGCGATGGTTTCACATTGGTCTTCTTTACTTCATGCTGGGACATTATCAAGGATGATCTACATAGCGCTGCCAAAGAATTCTTCAATGGTGCCCCACTTTTAAGGTGCTATACTTCTTCGTTTCTCATACTAATACCTAAAGTGGGCACCCCAACATCGTTGGGTGATTACAGACCTATTAGTTTGTGATCTGTTCTATACAAAAATTTTCTTCCATAATTGTCAACAGATTAAGCAAACTTCTCTACAAATTAATATAAGGCAATCAGGGGGCTTACATTCAGGGGAAGGATATCAGTGAAACCATAACTTTAGTTCAGGAAATAGTTGGGGATTTGCACAGAAAGGTTAGAGGCATAAATGTTATGATCAAGATTGACATGGCAAAGGCTTACGATAGGCTGGATTGGAGGTTCTTAATTACGACAGGTTTTGTAGAAATTTGGTTTCTTCGGTAGATGTGCTTCACTCATAGCGCAATGTGTTGAAACTCCATGGTTCTCAGTAGCTTTGCAGGGAGTTTTCAAGGGCTACTTCAAATCTTCAAGAGGCTTACGACAAAGAAATCCTCTATCACTATTGTTTTTCATAATCGCAGAAGAAGTTCTATCCAGAGGGTTATCCAAATGCTTTGTGGAGGGCGACATTGGGCTATTCCATTTAGCCAGAGGTTGTTCACCCATCACCCATCACCCATCACCCATCTCTTATATGCTGATTATTTCATTATTTTCTTAAACAGAAGTCGACGTTCTATTTCAGGGTTAATGCACTTCCTCGGAAGATATGAAAACTTCTCCGGACAATTAATCAATAATGATAAAAGCGGCTTGTACGTACACCATAATCTTAATGCAGCAAGAAAATAGGTAATTCATAATGCCTGTAGGTTTCACCATAGAGCATTTCCAATGATCTACTTGGGAGCTCACATAAGCTATGGTCGGGTACTGCTTATTTACTTTGAACAATTGCTCACAAAAATCCAATATGGAATAGAAGGGTGGCAAGGAAAGCTCCTATCATAGGGAGGTAAATTAGTGATGATTACTCATATCCTCAACTCGATGCCTATACATCTCCTATCATACATTTCGGTTCCTAATGGCGTGATAAGCAAGATTGAGATGATGTTTGCTAACATTTTTTGGGGTAATTTTAACAGGCAAAACAAGAGGCATTGGGTTGCATGGGATACAATATGCCGTCCAAAACATGAAGATGGACTTGGAATACGGTGACTCACAGATATCAAGGTCAGCTTCTTGCTTAAGAAGTGTTTACAACAACTCTACATGGGCATCCTTCTTCAGGAAAAAGTACACCATTAATGGAGAACCTTCCAGTTTGAGAAGTGGAGATTCAGTCCTCTGGAAACAGATTAAAGGTATCATGCCAACTATGGACGCTAACACGACTTGGTGTCTCGGCAAGGGTAACAAATTTTTTTGGTTTGACGGCTTGACAGGGGATGGCAGATTAACGGATATTCTGGAACTTGAATGTACGCAAGATATCTTGGTGAAAGACATCATTGTGAAGAATAATATCTGGAAATGGGAGTTTCTTGAGCATGAAATTCCATTTTATTGGCAACACACACAATCACATTAATTCTTCCTCAATGACGATGACAACATTCCATTCTAGGGTCTGTCTAACATAGGTGATTTCATGGTCAAATCTACTTGGCAATTTTGGCGCAGCGAGGGGGAAAATCAAAGTCGAATGCAATGGATTTGGCACTCCACCATACCAACAAAAATTTAGATTTTCAATTGGAAAGCTTGAAAGGAAATTGCAACTGTCGACGCCTTCATTCAGCGAAGAATTTCTTTTGTATCAAAGTGTTCTTGCTACGACATAGGAGAGACAGAAATACTGAACCATCTGCTCATTCAGGGCAGCGTTGCTGCGAGGGTCTGGGATTACTGTGCTAATGCTTGTAGCGTCCGGTAGGTGTAAATGACAGTCGATGGACTCGACAGGGTGTATGGTTTCAGGCAGCTGATATGGGCACTCAAATGGGTATAATAAATGGTACACTCCCTTCTTACATCGTATGGGAGATCTGGAAATCACGTTGCATAGTTTGATACAAGGAAGGGCATCTTTCGGCCGTAGACATCATCAAAAGAATTAACAAAGCTCTACAAGAGAGCATGCCCAAACTCAAGATAACTTGAAGCAGTAATTTCAACAACCTTATATCGCTTCAGGTCCTGTTACTCGTCAAGCAATCGGTGCATATCAAAAGACCAGTTATTGTCAAATGGATACATCCGCCTATAGGTTACTTTAAATTGAACAACGACGGTTCAGCACTTACTTCAGGAATAAGTGGTGCCGGAGGTATTATTAGAAACAATCTTGGTAAACTTTAGCTTGATTACAGAATTGCACTTAGTAATAGCACAAATACATCTGCAGAATTGTTTGCTTTACTTCATGGTTTAATGTACTGTAAAAGACAAGGCTGGCTTCCTCTCATTGTTGAGGTGGATGCTGAACTTCTGGTAAACTGGTATAGGTGTAAGCATATGTGTCTTGCAAAGTACAATACAACTTGGAAGCTTCTTACTCAGCTGGGAAGGGAGCTACATATTATCATGGTACACACTTATAGAGAAGGAAATGGAACAACTGATGGACTATCTAAACTTGGTAGTTCCCAACATTCACAACTATTTTGGAATGCGTCTATGCTTCCAAGGCAGATTCGAGCAACTTACTTCATGGGTAAAATAGGAATAGCTATAATTAGGCAGTAAACTAGTTGCCAGACATTATGTCCTCCACATGTACTATTGCTTTGCTAAATAAATAAAACAAAAATTCGCTAAAAAAAGACTTATTTAAGCAAGAACCAAAATGATGTCAAACCACTTTGGTTGAGCCCTCATCAATAGCTCCCTTAACCGCAATAGCTAGAAATTTATTTGCCAAGTCACTATACCATAAACTCAATGATTTCTTACAATATGCTTGTAACTCCTTCCCTGTAGCATCAACTATTACGTCATCCTTAGCTTCTTTTGTCCATCTCTTCAGAATATATTGCGCTGGTATTTTGAAAATTTGCCTTGCAGTCAATACTCACAATATGTGCATACACAAGAGACCTGTAAATTAAAAAATCTGCAGCTACAGTCATGGGTGTTTTCATCCTTGTTGAATCTCATTGTCTAATCAATATCATGAGGTACACGAACAACCATCTCTACCTTGTGGTAACAAATTGAATCAGTCTCATGTTCAATAGAATCCATGTAACATGAAAATGTTTTTACTCATTCTTGGAATATCATGAATACATTTCTCGTATGTACCTGAGATGCATGTACTTCAAAGGGTAATGGTGTAATCTAGTTATTTCAAGCTTTCGGAGTGTTGCTTGGGTTAAGGAGTAAAGATAATAAAAATTCCCCGGTCTAGTAGTATCTATTCTCTACCTATATTTATAGTAAATACAGGCAGTTTATAAAAAAGAAAGAAATAATCTTCTATTCCGGGGGAAGTGGGCAAACTTCGCGGATCTCTAACAATTCTTTCTTGACCAAGCTTTAACAGCTATTTTTGGTAAGTCGAGGAATTCTGGTATCTTCTAGAATACTGAGCTGTCTTCAACTATACAATGGTGAGCGAACTTCGACTATATCAGGCTGGCTTAATCTTGTCAAATCTGGGGAATATGCTACTGGAATCGCCCCATTCTCGATAGAAGTACTTGTAGTTATGTCAAGAAGAAAACTAGAAGTTGAAGAGGTTGCTGAATATTCACAGAAGTTATTATATGTCATTACCGAGGTCAAGGTGAACTGTATCTGGTCAGGTAAGTCCCGAGGCACAATTAATGCGGTGCATCAAATCTAGTGGACGGAAATCGGGTATAAATAGGGGGTTATAGAAGGTGGGATGGCAGTGGTTTGTGGAATGATGCCGCGCCAAGTGTGGTTTAGGGTGTTGCCTAGGGTTGAAGACCGTGAACGTTCTGATGGAAAAATCTGGTACAAACTGATTGGTGATAAATCGACATGTGATTGCGTCATAGCATTGGGGTGGGAATAAGGTCTAAACAGAGACAATGTACATATGCTGGATACAATTGTATCATCATGCGGTTGTGAAGGTAATGGATTACATCAGTTTGGGGGAGAAGGGATAGCGGGTTGTGTTGATGATGAAGATTTGAAGTTTGGATAGGCATCCTGGGATCTTTCTTAACGTGGGAGACGTTGTGTAATATGTTGCTATCTCTTTCCTGCTGAAGCATCTCTTAGAAATTCAGTAACTTGAGATTCATTGATCTTCGAGGACTAGAAAAAGACTTTAATGTCAGATTCTGGTGAAAAGCAAACATCAAAATTAGTTACAAGTCGAAGCAAGTATTGCAAATAGGTGGTGAGCGAGCGGAATAATTGTAATATAAATATCAAGTATAAGAAATGAAATGTAATCGAATGAGATAGATGTCGAATGTAAGAAACAAGTTATAAAATAAATAATTTTATGTTTATCTAAATTATTTAGATCTATATATTGCATCGAGGACTGTGTAGTAGGAGAACATTTTGAATATAATCTTATCGAATATTGGCCATGTGATAAAGTTGAAGGTAGTTGACCGTGTGGGGCCAATGATTAATTTTGAGATTGATTGATTTGACTCTGACTGTGTAGAGTTCTGAAGTAGAGTAAATGCGGGGTAGTTAGACCTGTATTGGAGGGGTTATAAATAGTTCAAGTTGTGGCAGATGTGAGTCAGTTTTGAAGATGGTGAAGACAAGATGTCAGGCCCAAAATTAGGTGTATGAACGTGTTCAGGCGATGTACTGGGTATTGTACTACCGATACTTTGGTTTCCAGAGCATGGAATGACATTTTGATGATCTCGAGGAACCAGATTATGAAGGGATGAGCAAGGCAGAGGCAAAGGAAGTTGAGGAGGAATTTGAATTTTGTGTGAGACTTCAGTTTTGGCATCCTCCTGAGCGTTGTGGTAGCATGTAGGCTCGAGCAACATTGTTGGTGAAGAGGGAAGATGAAGCTACAGCTAGGGGTTTATAAAGTATAAATGTTTGAGAGGTAGGCTGTTGTATGTAATGGTTAAATGTTTGGGAAAAATTGAATGTAATGAATCTTATCAGGAGGTTTTGGTGGTTATATGAATTTGTGGTTGTGTTGTCGAATGTAACATGTACATGTTGTAAGTATGTGAATAAATATATTTAACATGTATGCAAAAAAGTCAAATTAAATAATATGTGTATGTTGTCGAAGTTTTTGTCTATATATATAGGAATGTGTAGGTAGAGGGTTTTAAATAGATGACTCAATGTGAATTATTAAATGGCAATATGTGGTCCAATAGGGGAGATCTGGAGGTATAAGGAACAAGTTGAAAATTTGTTATTCGACAAGATAGGAAGTACTTTGTTGAGTGAGAATGCAGCAGAAGATACTCTTCGAGATATGGTAGGATTAGAGCAAGAGTGCAAGGGATTGTTGTTTCGGAGGAGGCTAAGTATTACAGATCTCGAGAAGAGGAGTATAAGGCGTTTCATTCGAGGAATTAAACAGTCGTGAAGTGGTGATTGGAATAGTCACGTGGGGCCTATGTGGGCGACTGTTCATACTTTTCAAACTTAGGAATTTTTTTTGGTAACTGCTATTGTGCGTCTCTTGAGTGGCTATTTATAATTACGAAGGAGGAGATCAATGTGTTGATTGAGAGAGTAAAGTGAGCGAAAGAATGGGATATTGAAGCAGCGCAGAAACAAGGTTGGTAATTATGGTATTGTGTTTTTTTTTATTTTGTCTTGGTTTTATGATTAAAATCCAGGATTAAGTAGGTGAAAATAATTTTAAAAGGAATTAGATTGAATAACAATAGAGTTTTAGGCTTAACATGTAACAATGCTAGGTTTAACAAGTAACAGTTTTAGGGTGTTGACGTGAATGGAGTTTGTGGAAACTATTAATAGAGTTTGGTAGAAGAATGGAGTCGTAGGAGGTCATAGACGGGGTTGGGGGACAGAGAGGAGGGGAAAAAGCGATTTTGTTGGTGGCGCCGTGGTTATGATGCATTTTGGGTGGTCGGTTAGGAATACTGCGAGATTATCAGGAATTTGTGCAGGTTGTTGGGATTTTGGCCGGATTTTGTGCCGGAGAAGGTGAGAGAGAGCAACTTGGAATGATGGTGCTTTGGTGGGAAAATAGGGGAAGGATCTTCAAGAAGCAGTAGAGTCTCCTGAAAAGTTAACATGAATAAAAACAAATTTTAATAAGTTATTGATGTTTGATAAAAATATATCGAGAATTATATGAATAAGGTGAGCACATTTGTTAGTAATCAAATATATTTATATGACTAAAATCATATTAAGTGTATCGAGAACTATATGAAGAATATTAATGAGTAGTGATAGTAGCAGATAGTAAAGAAAATGATGTACTGGAGAGGTACTCTCGACAACTTATGATTATGAACACATGAACATATATATGTATAACAGATGATAGATACTAACTGTGACAAAAATATGGAATCTGTTTGACAGGTTCGTTAAATGGCTGAACCAACTCATATTAATGATAAAGGATATACGAGAATCTTGAGCCTTTGCAGGTTGATTTAACTATTTGTGCTCAAAAATTGGGAGGTAGGTATAGAGTGGAATCTAGTAGTATGGATGCCACTGGTCTGGACCAGTTTAGTGTGGCACCTAGGGTTATCGAATTATCATAGGATGGCACCGATACAGATGTAGATCACGAGCCACAGGCAAGTGATCGAGAAGGTAGCGGTAGTGGGGATGATAATGTTGAAGAGGGTGATGATGTATGTTATGGTGATGTTCCAAAAACAAAGGAAATTGTGAGGTTTAAGAAGAAATACAATATTCCTGTAGAGATTAGGTAAGAAGAGTATCAATATGACATGACCAATCAGGATGTTCCATTGGGGGGTATTCCCGTGCATCGAGAACAAATTAAGAAAGGGTTGAAGCTTCCTCTTCGAGCTGACCAGAAAAAGTTGATGAACTTTTTTGATGTTTCCCCTGGTCAGTTTAATCCGAATGTGTATGATTTGTTTAGAGTATGTGGGGTAATTAATGGTCGACTTAAGTCCAGGGGGGAGGAGTTAATCAGTGTCGATGATTTGCGTGTGTACTACACACTAAAGATGAACCCGAGAAAGTTAGGTTACCGATACTTGGCGAGGTTCTAGAAAATATCACTTTTTTATGATATGGTTTCAACAGGGGGACTATATAGTAATAAAAGGCTACTTGTGACTGGTAATTATGAGTTCGATAAGAAATATCCAGGGGAGCCATTAAAGAGAAATACATTTTATCTAGGTGTGTGGTGAGATAATTTGTAATTCTCGATGTTGGAGATGTGGATATTGTGTATTGTGTTTAATTTTATTTGTATTTCTGTACAGCTTTGAAGGAGGTCGACAGAAATTCAGAAAGGAAAGAAGAACTTTACAGGGTAAGGAAGGGGTTTTTTGGCCAGATTGACAATTTGGTTGACGACCAGAAGTTTGTGGGTAAGCTGTTCGAGGAGGCGAGGTTGAAAAGATCGAGGGCCAAAGGTGCTGAAATCCCAATAATCGACGGGAAAATGTCTGCCAAGAACAAGAGAGTTGCAGAGAGCAGCCTTCTGTTGGAAAATCCTTTGCTGGCTGGTTATAATACTAATACAGAAATAGATGCCATTCTTGGGGTATCTCTGGGTAAGAGGAAAATGCAGAGGAGAGCAAGTGAGGATGTGTCATCCCTGCTTCCACACAAGAGGGCCACTCGGCAATCGATAACAGAAGGGGTAGCTAAAAATGTTAAGCCAGCTGATGTGGTGGATGAGCGTCCTCCATAAAGTTTGGGTAGTGTGACTCAGAAGAAAAAGGTGAGTGAAGAGATGTCAAAGAATAAATTTGTGGTGGAAAATGAGGTCGAAGTTCAGTAGTCAATGAATGTTTTCATGTCGGGGACGGACAGTTTGGAGGCCGAGGTTGATGATTGCATGGTGGGGGCGTAAAGCTAGGTATCCTTTCTTAATGAGGGTAGCCACCACATGTCGAAGGTGAGGAATTTTTCTGCTTTGTTACGATTAAAGAAATTAGTATGTCATTCGAATACTCACTATATGAATGGTCTGCAGATAATGAACTTATTGACGAATGCCTAAGGGCGTATTGTTGGCAGTAGTGATCTGGCTAATCAGATGTTGGCTTATAAAAATATTGAGAAGGGGTTGACGAGGGAGATAGAATTGTTGATTGAGGATAAGAAAGATCTGAATGCAAGGCTCAATACCTACAAGCTGGATGCAAAAAAGGCAAGGGACGCTGCTATTCGAGACTTGAGGAAGACGTCGGAGAAGGAGAATGTGGAGGCTTTGGCACTGTAAAGAGCAAACTTCGAGAAGGATGTAAGGTATCAAGTTGCTTAAGCACGAGAAGAAATACAGCGAGAGCATGCCAAGATTCTTGACGAGGTGAATGCTGATAGGCTCTTGAAATATAAAAAGGTCCACGGACATTTTTCTGGCCAGTATAAGGAGTTGGAGGGGTGGAAAAAGTTGTACAAGAGTGTGGCAAAGTCTTGTGGTGGTGTATGTGATTATTCAAGCTTAGAGGACAAAGAGTCAGGTTCTGGTGATGCTCTAGATGAGGCGGGAATGGTTCAAGACACCATGATGACAGAGGCTGATGCATCTCGCCAAGGCGAATTAGGGGATGTGCCCGTGGAGAAAGGATCTTTAAATGTGGATGAAGTCATATCTTCCCTTGTAGAGTTGAAAATGACTGAAGTAGTAATCGAAGGTTGTAAAAAATGGTCAGTGGGACCGAAACAATTTTAATTTTGTGTCTGTGAAGGATATTTGCATTATTGGTGGAATAATTTGTTTTTTAGTAAATAACTAATTTGCATGTGTAAATAAGTTTAAGTAGCAGATGTGATAAAATGAGTGTGTCGTATGCGATGTTAATTTGAACAGATAAGTAAAGAACGCTTGTGTGCGCGTAATGTGAAAGATGGCCAAAAAATGGCAAGTAAAAAGGACCAGATGTATATCCGGAGATAGGTATCTGGATTTAGATTGGAGAAGAACAAGAGCTCAGAAGAGGTTGTTCGACAAGTAAAGATTGCGAAGTAGAATATCCTGTAATTAGATATTGGTCGCGTGAAGTGGAATGATAGGTGTTAGGTATACTTGTTGAAGCAAGGACCTAAAAACAAATCAAGATAGTAAAGAAATAGTTTGTCTCAGGCATACTTGATAAGTATTGATAGAGATCAAAATGAAGTAGTAAAGATATCGTTTGTCTGATATATACTTGAAAAGTATAGATCGAGATCAAATCAATATAGGAAAGATATTATTTGTCTGATGCATACTTGACAAGTATAAATCAAGATCAAATCAAAGTAGTAAAGATAGCATTTATCGGATGTATTCTTGAAAAGTATAGATCCAGATCAAATCGAAATAGTAAAGATATCGTTTATCTGATGTATACTTGACAAGTATAGATCAAGATCAAATCAATGTAGGAAAGATATCGTTTGTCTGATGCATGCTTGATAAGTATAGATTGAAATCAAATCGAAGTAGTAAATATATCGCTTGTCTGATGTATACTTGACAAGTATAGATCGAGATCAAATCGATGTAGTGAAGAAGATAATGAGGAACGCAACGGGTATATTTGATTTGAAGTAAATGGTTACAGTGTATCATCTATAAAAGAGTTTGAACTGAGCAGTGTTCCATGGATACTCGAGCTGGACCTCGTCTTCAGTCATGAGCCAATAAGTTTCGCTATCTATTTTGTTTCTCACAATGTAGGGCCCTTCCCAGTTTTCTGACAACTTTCTAGAGTTTTTAGGTCGAGTACTATCTTGGATCCGTCGTACGACAAGGTCTCCAATACTAAATTTCTGTTGCCAAACTTTTTTGTTGTATGCTTTTTTCAATGTATCATGATATCGTCCCAGATTGGCAATGGCTTTTTCTCAGGTTTCTTCGATCCAATTAAGGATGCAAAGTAGACCGAGTTCATTGTCTTGATCTGAGATTTGTCATCGAGTACTGAGGAGATCATGGTTGAAGGTATGACAACTTCGGTACCAAAAGCCATCATGAAAGGAGTACAACCTGTGGAAACTCGAGGAGTGGTACGGTAGGCCCATAAGATACTAAGTAGTTCGTCCACCTATCTGCCTTTTTTGTCGTCGAGGCGTTAGTGCAAACCAAATTTGGTGCTCTTGTTGATAGCCTCTGCTTGTCCGTTGCCTTGAGGATAAAATGGCGTAGAAGATGTTAACTGAATTTTGCATTTATGGAGGAAAGTAAGTACTTTAGCGCTGATTAATTGTTTGCCATTATTAGAGCGTATCATATGTGAGAAACCGAACCTGGTGATGATGTGCTCCCAAAGGAAATTGATGGCCTCATTCTCGTTAGTGTGGCAGAGAGGAACTACTTCAACCCACTTGGTGAAGTAATTAGTGGTGACTAAAACAAGCCTTATATTTCCTGATACTAGATGGAACTGGCCAATGATGTCAATGCCCCATCGTTTGAACGGCCAGAGGACATTGCTAACATGCAAGTCGAGTGCTGGACTTTTGATGTCTTGAGCATGGATTTGGCATTTGTAGCATTTACGCACAAAATCTTCGCAGTCCTGTCTCATTATGGGCCAATATAATCCATGTATGAATGTGCGTTGGGCTAGTGATCTTCCTGAAACATATGCACCACAGATACCTTTGTGAAGCTCTCTAATTTTGATATGATCATGCTTCTGTGAGATGCATTCGATAAGTGGCCCGCCTACAGTGAGTCGATATAATATTTTATTTTGGACGGTGAATCTGGGGTACTTGGCCAACAAGGATCGATCTTCTTCTTTGTTACTGGGGAGAATTTTTGTGTTGAGGTAAGCATAAAACAGTTTTCTCCAGTCATCAAGATCGTCATCTTCGGTGATGGTTATCTAGAGTGTTGTTAGGATATCAAGGCTAGAATGCTCGATGATCTCGATTTCCAAAGATCATATTTTTCTATCTCCCAGCATGGCAGCGATGTAAGCTAACGCATCGGCATGATGATTTTCTTGTCGAGGTAAATAAGAGATTGTTGCATGTTTGAATTATTTCATTTTCCCTTCGACCAAAAGGGCGTAGTCAACCATTTTGCCTGTTGTCTTGAAAGTTTTTTTTATAATGATCTGCCACTAGTAAAGAGTCGACATATACTACTAATTTTTTAGCTCCCAGAGTAAGCGCAAGATTGAGACGGTGTAAGAATCCTTTGTATTCAGTCTCATTATTGGTAACATAGAAGTTGAGTTTGATGGTTTTCTCGATGCGATGGTTGGAAGGCGTAATGGGAACTATGCCTATTCTGGAACCTTGTGGTCCTGCTAATCCTTCGGTAAAAAGTCACCAACCTGAGCTTTTGGACCAGGCATCTGGTTCTGCAATGGAGTCATCTGTGAAAATTTCTTCGAGTTCTTCCCAATCGAGGTCTTCGACAGGGAAATCAACCAAAAAGTCAGCCACTGCTTGTCCTTTGATAGAAATTTAAGTTTTGAAAGAAATATCATACTCTCCAAGAAAAATAGACCATTGCTGAATTTTCCGAGATTTTTCTTTCTTAGAGAGTACCAGTTTGAGAGGGTACTTAGTAATGACTTTGATAGGATGAGCTTGAAAGTAGGGACAAAGTTTTTGAGAGTTCTAAACCAAAATGAGTAGCTATTTTTCTGTTGTTGTGTATCATTTTTCAGCAGGCATAAGAGTTTTGCTGATAAAGTAAATAAGTTTCTTGATGCCTGCGTCTTCTCAAATACGGATAAAGCTGATAGAGTCTTCAGTTGTGGATAAGTTCATTATAGTGTTTCGCCATCAACTGGTGTACTCATGATAGGAGGACGCCCTAAGTGCCGTTTATGATCTTGGAAAGCTAGTTCGCAATCAGGAGTCCAATCGATCTCCTTGTACTATTTCATTGTAACTGTAGTGAGATCACCATAAAGAAGGAGGTAAAGAAGTTTGAATCGATCAAAAGATTTGGAGATGAAGCGATGAAGAGCAGCGATTTTGCCTACAAATTGTTGGGCATCTTTTTTTGTTTGGGGAGATAGCATTGCAGTGAGTGCTTTGATTTGTCCTAGATCGATTTCGATTCCTCTTTTGCTGACTAGATGTCCTAGGAATTTTCCAGATGCGATGCCAAATTCAAATTTCTTTGGGTTAAGTTTCATCTGGTATTTGCGAAGGATATCGAAGTTAGTTTGGAGGTTGTTGAGATGATCTTCTCTTCTCAAGATTTTGCAGATCATATCATCGATATAAACTTCCATGATTTTGTCAAGGTGATCTTTGAACATTTGGATCACCAGATATTGGTAAGTGACACCAGCATTCTTTAACCCAAAAGGCCTCACTGTGTAACAATAGGGACCTTATTCACTAACAAAGGTTGTTTTTTCTTGATCATCTTCGGTAAGTGGTACTTGATTGTAGCTAGAGGTTGCATCCATCATTGAGAGAAGCTCTTGTCCGGTGACAGAATCGAGCAGTTGCAGAATCAGTGGTAGCAGAAAACTATCTTTTGGAGTAAATTTGTTTGGTTCTGTGAAGTTAACACAAACCCAGATTTTCCCATTTTTTCTTTGGGACTGCCACAATGTTAGACACCCATTTGGGATATTTGGCTTCTGGAATGAATCCAACATGAAGGAGTTTATCAATCTCTTTGTTTACAGCTTCATGATGGCGAGGAACGATGTTTCGTCATTTTTGAATGACGGCTCTACTGTTTGGAAGGAGGTTTAGTTTATGACATGCTATCGAGGGATCGATTCCTGGCATTTCTTGGAAAGTCCAGGCGAAGATCTCGATGTTTTTTTTAAGGAGCTGGATCATGGCTTCTTTTTCTTCAGTTAATAGTTTGGAGCTAATAAAGGTGTGACGTTTGGGACCATCAAGGACTATGGTTTCGACTGCTTCAGTGTCGTGCTGCTCGAACACGGGGGGTGTCTCCTTCTGTAGTTGCTATGCTTTGAGAAGTTTTGCCGTGTGAGGATTTGTGGTCATGTTCTCGTACATAAGTGCGATTGCTTGACTACCTTTAATTTCATAGACTCCATGGTATGTTGGAAAATGCAAAGCCAGATGGTACGTGGAGGGTATAGCTTTGATGGAGTGTAACCAACTTCGTCCCAGAATTCCCAGATATTTGGATTCTACATCAATGACGTGGAATTTGACGAATGTAGTTTCAGATCCAGCTTGAACTGGTAAAGTGATCTCTCCTGTGGCCGATTCTTTCGACCCATTGAATCCAGTAATTACTGTTATCGAAGCTTTAACAGATTTGCTGAGTCCTAAGACTTTGATTGCTCTACGAAATAGTATAATTGTGGCACTTCCTGTATCGATGAGCAGTGCATGGAGGTAGTCCTGTCCGACTTTGAGCATAATGACGAGAAGATCATTATGGGGATATTTCACGTGGGTTGTATCACAGTTTTTGAAAGTGATATGGTATGGATGTTTAGATTTTCTCGATGTGGGAACAAGTTTTGCAGATTTGTCAGAGGAAGTCATTTTACAGTAGGATGTGATCCGATCGTCTTGTTTTCTTTTTTTGCCTTTCTCAATCTCAATCATGTACAGGTGGCGAGCTTGCCCATAATTTTGATTTTGTTCGACGTCTCTATTTTTGGCCTCATCTTTGAGAAATTTCTAGATGTCGACGACATAATTGTAAAATCTTCCAGCGAACAGGATACGATGAAAGATTCGAATGAGAGAGTAGCAGTTGTCAATTTTATGGCTATACACATTGTGATATTGGCAGAGAAGTTTTGTGGGGATGTTTGCGATGGTTTGTGGTGCTCGATAACATTCATCTTCCTTTATCGTTGGTAAAATAGCTGTTAGAGTGGTTGTTATTGGCGGCAGAACTGGGACTAGCCTGTCTGTCCTACCTTCCCGTCTTCGATTGTTGTCAGTGTTCTTGCCGCGTTGTTTGGGTGTTTCAGTAGTTATCGATTTTTTTGGTGGAGTTGAAGTTGAATCTCGAGAATGGATGGCAGAAGATCTTTTCATCTTGTCCTTCTTTGACCGTTCTAATTCGGTGTAATTGTTAACTACATCAATCAGTTCGGTAACTGTCCGTGGTTTGTGCAGCGTAAGCTCTTCGTGAACTTTAGAATCGATATGCAGGGCTGAGGTAAATGTAGGGACAACGATTTTGGGATCAGAGTTCCCAATTTTCCTTGTTTCTTGCAGGAATCGTTTATAGAAACTTGATAAGGTTTTCTTTGCGTCTTGTTCGAAGAAAAATATTGAATCCACAGTTATCTTCCGCTCCTTTGCGTGAGCATAATTGGACTCGAACTGGCGCTGCAATTGGCTGAAGGTGGTGATGGAGCCATCTTGGATTGTGTGGAACCATCTAAGAGGTTCTTCGTTTAGGCTCATATTAAATAGCCTACAAAGCATGTGATCGAGTTTTGAGTGTAATCTTATCGTATCTTTGAAATGTCGAACATGGGTAAGTGGGCAGTGAGGCCTGCATACTGGATGAATTTTGGCATATGGAAATTATTTGGGATGGGCATAAGTTCGAGATGAGGGGAGATGGGGTTTGTCTCGATCCTATCCAGAGTAGATCGCTTGCCTGACACATCATATTTTATGGTATCAATTCTGTTGTTTAGGTCGCCTAATGTGATAAACTGTTGATGAGGAATTGGTACAACTACGATTTGGGGATCAAAATCTCCTTGACCTTCCGGTCCCAACCGGTCCTGATTGGGCTTTTTTCAGGTGGTGGGGGAGTTTGATGACTAGTGCGTCGACTACCTTGAGTTGTCTATGCTGAAGATGTGAGTCCAAAATGCCGAAAAACCCTATCTGGATTTCTAGATCTAGATCGAGAAGATCGCAATCGGTTTTCTCTTGGTTGATCATCTCTTTGGGTTTCTCTGGACCGGTGATCACTTCGAGCTCGTGGAGGTGACGCTTGTCTAATGGTGAGTCTATCCCGAGTCCTTCTTAGTCTGTCTATCTCTTTCTATTGTGTCTGACTTTGATGGTCCAGCTCTCTTCTTCGTTCGTCTCTCTCCACTTGAAGAGCTTCAGCGTGGATCCACTGATCTTCTACTATTTGAGCTTTTTATGCAGCCATTTCTTTTGGGAGTTTGACCATTGCACTGTGAAGGTCGACTGTTCCCGGCATCGGATTGTTATCATGATCTCTCACCGTGCTGGATTGGCTTCTGAGATTCATGTTGGTCATTGTAAGGATGGTAGATTAAAATCGGTAAAGAAATGTGTGGTAATTTCCCACAGACGGCGCCAATTGTAATGGCGTATTTTCCAGGAGGAAAACCTTCGCCAATACTATTCGTGAGGATTGCGTAATAAAGAGCTGAGCAACCAGGATTTTATGTGGAAAACTCAGTAAAAGCTGAGAAAAACCATGACCTCGAGGAGGGTTTGAAGTAAAATCTAGTAGATGCTAGTTATTACAAGCTTTCAGAGTGTTGCTAGGGTTAAGGAGTGAAGATAATAAGAATTCCCCACTCCAATTGAATACTAAACCTTTTTTCTGTTGTATAGTCGTTGTTAAAATTGAATACTTGCTCGTGTAAATCGAATACCGTCCCGACTTTTGGAAAAATAGTTTGAATCCTAACTTCTTGTGAGGCAACATTTGTATTATTAGGACTTAATTTCTTCAGTAGTAGGAATACTATCGCCTGCATCATCATACACATCTTCCTCAATCACATCATCATTAAGATTTCAAGAAAGTTCCCCTTCTGAATTATCTCCTAGGTCTCCCTCCATTGATGAAACTAAAATTGAAACTGAAAATCATTACAGATTTCGCAAACAAATGCACAAGGAAAATAAATAAATAAGAAACATGTAAAGCTATTTCATATTCATAGCAAAATGGGTTTTATTTAACTAAACTTGCAAGAGTAATAATTCTTGTTTAAAATAATTGTTATGTGCTTGTTACATAATTGATTTGGCGGCGATAGAAACATACCTTGAAAGCAAATTTAAGAGAAGCTAAATTATTGTGCCGATCGAAAATCACTATTTGCAAATTCTTTTTTGTTGAACTTTTTTTTTGATAATATGTTTTTCTAGAAGTTTGGATATTTTGTCTAATTGTTCCCCACATCACAAAAGGAAGGAAGGTTATATTACAAATATTTTATGGCAAAAGGAGGATCTCCTTAATATTTTAGAATATTGAATAAGGAAAGTGTTGAATGTGTTATTGGATTGCCTTTTACGTTGCTTTTAAGAAGAGTAGAATTGGTAGAGAAAAATAAATTTTATGGAGTGATTAAATTTGGTCCAAATGAGTTGTTAAAGGACACATGTAATTTTTTTAGAGGGGCCTTACGTAGAGATAGGTGCATACGTACATCATGCAAGCCAATTTTTTTTTTTTTTGCTCTCTACGATTTTGGGATACCAGATCGGTGAGTTTCTCGCCGACGAAATAAAAATTGAAATCACGGCGTCAAAACCACGACTCCGACAACCAATATTTTTGCGTTTAGAAACACCAAAATCCCCACCCTAGAGTAAATTACCAAAGCGGATCGAGGGGACATACCAGATACCCCATTGACGCAAATGTCAATGGTGTTGATGTCGTCTCCCTGCCTTTGAAAAATGTCGACTGAAATCAAATTTTACCACCACAACAAATTCGCACCGACCCCATGAGTAAAACCTCAATGTTTGAATTTGAACCGACGCCGAAAACCGCGTCAATCGATACTGATTTCGATCGGTTTTCTTGGTACTATTTCAAAGATGAAAGTTAGGGTGTAATCTCTATCCTTAAACTGCCACCGATTCAAAAATATAAAATAAAAAATAAAAAAATTGCAAATTGACACGTGTCTGTTTTCTCGTGAAAACTATTTGATTTTGTTTTTCGAGAAAAAAAAACATACAAAAAACAATGCCATGTGGCATCGACAGTTTGACCCGATTTTTTTTTTCAAAACAAAGGAATAGGTAGCATGAAAATGACCTCACAAGGGCACACATGCGCTCCATAAAATCAACATGATGATAGATATATGTAAAGACACATGTGAGAATAAAATGGTGCAATGATGTGCACATGGGTGAGTAGACACATGTACAATGTCTTATACCCATGTACACTAAATAAATGTTGTATGTGACCAAAATATGACATACAATTAATTAATTTTGACACGGCCAAAAATAAAAGTCAACCATGCTCAACTTGACCTAAAGATGATTTTAACATTAGACCAACCCAGACCGGTTCTAGTGGATCTGAAACGAGCCTTTATGCCCACTACCAATCCACATACGATCCATTTCAGCAAAACCTTATAGAAAATTCATTGAAAATGTTATAAAATCGTGGAAAATCATAGAAAAATCGTGGAACCTTATACTATATAATAGACTTGACTTCTATTTTCAAAAAAGTAATGATGCTAACTCTATGCATAGTTTTAAAATTAGCTTATTTATTTTCCAAAAGTAAATACGCTATTGTATGTTATATAGTATATAGTATTAGATATATACTATATGAGTATGTTGTGTATTTAGACATAACACATACCAGTAATTTAAAAATTGCTTAACATATTACCAAAATGTCATTTAAGCACTACAAGAAAAATAGTGCTTAGCAGCATTAGAAGAATGTTATTATAACCTACCATTACATTTTTCAAGCGCTCTATTATGTGATGCTATCCTTTTTACAATTACATTTTTTCAAACGCCATTAAATAATAGCATTTGAGGAACGCTATCAATTTATTTTAAATGGCATTTAGAGAATGTCATAGTTGACTTTCTATAAAAAAAAATTCCCCGCTGTCTTTTATTTTTAACATAGCAAGTCTATAATGCTATGTTTTGTGCCTACCATAACATTCATGTAAAGTCTTTATTTACATAACATAGCGTATAGTAAACTCTATTTATTATCTTTTCTATAGCATTTGTCTAAGGTTATTATTGGATGTACCATAACATTTTATAGAAAGCTATGATTTTCTAAATGCTAACATAACATTTTCAAATGCTATCTTTGCTCAACAAATTAGTAGTACAAAACAATTACAATGTTCAATAAACGCTATCATTAACACTTTCTAAATTATAAAAATGAAATTAACATTTCATCAAATAAATAAAAGTCATAGCATTAAAAAAGACTCTGATACAATAAAAGTTGATCTTATAATCATCATATTCAGGTCTTCAATAAAAAAGAAGAAAGAAAAAAAAAAATATTTTCTTATCTATGAGCAATGGCCAAACACTGTAAGAAGTCATTTTCAACTGCGACGCCATCTCCATAAACTGCATAAAAGGTACGAAAAAGAGTGTAAGTAAATTAAATTATAAATACTAAAATAATTATGCCATATATCTAATTCAAAAATGAACACCAATCATGAATCTTACTTTATTTTTTCCTATACAAAGATCAACTAATTACTAAGGGTCTACTATCATGTATCAAGATGGTATAATCTACAGAGATAGCACAGGAGTAGTTCTGGGAATATTTAGTACAACAATAGGCAACTTAACAAACTATATAGCAGATATTGAGCAAAATTATTAGAGTACAACAAGCTATTCAGAGAGGGTGGAGAAAACTATGGGTACTTAGTTTCATATTTAACAACAACAATTCAATCATTTAAGACAAAAATAAAATTTCATAGATATTCAGCACTCAATGGAACCTGCTAGTAGATCAAATCATTTCAATAAGGTGATTATAATGATGTGATTTGGGAACGATGCGCTACGCTGGCAGATTTACACCCCTTTTATTAGATTGTAATATCCTTTATTTTTTTTAGCAAAATAATGAACTACGTACATTATAATCACTAGAATAACATTCATTATATAAAATAAATAAATGAAATAACCTCTTATTGGCGGGTCAATATCACTTTCTATACTAGTAAATCATTGAACTTTATTCTTGTGTTTTACCAACTTAGGTTATATTATATGTCAAATGACTAACCGCATGAAGCGACCTTAACCATCCAGCATAAGGATTGGGTGTACATTAATCATATTCTTTACTACCACTGGGAAAGCGCAATGAGCACCTTCGAAACACATCTCATGTGGAGAAATGGTTCCGATAAAAGTAAATAACTAAATATGGAAAAGTAGCTCACGACGCCGAGAAACGACCCTTGCCCGTAACCGCAACCTATCAGTAGAATAATTTAGTTTTCTGATAAATTTTAAGAAAAGATAGAAACTTGGAAAGTGTGTGAGTGGTGTGGTTACATGCAAAGAGTTTTTGTAATGAACTATCTTGACCACATATTTAAAACTTCTTCGTCACTTTGATTATGATATGTGTCGTCTGGAAACTGCTTGGTTTCTTTTGGTTTAAATTACATTACCCAAACATATTTAAGAGCTAAAGAGAGTAAACTAATTTCAACTTCAGATAATTTCATTGATGACTCAGTAGGGTTTAATTAGATACAATTGAAACTTACAAAAGACATCCTTAAAATGAGAATTAAATTAAGTTAACGAAATAGTCAAACCACCTGTGGCATGATAATACGCACATCCAACCACTTGGAATTCAAAGTTATTACTACTAGCTTCCATTGCTTAGGTGTTGATTAATAATTATTTGATATTACTTTGAGTAAATACCCACTTATATACTTGTCCTAATTTGGTCATGTCCAGCTTCCGTTTAATATTTAAGAATTTACCTTCTGCGCGCAAATATTGAATTATACGATTTTGTATTAACTTTTTTAATAATAAAAGCTCATCACTTTGTAGATATAGAGGCCCCCATTACATGCATCATATTGGTAACTCTGTTTGCTCTTCAACATTATGGCACCCACCGCTCAGGATTCCTGTTTGCACCAATCATCGTAACTTGGCTTCTTTGCATCAGTACAATCGGCTTGTATAATATTATTCACTGGAATCCTCAAGTATATCAAGCACTATCTCTATAATATATGCATGTACAAGTTCTTAAAGAAAACTGGAAGAGGGGGGTGAATGTCATTAGGTGGAATACTTTTGTGTATAACAGGTTTGTTGTAGTTTTTAACGAGAAGTGGTTATCTTTCTCTACCCCAGATACTTGCCAATATCATTTTTTGTTTCTTACATGTTCGGAAGCTATGTTTGTTAATTTTGGGCACTTTGTATGAATAACTTGGTATAGAAATCACGGAAATCCCCTTTTATATTTTTCTCCATCTAGAAAAGTAGTTATGTTTTCCTTTCAATATAAAGACATTTCATTATTCTTAAATTTATAGCATCAGAAAGAGTTTATGGAAATGACAAAAGCTACAAACACATCAACCTTGGACTTCGAGGTCAGAGCCACCACTCATAACATCAAGAGCCCCTAGCCCGTCACTGCATAAAAACTTTTAGCTAATAAGTCTAATGCCTTCGCTCTATCAAAGGTTATCCTAGCTACTGTTGTATAAAGAATTTGCAGAACAAATTCTCTCAATATTGTACCCATCATCCTTACCCTTTTAAAGCTCCTCCCTCCTTGTTTCTTTGGATACTGATCCAGGAGGATCTGGTATTTTTTAAGTTTTGTCAAAAGTCGTTCAAACGACATTGAGAGTCGTTCGAACGAGTTGACATGTTCCCTGGAATTTTGGTCCAGAGCCATATTTCGTTCGAACGACTTTTATTGTTGTTCGAACGAGTTGGGTTTCGTTCGAACGGCCAGACAACTTTTCTAGGGTTTTAGACCAATTAGTCGTAAAGTCGTTCGAACGACTCTGGCGGTGGTTTTATTTACGAGGCGTTCTTTTGCCTCGAGATGTGTTCTTTTGGTAATTTTGAGTTCCCTAGTAGATAAAGAGAACTTAGGTTATTTTCTAGGTGATGTTAAATATGAAAGAGTTCTGAGAGAAACCTAGGGTTTGAGAGTTTTTCTTCTTGTAATTACTTCGTTTTGAGTAATTAAATTCTCTATCTTTCCAAACCGATTGGTGTTCTTCGTATTTCTTTACTAACACAAGTTTCTCAATCGTATTGTGGATTAGATGCACACCAACTCCTATGGTACTTAAAGTATTTGTTAGAAGGACTTGGGAGGATACTTAAGATACCACTACTTTGGGCTTAGAGTTAGTTGCAGCATCTACTGGATCTCGCAGGTCTAGTATAGTAGTTATTGTTCCTTGTGATTAAATATTCCTAGTATAGGAGAAATCTCAATTTGATGAGCTTCCAGCCATCCACCACCAGTTAGTCACCTTGTTAGAACTGTATTATAAAAAGTAGAATATTTTTCAGCTGCATGAATCAATTCACCTAGTGAGTGTAATAAGTTTGGCAGGAAGGCTTCTAAAGAATGAAGGGAAACTGATGAAAGGGAAAAACATATATGGCTAAAGAAGCAGAAAAAAGAGGATCGATTTGACAAAGTGATGACTTTATTCTTCACTACAATAAGGTTTGGGATTCTTGCTTGTTATGGCTGTACGTTGTTTCCGTTTTAAGGTATGGCTTCATTTTAAGTGAATGTAGCCCTTAGGAGTGCTGTGTACTGGTGTCAGGTTCTTCACCCTTCGTTTGGAGGTTGGGGAAATGTTATCCCCATCTTCATATCCTCCTCGACCCCGACTCACACTTATAAAATAGATATATGTAATTATTCTCAGTATATATCAAAAAAGAAAGGGAAAAAGGGTTATTTGAAGTTGATGGTTTCGATAACTTATTAACTTATTTTAGCCGAATATACCCCTCAGTTGGAGTCAATGTCAAAAGTCTAACTACATAAGGCTTGTGCATGCAAGAATAGATTATGTACCACCTTAGCAGAAAGAAACTAAATATTACCTTTAGAGTATCGCACTTAAAATGAGCGTAGAAGTTGGTATGAAGAGTACGGTCCTTCCCTTTTAAACTTAACTACAAGTCAGGAAATTAATTATAAGATGACCTTTTAATTAGGATGAATCAATGAGAGCAAACATATCGTCAGAGGTATTAGTTTTTTTATTAGTGTGAAATTATTACTATATGTTAATAAAGTAGGGCTATTAATGGATTTGGTTCATACCGAAGTGGTCTAAATCTGGTCATACATGGATTATTGAAATTTGTAAATCAGCATAAACAAATTTATGCCATATTCAAATTTATTCCACTTGAAATATCAATAATAAGGTAATAGCAATTCATAATACAAAATACTCAATCTGCAAATTTAAACAAACATCCAAAAATTTAAGCAAAGATCAAATCATAAATTTGGAGAGAGAGGGGATACATTACTAGTACAACAAATGCAACCTAAACAAAGCCCTAACAAAAATCAAATTAGAATTGGGTATGTTTGATTCTTCAAGGATGCCGTACTAATTTTCAAATTGGGTATGCTTGATTCTACAATTGCTCAACCCAAACCAAACCCTAACAATAATTAAATCAGAATTTGCTTGATTATACGCAAACAATACCACAACTTAGAGAGAGAAAGAAAGAGAGAGAGAGAGAGAGAGAAAGACCTAATTAGGTTTTAAAGATGTAGATGAAGTGATCGATCAGGGCTTTCGCATGTTTTTAGAGAAATCGGTGGAGGAGAGTACTATGGTTATAGTTGGGAGAAGACGTGTAGAGTGTAGAAGAGTGAGGTTCTAGATTGTGCCAAATTCTTATTTACGTGGTTTTTTTAAATACCTATTAGAGCAATCACAAACACTGTGAAAAGTACCATTAATGGTTACCCTGTTGTAAACATGATTTTAGTGGGAGAAAAATAGGCTACGATAACATTCATGTAAAGTATGCTATAAATGTTAATTTTTAATAGCATTCAATATATATGTTATAAAATTTGTGCTATTAAAAGTATTTTTTCTTGTAGTGAAGCTTCAGAAAACTATATGCCAAAATTGTATGGTGATAAATATTTAGTTATTCAAATCTCGTTAATTGTTTCACATACTGCTAAAACAAGTTTCATATACATCAACTGATGGCTCGTATATCGAACGTGAAGTTTATTGTTTCACCAACATATGTCAAGGGACAACTATCTCACATGGGTTCTTGATGCCCAGATGCATCTTATTGCTGACTCCATGTAGTCAAGTATAGAGAAACCTAAACTAATAATACTTTTTCCTGAGAATGCCACTGAGGATGAGATCAATGCAGCCAAGGAAAATACTGCTAATAAAGAGCATTGGCAGGGCACCAATCAAGCCCAAAGCTATGATTTTCCTTCGACATCACATCTGTGAAGATGAATATATTTTACTTAATGATCCATATGATTTATGGAATGTAATCAAAGATAGGCTTAACACTTAGAAGGCTATTCTGATACCCAAGACCAAAAACTTATGGCTCAAATTGTGACTTCAGGACTTTTAAATCAATTTTAGAGTAAAATTGTGAAGTCCACAGGATCACATTAATAATGAAAATATATGGTGAAATTGTCACTAACAGTGACATGATTGAAAAGACTCTTGTCACATTTCATGCCTCTAATGTTCTACTGCAGTAGTAGTATCAAGCACAACAATATGAGCGCTATGCAGACCTTATCATTGCTTTACTCATTGTTGAGAAAAACAATGGTTTGCTTCTGCAAAACCATGAAAGGTGCCCTACTGGGAGTGTACCACTTCAGAAAAAAATATGGTAGTTGCGACTGGCTTTAAACTAGGAAAGAGAAATCTCTCAAAGAGGCAGCCCCGCAGAGGGAAATAATGGAACAGGTAGTCAAGGGACACCAAGGGAAATAATGGCAGAGGTGAGATAAGAAAAACTCGCCCAACTATCCACAAAGGGAAACACGACACCAAGAATGACAATATGTGCAACAAGTGTGCACGAGTCGGTCACTGGGCGTACGGCTGTCGATCTTCAAGGGCAACAGTGGAACGTTACTAACACTCCAAGAATAAACGCACTAAAGCACATATGTCATATGTGGACAATAACGATACTTCAATGGAAGTTCCTAACTTCTTTGTAGACCATGACGTGCTTGGACCGTCTACCCACGCGTAACCTTGTTTTAGCACATTGTATTAGTATTTTCGCTTAGTAGTTGTATTGTAAGATAATGAAGGCAAGTGTATGTAAAACCATATTATTATGCACAAAATGTACTTTATCCATTAATAGTAAAAACTACTATCTATTTTATATTATATTAATATATATTCTGCTTATAGAAAATCCTGAGGAATTCTGGTTATTAGTTTAAGTAATAATCTTATATAGACCATAAATGGATCTATATGCTTTTCATGCCACTATTAACAATTCTGGGGAATCATGTTTTGTAGACAGTGGTACTACCCATTCAATATTTCACAAGAAGGAATATTTTATAAACTTGACCTTAGAAGGCTGTAATATCGACACTATCGTTGGCACAACTAGTTTGATTAATGGATCAGGTGAAGTTTGCATCATGCTCCCCACAGACATGATATTACACATCGAGAAAGCCTTATACTATAGTAAGCCTACAAGGAACTTACACAGTTTAAAAAATATCTTCTAGAATGGATATCATATTAAAACCCACGAGTCAGAAGAAAAAGAATTTCTTCATATCACTTCTATCAGAGATGGTCAAAAATATGTCTTGAAACGACTGCCTAGTCTATCCAGTGGTATCTACCAGACATACATACACATCATTAAATCTCATACAATAACTAATTTCAAGATTAGTAATGAAAACATATACCGTACCTGACATGATTACTTGGGACATCCTGGATCAATAATGATGCATTGAATTGTTAATAACTCAATTGGATACCCACTAAGAGATCGTAAGATCCAATTATTTAAAGAAAAACCATGCATCTTATGTTAGCAAAAAAAAATTATAACTAGATCATCTATAACCAAAGTATAGGAACAGAATTACTGACTTTCCTTTAACGGATACATCGTGATATCAACAGACCAATCCACCCAATAAGTGGACCATTCCGTTACTTAATGGTTTTGATTGATGCATCATGTCGCTGGTCACACGTATGCTTATTATCATTAAGGAATAATGCATTTGAAAGATTACTAGTACAACTAATACGCATGTGAGCAGTCTTTCCATATTTTCCTATTAAGTCTATACGATTGGATGGAGCCGGGGAATTTACTTCTCCAACATTCAATCAGCAGTGTATGTCAATGGGAATAGACCTTGAACATTTTGTTCCCCACGTACATACACAAAATGGTTTAGTAGAGTCATTAATCAAGCAATTACAGATAATCGCCAGACCTCTGTTAATGAAAACTCAACTACCAATCTCTGCTTGGGGTCATGCAATTTTGCATGCAGCAAACCTCATTTGATTAAGACCAGCAACTTACCATCAATACTCACTGATGCAACTAGTAAGTGGGTATCAACCCAATGTCTCTCATTTACGCACATTTGGATATGCAGTACATGTTCCTATTGCCCACCGTAAATAACACAAATAGGACCCCAACGATGCCTAAGAGTGTATGTAGGTTATGGCTCACCATCAATAATTCAATTTTTGGAACCTAGCACGGCTGATACGGTGACTTCACATTTTGTAGATTGTCACTTTGATGAGACAATTTTCCCGTCGCTAGGGGATATTAAGACAAACGTACGGCGCAATATTCCAGATGTTAAAATCTTATGGAATACACTACAATCCTCTCATCTAGATCCATTAAACTTCTAAAGTGACAAAGAAGCTTCTAAGCTACTACACTTACACATGATCGTACTTAAACTACCCGATGCATTCAATGATGCATCCAAAGTAATAAAGTCACACGTACCTGCTAGGAATGTACCAATGCGTGTTGAGATACCAGTAACGGCATTTACACCCATTCCAGCGAATGAATCAAATGTTAAACATGGATGTGGTAGGACTAGAAAGACCCAGGTGAACACTAAACAAATAGTGCTTCCACCTAAGAAGCGACATAAGGCTTCTACTAGACGTTTACCAAAATGTTCCTGAGGATTGCAGACTGATGGTGTGGTTAAAGTCATAAAAGGACTAAAACTATCGACTAGTGGTGTAATCAGCATTAAAAGATAACACATAATACCAACAACAAATATCTAGGCACCTATAGCTACCGAATAAGTTGTACCTGCCAAGTAGCTAACCTAGAGGTTTCTATATTTTATTTCTTACCGGAAGGAGAACAACTTGATTGCACACAAGTAGTTGTCGACAACAAATTAATATACGTAGTCGTTCTCTCCATTTTGGACAAGGATCCTAATCCATAAACTGTTACTAAATGTCAGCAACAACAAGATTGGCCATCTTAGGAATTAGTGATCAAAACAGAGTTTGATGCTTTCGCAAAGCGAGAGGTATTTGGATGAATAGTCCAGTTGGACGATTCCACAAAAGCCAGTTAGATATAAATGGGTATTCATGCGGAAACGTAATAAATTTGGGGATATACTGAGGTACAAAGCTCGTTTAGTTGCACAAGGATTCTTCTAAAGACTGGGAGTCAATTATAAGGAGACTTATAGCCACGTGATGGATGCGATCACGTCCCGTTACTTACTCAATTTTTTAGTAAGAGAAGAAATAGACACGCGTTTAATGGATGTGGTTACAACATACCTGGACAGTAAGCTGGATACATGCATACCCATGGAAAGACC
Organism: Kingdonia uniflora; assembly: GCA_014058105.1. NCBI lineage: Eukaryota > Viridiplantae > Streptophyta > Magnoliopsida > Ranunculales > Circaeasteraceae > Kingdonia > Kingdonia uniflora. Next base: position 1,221,366 of record JACGCM010002554.1, on the reverse strand, counting down.
TGTAGGATATCCTTTACTAAAACATATCAAACCAGGGGATAAGAAAAAGTTTGTACTGAAAGTACAAAAGTCATTATACGGACTCAAGCAATCCAGACTCATGTGGTACAATCAGCTAACTGAGTATTTGAGAAATCATGGATTTGCCAATGATCTAATAGCTCCCATGTGTGTTTATCAAAAAGTTAAACACAGGATTTACTATAATCGAAGTATATGTAGGTGACTTGACTTTTATCGGAACTCAGGGGAAGATGAAGGATGTTGCCGCCTCTTAAAAGTGGAGTTTGAGATGAAATATCTAGGTACAATCAAGTTCTATTTAGGAATACGGATAAAGCAACTACCTAGCGGCATGCTGATTCATCAAGCAACGTACACTAAGAAACTTCTACATCGATTCCATATGGATGAAAATCATCCATTACCAATACCAATGATTTTGAGGTCTCTAAATATCAAGTCTGGCCCATTCTATCATCTTGATGTGGGTGAAGAAATCATGGGACTATAAATCCTGTACCTAGGAGCCATGGAGCTTTACTCTATCTGGCTGGGTGTACAAGGCTAGACATTTCCTTTACAGTAAATCTGTTAGCGCGACACAGTTCTGCCAATATACAATGGCATTAAAGCAGTATAAAGCATATATTTTGTTACCTACAAGGAACAATCGATGACTCTTCTACTAAAAGAATGCAAACAACAAGTATATCAGGTACATAGACGTTGGCTATCTCACATACCCACACAAAGCCAGATCATAGACATGATACGTATTCATGATGAACGGAGCGACGATATCGTAGAGATTGGTGAAGCAGATGATGGTGGAAAAATATTTTAATCATTCTGAGATCCTAGTACTGCATGAAGCTAAAAGAGAAGCTATCTATCTCAGATCACTTATTGACCACATTGACACGTGCTGCGGATTACAATAAATTAGAAGTTCACCTACAAAAATCTTTGAAGACAACTCTACCTGCATCTAGCAACTCAGAGGTGGATTCATCAAATAAGATTGTACAAAGCACATCTCGCTGAAGTTTTTCCATACATACGGATTATAAGAGACTGGCATAGTTGGCATTCAACAAATTCACTCAACAAAAATTCTAGTCTACCTGTTCATCAAGGAATTAGAAAGATGACCTTTCAGAAAGATGATACGACATTGGGATGAGAAGATTTAGTAGATTGCAAGCATCAGGGGGAGATTCTCCATAGCACTCGAAGACTAAAGCGCGTTGTACTCTTTTACCCTTCACAGTGGTTTTTGGCCTACTAGAGGTTTTTCCATGCAAGGTTTATAATGAGACAATACTAAGCGTGTTTCCTGTTATCTTGAAAGAATGGTTGCATTATCCAGGGTTTTCCCTTTGGGTTTCTTAGTTAGGTTTTGAATATAGCAAGCTACTTTAAGAATACGCGGATACCTAAAAGGGAGAATGTTATAACCCGAGTCCAAGCCCAAGTTAGAATGATTTGGAATCCCGTATATGGAAGCCTAAGATACTAGTTATTTATGAGTTAGGGTAGTTAATTGGTCATAGAGACGCCACTTGGGGGTTATATATATATATATATATGTAATAAGGACCCCCATTTGGTCCTAACGCTTTATTATTTATAGAAACTTTTGTTCCTCTCCTCCCATCTTTTCTCTCCCTCTCTCCATTAAGTTAAATTGGGTTACAACAAAAATTACCATAGTTGGTGGGGGTAGTTGGACATTACCTTTACTACAAATTAGGGATGAGCAAGAAGTTGTAAAAACTGACAAGCCGAACCATATTTAGTAAAATGGTTCGGTTTTCAAAAGCTTAGTTTCGGTTTTAGTTTATATTTTTGGAAACCGAAAAAAAATCAATTCGGTTTCTGTTCCTCAGCACGAGAACCTGAGAGAAATTGAACCAACCGAATTTGTCAACAAAACCTTAAGTATTAAGTTATTATTAATCTTTCAACCCACACAAGCACATATAGCCTGCCTCCACGATCAGTTTCTAAGGAGTCTCTCTCTCTCTTCTCTCTTTCTTCCCATGGATTTATGGCTTCAAGGCTTCAATATATACTTTAAAAGTTGTAGAATATGTCGTGACGATCACCCTTTAGCCCTCTCTTCCTCCCAATCTTTTGGGGTTTTGAATACACGTTTTGTTGCTCCAATAAGAACAAATAAATATATAAGACAAAGGTTGGCCCGATTCAACCCATCTTCACCATTTTGTAATTCCTAGTTGTGGAATGTGGTGGACGCCCTAATATACTCAATTTGTAATGATTCTCAGTTCAAAATTTGTAACAAAATCTCCAATTTTTATCTTATCGTGATATTAAATTGGAAATCATCAATTTTTGTTGTTACATTGAAGTCTATAGGAGAAAGTTTAGGGATTTTTGTTTTGGTGATCTGGTTTGGTTTGGTTTTGATTTCACCTTAGTTTTATGAGTTCGGTTTTTGGCAAGGTGTTGTTTTGTTTTGGTTTCTAATTTGGGAAATTGAAACTTTCAGTTCCTTTCTAGTTTAGGTGCAAAACTGCACCGACCCGACCATGCTCAACCCTAGACTTAAAATTTTAAAAATAGATAGAGAAAGACAACAAACAAACATTCATTCATTCACACACACACACGCACTCTCACAACAGTCGCAGAGATTCAAATCAACACACACGCACGCGTTATTGCCGGATTTCCTCCCAGAGATTTAAACTTGGATTTTTCTCATTTACCCTTTGTTAAGGTAACGAATCTCTACTCCCTCTTATTTTTTCTTATCGTTGATCTGTTTAGCTTTCTGTATTTCTCAATCAATTTCTGGCAAGTTTGAACTTTAAAATCTATGTTTTGGTTTATATTTTATTGTCTTGCCATTTGAATTTCAAAGTTTGGGGTATTTTTCGTTCTTAACATCAAAATAGGGTTTTGGGAAACTTTATGATAGATCACAGTTCTATCTATTGAAATCCTTGAGGGAATTAGACTCAATTTTGACAGTTCTCTAATTCTTCCCTGTATTACATACTAGTACTACCGTGACCAAGTCACGACAAAAATGTCCGCTATGGTATACACGTCGACGGGCCTTTAACACTATCTATTTTATCCAAGCCCAATGCCGGTGACATAGTACCTTATGGAAAAAGGAGAATTGCAAAGAGGCACACCATAGTCTAAACATCAATACAGGAAGAAATATCCATGAATTTCGATAATTCTTATTGTAAATCTTTCAAAACCAAGGCCCATTGTTATTCACTATGCATAGAGAAAATCAGGGCATCAGAAGTGGTGATCCTAATTATTCATAATACAGCCTCAGTAAAAAAGAAAACAAAGAGGCAACTCCCAAAAAAACCTGAAATAAAAAAAATGAAAAAAAAGACCATCAATAAAACCGAATGTATTAAAAGAATGATCTTCAAAACACAACCAATGAGTTAACAGGGAAAATCGGAAAAAGATGCAAACCATAACAAATATTACTTACATAGAGGAACAATCCTTTAACAATCTTTCAAAATCGTACAACTTTGGTTTGTGACATTCGGGTGGTCTCCTGTATGGTTGTATCTTGGCTTCATATTCGAAACTATCAACATGATAAAAAGTTCTTCGCTAACGGTACTTCGGCGAACTGAAAGAAATATCTATGAATTTTGATAGTTAAACCATGCACTTTCATATTCAGAAATGTCAACTCAATTAAAAGTTCTTCATCAACTATATTTGGGTGATATCGGAAGATATATCCATGAATTTCGATACTGAAATAAATACTTAAAAATGGCTACGTCGAATGGGTAAGTATGCAACATTGCCTTACAGTACAACCATTTATCTCATCGGCAAGTTCTTTATTAACTTTACCCATGATTTCTTGATCCCTTGCTCTCTCAATCGTTGAAGTGTTACTATTGGTTCCAACTACAATACAAATAGATTTTGCCAATATAAAGAACTATTAGAAACGAAAGCATGATATTTGTTGAGACAACTTTGTTCAAATTGATATTACTGCCCTACTATTGCTTCAGTGTTGGTGGAACTAATTAAGATCTTGAACAATTAAATAATGATGCTTTACCCACCACTGTAATGTCCTAATGTTGCGAAAGTGAACATGGGACATTTGATTGCCATAGTAGAGTTAGCCAAATAGTTGTGAGGGGTTATCAAAATGGTGAAAATTGCATATATGAAGAGATTGCACCTGAATTTGGCAAGACTTTGGGGAATCACAGTAGAACTGGCCGATAGTGATAGGTTCGCAACATTCTTGATTCTCATATTTTGAAAGTGCACTCCACGAACATATCCATACCTATCATGTTCTAGAAAAGAAGTATGTTCATCTCAGTCTTTTAGCTCAAGTACATTTCTCAAACGTAGTTTACTTTGCCCCACCAATATTTGAAGATTCGATAGGATAGTTGCCAGGTCTTGATTTTGAGGTGGTTGGAAGAGGCTTTTTGGAACGTAGTATCTAAGACAATCTGTATGGCTATACCAGTAGCATTATTATTGTTCTGGACGATACTCCCTATACTGAAATGAATAGCAATATTTTTAGAAATATAATAATCTGACATGATATTTGTGCTTGAATCTATTCCTATTCAGCTATTTGGAAAACAAAGTTTGTTGATTTAGTGATGTGGATCCTAATAGTGTTTAGGCTGGTCACTGGAGTATGAGATTTTAGTATTAGCCAAGCACATATAATCATTGATAGAATCTTAAATGTGTATCAACAATTCTGAATTATAAGAGATTAAGCGGGAAAAAAAAAGAAAAAAAGAAAGAAAAATAATGTTTGTTAATACTCTAACTTTGAATGGTTTCTGCAACCATGAAACTGCTTAAAGGAACTATTTAAAAGCAACTCTATATAAATTTTAGCAATGCTTCAATTGTACCTTCTCCATATGTACAAAGTGGGCATGAACAAAATCAAACATACATTTAAGTACAACATAGCTGAAATTTCTTTGAGATTAAGATCGAATTATAGTGCAAAGGATTATTGATTGAATCTTTTTAAGATACTTCTTTAATGTTTCAATATGAAGATGTGACTAACTTGATCAAGTCAAAGTTAGAGGGACGCACTTGAGTTAAGTAACCTTTGGATGGGCAATTTGATAGTAATAACCTATTTTGAGTTAATGCAAAGAAAATTAACAGATATATTGAGAAGGTTATAGTTAAAGAATTAGTAGGAAAACTTATCCTTCATTTTTTCCTATATCGCTATTGTAGTGGCTTATTCCGTATCTCGGACTCATGCTTCATCTACGACCAACATACAAACTTTCGACCTCATCGACAGAGCACGTGGCACATTTATAGCACAATCAGAATCAGGACAGCAATATCAGGAAACAATTATAGCACGAGTTTCTCAACCAACACTGCTCGACCATGATGCTTCACGCGCTCTTGGTTGAGAACCCTCTTGTAATAGCTTATTCCGCATCTCAGACTCATACTGCGTCCTCGACCTCATCAACATATTTAGTATCCTTAAGTTTGAGTCATCATTTTTGACTTCTATATCAACAGTTTGAGTTAAACATATGTACAGTCATCCATAAAGCCGTTATGCAGTAATAAAGATCAGAACGTTACACAATCTGGTTAAAGAATATCTAACATATATTTTTGAAACGTCCATCATTAAAAATCTTAATGGTCGTCTAACGATCATATTATAAGGCCTATAAATAGGACTAGAGAATTTGAGATGAGGGACAGAAGAATCCTCACTCTAACATTCCACATACTGAGAATGGTCAATGTAATACGCTAACAATCATAATAATATTATCTTCTCTTTCTTAAAATTCTTAAGAGAGGTCGTGGTTTTTAACCTATTCAAAGGTTTTCTATGCTGAATTGTCTTGTTATTTATTATTTACTATTCTTGTGTGTTCTAAACATATCTGGTGTAAAGGCTAAGTCCGATTCCTAGAATTAGCCTATTACATTAGGCGCCGTCTGTGGGAACCGAAGTTCTCAAACTCATTGTCTCAGAAATTGCTGATTATCATTTCTCAGGATGGCACTTCTAGATCAGATCATGCCGGTTACTCCAGTAGATGAAAATGTCACCCTAGCAGAGCTGAGGGCTAATTTAAACTCCGAAACAGAAAGGTGTGCCGCTCTGGGGCAACAGCTAACAAGTGTATAAGATTCATTAAAAGTTCTACAGGGTTAGCAGATCGCCGCCCAAAAGAATAAAGGTATACAACCAGAAGGCTCATAAATTTTTGTTAATGATCGAATTGGACCTCCACCAAAAAGTAACAACTTAGGAGGTGCACTTCGATCCAACCATCATCAACAAAAAATAAAGCCTATCCCGATCCAGGAAGTCCACCAAGAAGTAGATGGCGGCCATGCAGGAGTTAGATAAAATAAGAATTCACCTTAAAGAGTTTGAGTTCCAGCTAAAGATCGTCTAAGTGAGGGGAGTGGCAACTACAATTCTGGAGAAGGATGCGTCACACGCCCAACCACTACAACCCGACAATATGTGACTGAGGAACATGTTGAAAAGTGAATAAATGAACTGCTCAAAGCTCGGACTTAGACCACTAAACAAATCCACCATAGATTATAGAAGAACCCGATCGCAAAAGAGCTATTAGATAGCGAGGTCCCAACTGAGTTCCATACTCCAAAGATTTGAAAATACAAAGGGACTGATCCAGTGGAGCACGTCCAAGAGTTTCAGGATGCTTTAGGCTTACATTCATTATCCAATCACATTCTATGTCGGCTCTATCCTACCAGTTTATCAGGCAAACCCCTGTGATGGTTCCACATGCTACCTGAATGGTCCATTATAACTTTCGAGCAATTGTGAGAACTCTTCGACAAAAATTACTCGAATAATAGAGACAATGATGAGAATCTATATTCTCTTTTCAACCTTAAAAAAATACAAGGAGAGAAGCTCAAGACATTTACTAAGAAGTTCCTGGAGTTAGCTCAAAAAGTAGATCAGCTCGATCAGAAGATTACTATTTTGGCTTTCACCAATATTTTACTCGTCGATGGAAGGGAGAAGGAGTACCTCATCCTAAGAAAACCTAAAACTTTGGACGACATGATCAAAAAAGTTAACGGATATATCGATCTCAAAAGAAGGAGTACCTCATCCTAGAGATCAATCCACAGGCCAAGATTTCAACCGTGCTGCTGATCAGGGGGGAGACAGGAAGCGAACAAAATCTAATGATGAACGACCTCGGAAGGGTAGTAACTTTCCAAGGCCCTGTCTTCCTAAGATGAATGATACCATAGCCAGCATTTATCCTATACTTCAGAAGGATAAGTTTTTTCGCAATGCACAGTATCTCTAACCCATTGGGAACAAACACTATTATATTCACCATAAATTTCAACATCAAGAGACGAAACACTGCTTCACTTTACAATGTCTATTGGAATATATTTTTACAAATGGACGAATGCATGAATACATCGTAGATGTCTAGAGTTACAAGAACGGGAGTTACAAACTTCCTACAGAAGCCGTACAGATCGAAGAACTGGCAAGAAAGAAGCATTTATACCATATATCCCTTAGCCACTTTATTGAGACTTAGACTATCAACCAATCGAACAGAAGCTAAAGATGACGTGTCCGCCAATGTCATAACTTATCCATGAACGATAAAAAAGCTCGTTTACTTCCCGTATCCAGTTCCCAGTGTACAGAGATTTCTTTCGATGACTGTGATATTTGTCATGTCAACTTTCCTCACCATGATGCTTTGGTGATCATGTTAAAAATGAGAAATGTCGTACTACACACTATGATAATAGATATTAGTAGTAGTATTGAACTGCTATTTTAAAGTACAATTGATCAGATGGGACTAGCTGACAAGGTGCAACCCAGTGACATTGATATCTATAGATTCAACGGCTCTTGAGAAGGTGTGAGAAAGATTATACTTCTTATTATGGAAGGACCAGCAACAGTTGACATTGTATTTTATGTTATCAATACAAAATCCTGTTATTTAGAGATAATGGAACATTGTTGGTTACATAATATGCGAGCTATTCCATCGACCTATCATTTGGCGTTGCAACTTGAATGAAATGACGACATTTAGAAAAGTAAAGGAAGTCAGAAGTTTGCTTGAGCCTGTGAAAATTATGTTGCCATCGTACCAAAACCATCAAAGCCACAACTCGCATAGTAATTATAGAAAACAGCAGGGAATATTACAGAAAACTTTACATTAAACTCTTCAAAAAAACTAGCTGTCAAGTGCCGAAATCATTGTGTACGTCGAAATCAGTTGAGACAATCGAGGAGAATACATTGGCACTCTTTTGCCCATAGACAAATGAGATACTTTTATCCAGTTCCTTAAAGACAACAGTGATGTCTTCGCTTGGACATTTCACGAAATACCAAATATTAATCCAAATCTGGCCTGCCATAAGCTTAATTTAAAAGATACATCCAAAGCAGTCAAACAAAAGTAGAGGACTTTAGCACCAAGGCTCCGAGAAGATGTCAACAAAGAGATCGATAAACTTATTGAAGTTGGTTTTATTCAAAAAGCCAATTATTCGGAATGAATCTCAAATATTATGGCAGTACCAAAGAAAAATGGAAAGCTCAGGGTGTGAGTGGATTTCACGGACCTCAACAAACATACTCCAAAGAATAGTTTTCCACTTCTAATTATAAGCCATCTGCTCAATTCTACCGCGGGACACAAACTCTTATCCATGATGAATGCTGCATCAGGGTACAATCAAATACCACTACTACCTGACGATCAAGAGAAAAAACTTTCATCAAAGAGCATGGCTTGTACTGCTATAAGGTTATGCCATTTGGTCTCAAGAATGCTGGAGCCACTTATCAAAGATTGATGATACAGATATTCAAAGATCACCTTGGAAATACGATAGAAGTCTACATTGATGATATGTTGTGTAAAAGTCTCGAAAAAGAGAACCATATTGCAGATTTATACACTACTTTCAAAATCCTCCGTTTTTACAAAATGAGACTCAATCCTGACAAGTGCCAGTTTGGGGTTCAGTTAGGTAAATTTTTAGGACATTTGATCAGCAAGTGAGGCACAGAAGCTGATCCATATCGTATTCGTACACTGCTGTCTATGCCTTCTCTAAAAACAAAGAAAGACGTACAGAAGTTAGCATGCAAGATTGCTGCAATAAATCATTTTGTCTCCAAGTCTTCAGATCAATGTCGATGGTTATTCGACCTATTACGTGAAGGAATAACGATAAAGAAATCTAAGAAGGATCCTGAGATCGAGTGGACAATGGAATATGAAACAACATTTCAGGAACTCAAGCATTATTTGGGTAAACCACCAGTGATGAGTACACCTAAATAAGGGGAAGAACTTACCATATATTTTGCGTTACCAACGAATCATTAAGATTTGTTCTAATTCGACTTGAAGAGATGACAGAGAAACTTGTATACTTTATCTGTAAAACTCTTACTCTAGCAGAATCCTGGTACACCAAGATCGAGAAACTACTGTTAGCTCTCGTTTCCATGTCACAAAAGTTGAAATAGTATTTTAAAACCCACTCAGTTCATGTACTGACAAATTATCCTTTGTGCAAAATATTGTCCAAACGAGATAAATCTAGACAAGTATAGCAATGGTCGGTAACTCTTGGCGAACATGACATACGCTATAAACTACGACATTCCAAAAAAGGTCAAACAATAGCAGATTTTCTTGCAGACTTCCCAGTAGGAGATCCTGACTGGGAAAAAGATAGTGCAAAAATCAATGACCAACTGTTTGAAGAAAAGTCAGACTGGATAACTCAGAAGGGTTGGCGTCTTCTAACTGATGGCTCTGTCGGACCTACGAGATTAGGCATCAGAATCATAGTTATCACACCTTCCAATAACGAGATCGAGAAAATAATTAGACTCAATTATGAATCTACCAACAATGAGGCTGAATATGAGGCAGTAATTCACGGTCTAGATATGGCTCTCAAGATTAGAGTTTCTGAGTTATTTGTGTATGCGGACTCTCTACTCATTATAAACCATTATACTGAGAAATTTCAGAAGAATGGAGAAATAACTGATTACGTAGTAGCAGTAGCAGACAGAATGCAAAGATTCTAGAAGATTACCATTGAACATTTGTCACGTGGAAAAAATAAACATTCTGATTCCCTTGCCTATCCAGCAGGAGTACTAGGCACAGATGCCAGATATCTCAAGATCGAAGTGATATCCACCCCACCCAGCATTAACATCATAAGCTTAAATTCTATTAATGTTGAGAGCGTTGAGGAGGACGAGGATGATTGGAGATGACCTTTCCTTACATATATTGGACCTCAAAATAAATTTGACGGTGAACTCCCTAAAGATCCTACTGAAAGAAGATGCGTGCTTGATAATGCTAAGCGCTACGTCGTAAAAAATAATCTCCTTTACAAAATTTCGGTCACAGGCTGTGCCTCTAGTATTTATTGAACATAGAGGCTCAAAATTCCTACACGAACTTCATGAAGGCACTTGCGGTTCGCATGCAGTAGGACAATCTCTTGCTAATCAAGCTCTTACTCGAGACGTTTTTGGCCTAAAATGAAAGCTCAAGCCATTGAAGTTGCAAGCAAGTGTGATGCCTGCTAACAAAATGGCCCCCAAATTTGAGCTCCAGCCTTAGAACTCCATTCCAGCAACGTTGTTTGGCCATTTAGAAGATGGGCCCTCGACTTCGTAGGAGAATTCCCCACTGCACCAGGCAAAAGGAAACACCTTCTAGTAGCAGTAGATTACTTCACTAAATGGGTGGAAGCAGTCCCTCTATGTCGCAACCAAGAAGATGAAGTCATCAAGTTTATATGGGAAATCATCATCATTCAGTTTGGCTGCCCCCATCTTATCAAAGTCGATAATGGACCTCAATTCGTTGGCTCCAAAGTCTTTGAGTTTCTCAATCAGTACAACAATCATCCACTTTTCTTCCAATCCATATTATCCCCATGGATATGGTCAAGTCAAAATCACTAATCGTACTATCGTGGATGGAACTAAAAAGTATTTGACAGAGAAGAAGGGTAATTGGGTCCAAGAATTACCACATATATTATGGGCATATCGCACAACACCTTGAGTATCGACCGGGTATACACCGTTCCTATTAGTATATGGTACTAAGGCAATAATCCCCAGTCAATATCATCACCCATTTCGTGACCATACCATGACTGATGAAGAAAATGAATTCCAGTTGGCATGTAACATAAACTTGATCAAGGAAACTAGAGAGACAGAGCATCATGAACTTAGGAAAATACCGCCATGATCTAGCCCGATCTTATAACAAACGAGTTTGTGATAGAGAATTCAAAATAAAAGACCTCGTCCTCCAAGAAATCCTCAAACACAGAAAAGAAATCAATGCTGGGAAACTGGCAAAAATTGGGAAGGTCATTTCGTCATTTTTAGAAAAAGAGGCCTTGGTTCTTACGATCTTACTACTGAATGTGGGGAACGAGTGCGTAATCCTTGGAACACAAAAAGATTGAAGTTATATCGATGCTGATAATCTATCACAGTGTACTTTTCAAATAAATTTATCATGTTGTATGCCGATCTTACATCAATAAAATACTTATTTTCGACCACCATACATCTAAGTAATTTTAACTATTTCATACAGTACTCCATCTAACATTCTCTGTTCGTCAATCTTACAACAATAAAATACTTGTGTCTGATTGCCCTACATTACAGTACTTTTCTAATATATTATACAAGTACTTCTATATACAGAATTGTTGCTTTAGCCAATTTGATCTTCTAAATACATTACAGGTCGATAATTGGATCGTCTAATTTGACCAAACATATTACATATTACAGGCTGGTTATTGGTTCACCTAATTCGACCAGTCCATCTAATACATTATAGGTTGATAATTGGTTCGTCCAAATCGACCATATAGGTTACATATTACAGGTTGGTTATTGGTTCGCCCAATTCGACCAATCTATCTAATACTTCTATATATAACTTACATGTCTACGCATTGCAGATTACCATTGGGCCCACCCCATTCTATTACATTACAGATCATTTGATGCTTCAGCCAAACTGATCATCTATTACATTACAGATCATTTGTTGCTTCAGATAAACTGGTCATCTATTACAATACAGATCGCTTGTTGCTTCAGCTAAACTGATCATCTATTACAATACAGATCGTTTGTTGCTTTAGCTAAACTGATCATTTATTATATAAATAGGAGGGATGAGGATACCTGAATAGTACACTTGTAAGATGACCTAACCTTGGTGACTCAGCACTTCCTATGTTCTATAAATAGGAGGGATGGGGAACCAAGGAGGGGTTACAAAATTTCCCCTCTGAGCCCTTACAGTTTACCTTCGACCACCTTGTAAAACACAGTACTTGAACCTTCGACTACTCGACAGAAATATAAGTACTCTTAAAAATTCTCATCAGAGGTCGTGGAGAGTCACATTTGAGGCCTCCACACAAGTATATTGTCTACAGTTTATTCGCATTCTTGATTATATACTTGATTACGTGTGATAAAGGATTAACCACGTGGTGTAAGAGCCAACTTCCCCTTCTCTAGAAGTTAGGCCCCTACATTTGGTGCCGTCTGTGCTTCCCACCCTACCAATCTCTCTTTCTTATTCCCCTCCCTTTGCTCTTAATTTCCATAGATTATCTTCAATGACACCCACACTCTATTCCAGTTCTACCCATACCGGCAACTCCGCCGACGGAGTGGCCGCCCAAATAGCCTTACTTTCTCAGTAATTTACCCAAGCCGAGGAACACCACTACTCACAATTTCACCAGGAACGTGAAAAACACCAGTTGGAGTATGAAGCCAAATGGAACTTCCGCTTGGACGATGCCGACAGACAGAACTGGGCAATTGACGAGTTACGCAACATCGTTTGGGAGTTATAGTGACTATAGCCTCTGGACGCTACTCGACCATCCCAATCACCAGACTCATCGCGCGTGTCTGCCCGTGCCCTTCTGGGGCCCCTACTAAATCTCAAAATACCCCCAACCCATATCGGTGCTGAAGGTGCTCCCCATACTATCCCCCCAACTGGCTCTATCCATCTCGGCATTCACCCCACATAAGATTCCTCTAACTCTACCCTCCGCTCTTCCAGACATCCCAAACCCCACCCCGCCCTAGAGCGTCTCGGAGAATGGAGTGTCGAAACTATTCCACATCGTCGGCCTCATCTCTAAACTCATAGAGTCCACTGAATAACCCACTTTGCCCCAAACTTCTCGCGATCGAGATACCTCCCAATTTCTGTGCTCCCAAACTCAGCAAATACTATAACAATGACCCTCACTCTAATATACTTGAATTCCAAAATGCTCTAAGCCTCTACTCTACTACCGACTACCTGATGTGTCATCTTTTCCCAACAAGTCTCACAGATATTCCCCTTCATTGGTACCACACCTCCCCAGTGGCTCTATTCGAAGCTTTGAGCAACTATCCTATCTTTTCATTGCCCAATGTGCCTTCAACAAAGACAGAGAGGTCAGAGTCGATTCCCTCTTTAATTTTAGAAAATCCAGCAGTGAAACCCTTAAAGCCTTTACTAAAAGGTTCCTTGATGAGTTACGAAAAATTGAGAACCTTGACTGCGTGAATGCAATAATTGCATACTCGAATGCCTTGCCTGATCGCAGCCATGTCAAAGAGTATCTGGTCCTCTATAAACCTCAAACCCTCGAGGAGATTCTCTCAAAAGTCAACGGCCATATCGACCTTGAGTGCCTCCGCGAGTCACATAAATAGGTCCATCCTTTGACCTCTGCCATCAATAAACCTCGACAAGGCCTACCTTTTACCCCTACACCCCTGATCACTCCTGTCTCGCAGGAGACTGAGAGCCGCAAACGCTCTCACAACAATAACAATGCTAAAGCTCGTAAAAAGATATCAAAACCGGTCATACCCACGCTTGCCCCTCTCAACACCCTTTTACCACATATACAGGCAAATCCCATCTGGCGTATCCCTTTCCTTATCGAAGTCAAACCAGGCAAACTTTACTATACCAATAACAAGTATAACTGTCACCACACTGACAAATGCTTTGCCCTCCAGCGCTTCCTCAAGATCATCCTCAAAGTAGGTCATCTACACTAGTATATTGCCGACTTTCCCAGCTACCTTGATGGGTCATACCTCAAACCTCAATCCACCCATGCTGTTGACCCGGCCGAGGTGCACATATGCCGAATGTATTTCATCGAAGTCAATAACATCGACAATGACATCCCAAGAGTAAACGCAAGCGTGTCGAAGAATGTTATAAACTCACCCTACCAGGAGAAGCTGCCCGTCCTCCTGCCAGGATCAAGCCTTTGTCCTTAACCCGAAGGTATCTCTTTCATTGACTGCGACACATCCCATGTCCGTTTTCCCATGTCTGTCTATGATGGACGTAGCTTCGAGTTACAATCAGGTACCCCTCCTCTCCAAAGATTAACTTAGAACTTCTTTCATTACTGAACAAGGCCTTTACTATTTTAACGTCATGCCATTCAGTATTAAAAATATGGGTGCCACCTATCAGCGCCTTGTCACAACCATGTTCAAACCCCTGCTTGGCAAGTTGGTTGAAGTTTACATCGATGACATGTTATGCAAAAGCCTTAAAAAATAGACCCATATCCATGACCTAACCAAAGTGTTTTTAATACTTTGAACATACAACATGAAATTCAACCCAGACAAATGCCAATTTGGTGTTTCGTCTGGTAAATTTTTAGGTCACCTTATCTGCAAACGAGGTATCGTGATTGACCCAACCCATATTCAAGCTCTCATCAACATGCCTTTAGCATGAACCAAAAAGGATGTCCAAAAAGTGGCTAGTAAAATTACGGCCCTCAGCCGTTTCATTTCCAAATCCTCAGACAATTGTGTTTGGCTCTTTTCCCTCTTATGCGACCAGGGCATCCACAAAGCAAAAAAAAAAACAACCCTAAAATTAACTGGATACCCTAATGTGAACAGGCTTTTCTCGAACTCAAAACTTACCTTGGTTGACCACCCATTACCAGCACCCCTATCGAAGGCAAGACACTCTTTCTCTATATCTTACTGTTACAGACACCTCTATCAGTTCAGTGCTCATTCGACTCGAATCAAATATTAAAAAATTTGTGTATTTTATCAGTAAAACGTTAACACCTGCAAAAACTCGATATTCAAAGCTTGAGCGTTTGCTCCTCACCTTCGTCTACTCGTCCCGTAAACTCAAACCATATTTTCAAGCTCACCCCATCTGTATTATAACAAGCTATGCCCTTTGAGAAGTACTCAGCAAGAAAGAGAAATCCAGACGAGTACAACAGTGGCATGCTTACCTTGCGAACATGACATCACATTCGAGAAGCAAATATCTCAAAAAGGCCAAGCCGTAGCAGATTTCCTCGCTGACTTCCTAGTCAAAGATGTTGATTGGGAGGAACATGAAGGCGACATCACAAAAGATCAGCCCGAAGTAACAGATCCATGAATCCCTAATACAGGATGGCGTCTCTTCATAGATGGATCCACTGGGCCTAACGGTTCATGGATTGGTATAGTCCTGGTCACACCTACAAATGATCGAATAGAAAAGGCCCTCAAAATAAACTTTGAATGTTCCAATAACGAAGCTGAGTATGAAGCTCTAATACATGACCTCGACCTCGCACTCGACCACCGAATTCCCAAACTTATAGTTTTTACAGATCCCCAACTTGTTCAGAGACATTAGACAGGTAAAAATCAAGCTAACAGTTGCATGGCTGAATATGTTCTTTTTTTTACAGCGCATGGACCGTTTTTCTAAAAAATCTACTATTACTCATTACTCTAGAGGATAAAACCAACACGCAGATGCCCTCGCCTACATAACAGCTATGTTAGGCCAATCAGAATCCCGAACCCTCCATATTGAAGTACTTGAATGCCCAAATATCGACCAAATAGAAGTTAATGCCATCAATATTGGGGGCGAGAGTCTCGATCCTGACGACTGGCAAACACCATTCCTCCATTACAATGCTACCCTTCCAGATAATCCTAAAGCCAAACGGTCATTATTAGAGAGCTGTCACAGATATACCATCCACAAACACGAGCTACATTGCAAGTCCCCAAATGGCATTTTCCTTTGATGCATCTCTCAAGCTGAAGTCTCTACCATCCTAGCCAAACTCCATCAAGGTACCTGCAGTGCTCATACTACTGGTCGATCTATGGCCCTTCGAGCCGTATCTCAAGGTTTATTCTGGCTGAACATGAAAAAACAAGCTGAAGAGTATGCCAAACACTGTGACAAATGTCAGCGCCACTCCCATGACATCCACTGCCCTTTTCAAGACCTCCATTTTAGTCAAGTTTCCTGACCGTTCAAAACATGGGCCATCGATCTCATCGGTCCCTTCTCTAAAGCCCCTGGTAGCAGAGAGAATATCCTTGTTGCAACAGATTTCTTTACCAAATGGGTCGAAGCTGTACCTTTATGCCGAACCATAGAAGAAGAAGTTATCAAATTTCTATGGGAAAACATCATCACACATTTCGGATGCCTTCGTATGATTCGATGCAATAATGGTCCCCAGTTCATCGGTAACAAAGTTACAAATTTCCTCAAAAAACACAACATCATCCTCTCCCCCTCAACACCTTACTACCCCCAAGGTAATGGTTAAGTCGAAGCTATCAGCAAAACCATAGCCGAGGGTCTCAAGAAGTAAGTCGACGCAAAGAAAGGTCAATGGGATCAAGAGTTACAACATGTCCTCTGAGCCTATCGAACAACACCGATAGAATCCACAGGCTGCGCCCCTTTCCTTTTGGTCTATGGTACTGAAGCAGTGCTCCCTACTCAATTCGATGTACCCACACGAGATCCCAACCTCCCAGACGAAGACAATGCGTTTAAACTCGGATGTAACATGTTATGGATCGACGAAACTAGAGACCGAGCCATCACCAACCTCAGCCACTACTATACATCACTTCAGAAGTCATACAACATGAGAGTTCGACCACGCAGTTTTAATATTGGAGATCTAGTACTTCGACGCGTTAATCAATCCTCGAGGCCTCGAAACGCCGGCAAGTTAGCTGAATCCTGGGAAGGACCCTCTGTGGTATACAATAAAATCGACAAGGGCTCTTACTGTCTAATGGAAGAAGACGAAGACCCTCTACCTAATCTGTGGAATACAATGTAGTTAGTTTCATACATTAGGCCACACCCTCTACCTTGTACACCTGATGTAAACACAAAATAATTAATAAACATCTTTTTCTCCCAATCTTCGTCCCCTATTTTCCAATGAATTTCCTGGTTTCCTCTAAGTATCATGTCAACCCTTCGACCCGACTGATACTTGGGGGCGACCTTGAAAATTTTCAAACTCCCAATTTGGAGCAAACTTGAGGGGCAAGGAAGGTCAATAGATCAGACCCTCGGGAATACATTGGGAACGAACAGTTATGCTCCGATGAGGCCCTCAAAGCCGTCGAAGTTCAATGAATTTTCGGGTTTCCTCTAAGTATCATGTCAACCCTTCGACCCGACTAATACTTGGGGGCGACCTTGAAAATTTTCAAATTCCCAATTTTGAGCAAACTCGAGAGGCAAGGATGGTCAATAGACCGGACCCTCGGGAATGCATTGGAGGTGAACAATTATGCTTCGATGAGGCCCCCAAAGACGTTGAAGTCCAGTGAATTTCTTGGTTTCCTCTAAGTATCATGTCAGCCCTTCAACCCGATAGATACTTGGGGGAGACCTTGAAAATTTTCAAACTCTCAATTTCGAGCAAACTCGAGGGGCAATGATGGTCAATAGACCGAACCCTCAGGAATGCATTGGGGGCGAACAATTATGCTTCGATCAGGCCCCAAGTTGTCAAAGTCTAATTAATTTTGTGGTTTCCTTTAGTTATCATGTCAACCTCGGCCCAACTGATACTCGGGGGCGACCATGAAAAATTTTAAACTCCCAACATTCGAGCAGACTCGAGGGATACGAATGGTCGAGCGACCGAACCCTCGAGAATGCGTTGGGGGCGACTACGTCTTACATCGCTGTGACTTAGGCCTTCGATGTTCAGTAAATCTTTTAGTTTTGGCAAATTATCACAACCATCTCGACGTTCTCCAAGGTTCGATAACTCTACACTCATTCGGCAGTTACAACATACGCAGATACAAGTATACAGAAACATATACAATCTTACCACATGCAAGAAGTTTCAGAAAAATAAATATCAGAGATGGAATTTCAACAAAGCTCAACCCAAATCACGCTCAAAACAAACGTCAAGAATCTAACACAACAATTCAATACAGATCAAGTTCACACAAATCAATCTCAAGTGCAGTCCACAAATTAAACAAAACCAGTATAGTACAAGTTAAATTCAGTACAACAGCTCAAGACAATCACAAGTTCAAAACTCAACTACAACAAAAAGTAAACATTGTTCAAATATTATAACCCAACAAAACATAAAAAAATGGCATGTCAGTCCAGTACAAATACCTCAGATCGACGTGGCTGCATCTTCTCCCCTAACAGGTTTTTTAGAACTAATACCTTCATCACCCACAATTGAAAGTCTCGACCCTGCACCATCGGCGACCACGTCAGCTGCAGCTCCAGCAGCAACACCTTCGACAACAGGAGCCTCCACGCCACCTCAAACACCTTCATCAGCAACACCCACCTCTATCCCTTCGGTTTGCAAAGTATCTTCGACAGCAGGATCTTGACTATCATGCAAGCATTAGAGAGTTAGAGGATCAGGCCCCATATCCTTTATGAACTCCTTCATCCTCACATTATCCAAAACTTTAACATCATACTGTGCCTGGTAAAGCTCTTTTAGTACTTTATTTTCCTTCTCATGATCAGCAAACTTTGACCTCAACACTTACTCTTGATTGAAACGTTGACCCTCCAGTTTCATCTCAAATGCATCATTGATTGCCTTCAGATCTCGCTTCAACTTATTATTATCAGACAACAGCAACGCTTCTGTCCCCCGAGTAAGCTCCAGACTATCAATCGCCTCCTGTAGCCTCCTTTTCCTTACTTTTACTGCCTTGGTGAATGACTGTGCCCAAGCATCTGTTTGCTAGAGTATTTGAGCCATCAGTCGTTCCCAAAGAATGAAGCACTCGAGAAATTTTTTAACATTTACAAACAATAATAAACAGTTGCCTGATGCATACTCTTCCTCATTTGCCTCGAAGCCTCGTCTAGGTCAGCATCGTAGAGCTCTGCCATCGAAGCAGCCTTGGCTAGAACCTGTTCTTCCCGCTCATCCTCTGTCATCTCTTTGCCCTCATCCTCTACATTATCTTCCCCCAGTGCCCTACACTTTTTCAGCTTAATAACCTTCGTCTGTTGAACCCTCGGAGACTCGGGAACAACCTTGCCTTTCCCCTTCTCAATTTGTGCTGGCACCTGCCTCTGCCTCAGTCTCGAAGCATCACTAGCCACTTCGGGCACTGACGCCACCTTCTTCGCCGCCCTTTTTGCCTTCGGAACATACTGAACCTTCCGGCTAAGTCACCCCCCTCCATTACTTCATCCACTTTTGAAAAACCTTCGCATTTCTTTTCCTTGATGGCTTCGATGTAATGGGTACGTTTTGAAGGTGGGAATCAATCTTTTTCTTCCACTTCCTCTTGATACCAAGACTCATGAAAATAGAATTTACCCACTCTTCGTCCGAATCGAGTAAGGCGTCAATATAATCCCTCGGATTCTCCCAAGTCCGGCTAGTAAGACCAATAGAACAAACCAAAAGACCATTATCAGTTTATTCTATCAATATCTTAAACAGAATATTCTACAAATAACTTACTGGGATTAAAGACTTTGTGCTGTAACCTATAAGGGTCCTCTCCTTTGGCATTCTCAAAATTACCTTGTACCACAACTAAATCCTTATTCCTCCCTCGACCCATCGAGCATAGATCAAAGAACTAGGGCTTTTCTGGGTGACACTGGACGTAGTACGTGCCCGCATTCTGGTTCGCCTTCCTTGCATAGAATGATACGACATCGTACCACTCAATTAAACCCCTTTTCTTACCCTTTAATTTTATATTCATGCCTTCTATTACCCTCATCATCTCGTAAATATTTCCATTCATCTGCACCAGGGCAACTTCCTAAAAGTTTAACAGCTCCTTCACCAGCCTTCGAAGAGGGAGGTACATTCCTAGTCGAATTTTGCCTCTGTATGCCATTATACCCTCCCGCGGGCTCGACTTGAAAGTCCACCCTGCGTTTGCTACATATAACACTACCCCCACCTTCGACAGCTCCAACATGGTAGCAAATCGATCTAATCTCACTTTATCTTTAGCCAAAGCAGAACTATCGGCCTTATCCGACTCAGTCGACTCCCTACTATCATCACTCTGCTCCCCTCATCCCCTCTTACCACCCGAAGGCCCAGCAGTACCCATGTTTCCCTCTCTTCCCCCAATTTCCTCCCCATCACACTTCTAGATAGTTACCCTCATCCGTCAGAGAGCAACCAAACTACAAGCCTCATTTTCTTCGACTTCCTCGTCTATCAGCCTCATACTCGAAGCTCGACAGATACGCATCTTATCCTACAGAAGAAGGGGCACGCAATTAGATCGATACATTCAACTATTATGTGTTAATAATCCATTTTTCATCTACCCTCTCTAATAGATACAAACACAGTCGAAAACTCGATCCTAATCCCAGTCCCCTGTCAATACCCTCAAAACCCCAAAATGGGCTAGAACCCAGACTCATGAATTCTGCCCGCCGTCGATTATAACCTCCCAACGACAAACCCAGATGATCCTACTTGCAGATACAGAAGGCACACTCAAGAAAAAATAGACAGAAATCAATCGACATACCTGTGTTAACAGAAGTACAACTGAAATAGCAAATCAGTCGGTATCTAAAAATAACTTCAGTAACCTCCCCCAAGCTTTACGTAACAATGGTATATGTCCCCTTCCTCTCACTCTCTATTTTTTCTCTATGAACAGTACCGTTGGTTATTTTCTCATATATATACCTCCTCGGAATAATAAAACTGCCTCGATTTCCAAACCACTATCATTACCACGCCTCCACTACCCCAACTTTTTGACTGAAATGGGTTTTGATCAATTTACCCCTCATTCCCCTCACGTACGAATAACACCCTCACTATGAAATTAGCTCTAACCGCAAATCCAACTTTTTAATCCTCAATCAAAGACTTCCAGTCAAG